>OU342746.1:383424663-384024663 GCA_910589775.1 Avena eriantha
AATATCTACACTTTTTTGCATCTAAGTTTGGATTTTATTAACTCATAATAGTCTACTTACAATCAACACTAAGGCTGTACACAAGGAAATCAGGGATCTCGCTGAGCCAACTTCACGTCACCTCCAGGGTGTTTGCATGCTTGGCGCACAGGTGCGCCGGATAGTTACCCTCCCTCATGACATGCTTTAGTGAAAAAGAGGTGAAAGGCTCTGCCAGCTCCCCAATTTTTTTTAGAATAGATGCCACCATCGATCTAGACTCGTGGCACGACATCCAGAGATTCACCATCTCTAGACAATCCATCTCCATCACCAGATGTAAATAGCCTCTTAACCGTGCAAAGATAACCCCATCACGCAGGAACGCTTCCAATACGAGCGGATCAGTTACTGCATTATAGGGCTTGCACCAAGCTCCCAAAAAGGCCGTGTGCGATCTAGTCACACCCCCTCCACCTCCCTTGAGATGTTGGATAGAAACAACGCCATCCGTATTAATTTTTACTCATCCTGGTTCAGGTGGGCGGCAACACTGACCCACCCTACCAGCTATGCTCCCCGATGGCACATCTAGCAACACCAGTGTCGCCTTCACCATTTTCATAGAGGCCACTGGATCCACATCTCCTGATCTGATCATGCGTCCAATGATTCCGTGACGTCCAGATTGACCACATGATGGTTATGATCTGACAGCGCTCCACTACACTGAACATGTCATCGCAGAGAATGTCCTTCTTCCATGTACACGGATGAAGGCGTGGAAGCATCATATGGAAGGACCCCTCCGATGCACTCCAGAAATTCCGTGCATGTGAGCAATATATTAGTGCATGCATCAGATCTTCCTCCGTAGCCTTGCAGACCGCACATCGGCTGCTCTCTTTTATGTGTCAATACTTTAGAGCCTCCTGCCCCATGGTGTGGTGGTAGGTTGCGGCTCCCCCTCTCCTGCGTTACATCAACTACTACATCGACTACTGCATCACTGGTACTACTTCTACGACCTAGTACAAATCTTCTGTGACCAGCCTTCTGGCTGATGAACTACGCTCGGTCTAGGACTAGGTCTGATCTTGGCTATGTTGGCATTGTACTGGTAATGTACTGTAGGTTGCGGCATTGCTATTACATTTCTTACCATTAGTTTGTACAAATTGGATGTGTGGTGGTCTCCTAGCCAGTTATTTCTACTACTGTTTAGGTTTAGTTCATCTTATTTAAGTGGTTAAGGTGGTGGATTATTCATTAATCTGGTTCAAAAACTTCTTGTAGGATAGTTTAATTCTCGCTTATGTGTGCAGTTTCTATGTATAATTTCTAGTAGTGGGGTATCGATTGATGTTTGCTAAGTGTTTATCAAAAGTAGAATAGATGTTCTTCTTGATTTATTGACCTGGTAAAACAATTCCTAGGTCTTCTTGTAATTTTATTTGTTTAGGAACAACTAAATCATGGCCACGTGCAAGCGAATTGATTAGATCCATCATAAGATGAATCTGGTCCACACAAGTATATATCAAACTAAGTGTATGTGATGTGCTGAGGTGTTTACACACGGGAAATAGTTGTTAGAATTATTGTTAGTCTAATAAATATGTGCTAGATCAAGTTAGTTAATGTTCTTGGATAGTCTTTCTTAATGTGATTGATTTTATGATTGTGTTCTGGTTGTTCTTATTGTTCTTTAAGTGTTCTTGTTGTTTTTAAATGTTCTTGGTGTTCCTGTGGTGTTCTTGATGATCACAATATCATCTAGTAGTATACTCCCTCCGTTTAGAAATATAAGACATTTTAGCTTTGTGAATCTAATATATCTAGACATATTTTAGTGTATAGGTTCAAAGATATTCGGAGTGAACCTATACACTAAAAACGTCTATATACATTCATTTCACAAAGCTAAAAATGTCTTATATTTTTTAACGGAGGGGGTAGGAATTTATCTAGATCAAATATATGATATAGAAAATAGTTTTGAGTGCTTGTGTAGTGTGTAGATCTCTTAAAGATGCATTGCTGGAGAGAAGTTGTTGTTCTCTAGATTTTCTTGATAGATTTAGCAAATATCTCTCTCTCTCTCTCATGTACTCTCACTAGTATTTCCCACTACCCACCATTGCTCTACTACTACTTCTACCTATCCACTTCTTATCCTAGGGATCTAGCTAAACCTTTGTAGAGTATATCTCTTCCTCCTCTAGCTACATATGTTCTTCAGCTATTCTTCCTTCTTTCCTTATCCTCCTTGCTTGAGCTCCCTCTCAGATCTCTCTTTAAAAGTGTGTGTGTGTTTGTGTTTGTGGTCTAAGTTAGAATGGGGTTATGAGGCTTGGGGTCAGGGGTACCCAGCTATTTATAGGCCCCTAGAATGCATGTGGTGCTGACACCACACCCATGCATTTAAGTGAATAAGTTGATTGTGTTTGTGTGAACCGTATCTCTATGTTGTCCTATGTGCAGGTGGCATGACCACTTTCGATGGTCAAGCCCATACTACCTTGTCTTTAGTGTAGTTTAGATTTTGACAAGTAGCAGATTTTGTTTGCTAGCCTAACTTGGATATTGCCAAGTAGGATTTTGTTTTATGTTATTGTCCTGATGCATAATTTGGATAGTGCCAATAAGCACTAAGTATAATTTTTATTAGTGTTTTGCTTCCTCCCCTTTAGAATCTATTTGGTTGAATCCTTCTACTAGTAGTTATGCTACAATTTGATTGGATTAGTTCCTTATTTATTAGTCTTTGAACTTTTTGTAGATTTTGGGTTTTCACAAGAATTCAAAGCTTGATAATTCCCTTTTGGTTAGTTATGTTTAGAAAAAGATGTTCTTCACTTGGATTGGGTTACCTTTTGATTTGTACCAGTTCTACTACTTGAGGAATCTAGGGTTCTAGTAGTTCCAAGGCTTGGGACAATTCTGTTTTGGTCAAACTAGTACTGTTTGGTCAGTGTTCCTTTCTATTGTTTACTTTTGTCACTTGTACAAGATCAAATTCTGGTTGTGGTACTAGTATGAGATGTTTTCAATTTGCTTGATATTGGCTGTGTGGGCTATTCACTCCTGCTCATCTCAATTTTGATGAGTAGGAAGCTAGGAGTTATAGATATACAGTCTTGGTATATGCTACTATAAGCACATGTACACACACATGATTCCCTTTTGAACTGCATAATCTTGGGTAGTTTCCTACTGTTACCTAATGATCATGTGCTAATAGACATATTGACTACTTAGCCGATTGTCATTTCTACTACTAAGTTTGCCTAAGGTATGTTCAAGTTTCTCACTGACTATTTTCTTGGTTGTTTGTAGGTGAAGAAAGAAAGATGAGGATGAGAAGTTGAGAATAAGATGAGAAGAGAATACAAGATTTGAAGGATGAGGATTAAGATCTGACCCTTTCTTAGAAGTAGATTTAGGGTTTTGATTTATTGTTAGCAATTCTTTCTTTGTTATTTATTTCCTAATAATCAGTAAGTGTTCAAGTTCAGATTGGACATAATTTGTATTAGTCCAATTCTGGTTGTAAATTGGCCTTGGACTTTTATATGCTTTGATAGATTGGTAATTTGAACTTGGATTGTATACTATTTTGGATAGATTGGAACTGGTGTATGATCATGTACTATGATCATGTATTGATGATGCTGGTGCATCAATATGATTGCTTGTTGTTTAAGAGGATTTGGAGTATATATATGTTGTTTATTTGGAAGTTTGGCTTCCAAAGGTGAAAATTAGATTATTGTGATCTTGTGTTGATGCTTAGGCATCTTTATAATTGTACATATTGTTGCTTATTTGAGTTGTGTTTAAATTTTCCGAAATGCAACACGGTCATGTCCAATTTTCGATTACCCATGCAAAGATTAGAACATTCTTCTCCGCAAACAATGTGGTATCACTCAAGCAAGACACACAAGCAAGCAAAGTTTTGAAGTAACACAATCATTGACTTTAAGCAACTACCCTTGAAATCAAGTATTGGATCAAATAATATGGCACACACATTTCTAGATGGATAACAATCATCTCGAGAAGATCATTCGTCTACTCCCTATTTAACTCAAAGGTCGAAATTCAGATGATCTTAATGTCACCAAACACAATCACTCGCTTTAAGATGACTTATTTAGGTTAATAAATCTCGTGATGTTATATATGCCTAGCGTCTCAACATGTGGAGTATGTCGCTCATCATACGTATGTCACTCGAGGAGGCCCCGTGAGGCCGAAGCTTCAGGGGCCAAGCTTCTGCAAACATACAAGTCAAAGTATTATGGCATGGCATACACATTTGAAACAATAAGAAACTGAAAACATACAAGTCCAAACGTATTTTTATTACCATCTTCTCTGCCATCAGGTAGGCCCGATGTTCAACATCATAGTAATCATCAAGAAGCCACACCATTCTATATATTTCAAAAATAAGACATATGTAAGCATTATTTCATATGTGTATTTATTTCAGATTCTAAGAAATATGAACAACCTAGCATACTTTCTATACATTATTTCATATGTATTCATATGAACAATCATACATAGTACAAAAGGAAATTTAAACAATCATCTAATACAATTTCATGTGTGACACTACAAAAATACCCCTATAGCCGACGAATATTTGTGGTGGCATAAGCGAAAAGAACCGGCAAAAGTCAGATAGCCGACGGTTGGGCATTCGCCACACCATTTTGTCGCGGCGGCCAGTTTTACGCCGTGGTAGATTCCATACTGGCATATAATTTTACCGTGAAATGCGGAAATGAATAGAGGCACGTGTTAATGCCATCGTACTTCAACGGAGGCATAAATTACTGCATTGTGGATTCCCACGCGGGGTGGTTGTAACATAATTCACTGTAACTATTCAAATTTGTATCGCTGACTAGTGGGTCCAGTTTTGGTTCCTTCCACATGAAGTAGAAAGACTGGTCAAAAAGCCGCGCCCTTGCCCGCTCGTCTGCCCAGCCGTCGCGTCCTCTCCGCCTCAACAGCCCCACCGGACTTTATTGCGCACCACGTTCATTTGTAACCACCGGTGTAAAAAAGACGCATACACTCCTCTCCTCCCCATCTCCATCATCATTGTCCACAACACTTGGCTCCTCATCTCCTGATCTCGCCTTTGTTCGTCGACATCAATCATCATTGTCCTCTTCATCAAGCAATCATGGCTCAAGGAGGATTAGACCGCCGTGCCCCCTGCCATGCACCACCACGACACCCCGCTGTCGGAATGTCGAGGTGGCTAGCTCTCTCTCCAATGGACGTGCCTCCTTCCCAAACCACTCCACCCTCGGCTCCGCTAGCGCCTTCGCCCAACCACGATGACCGGCATGGGCGTGCAGCGCCGCAAGATCCCGACCCTCCTCCTCCGGGTCCCTCCTCCTGTGGTGTCTCCTCCTATGATACCTGATACATTGCAAATGTATCTATAATTTTTGATGTTCCATGCTTGGTTTTATCCACTTTCTTGTGTTTTGTTCCAACTTTGGAGTACTTTTCATATGATTTCTTGTACTAACCTCTTAACAAGATGCCACAGTGCCAGTTGCCTGTTTTCTACTGTTTTTGGTTCCAGGAAGTCAGAAAATCAATATTCGGAATTGGACCGGACAAAAGCCAAAGTTGATATTTTCCCAGAAGACACACGGAGCCAGAAGGAGAGTCGGAGAGGGGCCACAGGGTGGCCACACCACCCCATGGCGCGGGTCCCCCTAGGCCGCGCCAGGGCATGGTGTGGGCCCCCTGGCCGCCCACCGACCTTTCCCTCTGGCCTATAAGAAGCCTCCCGAGGCATAAACCCTAGATAGTCAAGCCTCCAGCCACGAAAAGTTCCGCAGTGCTGCTGCCACCGAAAAGGAGATTCGGGGGACAGAAAGTCTCTGTTCCGGCACCTTGCCGGGACGGGGAAGTGCCCCCGGAGCCATCTCCATCGATCTCCACCACCATCTCCTCACCATTTCTGATTCCCAGGATCAGGAGGGAGTAGTTCTCTCTCGAGGCTAAGGGTTCTACCGGTAGCTATGTGTTTATCTCTCTCTCTATGCATGATCATATTGTGATCATGAGCTTTGTAATCAAGTAGATCAACCTTGCTACTCAAGTGCTTTAATAGATCTCTGCTCTCCCCATGTGTGTGAAAGTGACAACATGCACACCATGGGGCACTTAGGCTAGAGATTACAATACTTGTTATGAGTTATATTTGGAGTTGGATGTATTTATGAAATTATGGTGTTTGTTGGACTCATCTAGTACTCAAGGTGTCAGTGTGGGGTTTTCTAGATGGGAAAGATGGACTTTGAGGTGTGTTGTTATAGCCCTACCATGGATTAGAGTGTCCAACCGGAGAGTAGTTAAGAGTAGTATCATGAAGATAATATATTTATGAGAGGGTGTTCACTAGTGAAAGTATGATCCCTAGGCCTTGTTTCTTAGCATTAAAACATCGTTTGCAATTAGATCTGTTACATGTTTGCTTGCTTCCATCTTTATTTCAGTTTTTGTAACACCCTCGAATCGGCCCTATGCAAGTTTTAGCCCTTTCCGCCAAACCCGCATAGAAACGATTCAAGGACGCCCACCAGGCACTTTCGTGCGGGTGGAAAACGAAGTAATAACATTACACAACAGTCCTCGATGGGATCCACAGAACATATATATATATATATACAACAGCGAGTCCTTGAGTCAAGAATACAGATATACAATACAAAGATCCAAATCACCTTGAAAACGATAGAGCGTCCGACTACGAAAAAGATGCGAATGGGGCTAAGAGCCCTGAAGAATAACCAATGGCGTCCATAACCCTGCCCAGGCCAAGCCGGAAGGGTAACCCTGCTAACGACATCGATCTCAAAACCTTCTCAAACAAAGGGTGCCGACAAAAGGGCAAAGGAAAAGAGGAGCGTCAATACTGAGGCCAGTACACGGCGAGTCTAGAATTCGGTGGCTCTCACCTACATAGGTATGGTGGGCTGAAGCGGCAGCGCAGCGACACTAAACAACCTATAGAGACTCGGTATCATTGGTGGCTATTAGAGAGGGATAAGAAAGACCTATTCGGATCCAACCTGAGACTATACCAAACATACCCATCCTGGTATTTCCCCCTCGAGACCAAACGAGGAAGTCAGACCGAGGAACTCACACGGTTGGCAATTTTACTCATTCCGTTTTAGTTGCAGCACTTACTATTCAGATATATAGCATGAGTCATCCTGATAGCATAAGTAGTGGGTAGTTTAGTTAACATTCCGTTGTAGTTGGAACATTACTAGTCAGATATAATTGTCCTGAGGAAGCCCAAAACCCAACAATTGTTGGCACTTTTATCACATTCCATGGGCGTTGCAATACTTACTAGGCAGGTATAGTATGACACAGATCACCACAGATCCACCAGTTGTTGGCATTTTTAATATCCATTCCGTTATAGTGAGGCTGATTACTAGTCACATATTAAGTCCAATTTATAGCACTACTTTAGTTATGCTTGTCTATGATCGAGATACTGTGCTCCAAGTCGTCCATAACCGCGGACACGGCTTTCAGAAAGTTTTACCCTGCAGGGGTGCACAAATAGCAACACACACTCGATCAACCTCGGAAAAACCAACTCAAAACCCAACGAGGCATTCATGACAAAGCGATCAAAGGATTCAGAAATACTTCAGGGGCCACCCCACTAAGCTACCCGCAACGAAGTTGGCCGGCTCCAGAACGGACCCAGGGTTTGTGACGACGGGTGTAAACGACTGGGAACCCGAAAGTGTGACTGGGCTTGTCGATACCGCCGAAAACGTGGTGCGATCCAAAACAGTACAGGTGCTCCACACACAATCTTAAATAAAGCAGTAACATGGCATAAGTACATGATAGTAATAAAGCCCCAAACTACTTTGTGGCCCCAATAAATAGAAATGAATCAAGCTCTGGCTCAGGGGGGTCCACGGCCTCCCGGATGTGGATAGTGCGAAAAATCAAGGAACATGTATCAAGTACTCGGGGTCCTACGGGACACAAGTGAGCGTGAAAGAACCAAATAACATCTATTGCCCACCGATGCCTCTGCATTTGTTTATATCTAGCATTTTAATAGTTGTATTTAAAGTCATGATCATCTCCACCACAAACACCTTCCAGCATTCCAACAACTGTGGTACTTGACAACACGAGATCGCACCTGAGCAAGCAACTACGACTCGCAAGGCCAGCTATCTACCAAACAACAGGTAATAGGAGGTGTCCAAGGCAATATATTGGCTGCACGAAATATATTGGGTACGGAACTAAAGCATCACGACACGGATAGCAATAGATCAACAGGAGCAAATAAAGACTATAAATGCAAAATAGGTAGAAAGGGAGAGAATGCTCGCTTGGGGAAACACTGCCGAAAGGTTCATATCCGGAGAACTTTTCGATACTCGCATCAACTCATCGGCCTAATCCGCGAAGAAGCAAAAACTAGAAGAAACACCGGATGCAATATTTAATACTACAACAGAAGATCCGGCATGATTATGATATGATGCAGATGCGGTGCAATTAGGCAGTATTAAGCGGAACCGGGGTCCCGACAATTAATTGTATGGTTCAAGTTATTTAACACTCCCGCAATTTAAATGTTTGTATTAATAGGGCAAAACATGGCATCGGTTCGCTACACCAATTTAAATGGAGTTCGGAATAAGACAAGGATATTCCGCATAAACACTCCATATTTAATTATGAGGTGAATCAGCATAATGCCCCCAAACCACAGACAGGTATACATGCATGAACAATTTAATATGCGACAGTTTTATATATAGTATTTATAAAATAGGGGCTCGGGAAAAGGTTCACACATCGGGTTCGGAAGATCTTGGGTTCCGGGGGTCCGAGTCCGACAGGGTTCGACGGGGATCGGTCTCGACGGAAACGTTCTCGGACAACGGAGTAGATCTTGGTCGCATCCGGGAAGAAGGACTTGGTTTGGGCGCCGGGGGCGCATCGGATTTGCCCTGGTCGATGTCGATCTTGTAGGGTCTGCGTATCGGGTCGGTCTTGGCGTTCGGGGTGAAGAACTTGTCATTCCCGTGTGGCGATCTTGGCGGTCATCGGGTCCGAGAAGAGGATCTTGTCGCATCCGTGGTCTTCGGGTTTCGGGAAGGAGGTCTTGGCGGTGATGAAGAAGATCATGTCGTTCTGAGGGGGTTCGGGTTCTGTGAAGATCTTACCGGGTCCTCGAATCGGGACGGAGAAACTTGCTGTCCGAGGGATCGGTCTTCACAGCCGGAAAGAAGATCATGGCGTCCAGGGATCTTGGCATCGAGGAGCAAAGTACTTGGTGATTGTGGAGATCTGGGCCTCGACACCATTATCGGGTAGTACTTGGCGAGGTCTTCGGTCGGGGAAACACCACCCACCATAATACACCACCACCCAAATGGGGATAAAAAATTAATCCACCGTGTCAAAAATGTGTGCCGCAAACAACACTTGATCAGGAAGTTGGGCAGATATGAGGCTTCGGGGTCCAACGTGAGCAGCAACACCTGCCTGCAATGTGGCGCAGATGCCGGACAGGGGTGAGGTCACCGGCGGCTGTTACACGGCTGATGCACGACGGAGAGGATCGGGACGCGGCGATCGCGCTCCAGGGGGCCAGGGCGGCCAGAGGTGGCGGCCGGCACTGGAGAGGGCGCCGCGGGAGGCGGGAGGAGCTCCGGGGGGTGGAGGCACGTGGTCGCGGGCTGGGACAGAGGCGGCCGGCGGTGTCGATGGCTCACAGGAGATGGGCCGAGGCGGCGCGCTCGACGAGGGAGGACAGAGGGTTGACGCGGGGCTTCGCTGGGTGCTGGCCAACGAAGGCCGGAGAGGGTTGGTGAGGCAGGGGACTTTGGCGGCACGGGCGCCGCTGCTGCATGGGGACGAGGGGAGGAGAGGGACGGGGAAGAGCGGGCGGGGCTGCTCGCGGCGGGGCAGTTGAGGGCAGCTCGACGAAGGAGGCGACGAGGGCGCGAGGTCGGGCCGGGGATCTGGCGGGTGGTCGCGGGGGCTCGCCGGCCGGGAGGAGCTCGGGCCGGTGGTGGTCGAGCGGTCCGCGGACGGTGGTAGGCGGAGCAGCGTCACAGCGGCAGAGGGATGCGGGCGATGGCGGCGGCACCTGCCGAACAGGGAGGACGGAGGAGGGTGAGGGAGAGAGGTGGGGGTAGGGCCAGGTTTGCGCGAGGATCGAGGGGGGAAAACGAGGCCAGCTCGGGCTGTCGGTGGGGGGAGACGTGCCCAGGTGGCTCGGGATGGGAGCGTGTCGATGGGGAAGGGTGGACCGGATGCGTGGTAGGTGGAGTGGGATTGGTGAAGGCGGTTGGTGGGGAGCGATGTGGCCTGGTGGTCAAGCGGGAAAAAAGTGGGGAGGTGGTCACGCACTGACGCTGCGCGGGTGGGACCAGCGCGCAAGGAGCAGTACACAGGGTTGGTAGTGCGACTCTCGGGGACGGGTCGGTGTGGAGCAGGGCATGCTGCGTGCGACGCGCGGCGGCTGCTGTGCTGCGTGCAGGCGGAGGGTAGCGGTGGCGGTAGGGAATAGGTGGGGGTTGGTTAGGGTTTGTCTAGGACTTAGTATATGGGGTAGTAGGCCGGCTGGCTAGGCCTTTGGGCCTGGCCGGCTGCCTCCCCTAAAAATATTTTTTATTTCTTTATTTATTTTTATTTTATTTTAGAATATTTTTTTGTAAATAGTTTTTAGATAAATAAAAGACCTGGAAAATACCGGAGTTTTGATTTGAAATTAAGACGGAGGATATTTAGAAAACAAAGATAGGCTTTTCGAAAATAGTTTTAGGCAAAAATATGCATGAGGACATGACGATGCTCAAATGCAATGTGGCATGATGACATGAGCATGCGGTGATGATGATGCAATGCACAAAAACACAGAGATTTTCTAGTAGTGGTTTTAGCGGGATGCCACAATTCGACACCACTAACAAAGGATCTCGCCCTCGAGATCCGCCCTCATGGTACCGGGAAGAAGGTCGGCGATCTGAATCTTCTCGCTTCGTGTAGATGCTAGCGACACTACTAATAAGAGGTCGTTGTCCGTGATCGCCGAGAGAACACTCCGGGGACAAAGGGCGAAGGTAGAGGTATCAACAAACAAAGCCACCTCTAACTTCGACAGAAGGAGAGAAACGATGCATTCTCATCCTCTACAATGTACGAGAGAAAATAGATTAAGTAGACGGCATGGGGGCCAATCCATCACGCACCCAAACTATTACTCCGCCCAATCAGTAGAAAAACATGCATCCATTCTCAGAATCAGACTAAAGATCTCGACAATCGAGGTTCAGAACAAAGGAGTGATGCATGCTCTGCATCGGATCTGGCGTAGATGATGTCGTCGCGTTGGAAAACACCAGAAGGCACAAACAAGGAACAAAGAATGGTACCACAGATAAAGGATCACTCAGATAGCATGAAGTCCGGAGGTAGAAGCACCGTTGCCAAAGGAGGAAGCGAAACCCTGAAGGTACGACGGAAACCCAACCACAGAATTCCTAGACTCGAAGAAAAGATAAGAGAGCAGACTCAAAACACGCAGAGGTAAGAGGAGAGCAGCAGAGGGATAAGGAGTAAAAGCAGACCTAATCAGATCTATCCAACCGATTTTTCGAAAATAGTTTTGACACTCTACTTCGGCCATTAGCTAGGTTATCCTACAGGCTGGACTTGTGGGGTATCGCAACTGCTGGGCTCTGATACCACTCTATAACACCCTCGAATCGGCCCTATGCAAGTTTTAGCCCTTTCCGCCAAACCCGCATAGAAACGATTCAAGGACGCCCACCAGGCACTTTCGGGCGGGTGGAAAACAAAGTAATAACATTACACAACAGTCCTCGATGGGATCCACAGAACATATATATATATATATATATATATACAACAGCGACTCCCTAAGTCAAGAATATAGATATACAATACAAAGATCCAAATTACCTTGAAAACGATAGAGCGTCCGACTACGAAAAAGATGTGAATGGGGCTAAGAGCCCTGAAGAATAACCAATGGCGTCCATAACCCTGCCCAGGCCAAGCCGGAAGGGTAACCCTGCTAACGACGTCGATCTCAAAACCCTGCTCGAACAAAAGGGGTGCCAACAAAAGGGCAAAGGAAAAGAGGAGCATCAGTACTGAGGCCAGTACACGACGAGTCTAGAATTCGGCGGCTCTCGCCTACATAGGTATGGTGGGCTGAAGCGGCAGCGCAGCGACACTAAACAACCTATAGAGACTCGGTATCACTGGTGGCTATTAGAGAGGGATAAGAAAGACCTATTCGGATCCAACCTGAGACTACACCAAACATACCCATCCCGGTATTTCCCCCTCGAGACCAAACGAGGAAGTCAGACCGAGGAACTCACACCGTTGGAAATTTTACTCATTCCGTTTTAGTTGCAGCACTTACTATTCAGATATATAGCATGAGTCATCCTGATAGCATAAGTAGTGGGTAGTTTTAGTTAACATTCCGTTGTAGTTGGAACATTACTAGTCAGATATAATTGTCCTGAGGAAGCCTAAAACCCAACAATTGTTGGCACTTTTATCACATTCCATGGGCGTTGCAATACTTACTAGGCAGGTATAGTATGACACAGATCACCACAGATCCACCAGTTGTTGGCATTTTTAATATCCATTCCGTTATAGTGAGGCTGATTACTAGTCACATATTAAGTCCAATTTATAGCACTACTTTAGTTATGCTTGTCTATGATCGAGATACTGTGCTCCAAGTCGTCCATAACCGCGGACACGGCTTTCAGAAAGTTTTACCCTGCAGGGGTGCACAAATAGCAACACACAATTGATCAACCTCGGAAAAACCAACTCAAAACCCAATGAGGCATTCATGACAAAGCGATCAAAGGATTCAGAAATACTTCAGGGGGCCACCCCACTAAGCTACCCGCAACAAAGTTGGCCGGCTCCAGAACGGACCCAGGGTTTGTGACGACGGCTGTAAATGACTGGGAACCCGAAAGTGTGACTGGGCTTGTCGATACCGCGAAAACGTGGTGCGATCCAAAACAGTACAGGTGCTCCACACACAATCTTAAATAAAGCAGTAACATGGCATAAGTACATGATAGTAATAAAGCCCCAAACTACTTTGTGGCCCCAAGAAATAGAAATGAATCAAGCTCTGGCTCAGGGGGGTCCACGGCCTCCCGGATGTGGATAGTGCGAAAAATCAAGGAACAGGTATCAAGTACTCGGGGTCCTACGGGACACAAGTGAGCGTGCAAGAACCAAATAACATCTATTGCCCACCGATGCCTCTGCATTAGTTATATCTAGCATTTTAATAGTTGTATTTAAAGTCATGATCATCTCCACCACAAACACCTTCCAACATTCCAACAACTGTGGTACTTGACAACACGAGATCGCACCTGAGCAAGCAACTACGACTCGCAAGGCCAGCTATCTACCAAACAACAGGTAATAGGAGGTGTCCAAGGCAATATATCGGCTGCACGAAATATATTGGGTACAGAACTAAAGCATCGCGACACGGATAGTAATAGATCAACAGGAGGAAATAAAGACTATAAATGCACAAGAGGTAGAAAGGGGGAGAATGCTCGCCTGGGGAAACACTGCCGAAAGGTTCATATCCGGAGAACTTTTCGATACTCACATCAACTCATCGGCCTAATCCGCGAAGAAGCAAACACTAGAAGAAACACCGGATGCAATATTTAATACTACAGCAGAAGATCCGGCATGATTATGATATGATGCAGATGCGGTGCAATTAGACAGTATTAAGCGGAACTGGGGTCCCGACAATTAATTATATGGTTCAAGTTATTTAACACTCCCGCAATTTAAATGTTGTATTAATAGGGCGAAACATGGCATCGGTTCGCTACACCAATTTAAATGGAGTCCGAAATAAGACAAGGATATTCCGCATAAACACTCCATATTTTATTATGAGGTGAATCAGCATAATGCCCCCAAACCACAGACAGGTATGCATGCATGAACAATTTAATATGCGACAGTTTTATATATAGTATTTATAAAATAGGGGCTCGAGAAAAGGTTCACACATCGGGTTCGGAAGATCTTGGGTTCCGGGGGGTCCGGGTCTGACAGGGTTTGACGGGGATCGGTCTCGATGGAAACGTTCTCGGACAATGGAGTAGATCTTGTCGCATCCGGGAAGAAGGACTTGGTTTGGCGTCGGGGGCGCATCGGATTTGCCCTGGTCGGTGTCGATCTTGTCGTCACGAAGATCTTGTCGGGTCCGCGTATCGGGTCGGTCTTGGCGTTCGGGGTGAAGAACTTGTCGTTCCCGTGTGGCTATCTTGGCAGTCATTGGGTCCGAGAAGAAGATCTTGTCGCATCCGTGGTCTTCGGGTTTCGGGAAGGAGGTCTTGGCGGTGGATGAAGAAGATCATGTCGTTCTAAGGGGTTCGGGTTCTGTGAAGATCTTGCCGGGTCCTCGAATCGGGACGGAGAACTTGCCGTCCGAGGGATCGGTCTTCACAGCCGGAAAGAAGATCATGGCGTCCGGGGATCTTGGCATCGAGGAGCAAAGTAGTTGGCGATTGTGGAGATCTTGGGCCTCGACACCATTATCGGGTAGTACTTGGCGAGGTCTTCGGTCGGGGCAACACCACCCACCATAATACACCACCACCCAAACGGGGATAAAACATTAATCCACTGTGTCAAAAATGTGTGCCGCAAACAACACTCGATCAGGAAGTTGGGCAGATATGAGGCTTCAGGGTCCAACGTGAGCAGCAACACCTGCCTGCAACGTGGCGCAGATGCCGGACAGGGGCGAGGTCACCGGCGGCTGTACACGGCCGATGCACGGACGGAGAGGATCGGGACGCGGCGGTCGCGCTCCAGGGGGCCAGGGCGGCCAGAGGTGGCGGCCGGCGCTGGAGAGGGCGCCGCGGGAGGTGGGAGGAGCTCCGAGGGGGTGGAGGCACGTGGTCGCGGGCTGGGACAGAGGCGGCCGGCGGCGTCGGTGGCTCGCAGGAGATGGGCCGAGGGCGGCGCGCTCGACGAGGGAGGACAGAGGGTTGACGCGGGGCTCGCTGGTGCTGGCCAGCGAAGGCCGGAGAGGGTTGGCGAGGCAGGGGACCATGGCGGCGCGGGCGCCGCTGCTGCACAGGGACGAGGGGAGGAGAGGGACGGGGAAGAGCGAGCGGGGCTGCTCGCGGCGGGGCAGTTGAGGGCGGCTCGACGGAGGAGGCGACGAGGGGCGGGAGTTCGGGTCGGGGATCTGGCGGGTGGTCGCGGGGGCTCGCCGGCCGAGAGGAGCTCGGGCCGGTGGTGGTCGAGCGGTCCGCGGACGGTGGTCGGCGGAGCGGCGGCAGAGGGATGCGGGCGATGGCGGCGGCACCCGCCGACAGGGAGGATGGAGGAGGGTGAGGGAGAGAGGTGGGGGTAGGGCCAGGTTTGCACGAGGATCGAGGGGGGAAAGGAGGCCAGCTCAGGCTATCGGTAGGGGGAGACGCGCCTAGGTGACTCGGTATGGGAGCGTGTCGATGGGGAAGGGTGGACCAGACGCGTGGTAGGTGGAGTGGGATTGGTGCAGGCGGTTGGTGGGGAGCGACATGGCCTGGTTGTCAAGCGGGAAAAAAAAGTGGGGAGGTGGTCACACACTCACGCTGCGTGGGTGGGGCCAGCGCGCAGGGAGCGGTACACGGGGTTGGTAGCATGGCTCTCGGGGACGGGTCGGTGTGGAGCAGGGCATGCTGCGTGCGACGCGCGACGGCTGCTGTGCTGCGTGTAGGCGGAGGTAGCGGGGGCGGTAGGGAATAGGTGGGGGTTGGTTAGGGTTTGTCTAGGACTTAGTATATGGGGTAGTAGGCCGGCTGGCTAGGCCTTTGGGCCTGGCCGGCTGCCTCCCCTAAAAATATTTTTTTATTTCTTTATTTATTTTTATTTTTATTTTAGAATATTTTTTGTAAATAGTTTTTAGATAAATAAAAGACCTGGAAAAGACCGGAGTTTTGATTTGAAATTAAGACGGAGGATATTTAGAAAACAAAGATAGGCTTTTCGAAAATAGTTTTAGGCAAAAATATGCATGAGGACATGACGATGCTCAAATGCAATGTGGCATGATGACATGAGCATGCGGTGATGATGATGCAATGCACAAAAACACAGAGATTTTCTAGTAGTGGTTTTAGCGGGATGCCACAGTTTTGCTTTAGTCTTTTCCACGCCATCAATCTATTTTCTAGCACCGTTACCACTTATAATTATCCATACCACTTGTATTTCACTATCTCTTCGCTGAACTAGTGCACCTATACACCTGACAAGTGTATTGGGTGTGTTAGGGATACAAGAGACTTCTTGTATCTTGATTGCAGGACTGCTCGAGAGGGAATACCTTTGACCACTTCCTCCCTGAGTTCGATAAACCTTGGGTGATTCACTTAAGGGAAAACTTGCTGCTGTTCTACAAACTGAAGGGTAACGGGTATGCTACACTAGCGTAAAATCAAAAATTTCTACCGCGTCAACCAGGAATACTATTGTCATAGATCACGGGATTACCGCTAGACGCGCAGGTGCGGAACTCGATGAAGCACGTTGCGGCAGTGTAGATGTTCTACGTCTCCTCCTCGTCCTCGTCCCACGAGCAGCTCCCCTTTGCGCGGCTCGTCCAAGTGCTACAGATGCAGCACCTCCGAGGTATCCACACGTCCGGAGTGGAAGTCGTCACACGCCAGACTGCTAGGTCTGCGCGTGCAACACAGGCGGAAGAGGAGTGGCGGCTGGGTGGAATGCTCTCACCTTTTTCAGCTCGCCTCACTCCCTCTTATATAGGCATCCCTGGTGGGCTTCTACATTAGCAGCCCATTAGCAGCCTAAGCCTGGTCTAATTCGGATCCAATCCTCATTAGGCTTCCAGCCCCTAAAGTGTGTGACCCTATAGGTTCATACACGTATAGACATGACGCGAGTACACTTACTCCGTCAATAGTTGGTAGCGGCCTCTAGCAAGACGTGCCAACTCCTAAACGCATATAAAGATCATTCGGACGAACCATCACAAGGTTGAGTACATGTCTTTCCCTTTGCCTCACGATATTTGGTCTAGCTCTAAGCTGACCTCTCTTTCTCGATACTGTGATTCAGAATCCCTTTACTAGGTTAACTCTTAACCATATGTAGCACGGCCATGCATTTCTGGATCCGATCACTCGAGGGGCCCAGAGATATCTCTCTCAAGTAGAGAGGGGCAAATCCCATCTTGATTGATCGATGCCTTGCAGCATGTATCAGGACAAACCCGAAAGCTACCTTTATAACTACCCAGTTACGGAGTAGTGTTTGATAGCCCCAAAGTAGGTCGATCCACATCTCAAGTACATGCGACAATCTCAGGTCTAAGGACAAAACGTACACGATGTGTAGAGAGAGCTGCAAGTATTATTGCTAGTCTCATGTTGGGTCAGTCCAACCCCATGTTCATAACATGTGTCCACATCATTGGTTTGACATCTCCATGTCAATGACTTGCGAAACATAGTCATTAACCAATCGATGTGCTAGTCTAATATTCACGTGTGTCCTCGCATGAACTCCGACTAGGGACAATTATTAGATAACCATACAAGTAAAGAGTTTCACAAACAATTCACATAATTGCCAATCAATACAAGTTGCCTGGTATATGGATATTCAAGGAACATTATAATAACTCATGGATACACATGAAATACAATCATCTCTATGATTGCCTCTAGGGCATATTTCCTTCAGTCTCCCACTTGCACTAGAGTCAATCTAGACAGTATCTAATACCTATTGCTCTTGTGTGCGCTTCATGCGCAGGCTGCGGGAGTGGCTTAGTCAAGGGATCAGCAACATTTGAGTCCATATGTATTTTGCATAACATGACACTACCTTCATCAATGAACTCACGAATCAGATGGTAGCGCATGCGAATATGTTTGTTCTTCTGGTGCTGTCTAGGTTCTTTGGCTTGTGCAATAGCACCATTGTTGTCACAATAAACGTCCAAGGGATTGGACGAGCCCTGAACCACACCAAGAGCGATCAGGAAATTCCTAATCCAAACAGCTTCCTTTGTAGCCTCCGAGGCAGCAATATATTCAGCTTCTGTTGAAGAGGAGGCCACTGTATCTTGCTTGGAACTTTTCCAGCTCACAGCACCACCATTCATGACAAACACATAACCTGATTGCGATTTCGAGTCGTCTGAGTAATTAAGGTAACTCGCATCTGTGTAACCCTTTACACTGAGTTCAACCTCACCTCCATAAACTAGGAACATATCCTTAGTCCTTCTCAAGTACTTAAGGATATTCTTTACCGCTGTCCAGTGAATCTCACCTGGATCAGCCTGGTATCTGCTCGTAACACTTAGAGCATAGGAAACATCTGGGCGAGTACATGTCATTGCATACATGATGGATCCAATAGCCGAAGCATATGGAACCCTACTCATGCGTTCTCGCTCATCAGTGGTCGAAGGACACTGAGTCTTGCTGAGTTTAATGCCGTGAGACATGGGCAAGAACCCCTTCTTAGCCTCTTCCATGCTGAACCGTTTCAACACTTTGTCAATGTACGTACTCTGGCTTAATCCAATTAGCCTCCTTGATCTATCTCTATAGATCTTGATACCCAGAATATATGCCGCTTCTCCCAAGTCCTTCATAGAAAAACTATTTTTCAATGAGGTCTTAACAGACTCGAGCATAGGAATGTCATTTCCAATCAATAATATGTCATCCACATATAAGATTAGAAACACAAGTGATTTCCCATTTTCTTTCTTATACACACAAGGTTCTTGTTCGTTTTTGGTGAAGCCAAACTCCTTTACAACTTCATCAAATCGAATGTTCCAACTCCGAGATGCTTGCTTCAGCCCATAAATAGACTTTTGAAGTTTGCATACCTTTCCAGCATTGTTTGGATCGACAAAACCTTCAGGCTGCATCATATACACGTCCTCAGAAAGGATTCCATTTAAGAAAGCCGTCTTGACGTCCATCTGCCATATCTCATAATCGAAATGTGCAGCAATGGCTAGAATGATCCGTATAGATTTAAGCATCGCTACGGGCGAGAAAGTCTCGTCGTAGTCAACTCCTTGAACTTGTCGAAAACCTTTTGCAACAAGTCGAGCTTTATGGATGTGAACATTTCCATCCATATCAATCTTCTTCTTATAGATCCACTTGCACTCGATGGCTTTAAAACCATCAGGCAGGTCAACCAAGTTCCAAACTTGATTGTCTCCCATGGACTCTATCTCGGATCTCATGGCAATCAGCCATTTCTCAGAGTCTGGGTCCACCATCGCTTCTGCATAGGTCGCAGGCTCATCATTGTATAACAATAATAACTCTCGCGCTTCGCGGAGCCTCGCCGACCTTCGTGGTTGTGGTGCTTCTATTGCCA
Organism: Avena eriantha; assembly: GCA_910589775.1. Lineage (NCBI taxonomy): Eukaryota > Viridiplantae > Streptophyta > Magnoliopsida > Poales > Poaceae > Avena > Avena eriantha. Next base: position 383,444,167 of record OU342746.1, read on the forward strand.
CGGGTTCCTCAACTTGTTCTGCTACAATAGCATCACTCGTAGAAGCATCCCGACTGGCTCATCTTGAACTTCTTCAAGTCGCACCGACCTTCCACTCGTTCCCTTTGTGAGAAACTCTTTCTCTAGGAAAACACCGCTACGAGCGACAAACACTTTGCCCTCTTCTCGGTTGTAGAAGTAATACCCTAAGGTTTCCCTTGGGTATCCCACAAAAATGCACTTATCCGATTTGGGTGTTAGCTTGTCCGACTGAAGTCGCTTGACAAATGCATCACAACCCCAAATCTTTAGAAAAGACAAACTGGGATTCTTTCCAGTCCACATCTCATATGGTGTCTTAACTACGGATTTAGATGGTACCCTATTTAGTGTGAAAGCTGCTGTTTCTAGCGCGTAACCCCAAAATGATAATGGTAAATCCGACTGGCTCATCATCGATCGAACCATGTCCAACAAAGTTCGATTACGCCGTTCAGAGACCCCGTTTCTTTGAGGCGTTCCGGGCGGCGTGAGCTGTGGAACAATTCCGCAACTCTTAAGATGATTGCTAAACTGGTGACTCAAATATTCACCTCCGCGATCAGATCGCAAGGCCTTTATTTTCTTGCCACGTTGATTCTCTACCTCATTTTGAAACTCTTTGAACTTTTCAAAAGTTTCAGACTTATGCTTCATCAAGTAGACATAGCCATATCTACTGAAATCATCAGTGAAAGTAATGAAGTAGTGATATCCTCCTCTGGCTGTCGTGCTCATTGGTCCACATACATCAGTATGTATGAGTTCCAACAAGTCTGTCGCTCTCTCGGGAAACCCCGTAAAAGGCGTCTTGGTCATCTTTCCAAGTAAACAAGCTTGACATGTCTCGTATGATTCAAAATCAAACAAAGTTAGAAGACCATCACCATGGAGCTTCTTCATGCGCTTTTCACTTATATGCCCCAAACGACAATGCCATAGATAGGTAGGACTCAAATCATTTGGCCGAAGCCTTTTAGCACTAACATTGTAAACACATGCATTATCAAGATTTAAAATAAATAACCCATTCACAATGGGAGCATCAGCCACAAACATAGCATTCTTAGAGATTACACAACCATTATTTGTACTCGCGAATGAATAACCTTCCCTCATCAAACATGAAGGTGATAAAATGTTTCGACCCATACTAGGAATGTAATAACAATTATTCAACTCCATGATAAATCCTGACGGAAGGTGAAGTTGCATGACGCCGACGAACAATGCAGCAACCCTTGCTTTATTTCCGACGCGAAAATCCACTTCGCCTTTTTGCACTTCTCTAGTCCTTATTAGCCCCTGCATCGAATTGCAAATATGAGCAACCGATCCGGTATCAAATACCCAAGAGTTAACATAAGAATCTGCGAGAAAAATGTCCACAACATTTACAACAAGTGTACCTGAGTGGGAAGTACTCTTACTTCCACTTTTCTTCAAAGAAGCCTGGTACTTGCTGCAGTTTCTCTTCCAGTGGCCATATTCGTGACAAAAGAAACACTCAGTGTCTCCTGCAGGACCAGCCTTTTGCTTGGGTGCAGGGTTTGGCTTAGGGATCGTATCCTTAGCCTTGCCCTTCTTCTTCTGCCAAGAAGTGCCCTTTTTCTTGAAGCTAGGCTTGTTCTGCACAGCCATCACATGGCTATGCCCTGCACACTTCTTAATGTCACATTCTGCTGTTTTCAGCATCCCACATAATTCATTAAGGCCCCTCTCCACCCCATGCATATGGTAGTTCGAAATGAAATGCCCATAGCTAGATGGAAGAGATGCCAAAATGAAGTCAGTGGCCAACTCTTGGCCTAATGGAAAACCAAGCTTTTCCAAAGTCTGACTGTAACCAACCATTTTGATCACATGGGGGCCTACAGCTGCTCCCTCTGCCAGCTTGCATTCCACAAAGGACTTAGCGACATTGTACCTCTCAGTCCTAGCCTGAGTCTGGAACATGTCCTTAAGCGCAACGATCATATCGTACGCTTCCTGATCCTCAAACTATTTTTGAAGATCAGGTTCCATGCATGCAAGCATAAGACAACTGACCTCAAGAGATTCATCACATGCTTTCTTGTAGGCATTCTTAAGGGTAGCAGTTGCATTATCAGCAGGTTCATCCGGGATTGGGGTATCCAGAACAGTTTCCTTTTTCTCAGCCCTGAGAACAATTCTCAGGTTACGGACCCAGTCCGAATAGTTTGTTCCATTTAGTTTATCCTTTTCAAGAATCGAACGCAAAGCAAAAGGTGATGAATTGTTCGGTGCCATTGATCTACAAAAAAAAATGCAAAATACTAAGCCATGTAACCATGAAAGAGTAAAACATATTAAACAATTTAATAGCATATACTCCCACTTAAATCAACATCCCTCTATTGATACTAAGTGATTCAAGATCCACAATTAACAAGTCGACTAGTGAGCTTTAGCATCACTGCTAGAAGACAAGGTAAATCGGTAAGCAACCTTTGCTAATCATATCACATATGACTCTTGTTGTTGGGTGACATCTCTATGTCAAACCTAGGCGCCCAACCTTTATGCCCCAAGGTCCTTAACTGTTAAGATGACCTTGTTAAGCTCACCAACCCTTATGCGTGTAGGTATCCGATACAAACCCATCCAGCCAAGGAAAACCGTGGCACCCTAATTTCATAGACCCACCAACGATTGTACAGGGCATAGGATGGTGCAAGGTTTGGTTGGGAGGGCATGGTTTAACTTAAACTTTGTGAGGGATCGTTCTACTTCTATCATCTAAGCATGCATAGTAGTAAAACGTATAAGAATAGCATTCACATAGATGTGATACAGTATGGCCCATTTTCTCATGGTGATCTCCATCGCCATAGAACCTGTCCACCATGATGATCTCCATCTTCATGCTCTATGCGAGCCATCCTCCAAGTGATGAGTTCTCCAAGAACTAATACAAGCTATTACTCCTAACATCTAGTAATCAAAATTACATGGTATTGGGATCATCACAAGTTGGCACGCAGGCCATTACAATAATTGACAACACATATGGCTCCAGCCGTGTTGCCCAACTCACGACACGCAGGTCATGAAAAAATACATACATGCATCACATACATTTTTGGGCCATACTGATCACATAAATCCTGCAAAAACAAGTTGTGCATAGAATCGCATTCTACCGGATCATGTGAAATCGTACCACCTATGAAAAATGAGAGATCAAATCTATACAATTTTCTTTAAGGATTTTGCTCGGCAAATCCAATTTACCATAAACCGACCATAGTTCCGATTTGACCAAACTCCTTTGATCACGGTACGTCGATTCAGATCTAATTCCCGATTCGATCAATCATATTGATCTTCGCGTGATTCAGAAGGATTTATGTGTCACTGTCTACCCCGATGGCGGAAACCGACCGGTAGGGGTAAGTCGTTCGACGACCTTAGAATCACGATCACGGAAATTAAGATCATAGATCAATCCAGAAACACCGCCATACAAACGATCATATCATTCATATCAATCTACATATCACCATATGCAAACTTCCCGAACCTATGACTGAATAGCATCGGCTCTGATACCACTGAAGGGTAACGGGTAGGCTACACTAGCGTAAAATCAAAAATTTCTACCTCGTCAACCAGGAATACTATTATCATAGATCACGGGATTACCGCTAGACGCGCAGGTGCGGAACTCGATGAAGCACGTTGCGGCAGTGTAGATGTTCTACGTCTCCTCCTCGTCCTCGTCCCACGAGCAGCTCCCCTTTGCGCGGCTCGTCCAAGTGCTACAGATGCAGCACCTCCGAGGTATCCACACGTCCGGAGTGGAAGTCGTCACACGCCAGACTGCTAGGTCTGCGCGTGCAACACAGGCGGAAGAGGAGTGGCGGCTGGGTGGAATGCTCTCACCTTTTTCAGCTCGCCTCACTCCCTCTTATATAGGCATCCCTGGTGGGCTTCTACATTAGCAGCCCATTAGCAGCCTAAGCCTGGTCTAATTCGGATCCAATCCTCATTAGGCTTCCAGCCCCTAAAGTGTGTGACCCTATAGGTTCATACACGTATAGACATGACGCGAGTACACTTACTCCGTCAATAGTTGGTAGCGGCCTCTAGCAAGACGTGCCAACTCCTAAACGCATATAAAGATCATTCGGACGAACCATCACAAGGTTGAGTACATGTCTTTCCCTTTGCCTCACGATATTTGGTCTAGCTCTAAGCTGACCTCTCTTTCTCGATACTGTGATTCAGAATCCCTTTACTAGGTTAACTCTTAACCATATGTAGCACGGCCATGCATTTCTGGATCCGATCACTCGAGGGGCCCAGAGATATCTCTCTCAAGTAGAGAGGGGCAAATCCCATCTTGATTGATCGATGCCTTGCAGCATGTATCAGGACAAACCCGAAAGCTACCTTTATAACTACCCAGTTACGGAGTAGTGTTTGATAGCCCCAAAGTAGGTCGATCCACATCTCAAGTACATGCGACAATCTCAGGTCTAAGGACAAAACGTACACGATGTGTAGAGAGAGCTGCAAGTATTATTGCTAGTCTCATGTTGGGTCAGTCCAACCCCATGTTCATAACATGTGTCCACATCATTGGTTTGACATCTCCATGTCAATGACTTGCGAAACATAGTCATTAACCAATCGATGTGCTAGTCTAATATTCACGTGTGTCCTCGCATGAACTCCGACTAGGGACAATTATTAGATAACCATACAAGTAAAGAGTTTCACAAACAATTCACATAATTGCCAATCAATACAATTTGCCTGGTATATGGATATTCAAGGAACATTATAATAACTCATGGATACACATGAAATACAATCATCTCTATGATTGCCTCTAGGGCATATTTCCTTCACAAACCTCTGCACTTGGAGGCCCAACAACTGTCTACAAGAATAGAAGTGCGTAGACATCAAGCTATTTTCTAGCGCCATTGCCGGGGAGGTAAGGTAAAAGGTATTCACACCGGAGGATTAAAGTAGAAGAACCTCCCACGGCAAATGCCTATTTTCTGGTGCCGTTGCCGGGGAGGTAAGGTAAAAGGTACTCACATCCTCCAGTGTGAGTGCTCGAAGTTATTTCCTTTAGATTCTGCAATTTTGTCTTTTTGTTTCTTGTTTTCACTAGTTAGGCTTAATGGAAAAAAATAGAGAGCTTTATAGTATTTATCTTGAGTTAGAGTGTTTGAAGAGAAAATTAAAAAACCTATGGAACTTTATTTGCATGCTAATAGCAATGTTATTAGTATGAATTCTTTGAACACCTTTGTTACTAATGCTATGGAAACGTCTAAGCTTGGGGAAGTTGGTTCTTATGAAAATGATCTCTTTAGTTCCCTAGTTTTAAGGAAGAAAAATTGCTCTGATGATACTTTATCTCCCATATATGGTAATTCTAATGATACTTGTGATATTTTAAATCCACATACTAAAAGCATCCCTTTTAAAATACCTATAAAAATTATTGATCGTGTTATGGATAACTACTATTTTGGAGATGGAACTGTCCATCCCGGTGATCATTTGCTCTTTATACACGAATTATGCGGGTTGTTCAAGTGTGCAGGTATTACAACAGATCACGACAAGAAGAAGTTATTCTGTTTTTCACTTAAGGGCAAAGCAAGGGAGTGGTATGAGCTACTAGATGATCCTCATCATTTGGAGTGGAAGGAACTTGAATCTCTCTTTTACTCTAAATTTTATCCTCCTCATGAAATTCATAAAGATAGGAATTACATTTATAATTTTCATGCTCATGATGGACAAAGTATTGCCCAAGCATGGGGGAGATTGAAGTCAGTAATGCTCAAATGTCCCATTCATGAGCTCCCTAGTAATATTGTTATTAATAATTTCTATGCAAGGCTTTTAGGACATTACAAGGACTATCTAGATACTTGTTTAGAGGGATCCTTCACAAGTAAGGATGTCAAAGCTAAGTGGGATCTTCTTGAAACAATTCAAAGAAATACCAAAGATTGGGATAACAACAAAGGTAAAGAACCAGGTATAAACTATGAGTATGATTGCATTAAGTCTTTTGCTAAAACTATTGATTTTCAAGAGCTTAGTGCTAAATATGGTCTTGATCCTCAAATTCTTGTTGATTGTTATAGAACATTTGCTTCTCATATTAATGCTCTTAAAGAAAAATGTGACATGTATCATGAGCCTTATAAAGACACTTGCATGGAAAATGAAATTGTTATTAATGATAGCAATAAACATGCTCCAACCTCTGAAAGTACTACTTCTTATAAGCATATTAATTTTTGTGGAATACATAGACCTTGTGAGAATAATCAAATTGAAGAAGAATATTGTATCACCCACAGGAATGAAAAAACTAGAACGTGGTATAGGGCTCTAAATGATCTTGGTAAAAACGTTTGTGCCCTCTATCCTTTTATTTGTGAACTTTGCTTTGAAGTGGGTCATTTCAATTTTCAATGCTCAGGCCATAATAATATCCCTTCTAATCCAATGAGTACTGCAAGTTTGTATTGTGATGACATGATCACTCCTAATCAACATGATGAACTTACATTATTTTTGGGGTGTGAAGAGTTATCAAGAAAAACCTCTTTGGTAGATATGGGTGCTTTTGATATGAATAGTGTCCTGCATGGTTGTCATCTTTATTGTGTTGATAATTGTCACACAAATACTTACATACAAAATATTATAGAAGATGAGATTTTACCAAAATATGACAGGACTAATATGTGTTTTGGTCTTATTAATAAAAAGAAGGAATCCTCCAAAGTTTCTTCTATTGTCTCTAACAATGAACCAGGGTATATGGAGAAGCTTCCTTTCAAGCCTCTCCCTCCTAAAGAGAAGAAGAAAAAGAAGAGGAGGAGGAGTAAAAGGAGAGAGGAAACAGTATTTTCCCCTAAGCATGTTGCTCCTATTATAGTTTTTGATGAGTCTGAACTCAATGATGTCCTATGCCTATTACCTATAGTAGTGATCATTATTGGGAAAAGCACACTACCTTTGACATTGAAAATCTCTGCAGTACCAATTCTGAAAATGATGATATTAATAATTTCTATACTATTAGTGCTATCCATGATCCTTCCAATGATGATATGTTTACAAATGAACACACTTTGGAAGATAACTATTCTATTGCTTATGATGATACTATACCTCCAATATATGATGATTGCAATGATGGATATGATATTTTCAGTCCACCTACTATTGAGGAGGAAATTAATTATGATTACAATATGCCTCCCATATTTGATGATTATGGTGATGAAACTAATAATGATGGCTATTTTGTTGAATTTGCTCCCACTATAATTAATAAGAATGACTATGTTTATGTGGGGAGTATTAATTCTTTTATGCATGTGGCTCATGATAAGAATGTTTTATGTGATAGTTATATTGTTAATTTTATTCATGATGCTACTAAAAGTTATTATGAGAGAGGAAACATAGTTTTATGCATCTCAACAATATTAAGTTTCCTCTCTTTATGTTGAAAGTCTTGAAGTTGCACTTGTTTTGCTTTACTATGTTGGTTGCTTTGTGCTTTCATGACTTGTTTCTTTACAAGATTCCTTTGCATAGGAAGTGGGTTACACTTAAATGTGCTTTGAATTTGCTTCTTGATGCTCTCTTTTACTTCAATTCATATTTCTTATATGAGCATCTTCTCAAAATATCATGCCTAACTTAAAGGCGTTAAAGAAAGGTACTTATTGGGAGATAACCCAAAAGTTTTAGATGAGTCTTGGAAGTTATTATCTCTGTAATAACCTCTCCTTATTCTTTATTTGCTTTTTGTGCCAAGAGTAACCTCTAATGAGAGAGAAGTAATGATTGGGAAAGTTGCTGTCCCGAAACAGATTTATGCTTCACCATAAAAAATCGTGTAAAATCTCTGTACGTCTTTGGGAGGCGTGAATTTTTTTGCTTCTGACCCAGTTTGTTATCTCACTTTCGTTAGTTCAACACTTTTCAATTTGAGCAACGGAAGGTCTTCGAAAAAATTCGTCTTTACCTGCTGGTCTGTTTTGACAGATTTCTGCCGTTATTTGCATTTGCTTCTTGTTGGTTCCTTTTTGAGTTCTTTTGGAGAATTGAGCTTTTTGAGGGAAGTGCTATAGTAGATAGTGTTCTAATGGAAGTTTATTTGGTGTTAGAACTGAACCTTAAGACTTATTTATCTTGCGTACACTAATGTTGCTAATAAAGATTGTGTGAAGTTTTGTATGAAGGAAAAATTTCAGGTGTATGGAAGGAATGAGTAATGAGATGAAGAATGGACTAATTCTCAAGCTTGGGGATGCCACGCGTGTCACCCCAAGAAATATCCAAGAAGTACAAGCGTCAAAGCTTGGGGATGCCCAAGGCATCCCCTTCTTCATCAATAAAAATCGCAGGTTTCTTCCAAACGCTTCATTTTTATTGTTTCATGCACAGTTGTGTTTTTCTTGGAGCGTCTTCTTTTTTGTTTTCGTTTTGTTTTTCGTTTGCTTGGTTTTCTTAGTTTTCTGAATAAATTGGTTGGACCCCCTCTTTCATACATTGGTTTGCAAATAGTTTGGTTTCGTTTGGAAAAGAGTAGGAAAGTTCATGCTTATGTGGTAAAAAGAGCTCTTTTTTGACTATGGCCTATGCTTTGTCATGCCATGCTTCATATTGTTTTGGCTTTATGCTTAGTATTCTTTGTTGTAGCATGACTTGTTATAAACAATCGAGATTGCTTAATGTGCCTTGGATGAATCATGCGTTGTTTTAGCATATTAAAGCATAGTATAGTGGTATTCTCCTTTGATGCTTTATTTGGGTTGACTTGGCACATGCTCACACCATGTTATGACTATCTCAAGTCACCATAGCCTTTATCATCCTTTAGTTTTCAACTTGTAGTATCACTTTATGCTTTGATCAATGATATTTTGTCGCTCTGCATGATTATGGCCACTATTGCTCTCTTAGTTTGTCGCTCCCAGTCTTTTGCTAGCCTCCACGACCAAGTATGAGTTCCACTCATGCATCCAACTCCCTAAACCAAGTTACTCCAAAGAGTCCACCATACCTACCTACTATCTTATGCTATTCCAAGTATATTCATGCTTTTGTTTACCTTCCAAATTAAACTTGTTATGAGAAAACTAGTGATTAAAGCTCTCACGAACTTGATGGCACACTTTACTTTACTTGCCCTTAATAAACTTGAACCATTGGGTCCTTCTTTGTTGCGTATATGCTTGCGCTTTATAAGTTGAAATTAGCATAATCATGTTTCATGGGGAACGTTTTTAACATTGCACTTGTACTTTGTACCCCGTTGATATCATGTTCTTTTGCTTACGGATCTCGGTGGTGTGAAATAAAAATGGAACTTGTAAGATCATGGAGTTTGTATGTGTGTTAGAGAAACGCCTGGGCCGCTAGCCTAAGCCATGCCTAATCATGGTGGAAACTTTTAGCATAACCATAATGAGCACTCTATGAAGCATCCTCAATAAAAACCTATGCAAATAGCAAATAAAAAGATCACTGAGATGCTCCTTGTCTGCTTGCCTTGTCATTTTGATTATGGGATAGCTCCTGTATCATGTGCAAGGGGCACCCCGTTGGCGGTTCTTAATGATACACATGTACTTACAATGACAAGAGCTTACTCGTGACTAAAGTTGAGTAGCATGAGGATCGGTCTTCGTAAGTAAGGGGCATGAGATTTTGGTTTGTAACTTGCCAAGCATATCCTCTTAGTTGTGTCACTCTAACCATAATCACCTTAAAGATGCTTATGATAGGGGCAATGAGAGCTGAAAGCTATAAGTACCATAATTTTTGGAAGCTCTTTATGAGACTTGAATCCCTACTTCCTTCTATGAAGGCCTTTCTTCCACCATTATATTGAGTCTCCACCTTCTACCTTTATGCACCTACTTTGAGAGCATAGTGGCCATTCTTAGTTCTATGTGCATTGTCCCAAGACTAGTTGATTGATGTATACCTTGATATTGCTTGTTCTAAACTATTTGTACCAAGTCACTCTTATAAACTTTGAAGGTGTCCTATGCATTTATATTTGCTACTCTATGAGGGACAAGCTGAATGCCACTATGCTATGTTTTCTTTATGTGAAACAAACAAACGTCTTGCAAAGCATTGTTATTCATGAATCTTTTGTTTGTGCCTTTTCATGTTGCATCATTGTTTCTTTGTATTATTGCTAGAACTTTGTATTTCATGTTATGATTGAAGTACGATGATCCCAACTTTGAATGTTTTACAAATACTTTGATCAAGTCTTTGATGGTGCATGTCACCTCAAAAATTACCCTTTCTTTTTATCAGTTACCTACTCGAGGACGAGCAGGAGTTAAGCTTGGGGATGTTGATACATTGCAAATGTATCTATAATTTTTGATGTTCCATGCTTGGTTTTATCCACTTTCTTGTGTTTTGTTCCAACTTTGGAGTACTTTTCATATGATTTCTTGGACTAACCTATTAACAAGATGCCATAGTGCCAGTTGCCCGTTTTCTGCTGTTTTTGGTTCCAGGAAGTCAGAAAATCAATATTCTCGGAATTGGACCGGACAAAAGCCAAAGTTGATATTTTCCCAGAAGACTCACGGAGCCAGAAGGAGAGTCGGAGAGGGGCCACAGGGTGGCCCCACCACCCCATGGCGCGGGTCCCCCCAGGCCGTGCCAAGGCATGGTGTGGGCCCCCTGGCCGCCCATCGACCTTGCCTTCTGGCCTATAAGAAGCCTCCCGAGGCATAAACCCTAGATAGTCAAGCCTCCAGCCACGAAAAGTTCCGCAGCGCCGCCACCACCGAAAAGGAGATTCGGGGGACAGAAAGTCTCTGTTCCGGCACCCTGCCGGGACGGGGAAGTGCCCCCGGAGCCATCTCCATCGATCTCCACCACCATCTCCATCACCATTGCTGATTCCCATGATGGGGAGGGAGTAGTTCTCTCTCGAGGCTAAGGGTTCTACCGGTAGCTATGTGTTCATCTCTCTCTCTATGCATGATCATATTGTGATCATGAGCTTTGTAATCAAGTAGATCTACCTTGCTACTCAAGTGCTTTAATAGATCTCGGCTCTCCCCATGTGTGTGAAAGTGACATCGTGCACACCATGGTGGCACTTAGGCTAGAGATTACAAATACTTGTTATGAGTTATATTTAGAGTTGAATGTCTTTATGAAATTGTGGTGTTTGTGTTGGAGATATGCCCAAGAGGCAATAATAAAAGTGGTTATTATTATATCTTTGTGTTTATGATGAATGTTTACATCCCATGCTATAATTGTATTATAAGGAAACACTAATACATGTGTGTTTTGTAAACGTAAAAGAGTCCCTAGTAAGCCTCTTGTTAAACTAGCTTGTTGATTAATGGATGATCATGGTTTCTTGATCATGGACAATTGATGTCATTAATAACAAGGTGATATCATTAGGAGAATGATGTAACGGACACACACCCATAGTAAGCATAGCATAAGATCAAGTCATTAAGTACGTTTGCTATAAGCTTTAAAATACATAGTAACCTAATCCTTCGACCATGAGGTTATGTTAATCACCATCACCGGATGGGTACTTTGATGACATCAAACACCGCTTCATAACTGGGTGGTTATAAAGGTGTCATTGGGTATTCTGAAAGTATGTGTTGAAGCGCATGGACCAAGATTGGGATTTGTCCATCCATATGACGGATAGATATGCTCTGGGCCCTCTCGGTGGAATGTCATCTGATTAGCTTGCAAGCATGTGACTGGGTCACAAGGGATGACATATCACGGAACGAGTAAAGAGTACTTGTCAGTAACGAGGTAGAACCAGGTATGGAGATACCGACGATCAAACCTCGGATAAGTAAAGTATCGCGTGACAAAGGGAATTGGTCTCGTATGTAAATGGTTCTATCGATCATGAAGTCATCGTTGAGTATGTGGGAGCCATTATGGATATCCAGGTCCCGCTGATGGTTATTGATAGGAGATGTGTCTCTGTCATGTCTACATATTCACGAACCGTAGGGTGACACACTTAAGGTTCGAAGTTGTTTTAAGTAGATATGGAATGTGTGTTGGAGATCGAATGTTGTTCGGAGTCTCGGATTGGATTCGGGACATCACGAGGAGCTCCGGAATTGTCCGGAGAATAAGATTCATATATTGGAGATCATTTTCTAAGTTAGGAAATGTTCCGGAGTATTTGTATGGGGTTTCTAGAAGGTTTCGGAATGTTCCGGAAGGTTCTAGAAGATTTCTTGGAGTTTGCTTGAAAATCAAGAAAGGATCAAGGAATCCTTGTGGGGCAAGACAAGGAGTAGTGGGGGAGGAGGACTCTTCCCCCCCTCCCAATCCGCCGACCAATGGAGAGGGGAGTCCTACAAGGACTCCACCTCCCCATGGCGCCTCCCTCCTTTAAATAGATGGGTGGAGGCGCCACCCCTGGCCCCTCCACTCCAAACCTCAGCCGCCTCTCTCCTCCTCCTTTCTTCTGCTCAGGCTTAGGTGAAGCCCTGCAGAATTCTCTACTCCACCACCACCACCACGCCGTCGTGCTGCTAGGATTCCGTGGAGAAGATCTACTACCTCTGCTGCTCGCTGGAACGAGGAGAAGAAGGTCTGCTTCGACTCCGCACGTGTGACCGACTGCGGAAGCGCTGCCAGAACGTGGCGCTGGAAGGATCGTCCACTCGATCTTGAGATCGGCAAGTGATCGACTACATCAACCACGAGATCCAATCTCGTAACGCTTTCGGATCTACAAGGGTTAGTACAGATCTATCTCGTTGCACATGTCTAATAGATTAGATCTTGGTTTTTATCTAGATTAGATCTGGGTTTTGTACGTTCTTGCGGTAGAATTTTTTTGTTTTCCATGCTACGAACCCATCAGTGGTATCAGAGACGTGTCTATGCGTAGATCTGTTGCACGAGTAGAACACAATGGTTTTGTGGGCGTTGGTGCTCGTGCCATCTTTTGCTTTGTGTACTTTGCATCTTGCGGTATGGTGGGATGAAGCGGCTCGGGCTAACCTTCCATGTCATCGCACATGAGACTTGCTCCACGCTTGACATGTAACTTGCTTTGCACAAGTGGCTTTGCGGGTGTCTGTCTCTCTCACCATAGTATAGATCCAATTTACACTTTGCACTTGATAGCACTTGTATCAACGTTGTGGTTCAGTTTCATAGGTAAGATCCGTTCTTATTCGAAAGCCCCAAACCACGTAAAACATGCAAAGAAAATTAGAGGCGTCTAACTTGTTTTTGCAGGGTTTTTGTGATGTGATATGGCCATCATGTGATTATGATTGTATTTGATGTATGCAATGATCCTTGTTGTAATATGGCAACCGGCAGGAGCCTAATGATTGTCTTTAATTCTGTTAAGACCTGCGTGTCTATTCATCTTGTAATAGCTTTATTCCAAGTAGTTATAATAGTTGCTAGTGATGATGGGCAACCATGAAGTGGCGCCACTGACCTTGACGCAATGCTGGTGATGATGGAGATCATGTCCGTGCTTTGGAGATGGAGATCAAAGGCGCAAGAAGAAAGTGCCATATCATATCACACTAATTATGAATTGCCTGTGATGTTAATACTTTATGCATCTTGTATTGCTTAGATCGCGACGGTAGCATTATAAGATGATCCCTCTCACTAAATATCAAGTAATAAAGTGTTTGCCCTTAGTTGGCACCGTTGCTAAGACTCGTCGTTTCGAAGCATCTCGTGATGATCGGATGTGATAGATTCTACGTGTGCATACAAAGGGTGCAAGCCAGATTTGCACATGCGGAAACTAAGGTTAATCTTGACGAGCCTAGCATGTACAGACATGGTCTCGGAACACGGAAATACCGAAAGGTAGAGCATGAGTCATATAAATGATATGATGAACATGAAGATTGTTCGCCGACGAAACTACATCTTCTCTCGTGAAGATCGGACTTGGTGTAGTGGACTTGGTTCGTGTAATCACTAAGACAATGTGAGGGATGTTGTTTTGAGTGGGAGTTCACCTAGTTAATTTAAGAATTAAATTTGAACTCAATTTATCATAAACTTAGTCTAAACTACTTGCAAATTTGTTGTAGATTATGGCGACCCCCTCCATCAATTTCAATGCGTTCCTAGAGAAAGAAAAGCTTAAGAACAATGGAAGCAATTTCACGGACTGGTTCCGTGGACTGAAGATCATCCTCAGGGCTGGTCAGTTGACCTATGTGCTCGAAGCACCGCTAGGTGACCCACCTGCAGAAGATGCCGCCGATGACGTAAAGAATGTTTACGCCACTTGGAAAAATCATTACTCCACAGTTCAGTGTGCCATCCTGTACGGTTTAGAAGCGGAGCTTCAGAAGCGTTTTGAGCACCACGACCCGTCGAGATCATTAAGGAGCTCAGGCTGATTTTTGAGACTCGCGCGGCCATGGAGAGCTATGAGGCCTCCGAACAGTTCTTTAACTGTAAGATGGAAGAGGGTAGCTCCGTTAGCGAGCACGTGCTCATCATGTCTGGGTACGCAAACAAGCTCCAAGAGTTGGGGATATCGATTCCTAATGAGTTAGGGATTCACCGTCTCCTCCAATCACTGCCACCGAGTTATAAGAACTTTGTGATGAACTACAATATGCACTGCATGAACAAGACGTTGCCTGAACTATCGTCCATGCTGAAAACTGCTGAAGTGGAGATCAAGAAGGAGCATCAAGTGTTGATGGTCAATAAGACCACCAATTTCAAGAGACGGGACAAGCCTAAGAATAAGGGCAACTTCAAGAAGGACGGCAAGAAAGCTGCCGCACCTACAAAGAAGCCCAAGGCTGGTCCCAAGCCTGAAACTGAATGCTTCTACTGCAAGGGTGCTGGTCACTGGAAGCGTAACTGCCCCAAGTACCTGGCGGATCTGAAGAATGGCAACATCAAAGGTATATTTGATATATATGTTATTGATGTGTATCTTACTAGTAATCGTAGTAGTGCCTGGGTATTTGATACTGGTTCGGTTGCTCATATTTGTAACTCGAAACAGGAGCTGTGGAATAAGCGAAGACTGGCGAGAGACGAGGTGCCGATGCGCGTTGGAAATGGCTCCAAGGTTGATGTGATCGCCGTCGGCACGCTCCCTCTACATCTACCTTCGGGATTAGTTTTAAATTTGAATAATTGTTATTTGGTGCCTTTGTTAAGCATGAACATTATATCTGGATCTTGTTTATTTCGAGACGGTTACTCTTTTAAGTCCGAGAATAAAGGTTGTTCGATTTATATGAGTAATATCTTTTATGGTAATGCACCTGAGATGAATGGTTTATTCTTACTAAATCTCGATAGTAGTGATACACATGTTCACAACATAGAAGCTAAACGAACAAAATTGAATGATAATTCTACATACATGTGGCACTGTCGTCTTGGTCACATTGGAGTGAAGCGTATGAAGAAACTCCATTCTGATGGACTTCTTGAATCACTTGATTTTGAATCATTTGAAAGATGCGAAGCATGTCTAATGGGAAAAATGACTAAGACTCCATTCTCCGGAATAATGGAGCGAGCTACAGACTTATTGGAAATAATACATACCGATGTGTGCGGTCCAATGAGTGTAGAATCGTGTGGTGGATATCGTTATGTTCTCACTTTCATGGACGACTTAAGTAGATATGGGTATGTCTACTTTATGAAACATAAGTCCGAAACTTTCGAGAAGTTTAAGGAATTTCAAAGTGAAGTGGAAAATCATCGTAACAAGAAGATTAAGTTTCTACGTTCTGACCGCGGAGGTGAATATCTAAGTTATGAGTTTGGCATGCATTTAAAGAAATGTGGAATACTTTCGCAGTTGACACCGCCGGGAACACCACAGCGTAATGGTGTGTCCGAACGTCGTAATCGAACTCTCTTAGATATGGTTCGGTCTATGATGTCTCTTACAGATTTACCGCTATCGTTTTGGGGCTATGCATTAGAGACAGCCGCATTCACTTTAAATAGGGCACCATCTAAATCCGTTGAAACGACACCGTACGAATTGTGGTTTGGAAAGAAACCTAAGTTGTCGTTCCTTAAAGTTTGGGGTTGCGAAGCATATGTAAAGAAGTTACAACCTGATAAGCTTGAACCCAAAGCGGAGAAATGCGTCTTCATAGGATACCCTAAAGAAACAATTGGGTATACCTTCTATCATAGATCCGAAGGCAAAGTTTTCGTTGCCAAGAATGGATCCTTTCTTGAGAAGGAGTTTCTCTCGAAGAAAGTGACTGGAAGGAAAGTAGAACTCGATGAGGTTATTGAACCTTCTCCCGGATTTGAGAGTAGCGCAGCACCGGAAGATGTTTTTGTGCCGCCTGCACCAATTGGAGAGGAAGCTAATGATGATGATCATGAAACTTCAAACGAAGTTACTGCTGAACCTCGCAGGTCAACGAGGGTTCGTACCACTCCTGATTGGTATGACTCTGCCTTGAACATCATGTTGGTGGACAACGCTGATGACCCTGCGACGTATGAAGAAGCTATGGTGAGCCCAAATTCCGACAAATGGCTAGAAGCCATGAAATCCGAAATGGGATCCATGTACGAAAACCAAGTGTGGACTTTGGTGGACTTACCGGATGGCCGTAAGGCTATCGAGAACAAATGGATTTTCAAGAGAAAAACAGATGCTGATGGTAATGTTACCGTCTATAAAGCTCGACTTGTCGCGAAAGGGTTCCGACAAATTCAAGGAGTTAACTATGATGAGACATTCTCACCAGTAGTGAAGCTAAAGTCTGTGAGGATTTTGTTAGCAATTGCTGCATATTTCGATTATGAGATTTGGCAGATGGATGTCAAAACGGCGTTACTTAATGGTGACATTAAGGAAGAGTTGTATATGGTACAACCCAAGGGTTTTGTCGATCCTAGTGATGCTGACAAGGTATGCAAACTTCAGCGCTCCATTTATGGACCGAAGCAAGTATCCCGGAGTTGGAATCAACGTTTTGATAAAGTAATCAAAAACTTTGGATTTATACAAACTTATGGAGAAGCTTGTATTTACAAGAAAGTGAGTGGGAGCTCTGTAGCATTCCTAGTACTATATGTAGATGACATATTGTTGATTGGGAATGATATAGAACTTCTTAATAGTGTCAAAGCCTATTTGAATAATAGTTTTTCAATGAAGGATCTTGGCGAAGCGGCATATATTCTAGGCATCAAGATTTATAGAGATAGATCAAGACGCCTAATAGCGCTTTCACAAAGTACATACTTAGACAAAGTTCTAAAGAAGTTTAGAATGGAAGATAGCAAGAAAGGGTTCGTGCCCATGTTGTCAGGTAAGACCTTGAGTAAGACTCAAAGTCCAGCTACGGCAGAAGATAGAGAGAAAATGAATAATATTCCCTATGCCTCGGCCATAGGTTCTATCATGTATGCCATGCTGTGTACAAGACCGGATATAGCACATGCTGTTAGTTTGACTAGCAGATATCAAAGTGATCCTAGAATGGAACACTAGACAACGGTCAAGAATATCCTGAAATACCTAAAGAGGACTAAGGATATGGTTCTTTCTTATGGAGGTGATGAACAGCTTGTTGTAAACGGTTACACCGATGCTAGTTGGAACACCGATCTGGATGACTCGAAGTCACAGTCGGGATACGTATTTATTTTGAATGGTGCTGCAGTGAGTTGGAGGAGTGCCAAGCAAAGCATTGTGGCGAAATCTTCAACTGAATCGGAATACATAGCTGCTTCGGAGGCTGCACAAGAAGCCATATGGATGAAGGAATTCATTACTGAACTTGGCGTGGTTCCCAGTGCGTTGGACCCGATGGCCATCTACTGTGACAACACAGGTGCCATAGCTAATGCACGGGAGCCAAGGTCACATAGCAAGCTGAAGCACATCAAGCTACGTTTCCACGCTATTCGCGAGTATGTCCGAGATGGTGACATAAAGATTTGCAAAGTACACACTGATCTGAATGTGGCAGATCCGTTGACTAAACCTCTCCCTAGAGCAAAGCATGACCAGCACCAGAACGCCATGGGTGTTAGGTATATTACCATGTAATCTAGATTATTGACTCTAGTGCAAGTGGGAGACTGTTGGAGATATGCCCAAGAGGCGATAATAAAAGTGGTTATTATTATATCTTTGTGTTTATGATGAATGTTTACATCCCATGCTATAATTGTATTATAAGGAAACACTAATACATGTGTGTTTTGTAAACGTAAAAGAGTCCCTAGTAAGCCTCTTGTTAAACTAGCTTATTGATTAATGGATGATCATGGTTTCCTGATCATGGACATTGGATGTCATTAATAACAAGGTTATATCATTAGGAGAATGATGTAATGGACACACACCCATAGTAAGCATAGCATAAGATCAAGTCATTAAGTTCGTTTGCTATAAGCTTTAAAATACATAGTAACCTAATCCTTCGACCATGAGGTTATGTTAATCACCATCACCGGATGGGTACTTTGATGACATCAAACACCGCTTCGTAACGGGGTGGATATAAAGGTGTCATTGGGTATTCTGAAAGTATGTGTTGAAGCGCATGGACCAAGATTGGGATTTGTCCATCCATATGACGGATAGATATGCTCTGGGCCCTCTCGATGGAATGTCATCTGATTAGCTTGCAAGCATGTGACTGGGTCACAAGGGATGACATATCACGGAACGAGTAAAGAGTACTTGTCAGTAACAAGGTAGAACCAGGTATGGAGATACCGACGATCAAACCTCGGATAAGTAAAGTATCGCGTGACAAAGGGAATTGGTCTCGTATGTAAATGGTTCTATCGATCATGAAGTCATCGTTGAGTATGTGGGAGCCATTATGGATATCCAGGTCCCGCTGATGGTTATTGATAGGAGATGTGTCTCTGTCATGTCTACATATTCACGAACCGTAGGGTGACACGCTTAAGGTTCGAAGTTATTTTAAGTAGATATGGAATGTGTGTTGGAGATCGAATGTTGTTCGGAGTCTCGGATTGGATTCGAGACATCACGAGGAGCTCCGGAATTGTCCGGAGAATAAGATTCATATATTGGAGATCATTTTCTAAGTTAGGAAATGTTCCGGAGTATTTGTATGGGGTTTCTAGAAGGTTTTGGAATGTTCCGGAAGGTTCTAGAATATTTCTTGGAGTTTGCTTGAAAACCAAGAAAGGATCAAGGAATCCTTGTGGGGCAAGACAAGGAGTAGTGGAGGAGGAGGACTCTTCCCCCCTCCCAATCTGCCGGCCAAGGGAGAGGGGAGTCCTACAAGGACTCCACCTTCCCATGGCGCCTCCCTCCTTTAAATAGAGGGGTGGAGGCGCCACCCCTGGCCCCTCCACTCCAAACCTCAGCCGCCTCTCTCCTCCTCCTTTCTTCTGCTCAGGCTTAGGCGAAGCCCTGCAGAATTCTCTACTCCACCACCACCACCACGTCGTCGTGCTGCTGGGATTCCGTGGAGAAGATCTACTACCTCCGCTGCTCGCTGGAACGAGGAGAGGAAGGTCTGCTTCGACTCCGCACGTGTGACCGACTGCGGAAGCGCTGCCGGAACGCGGCGCCGGAAGGATCGTCCACTCGATCTTGAGATCGGCAAGTGATCGACTACATCAACCACGAGATCCAATCTCGTAACGCTTTCAGATCTACAAGGGTTAGTACAGATCTATCTCGTTGCACATGTCTAATAGATTAGATCTTGGTTTTTATCTAGATTAGATCTGGGTTTTGTTCATTCTTGCGGTAGAAATTTTTTGTTTTCCATGCTACGAACCCATCAGTTTGTTGGACTCATCTAGTACTCAAGGTGACAGTGTGGGGTTTTCTAGATGGGAAAGATGGACTTTGAGGTGTGCTGTTATAGCCCTACCATGGATTAGAGTGTCCAACCGGAGAGTAGTTAAGAGTAGTATCATGAAGATAATATATTTATGAGAGAGTGTTCACTAGTGAAAGTATGATCCCTAGGCCTTGTTTCTTAGCATTAAAACACCGTTTGCAATTAGATCTATTACATGTTTGCTTGCTTCCATATTTATTTCAGTTTTGCTTTAGTCTTTTCCACGCCATCAATCTATTTTCTAGCACCGTTACCACTTATAATTATCCATACCACTTGTATTTCACTATCTCTTCGCCGAACTAGTGCACCTATACACCTGACAAGTGTATTGGGTGTGTTGGGGACACAAGCGACTTCTTGTATCTTGATTGCAGGATTGCTTGAGAGGGAATACCTTTGACCACTTCCTCCCTGAGTTCGATAAACCTTGGGCGATCCACTTAAGGGAAAACTTGCTGCTGTTCTACAAACCTCTGCACTTGGAGGCCCAACAACTGTCTACAAGAATAGAAGTGCGTAGACATCAATACCCTTCACCCAGCTGTGAAGACGGTGGAGGGCGAGGGCGAGGAGGATAATCCGCTAGAAGCGCAGCTCCTTGCGGCGGTGGAGCAGTTATCGAAGATGGAAGCTGACGCGAAGAAAGCCTAGGAGGACGCACAGTTTGATATGGAGATGGAGTTGGCCATTGCTCCTTCCCTGCAAAAGCATTAGTGTGTAGGCGCGCGCGACCGATCACCATGGGATGGTCGATTGTTCCAGTGTTGGCGGCCGACATGCAAGAAGAAAGGGGCCACCGCTGTCGGCTATGTAGTTTTATATTAGTAATATATTGTAATTTTATTCTATATTTTGTTATCAACGTGTATAAAAGGGGCGTTTAAGTGCAATGATGTTATGTTTTTATGTGAAAACAACCACATTATACCTTGCATGGCGGTATAATGCGCCACGGTATAGTGTAGACAGGGCTAGATTTCAGTTTGCTAAGTTGCGACACGTGTTTTGCTAACTAGTGGGCCCCATCTCGGCTGGCGGTTAGAATAAGATTATCCTTCCCCGGTCTTCTTTATCTCTTCTTCTTCCCCAAACTCTGTTCATTCTAACAGCGAGCATGAGAATGGAGCGGTCCATGGAGGCGCACAAACCTTCCAGGCCTAGCCCACCGCAGGGAACCACCAGTGGCCTAGACGGCCAACCGATCAAGGTACGACAAGGCCAGACTGATTAATTTTCTTCCTCGCATTTTAGTCAAATTTCTGTTTTTACCCATTTGGGTGATCTCGCGATTCGATGATGATGTTTGCTTTGTATGTATCAGATTCCGGCATGGAAGTTGGATCCGACCTGGCGTGGAATCTACACACATACGAAGACGTGGTGCTGGTGCGGCCTGACTCCACATTGTCGCGTGGTGTTCGAGCAAACGAACCTCGGACACAGGTTCTTGGGTTGCAATTCCGAACACGCAAAGTGCTTGTTCGTCTAGTGTTATGACCAGCCGCACTCACTCTTGCTGCAATGCTTTATAATGGCGTTGTGGTGGGAGCACGAGCTCCGCAATGAGTTGCATGCCCACGAGTACTTTGGTGGCCTGGAGGAAGAAAAGCATCAGCTCGAAGGGGGGAAAAACATGAGATCCAGCGGATTCACGCCGAGGAGATGGATGCAATGAGAACCAGTTTAACTGATATCTCCGAAACTCTGCGCTCGGTTACGGCCAGGCTAGATGTCCTTCAATTAACTTGATTGGTAGTTAATCTTGTATTACGTACTATGTGAATTACCCAGTTTGTAGCAGTTGTCAATGTGGTTTGTTTTACCCATATGTTTATATATATGTATGTATTATTTTTGAGATTTTTTTTGAAATTTTCATACCTAGCTCACCGCTCCCGCACTTAGCAAAATATTCAAACTAGTTCCCATACTTTTCTCATAGTCTCACTCGAAAATATCCCCATCGTGTTGCTTCCACCGTCACCGTGCAGATCCCTATCCCCCCGCACTGCTTCCACTGTTGCCGTGCAGATCCCTGTCCCCCCGCGCTACTTCCACCATCACCGTGCATATCCATGTCATGCCCCGCTGCTTACACCATCGATGTACAGATCCATGTCCCCCCCTGCTGCTTCCATCGTCGCCATGCAGATCCTTGTCATGTCGCGCTGCTTACACCGTTGTCGTGTAGATCCCTATCCCGTCGCCTCCTTCCACCGTCATCGTGTAGATCCTAGTCGCCCCGCCACATTCTCCGGTACATCCCCCTACCTAAGGACAATGTTTTATTAGGTACTTGGATTGGTATATACTAGATCTATAGGGCACGCCATGGGGATCGCTAAAATAATGTTCTTTAGGACAACTTGTATATTGGGTCAATGAATTCAGATGTTCTCACAAATTAGGATCTTAAGCGTCAAGCAAGAATTGTTAGGAACAATAAAATCCTCACTAATGTGGGAGTTGCAAATCGTTTCCTCATCCGACTGGCTGTTCCTTTAAATGTAAAGAATGCGGAGGTAATTTGATGCATTTAAGTTAGCCAATTTGCTGAAACTGAAGTTGTGCTATGCGCAATAAGCTGATTTTGATATATTTTATTTATTATCAGGCTCATGTCATATCTAAAGAGGCATCCAATGTGTTGAAGCCTTGCAATGATGTACATAGCTAAATTCATCTTTGTTTATATTGTGGTAATTGCTAAGATATGCTTACCGATTTACTGTGCTGCATTGCATTTGCAGTATCTTAACCAGATCCGTCCACACTTCCACGGTTTGGGAACGCACAGGAATCATCCCAATTGCTCAACACTTGCGCTGATGTATGAAACTGGGTTTTACAATATCTAGTTATATGTGTTGTTTGTTGAACTATGCTTGCCGACTAACTTAATTGCAACACAACTTGCAGTATCCAAGTCTTTTTGATCTCTCAGGAAGCAAGAGGCGTCTTCCTGGCCATATTGGCTGTTGTATGCATCTCCAAGATAAAGAGAAAACTCAGGACAAGACTACAAGGCACCTCCGGGACACACTGAAACGCCAAGAGGGATAGGTTAGGCAACTCAAACAGAGAGTGGCCACATCCACTTTGCGTATTACTTAGTTGACAGCAGGATGGAATACAACAATTTCAGTGGCCTTTGATGCTGCTAGTGAACTCCAAAAGTTTGTGTGTGGGCACTTCATCCCAGAGGCAGCTGATGTTGATGATAGGGAGATTAACATGATGTTGTCACAGCTGGACGCACAAGCTGAAGAATTTCTGTAGTCGGCTATACAAGCAGATGAGAGCCTTACTGGAATGCAAGATCGTCACGCATGCTCGTACAAGCCTGATCCTGCAGAAGATGACTCTGACCTTGAGCCAGACGATTATGAAGACAAGGACAGTCCTTACAAGCGCGATCGTGCTACTTTCTTATGCAAAGAATTTGGGATCTGTTCAGAGGATGATGTTTGTTAAGTCATGTTCTATTATGTTTAGGTTTATGTAGTATTGTGGAACTGATTGCTACCTATGTCACATTCATACATGTTGTAAACTTGTGATGATATTTGAAGCATCATGTGTGATTCTTAATATGATTATGATGCAGCCCAACACATGGCAATCACCATTGGTCCACATCATGCTACACCAACCATTCCGACAAAGGCGAATTCCTTTCATCTCTTACCTCCCGTTGGCTATCTTGTGAATGGGATCCTACTTGAGCCAAGTATCTATTATATGTATAGGCCCATGACCATGAAGCCAAGTGGAGACAAGGATGCCGCAGGAGCCAAGACGCCAAAGCAAGAGGCCTGGAAGTGAAGAAGGAAGAAGCAGCTAGAGATAACCCGGAGTGTCCGGCCTACACCAACCGGACTGTCTGTCCGGACCGGACTGTCCGCTGACACCACGCCGGACTGTCTGGCCATAGACCGCGTGAAGCCTGGCGCATCCCTTCAGTCGACCAGTTCGGACTCCACCCGGACTCGGCCCGGACATTCCGCCGACCCCGGAGTCTCCGCCTGCTCAAGCCCACAATGTCCGGCCAACCCGAAGTGTCCGGCCCTCCAACCCCAGAGTGTCTAGCCTAAGTGACACGGGCCTGCGTGCCTCAAGTTGGGCTTGGCCCATGTAACGCCCAGAACTTCTAGTTTATGCCTGTTTTACCCCTACCTCATGGCTAGCCTATATATATGTCCCTACTCCCTACTTGAAACCCTAGGGAGATTATGATGAATTGAAGCATGTGCCAAATCCTGAATGGGAACCCCCTCTGTATAGTAAATCTATGAGTTGTACAAGGCCTTGGAGTCAGTGCCCTTCTCCAAGTCGTCAAGACCCTCCTCAAGTGTTTGGTCTCTCCTTGTCAAAGACTCTAGTAGTGCTTGCTCTCCTCTTTGGGATTTTAGTTGATTGATACTCTCTCCTTGATTTGGATTCTATCATCCGCTTGTCGATCTTTTCTTTGGTGATTCTACCGCAAGGTCTCTCGCCGAGGATTCTATTGGATTGGTTGTTTGAACCAACTAGAGCAAATCGAATAGTGTGTGTTGGTGTTTGTTTGTATCTTTATCTTGCATTAGAGTTGTGTTCATCGTGTTTATTGGGTTTTCTCTCACTCCTCGCATCAAATCCATGAAGATCGGGTCACCCAAGGGTCAACCCCACAAGGGCCCATAACAAATTATCTATGATTTCAGTTAATTAAGCTAATGTAAACCTAAATATATAAACCGCTGGCTAATTGCTGCGCCTAGAAGAATCATTGGGGGCACTAAATATTATGTTGTGTACTGGTATGTAGGACGACACCGAATTGTGTCGTTGTCTCATAGCTGCCACGGCATGTACGCAATGCATCCCTACATGAGCTGCGGCGTAAACACTTTACTGCCACGGAAGCGCTAGCTCGGTGGCTCACGTTGTGTCGCGCCAAAAAATCCGCCAACGTTGCAGAATCCACAATGCAGTTATCCGTAATGGATTTTTTTTTTCGCACGAGCGCGAGCGCGGTGACTAAGGTTGTGCTTCGACGTCTATAAGCGCCAGCGCCCGAGCTCCATGTTGTAGTGTGAGTATTATTTCATACATAGATACAAATTCCTATGCAAGCATGATTTACAGTACAAATCAACAACACACATGTTCCCCATGATTACAACTCTTCTACGGATCCTAAATCACCCCGTATTATTTTAATTTCCATACAAAATTTGAATCCATAAAACTAAGGTTTCACCCAAACTTGCACAGATATGAACAATGTGAAGAATTTTTCGAACGAAAAGTAGGGGATCGGATGAGAAAACCTTGTGGGAGGGATTGGGGCAGAAATCCATGGTAGATTGCTTCAGATCCACAAGATTTGGGGAGGGGGTTTGAGAGGGAGAGAGAGGAACCGAGGGCACATGCTCTCTATTCTAGGTGTCCAAGTGCGGGGCTGGCTAGGGCAGGGTCGGCTCACGTCGATTATTACTAAGTGAGACGATAGTGTCGAAGGGGTAGGTGTATGCTAGGTAATATAGAGCCTAGCCCATAGGTGATACTTAACCAGGGCGTGGCCTATCCTGGCCCACTATGCCAATCTGGCAGTGGGTGTAGCGCCTGTGAGAGCGGCGCCATCCCATGCAGCTTAGCGCCTATGTGTCGGGCACTACCTAAATGGCTTAGTTCTCTGAAATACTTTCAGCGAGAGTTTTTTATTTAAATTTGTTTGCCCTCTCTTTTGCCAACATTTGTTGTAACGCAATCAAGAGCAGAGAACACAAATCGGAACAAACAAGAGGATGAATTCTTTGTAATCAATAGCTAAAACTAGAGGTGGTTGTGATTTCTGAATAGAGAGAAGCACAATTTTCATCTACGTCGAAGCCGGATAAGTAGAAGCTGCAGAAGGGGCTCGTGAACACATTTTTCCGTGTCCTTCACAAGTTCACTTTTGTCGTGCCCTCCCCTAGTTTACACTATCGCAGCCAAACATTACACCTTGCACTTCTAAGATTTTTCAAACGCAGCCAAAGTGAAGCTCCAGCCACGAATTACACATTGCACTTCTAAGATTTTTCAAACATGCCTCGAATGACCGGCATAAGGGAAAGGAAGAAACATAGATGAGCCAACTTGAGATTTCTGACATTCTCATAGCGAAGAATATATTGCAAATTTTTCTTATTTCGTATCTTCTAGGAAAATTGACCGAATCCAGCTAATGAAGTTTTAAACCCTATTATCTATTATTCTTTCAGTCAATTGCAGATGGTACGCCCACACCCCCCATGTCCGCTCCGCAAACCAAAACTCTGGCTTCACTTTCAAACAGAGGACAAAACAGTCAGAGAAAGTTCAAGCAAAACATGTACAAGATACAAAAATTGGTAGAATTAGCATTGTGCAGTAAATCTTAACTCATGGTAGGAGTTCTTACAACACTTACAGATACCAGCGTTTAAAATATCTAGCTTTCAAAACAGGAGAATTACATGCATTGCTAATAGAACTAAGAGTAGGCCCTAAACAAAGCACAATTCTTATTGCACTACAACATAGTTAGGTGAGAGGCTAGCATGATTTCCAATATTACAGAGTTCAACCAGTAGAAAGCACAGCCAATCTCACTCGTAGCGAATACCCCATCGATAGTCAATCGAGCAACCATGTGGAAGACAACTGGATCTCTGGAAGAAATCCGTACCCTGTGGACTATCAAGAACAGCAGTCCAATCGACCTTGACTTTCAGTTTGAGGCAACCATGCTCCCAAACAATCTCACTTTGAGGGCATTTTAGGGTGACAACATTCTTAAGGTCCTCTTCCTCTTCCTCCTTGTCCTTGTTATTATCATTGTCCTCGTCGTTGTCCTTGTCATTGACATCCTCGTACTCTGGGCCCTTCTTATCAATATCCTCAATCTCACGACTAGCATCAAGAAAACAAACATAAAGCACCAGTTTTTCTTCTTTCGCAAATGCAGGTCTTTTTGTATAGCCATACACAGATACCAGATTACGATTTAAGACAAGAGAGCCATTTTCTCGCACCAAGTCCACGCTATGCACACTACTATCATATAGAACCATATGTTGCCTATAATTTCTAGTAGTCCCAGCTGTTATTTTACCATCGAAGTGGACAGGAGGGTCTTTGGGCCCTGTTTTCACAACACTGACTTGGAGGCTAGCTGCCACTGGAAGTGCCACATGTTGCAGTACCAATTTCACTGTGCTCTGGAAACTAGGTAGCTGAAGGATGATGCGCTTGTGATCTGGGATGCAATAGTACGATATTACACCTTTGCTGAACTGCACTTCATCATCGGCCTTGCCCTTGGTCTTTAAATCGAACTCGAAATACATATAACCTAATGTAACCAATGCTCGGTATGGACCTGTCAGAGCTAACATATCCGTCTGCACAAGGGTTTAGACAAAACACTTACAATCAGAACATGACTCCATGACATGATAACCATGACTAGACAGATGAATTTAAACAGTTTCAAAATTATACTCAACATCAGTTGTGCTGATGCACTACTGTTCCTACAACTCCTAGACGTATGTGGCTTGTATGACAAAATGAGCAATGCTTAATATATTTTATGACCAAAACATGTGAACCCTAAGACAGTTCCTGATTCAAAAAAGAAATCCAACTTTACACACGAACATCTTAAACAAGTGACAGGATCTTCATGGAGAAAAATCTCACAGATATAAAAGGCAGAAGAGATGAGAAAATGTGTTCTTTGTGACAATGAAAAAACAGATTATTAGGGACCTATGTCAATAAAAAAGCTTAGACATGATGACAACCCTATAGCAAGATAATGTTCAGATTAAAATGTATTTAAAGGGATCAAATTCCATTCAACTTTTTTCTTGACAGGTGTGTGACAATGAAAAAACAGATTATTAGGGACCTATGTCGATAAAAAAAGCTTAGACATGATGACAACCTTATAGCAAGATAATGTTTAGATTAAAATGTATTTAAAGGGATCAAATTCCATTCAACTTTTTTCTTGACAAGTGTATCCAGTAAGTATCTGAATCATGAAACTTTCACCAAAGAATTAACATATTATACTAGACAATTCATGGCATTCGTGTAAACATAGACATTGTTAGATAACATATTACAGGTGCAACTCAATGTACAGGGAAGATTTACAAGTGAAGAGGATAACTACATCATCTGGAATTTGTAACTCTAAACTACATATATACATGGAATCAAGTGGGCAAACAGATTCAAGTGAGAACTACCTTGGACTTGATGGTCTGGGGATTATTTCTTTCACGATTGAACAGATAGACACATTTGTAGTCAATCTCATCCCTGGCGATAACTTTACCATAAACCTCGACTGGGTAGGTGTTATCAGGACCAGCGTTGACCACCCTAATGGAAATGACTTCGGTGGAATAAGATGCCAGCAGATAATTTTTATTTGCTGCAACATATTTAGTCAAAATCGTCCCCGAGGGCAAAGGTTCTTGCGGTGGTTCATATGGCGGTCCAAGTTCAGTGGTTGCTGTGAATCAAACAAGATCAGAGAACACAAATCAGAACAAAAAAGAGGATGAATCCTTCAGAATCAATAGCTAAACCTAGAGGGACTTGTGATTTCTGAACATGATTAAGAGACTCACACTCCTCGTCAAGGTCGAAGCCAGCCAGATGGAAGCTGCAGAAGCGGCTAGGGACTCTAATGTTCCTCTTGGGATCGTGGACCATGATGGTCTTAAGTTTTCTCTTGTGCAAATCATTCAGTGTAAGACGCTGAAAAACGCACCCCATTAGTTCCTGAAAAACGCTGCTGGGCAGATCATCACTACGTTGGATCTTCAGAGGGCGCTCCTCGTCGTCGTCCACATCCTCGTCCTCGTCGTCGTCCACATCCTCGTCCTCGTCATCCGTGTCATCGGGCGTGCGATCTTCAATACTGCAGTGCCGACGAAAAGCCCTCGTGGTAATCTCCATACCGATCTTCCAATCCAGGTACCCCGTCTTGACAATCCGGCGAGCGTAAGACAAAATTGGCCGGCAGACAAGATGGAGAGCGCAGCGCTGGCTAAAGAGCTCGTTGCAGATCTGAAGCAAATCGACAGGCTCGGCTTCCATCTGCTGCTTGATCTCATGGCGGATAGATTTCTCCAGCAAATACAGGTGGTTATAAACTACGACACAAGCGTCGATGGGCAATTCGTTCTCCCCATTCTCGTACGCGAAAGACATCTGGCCGAGGAAGAAGGAGTGAGATTTTGTTGTTTCATGTTCATATCCATCCATAAATAAAACGAATAACCAGAGGAGGGAATCGATCTAGAAAAGTACCGAGGTGATGACTCGATTGCCGCCGGTGTCGCAGAGGTTAGGGTTTGCCGAGGGGAGGATGAAGGAGCGACTGGATTGGAGCGACTGTCGAGTT
Source organism: Avena eriantha (assembly GCA_910589775.1). Taxonomy (NCBI): domain Eukaryota; kingdom Viridiplantae; phylum Streptophyta; class Magnoliopsida; order Poales; family Poaceae; genus Avena; species Avena eriantha. Next base: position 383,473,519 of record OU342746.1, read on the forward strand.
GGGAGAAACCATCATGTAGACCGCCCAGGCAGGCTGCAGGCGCAGCTTTTCTGGCCCAGCATGCACGCCGTCAAGTATCATGTATCATGGCTAAACCCTGGGTCGTAATCATAGTTTTAAAAAACGGACCGGTTTGGTGATTTAACTAAAAAAAACCTGAATCGATGACTCCGCCGGTTTTTTAAAAGGCAGCGGTCCAAATAGCAAAAAACCAGAAAAAAAGATAAAGTTGCAAGAGATTAAACTCAAGACCTTATCCTAGATAGAAATAGCACCACATAAGGTCCAATACCATTTGAACACACCATGTTTTCTGATTACATATTGAAATATATGCTTATTGTCATTTTGTTCCAATTTTTGCTTAAATTTTAATTAAAAGGAACGGTTTTTTGTCGCTATCGAACCGAACCATTGGTCTGACCAGTAAAAACCTGAACCAATAGCCTCACCGGTTCGATCGTCGGTCTGGTTTTTTAAACTATGGTCATAATCCCGGCGCGGGCGCACACTATTTTCCGCTCTATTCCCACCCGCTTATAGACCATCTATAGCACATACCACATATCTGGTTAAACCCGCAAAATTTATAGTTATATTGGTTTAAAAAGTCAGAAAAAGGCCCGAACGGATCCTATAAAAATGGCCAAAATCGTAAAAAAAATTACAGCTTTCCGATATTGAACCTCGTCTACCGCATATATTCAGTTTTGGAGGCTATTTTTATAGTAAATTGCAAAGCGGTTAACGCTTTCCTCCATCGAAAATACACCACCAATTGTTCCCATCCACCTTCAACGGCGCCACAGCCGCCGCCCTCTAAGCTCCATTCCGGCGAGGTGGCTCGATTCCCCGCGCCAATTTACAATTATAGACGAGGAGATCCGATTTCTTACATCTATTGTTAATTTTCAAGCCGTAAATTATTGATTCTTTTGGCCGCCATTGTTGGAGCCGAGCAGCAGCTACCCCAAGTAGTGTTAGGTGTCGGCCGGCCGGCCAACCGCATGCACCCATCAGGTAATCAACCGGTCACATGCATGCACGCATCCACTAATCGGAACCGTTCACACACATGGTTGGGCAGTGGTAGGGACCGGGAAGGGGCTGCGGCAAGACGGGGGTGCGTCGGGATCTGCACACCCGCGAGGAAGACGACTCTGTGAAGAAAATGATAGAATATTCCCAAAATATTCCATTTTGCGGTCTACATATACGAGATTTGTTCTGCCGAGACACAAATTTTACCACAAACTATTTTTGTGGTTCCGAGTTTTGCAGTATCTAATAGAGATGCTCTTAGAAGCGGGACAGAACTGGGCCTGGCCTGTTTAGCACGGTTTTTTTGGACTCGCATTTTGCCGAGCCGATTTCTCAGCCACTCGTTTTTAGTGAGCCCGTATACATGGGGCCGGTGGGGCCGGTCAGACTGTTTACCTTTTTGTCTAGATTTCCTCATAAAGTAGAAGCATTTTATACAACATGGTATGTACTCTTTAAAACTATCGGCACGTACTTTATAGATCAAGTTCGTAAAATAAATGAACTCTATAGAACCTCTTACTCGGACTTATCGACACACAACGATAGACTCTATAGATCCGTTATTACTACATAAATTTTTTATATTGAAAATTAGGCTCGTTTTGAAGAGCTCGCCACGACAAAGTCAAATATGCAAACGAAATTAAATTTGTATTTCTTTTTGTAAAAATTACGCACTATTTTTAGTTTCTAGTAGACTAGTCAAAAGGCAAAGTTGGCAGGTCCCACGTCCAACCGAAAAGAGTGGCTGAGAATTCGGTTCGGCTCCGAATCAGCTCGTACATGCACTTATCGGGTTTTTTTGGGTTTCCGTTTCCAAGTCTAGTTTTCCTTGGGTTTTTGGATTGGCGTCAAAAAACTGCTTTTCTTTTTCTGTTTTTTCAAATCTTAACACTTTTCAAATTCAAACATTTTTGTTTGAATTTTTTGAATTGGAACATTTTTCGTATTTGCACTTTTTGTAATCCTGAACATTTTTTCAAATTAAAAACAAAACAGAAAATAAAAAGTAAAAATAACATTTTTTATGGTCCTAAATACTTTACAATATTTTTTTTCTGCAAACTATAAACTTAAAAACACCAAACGTTGCATCTTTTATTGTTTTATTTGTCAGACTTGCTAATTAATACTTTCAACTGCTCGTGGGTTCGACAACCTTTTATTAGTTGAAAGCGACTATAGATCTCCTAGACTCGGGAGGCATCATGCATTCAAAAAGTTTGTATATGTCACAACTTGTTTCCAGCCGTTAGACATGATCGCAGTTCATCTTTGCCCATCATGAACCTGACTTCAGGATGAGATTTTTTTTTTGATAATAGGCATCACTGCCCGACTTTAAAATTAATAAAACCCAAAGGTTCACTGACGAAATACAAAACGCTGCGGCATACAGCTTAGCCAAAGGAAGGACACTAGCGGATATAAGCAAAGTCTGAGACACCAGGGTCGGCCTCCCCACATAAAAAGCCGAACAAGGTCAACCCTAACCGCTAGGGCGCGATCACAGGGCCGGGCTGGGCACCGCGAAGCTGAATATACGTTTTAGCTCTGAGACCATCCACTCCACTCCCTCCCTGTCCATTGCTTTGGTGTTTTCTCTCCACAACTGCAGAAACATAGCAATTTTAAAAATGAGGTCAGCCGGTTGATGAATTACTTTGCGCTCAATGGTGAGCTTATTGCAAACATGCCAAAGGGCCCAGCACAGCGCAGAGAACAATAGCCAAAGGAGCCTACGAGGTTGGCCCGAGAACCCGTGAGCAATAGCGAAGAAGTGAGGGAAGTTCGACGGAACCCAGTTGCACCCTAGCAATTCCCTCACAACGCTCCAGGAAAACCTAGCGAGAGAGCATCCGAAGAAGATATGCGTCGCATCTTCCTGCACCCCACACAGCGCACACGTGTCGTTGGATGGGCCGTGTCTGATTTGGAGCTGCAGGTTGGAAGGAAGCCGGTCCAGGATCAGCTGCCACGTGAAGATTCGGACCTTAAGCGGGATCCTTGCCACCCACAAGTCCTTGAAAAAGGCAATGGAAGTACCCTGAGACAGCTTCAGATACATGGATTTAACGGAGAACTCGCTTGACGGTTCCAGGTGCCAGTAGACAGAGTCCATTCCTCCCCTCAGGACGCATTCATCAATCAAACACGTCAGCTCGTTCCACTTATCCCTTGTTGCAGCATCGAGCGAGCGACGAAAGTGAAGGGAGATGTGAGAATCTTGTAGCACCCCAGCCACCAAGATTCGCGGGTCGCTGTAGATCGCAAAGAGGTCGGGGAATTGCAAGTGCAGTGGCCTGTCCCCAATCCACTAGTCGGTCCAGAATCTGGCACCACATGCTTCGTTTCGACTTTGAAGAGGTGTTTGATCTTGTGAAGGCTCTTCCAGAACTGCGAGCCCCCCTGCCCCGTGCCTCGAATATGTCGTCTGCGTCATCATATTTAGCTCTGATGATCTTGCACCAGAGAGAATCATCATTTTGATACAGTTTCCAGATCCACTTCATAAGCAAGGCCAGGTTCATGTACTTCGTATTAGTCAGGCCCAATCCCCCACAATCCTTTGGACGGCAGATCGCGGGCCAGTTCACCATATGGAATTTCCTTTTGGGTCCCGATCCTTCGCAAAAGAATCGAGACCTAATTGAGTCAAAGTTGGCGTGGATACCATCCTGGAGGAGGAAGAGGTCCATTGCAAAGAGGGGAAGGCTGTCAAGGCAGGCATCGGTAAGGATTAGTCTTCCTCTAGAGGACAGCAGCCTGCTGAGCCAAGGTTCGATGCGGCCCCCCATCTTTCTGACCAGGAAGGCCCAATGTTCAATGGTCAGTTTACGGTCAGAAACGGGTAATCCTAGGTAAATGAAAGGGAATGAACCAAGCTTGTAGTTCAGCATGTTGGCCACTCCCTATTGCTCCTCTGCGGGTTGCCCCATCACGATAACTTCACTTTTCTGGTAACTGATCTTCAGGCCCGACATGTCCTCGAAGCACATGAGCAAGAATTTCAGGTTTGCAATGCTCTGATCATTATTCTGAATAAGGATGAGTGTATCGTCAGCATATTGCAGGTGAGAGATTCCCCCCGGAATCAGATGTGGTACCACACCCTGGATGTGACCTGCCAAATTTGCTGCAGAGAGAATTCCCGAGAGAGCCTCCCCAATGAAATTAAAGAGAATAGGAGAGAGGGGACCGCCCTGCCTAACCCCCCTCTTGTTCCTGAAGAACGGCCCAATGATCCCGTTGATGGAGATGGCAGTTTGACCCCTGCCACCAGCTAGTGAATGCGGTGTATGTAACCTGCGTCGAACCCTTTCCGATGCAGAACCTTTGATAGGAAGTCCCAATTCACCCTGTCATTTTCGAAGTCGAGTTTCAACAGAATCCCTCCTAGGTGCTTAGAATTCAACTCGTGGATGATCTCCCCCAGGATGAGAGATCCATCCAGGATGAATCTGCCTTTTAGGAAAGCCGTCTGATTTGGGCTGATCACGCGGTTAGCAACAGGGTCGAGACGTGTTGCAAAAGCTTTGGAGATTATCTTGAAAATGATATTGATTAGCGCAATAGGTCTGTACTGGGAGATATTAGTTGCACCTTGCACCTTTGGAATCAGAGTCAAAATCCCATAATTAAGTCTCGAGATATCTATCCTTCCCAACACAAAATCATTGAGGAGCTGCAGAATACCCTTGTTGAGCATAGGTCAGCAACGTTTGAAAAAAGACGTCGGGAAGCCGTCTGTCCCAGGTGCAGTCTCAGCTTTCATATCTTTCACAATATCCTGCAGTTCCTCCACGGTAAAAGTCAGAGCCAGGGCAACCTTCTCTGCGGCCAAAACCCTGGCGTCTCCCTCCCAGGTGAGACGGTTAAGGCCACAGTGTCTGATCCCAGGTGCTCCTAGGAGCTCCCTATAGAAACCATAGATATGCTCCTGCAGCTAGGTGAACTCCGAGATAATACCGTGAGGGCCTGATAGAGCTGTGATTTTACACTTTCTACGTCGCCCGTTCACAATCGCATGGAAATAGGCCATATTGGCATCCCCCTTGAGTGACCCGACTTCGCTGTCACCAATGTTCCTCTTTGGTCCTATAAATCTGGAGCAATTGGTCTTCTAGATGGTAACGGAGAGCCCACCCATCCTCATCCAGCCCATCAGCATCTGCTCCAACATCTAGAGATGAGATCTAGGCCAGGATCTGTTCCTTTTGGCCTCTGGCCAGGCTAGATATGTTTCTCGCCCATCCCCTGAGCTTCTGTCTAAGCCTCGTGCTCGAGAAATTCCACTGATCCACAGAGTCTCTGCCCCTAGCCTTGGAAGACAGTTCTCCCCAGAACTGCACGAGTTTGTTCGAAAAATTTGGGGCCTCGTACCAGCTAGACTCGAAGAAGAAACGATTTGAGACCACCGATTCTCCCTCCCCGGTATCGAAGATGAGCGGCGTGTGATCTGAGCCAAGGTTTGTTTCAGCCGATAGGGAGCACAGGGGAAATCTAGCCTCAAAAGAGACAGACACAAAGATCCGATCCAGCACGCACCGGACCGGATTAAGTTGTCGATTGGTCCAAGTGTATCTAGCGCCCGAACGAGCAATCTCCCTTAGCGCCCAGTTGCTTATGTGGAGGTTGAACATGTCAATTCTAGCCCAGTTCAGGTTGTCATTATTCTTGTCATCCGCCGATCTGATCAGGTTGAAGTCCCCGCCAATCAACAGTGGGATCGAAATCGAGGCAATCTTTAGGGATAGCTCCTCTAGGAAGCCAGCAGATCTCCCATGGTCTGCTGGCCCGTAGATACCCATAATCTCCATCGTGGAGTTAGACTCCCTGTGCAGCACCGACACGCTCAGAAAGTAGCGGCCCTTGTCGACCGCCCCCACCTCGAAGACGCTGTCCCTGAGGCCCATGAGCATTCCCCCTGAATGACCATTTGCCGGGAGCCAGCACCAATAGAAGAACTCACCAATCTCCAAGCTGCGCAACTCCGCATCCGTGAAATCCTGTTTAATGGTTTCCTGAAGGCATACCACATCAATACGGTGCGACCGGAGGAAATCTTTAAGAAGGGTGCATCGCCCCCGCCGACCAAACCCTCTGATGTTCTAGAAAAGAATCCTCATAGTGAAACCTTCAGGATAGCCCGTGCTTGGCGGGTTAGGGGCCTGTTTCCCAAACATGCCAGTTTTTTTGTGGTACCGCCGCGCTTGGCGACCTTCTTTTTGGCTCTGACTCGCTTAGTCACGGTGGAGCAAGACCCCTCCTGCCCCATCGCAGATACCTGGTCCGGCGCGACCATCGTCGACGTCGTCTCCTCAACTTCCTGTGCCTTGGATTCCTTTTCTTCGGTCTCAATACTGGCTCTGGCCAAAGCTAACTCAGCCTAGGCCACTTCTCTGGCTTGGATCATGGAAATGATAGCTACCGGCGAACCCGTGGAAGGATCAAACACAATACAGCTGTCTGCGGCCACTTTCTCTAAAACAGCACAAGGAATAGAGGAAAGAACTGTAAAGTCAGCAGAAGAGGGGAGTTTACCTACAGAGGTCTTCTTGGACGCTCCATTCTTCTCGGCCGTGTGGCGCATGGCGCGCTCCGTGACAGATCCCTCTATGGCGCCCACGCCGTGGGCGCTCTTGCATACAGCCTCAGTAGGTATGTGTAGGGTCCACAGCATAGAAAACAAAAAAATTCCTACGATGAGAACTATACGCCAAGATCTATCTACTAGATACAGAGCAACGGGTGGACATACATCCATGGAGAACTTACCCTCGAAGACAACGAGTTTTGTTAACGAGTAGGAACTCGTGGTTGATGTAGTCGTACGCTTGCCGATCTCAAGATCGTGTGGAAGTCCAAGCGCCGCAAATCAGCAGCGCATCCGTCATCGCACACAAGTTCAAGCCACCGGACAACCTCCACCTCCTCGCTCCAGCGAATCAGCGGAAGCAGCAACTCCTTCTAGACGCAAGGCCACCGGGAACATGTATCTCGCTAATCCGAGACCATGGGGGAATATCTAGAGGGGGAGAGAGATCCTTCACGAGGAGGTGTAGTTTGTGAGAGGGGAGAGGGGGCCTTTATATAGGAGGGAGGGAGACCCCTCCCCTCCCATAGCCGGCACATGAGGGGGGGGCTCCTCCCCTCCTTCATTCATGTGGTGAACCTCCACTCACATAAACATGGCCTCCACCCAAAATCCCACTCACATGTATTTAATTTCTACCAAATTAAATGCAACTCTCAATTAATAAAACTCTTTTATTTATTTTATTCAGAATTTTGTTAATTACTTTAATTAACAAACATTCACATAAAACCCCTTGCAACATTTCAATATCACATGCAGAACCACTTTCTGCAATTTCACCCGAAACAATTCCGGTTTCTATCGAAACAATTCCTGTTTCTATCGAAACATTTCCTGCGCTTTGCAAACCTTTTGTCTGGAACATATGTGCTCCTAAATGGTGTCCGACAACCCTTAAGTGTGTCACCCTATGGTTTGCGAATAATGCAAACATGATTGAGACTCCTCTTAGATCAATAATCAGAAGCGGGACCTGGAGATCCATACTGACTCCTGCACATTCAACGACGACTTCTGTGATCGTGAGAACCTTTAACGTCAGCAATTTAATCCCTTTGTCTCATGATATAATACATGTCCGAGATTCGATCATCGGTATCCAAATACCTAGTTTGATCTCGTTACCGACATGCACTCTTTTTCTCGTTCCCGTGATATAACATTCTAGTGATCACATCACTTGCTTGCAAGATATCTTAATGTGATATCACCGAGAGGGCCCAGAGTATATCTATCCGTCATCGGGATTGACAAATTCCACTCTTGATCCATGAGCCTCAACATAACACCTTCATAGCACTGAACCCACCTTTATGGTCACCCTATTACGGTGTGACGTTTGATGTTATCAAGATACTCTTCCGGTGTTAGCAATTAACATGATCTCATGGTCTAAGGACTAAGACTACTTTGTATGATGTTATAGCAACATAAACATAATGACTTGATCGTAATGCTATACTTCGGATGAATGTTCATCACATCATTTCACAAATGTTGTGACCTTGTTATTAACAACATCCAATGTCCATGATCAGGAAACTTGATTATCTTGTTAATCAACAAGCTAGTCTATAAGAGAGGCATAACTAGGAACCCTTTTTGTTTATTAAACACACATGTATTATTGTTTCCTATCAATACAATTATAGCATGCAAAATAAACATCTATCATATACAAGGAATACATAATAACAACTTTATTATTGCCTCTCAGGGCATATTTCCTTTAGTCTCCCACTTGCACTAGAGACAATAATCTAGTTTACATAGTGATAAATCTAACACCCATGGAGTTCTGGTGTTGATCATGTTTTGCCCTAGGGAGTACTTTAGTAAATGGATCTGCTACATTCAGGTCCGTGTGCACTTTACAAATCTTTATATCTCCACCCTTGACATGCTCGCGGATGGAGTGAAACCGGCGCTTAATATGCTTGGAATTCTTGTGAGACCTTGGTTCCTTGGCGTTGGCTATGGCTCCATTGTTGTCACAATAGATCACCATTGGGTCCAACGCACTAGGAACCACACCTAGTTCCGTTATGAACTCCTTCATCCAAACCGCTTCCTGCGCCGCTTCTGAAGCAGCAACATATTCTGCCTCCGTCATTGATCCAGCCACCACAGGTTGTTTGGAGCTCCTCCAACTAACTGTTGCTCCGTTCAAGAGAAATACGTATCCGGATTGAGACTTAGAGTCATCCGGATCAGTGTCAAAGCTAGCATCGACATAACACTTAGCGACTAGCTCTTCTTCACCTCCCTATACAAGAAACATATCCTTAGTTCTTCTCAAGTACTTAAGGATATTCTTGACCGCTATCCAGTGTTCCGAACCTGGATCAAATTGGTACCTACTAGTCAAACTAATAGCATGTGCCACATCCGATCTTGTACATAGCATGGCATACATTATAGAGCCTATGGCTGAGGCATAGGGGATCTTATCCATTATCTCTCTTTCTTCTGCCGTAGCCGGACTTTGAGTCTTACTCAATGTCTTGCCTTGCAACATAGGTAAGTACCCCTTCTTACTTCCGTCCATATTAAACTTCTTTAATATCTTATCAAGGTATGTACTCTGCGATAGCCCAATTAGGCGTCTTGATCTATCTCTATAGATTTTAATGCCTAATATATATGAAGCTTCACCAAGGTCCTTCATCGAAAATTTGCTATTTAGATAAATTTTAACACTGTTTAAAAGATCTACATCATTTCCAATCAATAATATGTCATCCACATATAATATCAGAAATGCCACATTGCTCCCACTCACTTTCTTGTAAATACAAGCCTCTCCATAAGTTTGGACAAATCCAAACTCTTTGATCACCTCATCAAAGTGGAGATTCCAACTCCGGGATGCTTGCTTCAGTCCATAGATGGATCGCTGAAGTTTGCACACCTTATCAGCATCCTTAGGATCGACAAAACCCTTAGGTTGTATCATATACAACTCTTCTTCAATATTACGATTGAGGAATGCAGTTTTGACATCCATCTGCCATATTTCATAATCGAAATATGCAGCAATTGCTAACATAATCCTAACCGACTTAAGCATCACTACGGGAGAGAATGTCTCATCGTAGTCAACTCCTTGAATTTTTCGAAACCCCTTTGCGAAAAGTCGAGCCTTATAGATGGTTACATTACCATCAGCATCAGTTTTTCTTTTGAAAATCCATTTATTCTCAACGGCCTTTCGATCGTGAGGTAAGTCCACCAAGGTCCAAACCTGGTTTTCGTACATGGATTCCATCTCGGATTTCATGGCTTCTAGCCATTTGTTGGAATCAGGGCTCATCATCGTTTCTTCATACGTCGCAGGGTCATCTATTTCATCAATCATGAAATTCATAACAGGATTGCCGTACAGTTCAGGAGCTGCACGTGTCCTGCTTGACCTGCGAGGTTCGGTAGTGTCCTATTTCGGAGTTTCATGATCAATATCATTAGCTCTCTCTTCATTAGGTGAAGTCAACTCCGAAACAACTTCCGGTGCTGTGCTACTCGCCATTTCATGAAGAGAAGGTTCAATAACCTCTTCGAGTTCTACCTTCTGACTACTCACACCTTTCGCGAGAAACTCCTTCTCAAGAAAGGATCCATTCTTGGCAACAAAGACCTTCGCCCTCGGATCTGTGATAGAAGGTATACCCAATCGTTTCCTTAGGGTATCCTATGAAGACACATTTTTTCGCTTTGGGTTCGAGTTTATCCGGTTGAAGTTTCTTCACATAAACATCACATCCCCAAACTTTAAGAAATGACAGCTTAGGTTTGTTTCCAAACCATAATTCATACGGCGTCTTTTCAACGGATTTAGATGGTGCCCTATTTAAAGTGAATGTAGCGGTTTCCAGTGCATAACCCCAAAATGACAGTGGCAAGTCAGTCAGAGACATCATAGATCGAACCATATCCAATAAAGTACGATTACGACGTTCTGACACACCATTACGTTGTGGTGTTCCGACAGGCGTGAGTTGTGAAACTATTCCACAGTCTTTCATATGTGTGCTAAACTCGTAACTAAGATACTCTCCTTCACGGTCGAACCGCAGAAATTTGATCTTTCTGTTACGATGATTTTCCACTTCATTCTGAAATTCTTTGAACTTTTCAAAGGTTTCAGACTTATGTTTCATCAAATAGATATACCCGTATCTACTCAAATCATCCGTGAAAGTAACAAAATAACGATATCCACCTCGCGCCGACACACTCATTGGTCCACACACATCAGTATGTATGATTTCCAATAAATTTGTCGCCCGTTCCATTGAACCGGAAAACGGCGTTCTAGTCATCTTGCCCATAAGGCATGGCTCACATGTATCAAATGATTCAAAATCAAGTGATTCCAAAAGTCCATCAGAATGGAGTTTCTTCATGCGTTTAACGCCAATATGACCTAGACGGCAGTGCCACATATATGCAGATATATCATTATCAAGTTTAATCCTTTTAGCATCAACATTATGAATATGCGTGATACTACTATCGAGATCCAATAGAAATAAACCATTCAACACAGGTGCATGACCATAAAAGATATTATTCATATAAATCGAACAACCATTGTTTTCAGACTTAAACGAATAACCACTTTGCATCAAACATGATCCGAATACAATGTTCATGCTCAGTGCAGGCACCAAATAACAATTATTCAGGTTTATAACTAATCCCGACGGCATATGGAGAGGCAGCATTCCGATGGCCATCACATCAACTCTTGATCCATTGCCGACCCGCATCGTGACCTCATCCCTTGCTAGTTGTCGCTTGTTCCGCAGCCCCTGAACCGAGTTACATATATTAGCAACCGATCCCGTATCAAATACCCAGGTGCTACTGCGAGTACTAGTCAAGTACACATCAATAACATGTATATCACATATACCTTTGTTTGCCTTGCCGGCCTTCTTGTCCGCCAAATACTTGGGGCAGTTTCGCTTCCAATGGCCAGTCCCCTTGCAATAGTAGCACTCGGTGTCAGACTTAGGGCCAGCTCGGGGTTCATTTTCAGGCGCGGCAATAGATTTTCCGCCCTTCTTTCCCTTTTGCTTGCCTTTCTTGTCCTTCTTGAAACTGGTGGTCTTATTGATCATCAACACTTGATGTTCTTTCCTAATCTCCACTTCTGCAGTCTTAAGCATTGACAGAAGCTCGGGAAGAGACTTCTTCATGCCCTGCATATTATAGTTCATCACGAAGCTCTTGTAGCTAGGTGGCAGAGATTGGAGAACACGATGTATGCCTAAGTCAATGGGAATCGTTATTCCCAAGGACACAAGCTTATCGGCATACCCAGACATTTTGAGTACGTGCTCACTAACGGAGCTGTTCTCTTCCATCATGCAGCTAAAGAACTTTTCAGAAGCATTATAACTCTCTACGGCAGCATGGGTATAGAAAATCATTTTCAATTCTCCCATGGTATCAAAGGCATTGCCATTTTCGAAACGTTTTCGAAGTTCTGGCTCTAGCCCATACAGTATACCGCAATGAACTAAGCTGTGGTCCTCCTGACGAGTTATATAGACGTTCTTTTCCTCGTCAGGGGCATCATGAGTTGGTGGGGGGCCTAGCGGCGCCTCAAGCACATATTGCTTTTGTGCAGCAGTGAGGAGAATCCTCAAATTCATAGCCCAGTTGGTGAAGTTGCTACCATTCGCAGCAAGCTTCTCTTTCTCCATGAACACATTGAAATTAAAAGCAGGTGGTGCCATCTACAACAGAATTTGTAAAATATATTTAGACTAAGTTTATGATAGATTGAGTTCAACTAATCCAAATTACTAATGAACTCCCACTCAAAAACGACATCCCTCGTGTCCTTTTGGTGATGACATGAACCAAATCCACTACACCAAGTCCGATCATCACGTGAGTCGGTGTAGCTTCAAAGGCGAGCATCTATATGGGCATCATATCAACTATATGACTCATGCTTAACCTTTCGGTCCGTGTTCCGAGGCCATGTTTGTACATGCTAGGCTCGTCAAGTAAGAACCTTAGTATTTGCGTGTGTAAAACTATCTTACACCCGTTGTATGAAAGCGTAGAGTCAAGAACACCCGATCATCACGTGATGCCTCAAAACACGATCCACAAAATGATGCATACTTAAGGAAGAACACATTTTATCTTGATATCTAAATGAGGGATCATCTTATAATGCTACCAAAAGCGCCAAACTAGCAATATAAGATGCTAACATCTAATGTGTGAAGTGAGGTGATATGGTCCATGCATTTGATCTCTATCATTTGCATCGTGGTATGATCTCTATCATTCCTTTGTGTGTAAGGCCAAGGTCTATGGAACTTACACGTTAAGTGAGTTGTAAGAGTATCTATCATACATCTACTTACAACAATACCATATCAAGACACTAGCCCAGCAACGATCTAAACTAGACGCCTCTAATTTATCAATTGCAAGTTTTACGTGGCTTAGGGCTTTCAGAGATAGAACCGGTCTTACCTACGAACATGAACCACAACGAGGATAACCAAGTTATTAGCAACTCGTTGTAAATTAGATATTGACTATAGTAGGAGAGACAGACACCCGCTAGCCACTTATGCAAAACTAGTTGCATGTCAGTCGTGGAACCGGTCTCATGTACGATGACATGTAAGGTTGGTCCGGACCGCTTCATCCTACTATGCCACCAATATCCAAAGTACATAGAAGATGCAATAACATGATCATCATCGCCCACATATAAACATATGTGTACTAGCCGTGCAAAGCACCTACGCATAGATCATGCTCTGATACCACTGTAGGGTCCGCAGCATAGAAAACAAAAATTTTCCTATGATAAGAACTATACGCCAAGATCTATCTACTAGATACAGAGCAACGGGTGGAAATACATCCATGGAGAACTTACCCTCGAAGACAACGAGTTTTGTTAACGAGTAGGAACTCATGGTTGATGTAGTCGTACGCTTGCCGATCTCAAGATCGTGTGGAAGTCCGAGCGCCGCAAATCAGCAGCGCATCCGTCCTCGCACACACGTTCAATCCACTGGACAACCTCCACCTCCTCGCTCCAGCGAATCTGCGGAAGCAGCAACTCCTTCTAGACGCAAGGCCACCGGGAACATGTATCTCGCTAATCCGAGATCATGGGGGAATATCTAGAGGGGGAGAGAGATCCTTCACGAGGAGGTGTAGTTTGTGAGAGGGGAGAGGGGGCCTTTATATAGGAGGGAGGGAGACCCCTCCCCTCCCATAGCCGGCGCATGAGGGGGGGGGACTCCTCCCCTCCTTCATTCATGTGGTGAACCTCCACTCACATAAACATGGCCTCCACCCAAAATCCCACTCACATGTATTTAATTTCCACCAAATTAAATGCAACTCTCAATTAATAAAACTCTTTTATTTATTTTATTCAGAATTTTGTTAATTACTTTAATTAACAAACATTCACATAAAACCCCTTGCAACATTTCAATATCACATGCATAACCACTTTCTGCAATTTCACCCGAAACAATTCCGGTTTCTATCGAAACAATTCCTGTTTCTATCGAAACATTTCCTGCGCTTTGCAAACCTTTTGTCTGGAACATATGTGCTCCTAAATGGTGTCCGACAACCCTTAAGTGTGTCACCCTATGGTTTGCGAATAATGCAAACATGATTGAGACTCCTCTCAGATCAATAATCAGAAGCGGGACCTGGAGATCCATACTGACTCCTGCACATTCAACGACGACTTCTGTGATAGTGAGAACCTTTAACGTCAACAATTTAATCCCTTTGTCTCATGATATAATACATGTCCGAGATTTGATCATCGGTATCCAAATACCTAGTTTGATCTCGTTACCGACATGCACTCTTTTTCTCGTTCCCGTGATATAACATTCTAGTGATCACATCACTTGCTTGCAAGATATCTTAATGTGATATCACCGAGAGGGCCCAGAGTATATCTATACGTCATCGGGATTGACAAATTCCACTCTTGATCCATGAGCCTCAACATAACACCTTCATAGCACTGAACCCACCTTTATGGTCACCCTGTTACGGTGTGACGTTTGATGTTATCAAGATACTCTTCCGGTGTTAGCAATTAACATGATCTCATGGTCTAAGGACTAAGACTACTTTGTATGATGTTATAGCAATATAAACATAATGACTTGATCGTAATGCTATACTTCGGATGAATGTTCATCACATCATTTCACAAATGTTGTGACCTTGTTATTAACAACATCCAATGTCCATGATCAGGAAACTTTGATCATCTTGTTAATCAACAAGCTAGTCTATAAGAGAGGCATAACTAGGAACCCTTTTTGTTTATTAAACACACATGTATTGATGTTTCCTATCAATACAATTATAGCATGCAAAATAAACATGTGGCCCAGTTGCCCGCAGTTAAAGCAAGTGATGTTTGTCGATGCCACTTCTCCTTCCACGCAGGCAGGGGCATCGCTGGAGCCACCCTCCACCAGGCCCTCCGGCCGGCGAGGTGGGTTTGAGTTCATGCCCTTCTTCCGAGTGGGTTTGACGCCCGTACCACGGTTGTCCGACAAGGAAGGCCCTTGCCAGTTCTCCTGGGATCTCCGGTCTTCTCGGCGCCAGTCAGGGGCGCCCCCGCGCTCCCGCATCAGCCGATGATGCTCCTCTTGTTCCGCCGACAGCTTGTGGCGGAGGTCCTCGCGGTTGTACCTAGGCGGATTCCCTCTGGCGGGCGGCGGCAGAGGGTCGCCATGGCGGGAGCCATCCTTCTCCCCCGCCAAGTCGTCATACGACCTCTTCCCTCTCACCGAACCACCGGTCCAGCGCCACCAGGAGGGGGGAACTACCGGGGAACAACCTAGAGGAGGGAACAAGAATCCTAGCGGATGCTAGGTTACGCTTGACGTCTCGATCTGGGGCTGGGAAGCTCGAACTGAGATCTAGGGTTCCCTTAGGGAGCCAGACCCACTTAAGTAGTGGCGGCGGGGAGGGGGGGTGAGTGGCAAAGGGCCTGTGATGGACCAGTTCGCGACCCTCCCTTCCTGGGCCGGCCCATCATCCCCAATCTGACCCGCAGGAGCCGCCCTTAGCTCACTTGCGACCAAAAGCGACCCAGGCCCACCTGGACCAAGGCCCACCTGGACCAAGGCCCACTAGGTCAGAAGGAGGCCCAGGAACGAAAAACCCTAGTTTCGTCCCTCTCCCCCCCGGCAACCCCACCATCGAGGATAGCGGCGGCGGCGACGCCTCACCCATCCCTGGTGGCAAAGAGGACACGCTGAGCACAAACTGGCCAATCGACACCGCGATCCCCCGCTCCGGCTCCCCCAGTGGATCCGGCTAGGCGAGATGGCCCGGCGGCAACGGCAGGAAGGTTACCAGCGAAGAGATCCCCAAGGGTCCACCCGTAGGGAGCTCGCAGCGAAGCGGCGGCGCGTCCCCTGCCGCCGGTGGGGCGAGCGGCTGGGCCAGCAGCCACATGATGAGAATTAGGCTAACGCTTGGTTTTTTCTACGGGTAGGCTAACGCTTGTTGGTGACCGACACAGTAACATCTTCCTGGAGATACTCCTCGAGGTATTTTTCGTACTTTTTTGAAAAGTACTACAAACAAAAATACTAATGTTAGTATTCGATTGTGATGGAACAGTGTTTGAATGCTGCTAGCCTGTTACTTCCTTCCGTCTTCAAATAAGTGTACTTCTAACTTTTACGGTTTTGTCTAAGTCAAACATTATCAAATTTAACCAACTTTATAGATAAATATAGCAACATATATTATATTAAATTGATATATTATAAAACTAAATTTGAAAACATATACTCATACTAATTTAGAGTCATAAATATTGTTATGTTTTTTTATAAAGTTAGTCAAATTTTATTAGCTTTGACTTAAGCTAATTTAGAGTCATAAATACTGCTAAAGGGAGTAGTACGTAGGTATAGACAGAGGGTGACTTTCAAAGTATGCTCATATGTCCAGTTTCATTGTCATTAAAAATGGCTACAGGTGGATGAGTTTACGAAGGTGGAGGACAGCCAAAATGTCACGATAGAGTGACGGGATGTGACAGTGGCCCATGCTGACACACTAGTACAAAATAATCATTTGGTTCGGGCCACTAGTCCTGGTCCTGGCTGGAGCCGGAACTAATGGTCTGAACCAGACAGCCCGAGGACGTCGGGGTACTTTGTCCCGACCCGTAAGAGACCATTAATCTCGGTTTGAGATACAAACTAGGACTAATGGGTCTGGGCACGCCCGCGTGGTCCTGGCAGAACCATTAGTTTCGGTTTGTGTCTCAAACCGGGACTAATAGTCTGGCCATATATATAATGCACCCAGCCTTTCACTCTCTCCTGTTTTTTTTCTATGTGAGGTGGGTATAACTTTGTGCTAATTTTTTTTCTTCATATGCTCTAGATATGTTCGGTGAAATACCTATTAGTACGATGCCACTTGAGTTAACACAAGACAAAACATGATATGAGGTGCCAGAGCCACACTTAAGTTTTCTCATCTTTGTTTCCAGGTGTCCTAAAAGGTTAGCAAGTATTTTCTCGTTTAGACTGCGCGGTAGTAATTTTATCATCGTGATTGTGTTTGATATATATATGGTTCTATGATGCAGATGAGTCATCCATGGATGTACGGTGACCAACGCTCTGACGTTGGCAGAGAAGGTGTGCGTTCTTTTCGCCTTGTGGCCGAGGCGAACAAGCAGCGGGATGGTTTTATGTGTTGTCCATGTGTTGAATGTCGGAATGAGCAGGCTCACACTTCCTTAAGAGTCATTCAGAGCCACCTGGTTCGGTCTGGCTTCATCTCCGGCTATAATGTTTGGACCAAGCATGGAGAAAGAGGGGTTATGACGGAAGACGGCGATGAAGAAGAAAACGATGATGACAACTACCGATTTATGTTCCCTGAATACGCTAATACCACAATGGAAGATAATGAAAAAGAACGGGAACCAGATGAGCCCACCGATGATCTTGGTCGGGTCATTTCTGATGCAAAGCGAGACTGCGACACAAAAAAGGAGAGGTTGCAGTTTGAGAAGATGTTACATGACCACAACAAATTATTATACCCAACTTATGAAGATGGCCAGAAGAAGCTAGGTAGCACACTAGAATTGCTAAAGTGCAAGGCAGAGAACGGTGTGACTGACTCGGGATTTGAAAAGTCGATGGTAATAATGAAGAAGTTGCTTTCAAGAAATAACGAATTGCCCTCCAGTACATATGAAGCAAAGAAGGTTGTTTGCCCTCTAGGATTAGACATGCAGAAGATACATGCATGCCCTAATGACTGATCCTCTACCGCGGTGAGAAGTATGAGAATATGGATAAATGTTCGGTCTGCACTGCATTGCGGTATAAGATCAGAAAAGATGACCCTAGAGATATTGAGGGCGAGCCACCCAGGAAGAGGGTTCCTGCCAAGGTGATGTGGTATGCTCCTATAATACCACGGTTGAAACGTTTGTTCAGAAACAAAGAGCATGCAAAGTTGTTGCGATGGTACATGGAAGACCGTAAGAAAGACGGGAAGTTGAGGCACCCTGCTGATGGTCATTAGTTGATGAACTTTTATAGTTGTGGGCCAAACCAGGCGTACGTGTGTGGGATGAGAACAAATAGCAGGAATTTGACCTACAAGCATTGTTGTTCGTAACCATAACATTTTAGGACAGACGAACAAAGGATACAATGCATGCACGCACTGTTTAGATGAGACTAAAAGTATATATCTGGATAAATGTAGGAAGCATGTGTACCCGTACAATCGTCGTTTTCTTCCACCAAGTCATCACTTAAGGAAGAAAGGCAAGCATTTCAATGGCAAGGGAGAAACCCGGACGAAGCATGTCCCCTGTACTGGTGCTGATGTATTTGGTATGGTCAAGGATTCGGATGTAATCTTTGGAAAGGGTCCTGGAGGACAACCTGTTCCGAAATACGCCGACGGACATGCACCCATGTGGAAGAAGAAATCTATATTTTGGGAGCTACCCTATTGGAAAGTGCACGAGGTCCGCTCTGCAATCGAAGTGATGCACCTGCCGAAGAATCTTTGCGTGAATATTTTAGGCTTCCTGGGCTTGTATGGGAAGTCAAAAGATACCCAGGCAGCATAGGAGGACTAGCAACATCATAAAGGATGAGACGGCAAGCATCCAGGGCAGTTTCAAGGGATTGCCAGCTACGCTCTTACCAAAGAAGAGAAGGAAATATTTTTTGAAGTCCTTTTCAGTATCAAGGTCCCGTCTGGCTTCTCGTCGACTATAAAGGGAATAGTAAATATGAAAGAGAAAAAATTTCAAAACCTAAAGTCTCATGACTGCCACGTGCTTATGACGCAATTGCTTTCGGTTGCATTGAGGGGAATTCTACCAGAAAATGTTCAACTAGCCATTGTGAAGGCATGTGCATTCCTCAATGCAATTTATCAGAAGGTAATGGATCAAGAAATTATATCAGGGTTACAAATTGATGTGGTCCAATGTCTGGTCAGCTTCGAGTTGTTGTTCCCGCCATCCTTCTTCAATATTATGACGCACCTCCTAGTTCACCTAGTCGAAGAGATTAGAATTCTCGGTCCTGTGTTTCTACACAATATGTTCCCCTTCGAGAGGTTCATGGGAGTCTTAAAGAAATATGTTCATAAACATGCTAGGCCAGAAGGAAGCATCTCCAAGGGCTATGGAATAGAGGAGGTCATTGAGTTTTGTGTTGACTTTCTCCTGACCTTAAGTCGATTGGTGTTCCTGAATCTCGGTATGAGGGGAGGCTGACTAGAAAAGGCACACTAGGAAGGAAATCAATGGTATGTAGGGACGGGCATTCTTTCACTCAAGCACACTACACAGTTCAACACAATTCCACTATGGTGGCTCCGTATATATAGAAACACAAGAATATTCTACGCTCCGAAAACCCGGGGAAGTCTGACTCCTTGATAGGGGGAACACGAGAAGAATTTCGGCAGTTGGTTGCAGACACATCTAATGAATAACACCACTATTGGAGATCAGTTTTACTCATTGGCCAGGTTACCATCTTCGACTATATGTACTTTCCAAGGGTACGAGATAAATGGGAATTCATTTGTCCAAGATAAAAAGAGCACCAACCAAAACAGTGGTGTCTGCTTTGATGCAACAGATGACAATGGACAGACGGACACATATTATGGGTACATAGAGGAGATATGGGAACTTGACTATGGACCTACTTTTAAGGTCCCTCTGTTTCGGTGCAAATGGGTTAAGCTAATAGGAGGAGGGGTACATGTAGACCAAAAGTACGGCATGACAATAGTGATATCAACAATCTTGTGTACATGGATGAACCATTCGTCCTAGCTAACGATGTGGCTTAGGTTTTTTATTTGAAGGACATGTCTACCAAACCGAGAAAAAGGAAAGATAAGCAAAAGAATACAGAATACGATGAGCTAAAGCGCCACATAGTTCTTTCAGGGAAAAGAAACATCGTGGGAGTGGATGACAAGACAGACATGACAGAAGATTATAATAAGTTTCAAGAAATTCCGCCATTCAAAGTGAAAACTGACCCAAGCGTCCTGTTAAATGATGAAGATTCTCCATGGCTATGGTGCATAAGAAAACCACAACACTAGATGTTGGTGATGTGTAATAATGTATTAAACCTTTTATTTGAGACATAAATCTATGTAATGTATTAAACCTTTTATTTGAGACATAAATCTATGTAAAGTATTAAACCTTTTATTTGAGACATAAATCTAGTGAATGTGTGGATGTGTGGTGTTCATGACGGTCGTCGACCTATATAGAGGGAAAGGACGGCAAAACGTGGCAGGAAAAACATATGGCGGGAAAACATGGCGGGAAAACGTGGCGGGAAAACATGGCGGGAAAACGTGGCAGGAAAACATGGCGGGAAATATGTTTAGCCCCGGTTGGTGTTTCAAACCGGGACTAAAGATTCATCTTTAGTCCCGGTTGAAGAAACCAACCGGGACTTAAGGGGTGAGTGTTGACACTATGACAGGGGTGAGTGTCGACATTATGTCGTGAGTGTCGACACTATGTTGTGTTGTTTTAATCTATAAATAGGCATCCCTGTGAAGTTATCAACTGCAAACAAGATGGTGTGAAAGAGCAGGGACAAACTAAGATGACCCACAAGTATAGGGGGTGTATCGTAGTATTTTCGAGGGAAGTGAAACCCAATTTATTGATTCGACACAAGGGGAGCCAAAAAATATTTATAAGCCTTAATAACTGAGTTGTCAATTCAGTTGCACCTGGAAACAATCTTGCTCACAACAGTTTATTAGTAGCAACTATTTTGTAGAAGCAATAGTAAAATAATAGCAGTAGTAAAGTAAAGCCAGTAGTAACAATTGCAGTAAGAAGTAGGATTAAAGCGCGGTAGGCATAGGGATGGATGGACAGGCGTTGCATGGACAAGACAATTCATATAGCAATCAGAACATAGGGCATTTGCAGATAAATAAGATAAAGCATCCAAGTACTAGATAATCATAGGCATGTGTTCCATATATAGTCATCCGTGCTCGCAATGAGAACTTGCACAACATATTTTGTCCTGCCGGCCTGTTTGTAGCGGGGCCTCAAGGGAACCACTGGCAATTAAGGTGCTCCTTTTAATAGAGCACCGGAGCAAAGCATTAACACTCTGTGAACACATGTGATCCTCACATCAAAGCCATTCCCTCCGGTTATCCCGATTTATGTCACTTCGGGGCCTTTGGTTCCGGACAACAACGTGTATATACAACTTGCAGGTAAGACCATAAACAATACTATCATAATGAATCAATAACATGTTTAGATCTGAAATCATGGCACTCGGGCCCTAGTGACAAGCATTAAGCATAACAAGTCGCAACAAAGTCAAAAAGCACTAATAGTAGATGATGGCCCAAAATATATCGAGCTCGTTGGGGAACCCCAAGAGGAAGGTATGATGAGCACAGCAGCAAGTTTCCCTCAGTACGAAACCAAGGTTATCATGTTGGAGATATGCCCAAGAGGCAATAATAAAAGTGATTATTATTATATTTTTCTGTTTATGATGAATGTTTACATCACATGCTATAATTGTATTATTAGGAAACACTAATGCTTGTGTGTTTTGTAAACATAAGAGAGTCCCTAGTAAGCCTCTTGTTAAACTAGCTTGTTGATTAATTGATGATCATGGTTTCCTGATCATGGACATTAGGATGTGATTAATAACAAGGTTATATCATTAGGAGAATGATGTGATGGACACACACCCATAGTAAGCGTAGCATAAGATCAAGTCATTAAGTTTGTATTGCTGTAAGCTTTCAAATACATAGTAACCTATTCCTTCGACCATGAGGTTATGTTAATCACCATCACCGGATGGATACTTTGATGACATCAAACGCCGCTTCGTAACTGGGTGGTTATAAAAGTGTCATTGGGTATTCTGAAAGTATGTGTTGAAGCGCATGAACCAAGATTGGGATTTGTCCATCCATATGACGGATAGATATGCTCTGGGCCCTCTCGGTGGAATGTCATCTAGTTAGCTTGCAAGCATGTGACTGGATCACAAGGGATGACATATCACGGAACGAGTAAAGAGTACTTATCGGTAACGAGGTAGAACTAGGTATGGAGATACCGACGATCAAACCTCGGATAAGTATAGTATCGCGAGACAAAGGGAATTAGTTTCGTATGTAAGTGGTTCAATCAATCGCAAAGTCATCGTTGAGTATGTGGGAGCCATTATGGATCTCCAAGTCCCGCTGATGGTTATTGATAGGAGATGTGTCTCTATCATGTCTACATATTCACGAACCGTAGGGTGACACACTTAAGGTTCGAAGTTGTTTTAAGTAGATATGGAATGTGCGTTGGAGACCGAATGTTGTTCGGAGTCTCGGATTGGATTCAGGACATCACGAGGAGATCTAGAATGGTCCGGAGAATAAGATTCATATATAGGGGATCATTTTCTAGGTTAGGAAATGTTCCGGAGTGTTTGTATGAGGATTCTAGAAGGTTTTGGAATGTTCCGAAAGGTTCTAGAAGATATCTTGGACTTTGCTTGAAAATCAAGATAGGGATCAAGGAGTCCTGGTGGGTCAAGATACGGAGTCGTGGGGGAGGAGGACTCCTCCCCCCACCTCCAATCCGCTGGCCTACAAGGGAGGGGAGTCCTTCTTTAAATAGAGGGGCAGGGGCGCCCCCTCCTCCTCTGCTCTCATAACACCCAATCTCTGCCGCCTCTCTCCTCCACCATCTTCTGCACAGGCATAGGCGAAGCCCTGCAGAATTCTCTACTCCACCACCACCACCACCACGCCGTCGTGCTGCTGGGATTCCGTGGAGAAGATCTACTACCTCCGCTGCTCGCTGGAACGGGAGAGGAAGGTCTGCTTCGACTCCGCATGTGTGACCGACTGCGGAAGCGCTGCCGGAATGCAGCGCCGGAAGGATCGTCTACTTGACCGACGGCGGAAGCACTGCTGGAACGCGACGCCAGAAGGATCGTCCACACGATCTTGAGATCAGCAAGTGATCGACTACATCAACCACAAGATCTAATCTTGTTAACGCTTTCGGATCTACAAGGGTTAGTTCCTATCTATCTCGTTGCTCATGTCTAATAGATTAGATCTTGGCTTTTATCTGGATTAGATCTAGGTTTTGTTCGTTCTTGTGGTAGAAATTTTTTGTTTTCCATGCTACGAACCCATCATATCAATCCAGTAGGAGCAAGGAAACACCCTAAAGGTGTAGCTAGCTGAACGTTGGAAGGGCGCACTACCGGTGCCAGCAGCAACGTGGAAACCTGCACAACACAACCACAGAACTTTGCCCCCAACTTACGATAAGGTTGTCAATCTCACCAGTTTTGCTGAAAACAAAGGATTAAACGTATCGAATGGAAGGAAGTAATAGTTTGCAGAAAGTAAACACAAAGCAGTAAACAGTTGATTGTAGGTTGAATGTAAAAGAAAGGATCGGGGTCCATAGTTCACTAGAGGTAGCTCTCCTTAAGATAGATAACATGCTGGGTGAACAAATTACAGCAGGGCAATTGACAAACATCGAGAAAGCATACAAACATATACTACTCATCTTGACTCCTTTGAGATTCGATTGGGCATTATAACATTATACATAGACCGCCATCCAACTACATCTATGACTAATAATCCACCTTTAGGTTATGATCCGAACCCCCTCCAGTATTAAGTTGCAAGCAACAGATTATTGCATTACGAATTGCGTGTAAAGTAAACAATACGATTGTTTTATGAACAAAGTTTGTTGTTTTCTCCCTAGTAGCAACAACACATCTAGTACCTTAGAGATTTCTGTCACTTCCCCAGATTACCAGAGGCATGAACCCACTATCGAGCATAAATACTAACTCTTGGAGTTAGTAGCATCTACTTGGACAAGATAGCTACTAACAACGAAAAGCATGCAAGATCACAAATAACAAAGACATGATAGAATCAATAATCAATCTGAAATAGCATCTTAATATCCATCGGATCCCCGCAAACACAACATGCAGAATTACAAATAGATGATCTTGATCATGAACGGAGCTCACAAGATATAAACATGAAAGCACAAAGGAGGAGAACCAGCCATCTAGCTACTACATGGACCTGTAGTCTAGAGATGAACTACTCACGCATCACACCGGAGGCTTGCATGATGATGAAGAAGGCCTCTAGGGTGAGTTCCCCTTTCCGGCAGGGTGCCAAGAAGAGCTTCAGATCCCTCCCAAACTAGGGATGGAGATGACGGCGGCTATAGACTCTTTCGTGGATTTTTGATCGGGTACTTAGGGTTTCCGTATCAGAGGCAATATATAGGCGGAAGGAGAGACCGAGGGGGTGCCTGGGGCGGCCAGACCACGCCCTAGCAGGGGTCAGGCCTGGCCGTGCGGCCAGGTGGTGTGGCCAGGCCCCAGCCCCTCTTCGTCTCGTATTATGGCTCCAAGTGTCACCCGGTAAAATAATGACTTTGACTTTTGTCCCGTCCAATTCCTAGAATATTCATTTTCTGACTTCCTGAAACCAAAAACGGCAGAAAATAGGTAGCTAGCACTGTGGCTCTTGTTAATAGGTTAGTCCAAGAAATCATATGAAAAGTACTCCAAAGTGTGGACAAAACACAAGAAAGTAGAAAAAACCAAACATAGGTAGCTAGCACTGTGGCTCTTGTTCCATGCTTGGTTTTATCTACTTTCTTATGTTTTGTCCACACTTTGGAGTACTTTTCAGATGATTTCTTCGACTAACCTATTAACAAGAGCCACAGTGCCACTTGCCTGTTTTCTGCTGTTTTTGGTTCCAGGAAAGTCAGAAAATCAATATTCTCGGAATTGGACGGGACAAAAGCCAATGTCAATATTTCACCGAGGGGAACACGGAGCCAGAAGACGAGACGGAGAGGGGCCAGGGGCCAGCCACACCATAGGGTGGCGCGGGTCCCCCTGGCCGCGCCACCAGGTGGTGTGGGCCCGGCCTCCACCGACCTTGCCCTTTCGCCTATATATTCCTCCCGATGCGAAAACCCTAAACGGTCAATCAGAAATCCACGAAAAGTTCCGCAGCCCCGCCGCCACCGAAGGGGAGATTCGGGGGACAGAAAGTCTCTGTTCCGGCACCCTGCCGGGATGAGGAAGTGCCCCCGGAGCCATCTCCATCGATCTCCACCACCATCTCCATCACCATTGATGATTCCCACGATGAGGAGGGAGTAGGTCTCTCTCGAGGCTAAGGGTTCTACCGGTAGCTATGTGTTCATCTCTCTCTCTATGCATGATCATATTGTGATCATGAGCTTGTAATCTATAGATCTACCTTGCTACTCAAGTGCTTTAATAGATCTCTGCTCTCCCCATGTGTGTGAAAGTGACAACGTGCTCACCATGGTGGCACTTAGGCTAGAGATTACAAATACTTGTTATGAGTTATTTTTGGAGTTGGATGTCTTTATGAAATTGTGGTGTTTATGAGAATATATTTATATGAGAGTGTTCACTAGCGAAAGTATGATCCCTAGGCCTTGTTTCTAAGCATTGAAACACCATTTGCTACTAGATCTGTTACATGTTTGCTTTCTTCCATCTTTATTTCAGTTTTTCTTTAGTCTTTTCCATGCCTTCAAGCTATTTTATATCACCGTTACCACTTATAATTATCCATACCACTTATATTTCACTATCTCTTCGCCGAACTAGTGCACCTATACACCTGACAAGTGTATTGGGTGTGTTGGGGACACAAGAGACTTCTTGTATCTTGATTGCAGGATTTCTTGAGAGGGGATACCTTTGACCACTTCCTCCCTGAGTTCGATAAACCTTGGGTGATCCACTTAAGGGAAAACTTGCTACTGTTCTACAAACCTCTACACTTGGAGGCCCAACAACTGTCTACAAGAATAGAAGTGCATAGACATCAAGCTATTTTCTGCGCCGTTGCTGGGGAGGAAAGGTAAAAGGTATTCACACCGGAGGATTAAAGAAGAAGAACCTTCCACGACAAACGCCTATTTTCTGGCGTCGTTGCCGAGGAGGTAAGGTAAAAGGTACTCACATCCTCCGGTGTGAGTCCTCGAAGTTATTTCCTTTAGATTCTGCAATTTTGTCATTTTGTTTCTTGTTTTCACTAGTTAGGCTTAATGGAAAACGACAACAAAGTTAGAGAGCTTTATAGTATTTATCTTGGGTTAGGACATGAAGTGTTTGAAGAGAAAATTAAAAAACCTATGGAACTTTATTTGCATGCTAATAACAATTTTGTTAGTATGAATTCTTTGGACACCATTATTGCTAATGCTATGGAAAAGTCTAAGATTGGGGAAGCCATTTTTTATGAAAATGATCTTTTTAGTTCCCTAGCTTTGGAAGATAGCTATTCTATTGCTTATGATGATACCAAACCTCCAATATATGATTATTACAATGATGATTATGTTATTTTCAGTCCACCTACTATTGAGGAGAAAATTAATTATGATTACACTATGCCTCCTATATTTGATGATTATGGTGATGAAAATAATAATGATAGCTATTTTGTTGAATTTGCTCCTACTGAAATCAATAAGAATGACTATGTTTATTTGGGGAGTATTAATTCTTTTATGCATGTGGCTCATGATAAGAATGTTTCTTGTGATAGTTATATTGTTAATTTCATTCATGATGCTACTGAAAGTTATTATGAGAGAGGGAAACATGGTTTTATGTGTCTCAACAATATTAAGTTTCCCCTCTTTATGTTGAATTTTTTGAAGTTGCACATGTTTTGTTTTCCTATGCTCGTTGCTTTGTGCTTTCATGACTTGTTTATTTAAAAGATTCCTATGCATAGGAAGTGGGTTAGACTTAAATGTGCTTTTAATTTGCTTCTTGATGCTCTCTTTTACTTCAATTCGTATTACTTATGTGAGCACTCAAACTATCATGCATAACTTAAAGGCTCTAAAGAAAAGTACTTATTGGGAGATAACCCAAAAGTTTTAGATGGGTCTTGGAAGTTATTACTTCAGTAATAACTACTCCTTATCCGTTTTATTTGCTTTTTGTGCCAAGAGTAACCTCTAATGAGAGAGAAGTAATGACTGGGAAAGTTGCTGTCCCGAAACAGATTTCTGTGCTTCATCGTAAAAATTCGTGTAAAATCTTTGTACTTCTTTTTGAGGTGTGAATTTTTTTGCCTCTGCCCCAGGTTGTTATCTAACTTTCGTTAGTTCAACACTTTTTTATTTGAGCAACAAAAGGTCTCCGAAAAAATTGGTTTTTACCTGCTGGTCTGTTTTGACAGATTTCTGTCATTATTTGCATTTGCTTCTTGTTGGTTCCTTTTTGAGTTCTTTTGGGGAATTGAGCTTTTTGAGGGAAGTGCTTCAGTAGCTAGTGTTCTAATGAAAGTTTATTGGTGTTAGAACTGAACCTAAAGACTTATTATCATGAGTGCACTAATGTTGCTTATAAAGATTGTGTGAAGTTTTGTATGAAGGAAAAAATTTCAGGTGTATGGAAGGAACGAGTAATGGGATGAAGGATGGACTAAAGCTCAAGCTTGGGGATGCCACGCGTGTCACTCCAAGAAATATCCAAGAAGTACAAGCGTCAAAGCTTGGGGATGCCCAAGGCATCCCCTTCTTTATCCATAAAAATCCCAGGTTTCTTCCAAACGCTTCATTTTTATTGTTTCATGCACAGTTGTGTTGTTGTTGGAGCGTCTTTGTTTTGTTTTTAGTTTTCGTTTGCTTATTTTTCTTGAATAAGTTGGTTGGATCCTAACACACTTCTTTTGGAGAGAGACACGCTCTGTTTTCATTGCCTAGAACACTCTAGTTTTCAGTCTTATTGTTCTGTGAGTGTTCTCTTTTGCTAGCACTGTGTTTAGCCTTAGTTTTCTCGTGCTTTCAGCTTAGAACTTTTTAGTTCTTCTTTGTGGATTTGTGAGATAAGCTCACTGATCTTTATTTATTATCATCTTTGTGAGTTGTTTCAAATAAGTTGGTTTGGATTGGAAAAGAGTAGGAAAGTTCATGCTTAAGTGGTAAAGAGAGCTTGTTTTTGACTGTGGCCTATGCTTTGTCGTGCCATGCTCGATATTGTTTTGGCTTTATGCTTAGTATTCTTTGCTGTAGAATGACTTGTTATAAACAATAGATATTTCTTAATGTGCTTTGGATGAATCATGCGTTGTTTTAGCATATTAAAAGAATAGTATTATGGTATTCTCCTTTGATGCTTTATTTGGGTTGACTTGGCGCATGCTCACACCATGTTATGACTATCCCAAGTCACCATAAGCCTTTATGATACTTTAGTTTTGAACTTGTAGTATCACTTTATGCTTTGATCAATGATGTTTTGTCGCTATGCATGATTATGGCCATTATTGCTCTCTTAGTTTGTCGCTCCCAGTCTTTTGCTAGCCTCCGCAACCAAGTATGAGTTCCACTCATGCATCCAACTCCCTAAACCAAGTTATTCCAAAGAGTACACCATACCTACCTACTAGCATATGCTATCTAAGTATATTCATGTTTGTTTACCTTCCAAATTAAACTTGTTATGAGAAAACTAGTGATTAAAGCTCTCACGAACTTGTTGGCACACTTTACTTTTCTTGCCCTTAATAAACTTGAACCATTGTGTCGTCTATGTTGTATATGCTTGCACTTATTTGTTGGGGATTAGCAGAACCATGTTGTCATGGGGAACGCTTTCAACATTGCACTGGTACTTGTACCTAGTTGATATCATGCTCTTTTGTCTATGGATGTCGTCGGTGTGAAATGAAAGGGGAGCTTGTAAGTCCATGGAGTTATGTATATGTGTTAGAGAAACGCCTGGGCCGCTAGTCTAATCCATGCTGACATGGTGGAAACCTGCAGCGTAACCATAATGAGCTGTCTATGAATCATTCTTCTTATAAAAAAAGAGTCCTATATTGAGAAAAAAGATAAAAAGAGAAAAAAAAGAGATTATGAAAAGAGGAAAGAGAGAAAAAAGCACCATATTCCCATGGTAAATAAGAAGATTGTTGAGATGCTCGTTGTCTGCTTGCCTTGTCATTTTGATATGGGGATTCTTCCGTATCATCGGGCAAGGGGTACCCCATTGGCGGTTCTCTATGAGACACATGTACTTACAATGTCAAGAACTTACCGGTCACTAAACTTGAGTAGCATGAGGAGCGACCCTCGTATTCAAGCTAACTTATACTTCGTCAAGCATGTACACCATAGTTTGTTCACTTTAACCTTAATCACTTCAAGATGCTTATGACAGGGGCAATGAGAGCTGAAAGCTATAAGTACCATAATTTTTGGAAGCTCTTTATGAGACTTGAATCCCTACTTCCCCTTTTATAAAGGCCTTTCTTCCAATTATATACTGAGTCTCCACCTTCTATCTTTATGCACCTACTTTGTGAGCATAGTGGCCATTCTTAGTTCTATGTGCATTGTCCCAAGACTAGTTGATTGGTGCATAACTTGATATTGCGTGTTTTAAACTATTTGTATCTATTCACTCTTGTGAACTTTGAAGGTGTCCTATGCATTTATATTTGCTACTCTATGAGGGACAAGCTGAATACTATTATGCTATGTTTTCTTTATGTGAAACAAACAAACGTCTTGCAAATCATTGTTATTCATGAATCTTTTGTTTATGCCTTTTCATGTTGCAACTTAGTTGCTTTGTCTTATTGCTAGAACTTTGTCTTTCATGTTATGATTGAAGTACTATGATCCCAGCTATCAATGTTTTACAAATACTTTGATCAAGTTTATGATGGTGCATGTCACCTAAAAAATTATTCTTTCTTTTTATCTCTTACCTACTCGAGGACGAGCAGGAGTTAAGCTTGGGGATGTTGATACATTGCAAATGTATCTATAATTTTTGATGTTCCACGCTTGGTTTTATCTACTTTCTTATGTTTTGTCCACACTTTGGAGTACTTTTCATATGATTTCTTGGACTAACCTATTAACAAGAGCCACAGTGCCAGTTGCCTGTTTTCTGCTATTTTTGGTTCCAGGAAAGTCAGAAAATCAATATTCTCGGAATTGGACGGGACAAAAGCCAAAGTCAATATTTCACCGAGGGGAACACGGAGCCAGAAGACGAGATGGAGAGGGGCCAGGGGCCAGCCACACCATAGGGTGGCGCGGGTCCCCCTGGTCGCGCCACCAGGTGGTGTGGGTCCCTCCGGCCTCCACCAACCTTGCCCTTTCGCCTATATATTCCTCCCGATGCGAAAACCCTAAATGGTCAATCAGAAATCGACGAAAAGTTCCGCAGCGCCGCCGCCACCGAAGGGGAGATTCGGAGGACAGAAAGTCTCTGTTCCGGCACCCTGCCGGGACGGGGAAGTGCCCCCGGAGCCATCTCCATCGATCTCCACCACCATCTCCATCACCGTTGCTGATTCCCATGATGAGGAGGGAGTAGTTCTCTCTCGAGGCTAAGGGTTCTACCGGTAGCTATGTGTTCATCTCTCTTTCTATGCATGATTATATTGTGATCATGAGCTTGTAATCTATAGATCTACCTTGATACTCAAGTGCTTTAATAGATCTTTGCTCTCCCCATGTGTGTGAAAGTGAGTGCTCACCATGGTGGCAGTTAGGCTAGAGATTACAAATACTTGTTATGAGCTATATTTGGAGTTGGATGTCTTTATGAAATTGTGGTGTTTGCTGGACTCATCTAGTACTCAAGGTGACAGTGTGGGGTTTTCTAGATGGGAAATATGGACTTTGAGGTGCGCTGTAATAGCCCTACCATCGATTAGAGTGTCCAACCGGAGAGTAGTTAAGAGTAGTATCATAAAGAAGAATATATTTATATGAGAGTGTTCACTAGCGAAAGTATGATCCCTAGGCCTTGTTTCTAAGCATTGAAACACCGTTTGCTACTAGATCTGTTACATGTTTGCTTGGTTCCATCTTTATTTCAGTTTTACTTTAGTCTTTTCCACGCCTTCAAGCTATTTTCTATCACCGTTACCACTTATAATTATCCATACCACTTGTATTTCACTATCTCTTCGCCGAACTAGTGCACCTATACACCTGACAAGTGTATTGGGTGTGTTCGGGACACAAGAGACTTCTTGTATCTTGATTGCAAGATTGCTTGAGAGGGGATACCTGATACGTCCAAAACGTATCTACTTTCCCGAACACTTTTGCTGTTGTTTCTCCTCTATACTTGTGTGATTTGGATACAACTAATGCGAACTAACGTTGTTTTCAGCAGAATTGCCTTGGTGTCTACTTTTTGTGCAGAAAATCAACTATCAGGAAAAATCCCAGAAAATATGCCAAAAATCCTATTTCACCCGAAGACTCCAGGAGCCAGAATACGAGACGGAGAGGAGCCCTGGGGTGGCCACACCACCTGGTGGCACGGGCCAGGCAAGCCCACGCCAGGGGGTGGTGTGGGCCCCCCAGGCACCCCCTTGGCCTCTCTCTTCACCTATAAGGAGCCTTCTGACCTAAAAACTTCGGGGGGTTCGACGTTTTTCCAGAAGGAGTTCCGCTCCGCCGCCACCACCAGATTCCACGAAACAGCACCAGAAACTCTGTTCTGGCACCCTACCGGGACGGGGAATTGGAGGAGATCATCGCCATCATCATCACCATCGCTTCTCCATCGACCATCCATGTTTCCCCCATCTATGAGTGAGTAATTCCCCGCTGTAGGCTATGGGGATGGTAGGGATTGGATGAGATCATTCATGTAATGGCATCAGATTGTTAGGGCATAGTGCCTAGTATCTTTTATTAGTGCTTTATGACTTTGTTGCGACTTGTTGTGCTTAATGCTTGTCACTAGGGCCCGAGTGCCATGATTTCAGATCTGGACTTATTATTGATTCGTCATGATATTATTGTTTTGGGTCTTATCTACAAGTTGTATACACACGTCGTTTCTCCGGAACCTATGGTCCCGAAGTGACAGAAATCGGGGTAGCCGGAAGGGAAAGGCTTTGATGTGAGGATCACATGTGTTCACGGAGTGTTAATGCTTTGCTCCGGTGCTCTATTAAAAGGAGCACCTTAATTGCTAGTAGTTCCCTAGAGGCCCCGCTGCAAACGGGCTGGCAGGACAAAAGATGTTGTGCAAGTTCTCATTGCGAGCACGTATGACTATGTATGGAACACATGCCTAGGATTGTCTAGTACTTGGGTGCTTTATCTTATTTATCTGCAATTGCCCTATGTTCTGATTGCTATGTGAATTGTCTTGTCCATGCAATGCCCGTCCATCCATCCCTATGCCTACCGCAATCGAATCCCACTGTTTACTGCTTTTGTTACTACTGTCTTTGTTTTGCTGCTACTGTTACTTTACTATTCCTACTGCAAAACTGTTGCTACTGATAAACTGCTGTGAGCAAGATTGTTTCCAGGTGCAGCTGAATTGACAACTCAGTTGTTAAGGCTGATAAGTATTCTTTGGCTCCCCTTGTGTCGAATCAATAAATTGGGTTTCACTTCCCTCGAAAATACTGCGATACACCCCCTATACTTGTGGGTCATCAAGACTATTTTCTGGCGCCGTTGCCGGGGAGCATAGCTTTATTTATCAAGTTCACTTGGATTCTCTATTGTTCGCTGCTTTCCATCCATCATGGGTAAGTCTCGTGATGGCAAGGTTCCTATTTTACCATCCACTACAAGAAGAGGTACGGTTCTGAACACCTCTACCGCTCTTGATTCACCGTCTGTTCTGAGTAAGTTCCTTACACCACCACATACACATGCTACACACACTTCTACTACTGCGGAATCTGAAACTTCTGATGCTTATGATGCTGCTTCCACTGTGCTTGATAAGAGTGGTTCATTAGGTCCTTTCCTAGATGCTACGATTGCTAGAACTATAGTTGGAAATACCGAAACTCCTAATGAACACACTGCTACACCTGTTAGCTCACCTGACTCTAGTGAGAGTTATGATGCTGAAGAAGATTATGTTGAGATGACTGATGAGTTTATTGAAGAATGTAGGAACACCCATGATAGGAGCGCTGCTAAGAATCTCCTTGAGAGGCGTACTATTAGACCCAAATTATCTCCTACTGCTAAGTTTGCTGCTTCTCCTGTAAACATTATAGTTGAAGATTATGATTTCTCACTCGATCTATCCTACATAGCTATTGTCGAGAAAGAACCTTTTGGTAGGACTAAGAATGAAAGCGCGGTAGCACATATGAATGAACTTTCTACCATGAGTGGCTTGTTTTCTGATGATATTAAAATGCGTACTTACTTTGTTGCTAAGATTTTCCCTTTTTCACTGAAAGGAGAAGCTAAAACTTGGTTTGGTAATTTACCTCCTAGATCTATTGATAGCCCTGAGTTCTTGTTTAATACTTTCCTGCAGAAATATTTTCCTCCTGGTGCTAGACATGCTGTTTTGCAGGAACTTTTTGATTTTAAACAGGGAGAAAAAGAGGTATAGCCCGAATCTTGGGCAAGGTGCTGTGCTTTGATTCATGCACGGGCTAGAAGTCCATTACCTAAGAATGAACTACATGATATATTTTATAATGGACTAACCGAAGAATCTAGGACATACCTAGATAGTTGTGCTGATTGTGTTTTCAGGAATAGGACTCCTAAGGAAGCTGAGGAATTAATGGCTAAAATAAGAAAGAATTATGAAGACTGGACTCCTCCTAAACAAGCTATTCCTAAAGTAATTGTACCTGAACCATCTATTCCGGTGCCTATTTCAACATCAAAGAAGAGGGGAGTTATTGAATTAAATGATGAAGTGATGAAGGAAGCTAAGAAATGTCTTAAGGAGAAGGGAATTAAAGCTGCAGATGTCAAGAATTTACCTCCTATAGAAGAATTATGTAAGCCTATTCCCTATTCACCCACTATTGAGCTACACTCTCTCCAACACTTTGATGAAGGTGATATCCCTTACTTGAAACCTCCTGATCAATGCTTAGAAGAATTTGATATCTTTATTGTTAAGCAAGATAACTTTAATAAAAGGGTGCAAAATCATCTAATGGAAAACACTAGAGCTATTGTTGAGTTGAAAGATATTGTGGAAAGAACCTCTAATGATGTTAAAATGATTGTTAAACACTTTCAAATGGTTCAAACTCAAATAGATCAACTCGTTAAAGTGCAAAACGACTTGCTAGTTAATGCTGCTAAAGAAAAACACGCTTATGAAATTAAAACTAGAAGTGGTGCTGCTACCCAGGATCCTCTATATCCTGAGGAGCATCCCAAAAGAATTGAGCAGGATTCTCAACGAGCTGAAAATAGTGGTTCTACTCGTAAGAAAAGGAAAAATAAACATAAAACTGTTGTAGAACCCTCTGAACCTGCTATAGATCCTAATAGTATATCTATCTCTGATGTTGAAACTGGAAGTGGTAATGAATAAAATGAAGTTCCTAATGAAGAAAAAGTTGAAGAAGAACCTGAAAACCACACTAAGACTACTAAATACACCAAAGAAGATTTTATTGCTAAGAAACATGGTATTGAAAGAGAACCTTGGGTCCAAAAAACCTATGCGTTTCCCTGATAAGAAACATAAGTCAAAGGAAGATGAACACTATAATAAGTTTTGTGAGTGGATGAAACCTTTATTCTTGTAAATTCCTTTGATTGATGCTATTAAATTTCCTCCTTATTCAAAGTATATGAAGGACATTGTCTCGAATAAAAGGAAGATCCCTAATGAAGAAATCTCTACTTTGCTTGCTAATTATTCCTTCAATGGTAAGGTTCCTAAGAATCTTGGAGACCCAGGGATTCCAACTATCCCTTGCTCTATTAAGAACAGTTATGTTAGAACTGCTTTGTGTGATTTGGGAGCTGGAGTTAGTGTTATGCCTTTCTCTCTCTATAAGAGGCTTCAGCTTGAAAAATTGATACCAACTGATATATCTTTGCAAATGGCTGATAAGTCTACCACTATTCCTGTGGGTATATGTGAGGATGTACCTGTCTAGGTGGCTCACAATTGCTTGATATTAACTGCTTTTGCTGTGCTTGAAATGCCTGAAGATGATAATATGTCTATTATTCTTGGGAGACCTTTTCTTAATATTGTAGGAGCTGTTATTAATTGTAATCAAGGAAAGGTGACCTTCAATGCTAATGACAAGGAACATACTGTCTATTTCCCCAAGAAGATTGAAAGGACTTATGGTTTAAATTCAATTGAACATGTTGAAGGCATTCAAGTTGGAGAAATATATTGTCCCATACCAAAAGAAAAATTTGAAACTATTATGATTGGGACCATTGCTATCAAGGTTGAGGTAACATAATCATTAGTGGAATACAAAGTTTTGTCTCATATGCAATTGTTTTGGTAGCAAGACTTGATCAACCTTGCTAACAAAAGGATTCCATTGAACAAAACAATGTTTTCATTATGATTATCCCCGTTTATTTCTATCCTTTGCATTTTTAGTTTTTGCTTTCGTTTAGTTTTCTTTGTGTTGTTAGTTGCCTGCATGCTAGAACTTCTATAGTTCTAGCCTTGTTTTTGTCCTTGCATCATGTTTCCAAAAAGAAAAAAATCTGTCTGTCAGAAAAATCATTCTTCTATTTTCTGAAAAATGCCCAAAAATAAAGTGTCTCGAAAAATTCCAGAAAATTCATATTAAATTTTTACGTGAAAAAAGGGGCAGAGGAGTACCTGGTAGGTACCAGGGGGCCACCAGGCAGGCACACCACATGGTGGCGCGGCCAGACCTGGGTGGCGCCATGCCCTGGTGTGGGCCACCCCTGGCCCCCTACTACCTCTCTCTCCTGCCACTTTCTTCTCTCTCCCGAGTAAGCTCCAGTTCATAGCTCGAAATCGCGTTCTCTCTGTGCTTGCCCTCGATTTCTTCAATCTCTTTGCTCAGCCCATCTTTCTTGCTGAAATTTGGAGCAATTGTTCCTTGGTATGTGACTCCTCCCCTTGTCCAAGTAGATTTGTGTTTACTGGATTGTATGTTGAGTATTTTGCTCCTGTAGGTGACTGGTTTTGAGGGCTTGTAAGCTTGTTTGATGATTAGAGATATAGTTTTGATGCATGTTTAGGCCTCTTGCTAGTCTCTGTGAGTAGAATCCTTCATTATATTTACTTTGCAATCACTTGTTTAATAGGTGTTTATATTTTAGATTACCAAGCATGAACAACCACACTTTTGGAGAGATATTTGAGAGTGATGCACCTAGGAGGTCAAGGCCCTCAAGAACAGCCTCTCAAGCTAGGCCATCATATAATGAAGACCTCATTGCATCACGTATTGGCAGTGAAAGAGATGATGGAGATGCTCACCCATCCTCTTTCCCTTGTTTTACTTTCTTGCAAGCTGTAGGTATTCTTGATGATTTTTTGCTACTGATTGAGAGGGTTGGCTTGACCTCTTATATGCAAGATGAGAGTGCACAATACGCTCTGCTCACCAAAACTTTTGTTGAGAGCTTCACATTTTCTAACACATCCTATCATTCTACTGTCTCATTTAAGATCTATGATATTCCCTTCACCATGCCTTTGGAGAGATTTCGCAGTATTGTAGGTGTGTGTATGGCAGGGACCATTAAGAAAATTCAAGGGCGGCCCGCTGATTTATTGGAGCTTTACCGAGGGGTGACCAATGATGATGACCGCGTGGCGCAGCGCGGAAAGATAAGAAATATCCAACTCCTTGCTCTTAGATACTTTGCTTACTATCTTGCCACTAGTGTATTGGGTAGGGAGAACACTAGTAATATCTCCAACTATCACTTAGCTTTCCTTGCTGCTGCGCTCAACAATGATACTCGGTACAATCTTGGCTCTCTTATTGCTCCCCGCCTAGCTGCTAGGGGGCCTATCTACAGGGGCATCATTGCCTTGCGTGTAGTCAAGGCATTAGATCTTTCAGTAGCTCCCGATGATGTTATGCTAGCACCATAGAGGCTCGACCTTGTTGCCATGAAAACTCATCACTTTGTCACTGCTACCTCTGATTTGAACAATCTAGTATATAGGATGCTTTTCACTAACGGGGATGAAAGGGAGATCCTTTTGCCCCAGCCTGCTTTGTTCAGTGTTGACAGGAGACCGTGGTCGCGCTCCAAGGAGGAGGTGGACGAGCAGCTTCGCTTGTTGGGTTTCCACGAGCAGCACCAGGAGGATGCGCCCTCCTATGATTATTCCACACATTACGGAGGGACGTACTCTGGCTTGCACCAGGACGAGGGTACCTCCTCGTCGTACCCTGGTGACACTTCATCTTGGCCAGCCTAGGATTGATACCCACTTAGGCCAAAAGCCTAAGCTTGGGGGGAGGTACGCCGACACCGCACTCATCTCCATATCATGTTGCGTCGGTTCTTTGTATATTCATGTTTTCGTTCTCTTTCTAGTTTTCGTTCTTCTTTGCTTTTGCTTTCTAAAAACACAAAAAGACCAAAAATATTTTTGTTGTTTCTCTTTGGTTTGCTTCTTCTTTTTTGCTTTGGTTTGCTTTTTCCTTTCTGCTTTGTTTGAACTATTTGAAAAAAAACCCAAAAAGATTTTGCTTTGCTTGTTTTTCTCTTTTGGTTCTTGTTTAAAAGTCGAAAACACCAAAAATATTTGTCGTTCTTCTTTGGTTTTTGCGAGTTGGCTACAGGGTTCTGCAGTTCTCAGTGAATTATTGGTTTCATATTATTATTCAAGCCACACAAGTGAAGAGCAATAATGAGGATCAATGACAACTTGAGGCATGCTAAGAGGCTGGTAACGAACTCTATTTGTCTTCATTTTTGTACATATACTCATCATTGTGAGCTTGCTTAGTATGTTCATGTAGAGTGTATGTTTTCTTTGGATGCTTAGTAGTTCTTGCTTTCTTGTGATTAGCTCCAGCGCGCTAATAGTTTGTAGCATGTCTCATGAATGTTTGCTTGCATTACTCTATTCATAAATTGGTATGACACTGTGGTATCCTCCTCTGAATGTTTCATTTGATCGACTTGGCACATGCTCACGCATGCACATGACTGTAATAATCAGTTAAGCCTTGACGAATTATTTTTCCTTGAGGATCTTGAATCATTTTCATGCCATGAGTAGTCTTGTTTTGTTGTAAGCATGATAATGACAGTTATTGCTCTTTCATTTGTCGCTCCCTTACTATTGCTAGCCTTCATTTCCACTGAGTGCTTTACTCATGTTTCCAACTCCCTAAACCAAATATTTCCAAAGTGTCCACCATACCTACCCATTAGCATCATTTGCTACTTCCGTGCATATTCAATATGACTTGTTTTCTTCTGAATAAAATGTTTGCTTGTTATGAGAAAGTTAGTTAGTAAAGCTCTCACGAACTTGATGGCACACTTTATTTTCTGCACTTAATAAACCTAAACCATTGCGTCCTTCTTTGTTGTGCACATGCTTGCGCTTTATGAGTTGAAGTTAGCAGAATCATGTTTCATGGGGACCGCTTTCAGCGCTTCATAGGTACTTTGTACTTAGTTGATATCATGTTATTTTTCTTATGGATCCCGGTGGTGTGAAATAAAAGTGGAACTTGTAAGATCATGGAGTTTGTATGTATGTTAGAGAAACGCCTGGGCCGCTAGCCTAAGCCATGCCTAATCATGGTGGAAACTTGCAGCATAACCATAATGAGCATTCTATGAAGCATCCTCAATAAAAATCTATGCACATAGTAAATAAAAAGATCGCTAAGATGCTCATTGTCTGCTTGCCTTGTCATTTTGATCATGGGATAGCTCCCGTGTCATGTGCAAGGGCTACCCTGTTGGCGGTTCTCGATGATACGTATATACTTACAATGACAAGAGCTTACTTGTGACTGAAGTTGAGTAGCATGAGGATCGGTCTTCGTAAGTAAGGGGCATGAGACTTCAATTTATAACTTGTCAAGCATATCCTCTTAGTTGTGTCACTTTCACCTTAACCACATTAAATATGCTTATGATAGGGGCAATGAGAGCTCAAAGCTAACAAGTACCATACTTTCAGCATTTGGAAGCCTTTCAAAATTATTCAAAACCTTCTTCTTCTACTTGTTGAGTCTCCACATATTCTTTGAGCACCTTCTTGAGAGCAGTAGTTGTCATTTTTTGTGTTTGTTCCATTACTTGATTATTTGTGTTATGACTTTGATGCTTGTATCTTTGATATCTTTACTTCTAGTCATCACTTGAACTTCAGAGGTGCCTTGACATTCATAATCCAAGGCAAGCGAGATACCACTCTATCATACCTTTCTATGAGCATTGTACTATTGCTTATGTTTGTGCTTCGTGCTACTTATTATTCTTGAGTTGGAATCTCTTCATAGCTTGCAATGACTATTAAGTAGACTCAGTTGCATACTGTTTATTATGAATTGTCTAAGTAGTTGATCAGATTGCTGAGATTATTTACATCATATGAAGCAAATGTGTTCGTGAAAGTTCTTTTATCGCACTCAGTTTTCAACTGAATTGCTTGAGGACAAGCAATAAGCTAAGCTTGGGGGGAGTTGATACGTCCAAAACGTATCTACTTTCCCGAACACTTTTGCTGTTGTTTCTCCTCTATACTTGTGTGATTTGGATACAACTAATGCGAACTAACGCTGTTTTCAGCAGAATTGCCTTGGTGTCTACTTTTTGTGCAGAAAATCAACTATCAGGAAAAATCCCAGAAAATATCCTAAAAATCCTATTTCACCCGAAGACTCCAGGAGCCAGAATACGAGACGGAGAGGAGCCCTGGGGTGGCCACACCACCTGGTGGCGCGGGCCAGGCTAGGCCGCGCCAAGGGGTGGTGTGGGCCCCCCAGGCACCCCCTCGGCCTCTCTCTTTGCCTATAAGGAGCCTTCTGACCTAAAAACTTTGGAGGGTTCGATGTTTTTCCAGAAGGAGTTCCGCTCCGCCGCCACCACCAGATTCCACGAAACAGCACCAGAAACTCCGTTCTGGCACCCTGCCGGGACGGGGAATTGGAGGAGATCATCGCCATCATCATCACCATCGCTTCTCCATCGACCATCCATGTTTCCCCCATCTATGAGTGAGTAATCCCCCGCTGTAGGCTATGGGGATGGTAGGGATTGGATGCGATCGTTCATGTAATGGCATCAGATTGTTAGGGCATAGTGCCTAGTATCTTTTATTAGTTCTTTATGACTTTGTTGCGACTTGTTGTGCTTAATGCTTGTCACTAGGGCCTGAGTGCCATGATTTCAGATCTGAACTTATTATTGATTCATTACGATAGTATTGTTCTTGGTCTTATCTACAAGTTGTATACACACGTTATTGTCCAGAACCAATGGCTTCGAAGTGACAGAAATCGGGATAACCGGAAGGGAATGGCTTTGATGTGAGGACCACATGTGTTCATGGAGTGTTAATGCTTTGCTCCGGTGCTCTATTAAAAGGAGCACCTTAATTGCCAGTAGTTTCCTAGAGGCCCCGCTGCAAACGGGCTGGCGGGACAAAAGATGTTGTGCAAGTTCTCATTGCGAGCACGTATGACTATATATGGAACACATGCCTAGGATTGTATAGTATTTGGGTGATTTATCTTATTTATCTGCAATTGCCCTATGTTCTGATTACTATGTGAATTGTGTTGTCCATGCAACGCCCGTCCATCCATCCCTATGCCTACCGCACTCGAATCTCACTGTTTACTGCTTTTGTTACGACTGTCTTTTCTTTGCTACTACTGTTACTTTACTATTCCTACTACAAAACTGCTGCTACTGATAAACTGCTTATTGAGTAAGGATGCAATTTACATAAGGATGCCTCCTTACTCAATCTTGGCTCCTTACTTAAATTGCCTCCTTCCTCAATAAGCAGTTTATTAGTAGCAACTGTTTCGTAGTAGCAATAGTAAAGTAATAGCAGTAGTAAAGTAAAGACAGTAGTAACAATTGCAGTAAGCAGTAGGATTAAAGCGTGGTAGGCATAAGGATGGATGGACGGGCGTTGCATGGAAAAGACAATTCATATAGCAATCAGAACATAGGGCATTTGCAGATAAATAAGATAAAGCATCCAAGTACTAGATAATCATAGGCATGTGTTCCATATATATTCATACGTGCTCGCAATGAGAACTTGCACAACATCGTTTGTCCTGCCGGCCCATTTGCAGCGAGGCCTCAAGGGAACTACTGGAAATTAAGGTGCTCCTTTTAATAGAGCACCGGAGCAAAGCATTAACACTCCATGAACACATGTGATCGTCACATCAAAGCCATTCCCTCTGGTTATCCCAATTTCTATCACTTCGGGGCCTTTGGTTCTGGACAACAACGTGTGTATACAACTCGCAGGTAAGACCATAAACAATACTATCATAATGAATCAATAACATGTTCAGATCTGAAATCATGGCACTCGGGCCCTAGTAACAAGCATTAAGCATAACAGGTCGCAACAAAGTCAAAAATCACTAATAGTAGATACTAGGCACCATGCCCTAACAATTTGATGCCATTACATGAATGATCTCATCCAATCCCTACCATCCCCATCCCCTATAGTGGGGGATTTACTCACTCATAGATGGGAGAAACATGGATGGTCGATGGAGAAGCGATGGTGATGATGATGGCGATGATCTCCTCCAATTCCCTGTCCCAGTAGGGTGCCAGAACGGAGTTTCTGGTTCCGAATCGCGGAATCTAGTGGTGGCGGCAGAGCGGAACTCTTTCTGGAAAAACGTTGACCCCCTGGGTTTTTAGGTCAGGAGGCAACTTATAGGCGAAGAGGGAGACCAAGGGGGTGCCTAGGGCGGCCAGACCACCCCCTGGCGCGACCAGGCCTAGCCCGCACGGCCAGGTGGTGTGGCTAGGCCCCAGCCCCTCTCCGTCTCGTATTCTGGCTCCTTGAGTCTTCTGGTGAAATAGGATTTTCGACATATTTTCTGGGATTTTTCCTCATAGTTGATTTTCTGCACAAAAACTAGACACCAAGGTAATTCTACTAAAAACAGCGTTAGTCCGTGTTAGTTGTATCCAAATCACACAAAGTTTAGAGGAAAAACAATAGCAAAACTGTTCGGGAAAGTAGATACGTTTTGGACGTATCACACTACAGCGAGCTTCAGAGAGATGCCTAAGGATCCAATCCTTAGGCATCTCTCTGAAGTTGGCCATAGAGGCACTCCCTAATATGTGAAATTAGTTAGCTCCCCGACATATTGATCTAGCTAGAGAAGTTATGAACTACAAGAGCAGGGACAACACTACGACCAACTTGAGGGAGATGCCGCCGGAGCCCAGTCCTCCGGCATCTCCAACAAGTTGGCCATAGATGTACTCCCTAATATGTGAAATTAGTTAGCTCCTCGGCACAATAATAGAACAACATCTTTATAGTTTGGGAAAGTTGTAGAGAGACCAACACTAGTAGGAAACGATCCACTAGTCCCGGTTTCTAACTAGGACTACGGAATCGGGACTAAAGTCCCCCTTTAGTCCCGCCGGTCTAGCCACAAACCGGGATTAACACTCAAGACATTTATTATTATTAAAAAACTGGGACTAAGAAATCGGTAATAAAGGCCCCCTTTAGTCATACTCATATCTAGCCCTATAGTACACAGCTTCAAGATCGCCTTCGTCTTCGTCATCATCGTCGTCGTCATCGCTAGGCTCACGCGGCTGGATCCTAAGCCCAGCCATGGCATATTCTAGGGGTACCCGCCACTCCGGCCTTGTATTCATGACGCACGAGGGAGGAGGCTCCTGGATGACGACACCACGTAGCCCGTGACCTTCACCATCCCCACCATTCTGTGGCTGGTGGAGGGTCAAAGTGCGGGCACCACAGGCGAGGATGATCTCCATGGGTGATGTAGTGCATCACACCGACGATAGTCCAGTTTGCCCACCACAGGCGGTGACCAACCTCATTGTGGTTCAACGGGGGCGGGCCATCACCCTCGTACCTGGCAAGCTCCCTTTCCTGTCGGTTAGCGAAGAAGGCATTCTAGGTGTCGTAGTTGTCAGGATCCCAATGGGGATCCATCCGCTGCTCCGACGTGATCTCGAGGTAGAAGTGGTTCATGATGGCCTCCTAGCGGGTAGAACCTTGAGGCACAGGAGGGACAGGAACTCCTCCAGCGCTCAACATCCAGTCGGTGGGAAGCCGGTAGCCTGGTGGGCATGGGTAGCTGGAGGCCCATAGCGCCTCAGTCTCCTCGAGGGTCAGAATGGCCCAGTATGCGGTGTCCATTGTTGTGTGAGGGGAAGATGTGGATGTGTGGATGACCATGGTGGCCGGCCTAGATATAGAGGGAAAATGCGGAAAAATATGGCGGGAAGCGGAGGGAACTAGCAGGAAAGCATGACGCGTGGCTTGACATCTCTGAGAAGGGCGAGAGATATCTTAAGTCCCGGTTATTCACTCCAACCGGGATTAAAGGCCCCCAAAATACAATAGTTAAACCCAAAACCCAAAACCCTAACCCAAAACCCGAAACCCTAACCCTAAACCCTAAACCCTAAACTCGAAACAGAGATTTCAGTAAAATATAATAGTTAATGCATTTTTAAATTGAAAATGGCAAAATGGTTAATAGTTTGACTAATTAGAATAATTATTTTATAAAAAATGAATTTGGATTACTTATTCAAATTCAAGCATTTTTTATGTTAAAAGTTTAGTGAGATTCAAAAATATGCAAAATATAATAGTTAATGTATTTTTTAATTGAAAATGGAAAAATGGTTAATAGTTTGACTAGTTAGAATAATTATTTTATAAAACAGAAAATGGATTTGGATTACTTATTCAAATTCAAGCATTTTTTATGTTAAAAGTTTAGTGAGATTCGAAAATATGCAAAATATAATAGTTAATGCATTTTTAAATTGAAAATGGCAAAATGGTTAATAGTTTCACCAGTTAGAATAATTATTTTATAAAATAGAAAATAGATTTGGATTACTTATTCAAATTCAAGAACTTTTCATGTTGAAATTTTTCTCAAATTCATAAGTATGCAAAAACTGTATAATTCAAATGTTTAAAAAATATGCAATAAAACAGGCGCGCCCCTTGGGTCAAAAATTTGGAAAAAATGACCTTTAGTCCCGGTGCGTGGTGTGGTGTTGGATCGCGTCCTTTGGGCGGTGCCGAAAACCCTTTAGTCCCGGTGCATGGCACACACCGGGACTAAAGGGGGGGCCTTTAGTCCCGGTTCGTGCTACGGACCGGGACTAAAGCCCCCCCTTTATATTGTCGTCCCCTTCTTCTCCCAAGTCACCACACTCGAGGACACGCACGCAAGGGGAAGTAGTACGCGAGGACGACGAAGGA
Organism: Avena eriantha; assembly: GCA_910589775.1. Taxonomy (NCBI): domain Eukaryota; kingdom Viridiplantae; phylum Streptophyta; class Magnoliopsida; order Poales; family Poaceae; genus Avena; species Avena eriantha. Next base: position 383,518,048 of record OU342746.1, read on the forward strand.
CACGCCGGTAGGCTGCCCAACTCTCCGGCCGCCACCACCCCCAATAGCCGCCCCCACTCCAACGCGCCCCTGGCCAGGTACCCCGCCCCTTCCCCTTTCCCCCGTCCGGCTACGGCAGCGCGAGCAGGCCGGGGTCGGCGACAGCCGTACACGCCGGTGACGGTGCGGGCGAGTAGGCCGGGGGGGCGCCCTCGACCACTTCTTCTAGTTTATTTATTTATTTTATTTTGTAGTGTATATAGTAGTGTAATATTATTTAGTAGTGTAATAGTAGTATAATATTATTTAGTAGTGTAATATTATATATTAGTGTAATATTATTATAGTATATATAGTAGTGTAATATTATTTAGTAGTGTAATATTATATTATATAGTAGTGTAATATTATTATAGTATATAGTAGTATAATATTATTTAGTAGTGTAATATTATAATATATAGTAGTATATTATATAGTATTATTATATAGTATGTATATTGTATAGTAGTATATTGTATAGTACTATTATATAGTATGTAGTATTATAGTGTAGTATAATATAGATACAGGCCATAGTCGATTGAGACAGATAAGCATTAGTGCTAAATAAAGATAAGGTGAACATGGCGGCAAAACTTGCAGCTTCTTTCTTTCTTGCATTTTATTCATCAAGCAAACAATCTGTATCTGTGTCCACAATCCCTATCGCGAACGTGCCATCCCACGTCCACGTGACTGAGTTCTCGGGATCACGGATGCGGTCAAAAACCAGCTAGTAATGGTGGTAGTGCTCGCGGGCCTTCAGACTTAGGGTTTGGGTAGTAGTGCTCGCGGGCCTTCGGACATAGGGTTAGGGTGGTAGTGCTCGCGGGCCCCAGACTTAGGGTTAGGGTGGTGGTGCTCGTGGGCACCCGGACTTAGGGTTAGGGTGGTAGTGCTCGCGGGCCCCCGGACTTAGGGTTAGGGTGGTAGTGCTCGTGGGCCCCCGGACTTAGGGTTAGGGTGGTAGTGCTCATGGGCCCCTGGACTTAGGGTTAGGGTGGTGGTGCTCGCCCCCCCGGACTTAGGGTTAGGGTGGTGGTGCTCACGGGCCCCTGGACTTAGGGTTAGGGTGGTCGTGCTCGCGGGCCCCTAGACTTAGGGTTAGTGTGGTAGTGCTCGCGGGCCCCCGGACTTAGGGTTAGGGTGGTGGTGCTCGCGGGTCCCCGGACTTAGGGTTAGGGTGGTCGTGCTCGTGGGCCCCTGGACTTAGGGTTAGGGTGGTGGTGCTCGCGGGCCCCTAGACTTAGGGTTAGGGTGGTAGTGCTCGCGGGCCCCCGGACTTAGGGTTAGGGTAGTGGTGCTCGTGGGCCCCCGGACTTAGGGTTAGGGTGGTAGGGTGCACTAGAATTTTGCTATTAGTTTTATTCTAGCAAATTAGGTGTACATATTATTATTTAGTATTATTTTATATTGTGTGCATTTTTGCAGAAAACAATGGATCCACCTAGTCCAATCCGTAGAGACCTGGAACAAGAAGAAATTTTTGAGAATATGATCAACGGCGCCCCCATGTTCATCCACCCGAATCTCTGTCGATGTATCTGAACCCCTCCGGTGAGGGTGAGGAGGTCGACCGAAATGACCAGGAAGAAGCCGACGGATCCGATGATGGAGAGGCCGATGGCTCCGATGATGGAGAAGCCGACGCCTCCGGTGGACCCTTAACTAAGTCTGGCGAGGTATATATATGAAGGCCGGTGATGAGTAGATGCATTAATTGAGTTGTATATATATAAATTGATGAATGTTTCTTCTCTTAGGCCTCCACATCGAGCCAAAAATATTCCAAACGGGGCCCGGCCAAAAAGTTGGACGTATCTACGCGTTATACAATTACGCGGGTATCACCACGGGGTGAACCATTGGAACTTGAAAAGGCTAAAAGTGTATTTGTACAACAATGCGGAGTTATGGTTAGAGATCGCATCCTGATCACCGTTTGAGATTGGAATAGGACAAAAGGGGCGGGAGAGGGTGAGTATGTCGCCGACAGGTACAAAGAGGGTCTTTGGAATGACCTCATGACACATTTCACCCTGCCAGAATTTGAGGATGAAGCCGACACAGATGCATTGAGGAAGAAAGCAAGCAGTGGACTCTTATGAAGATGGCCGAACTATTCAAGAACTAGAAGAAATCATTATGGCAAAAGTATCAGAATAAGAAGACTCGTCCTAAATTCGAAGCATATCTAACGAAGCAGCAGGCTAACTAGGATGCATTTGTGAAGTACAAGGTGTCAGAAGCTGCTAAGGAAAAGTAAAAAAACAAGTTAAATGCCGCGAAGAAGAAATATCACCATCACTTGGGGCCAGGGGCTACGCGACTGCCATGCCAAATTGGGATGCTAAAGAGAATGAGCTAATTTCTAAAGGGAACACTCTAGAACCAATACGCGAAGAATGGGATTTGAGGGCATGAAATTGGTTCCTTGGGCATGGGAGTGAGGATGACGAAAATACAGGGGACCTTATTTGCAGTGACAGGATTAGGGTACCCCGGGAGACATGGCAGAGAGTGGTGAAGGAAATAAAAGAGGGGACAACAAAGTTTTGTCCAGATAGAGAGAATGACTTTCTGGCAAAGGTCCTCGGGAATAAAGAACACGGGGGACGAGTACGAGGCCTTGGCCCTAGTTATACTTGGGAGATGGGGTTTCCCAAAGACAGAAATAGTTATAGGAGCCGAGAGAGAGCAAATAGGCGACGACAGGAGGAGCATGGTGATGAAGAAGGCCTCCAGGGTGATCTCTCCCCTCCGGCAGGGTGCCGGGAAGAGCTTCCGATCCCTCCCGATCTAGGGATGGAGATGACAGCGGCTACAGACACTTTCGTGGAATTTTGATTGGGTACTTAGGGTTTTCGTCCTGGGAGGCTTTTATAGGCGAAGGGGCAAGGTCGGTGGAGCACCAGGGGGCCCACACCCCCTGGTGGCACGCGTGCCCTAGTGCGCCACTTCGTCTCCCCTCTGGACTCCGTGTTGCTTCAGGTAAAATACTGACTTTGGCTTTTGTCCTGTCCAATTACAAGAATATTTCCTCACTAGCTTTTTTGAAACCAAAAAGAGCAAAAAAACAGGCAACTAACACTGTGGAACAAAACATAAGAAAGTAGATACTAATCAAGCATGGAACATCAAAAATTATAGATATGTTTATGACGTATCAGGTATCAAGCTTCACTCAGTAAAAGGGTGAACATAAAGGTGCCACTCAAGTTTTCCGAAGGGATGTGTAGAGGAGTGTGTATCAAGACCGGGATTTGCCCATCCGCGTGACGAATAGATACTCTGAGCCCACTTAGTGCGGTTACATCTATAAAGTTTGGAAATGTGTGACTAGGTCACGAGGATGTCATATCACAGGAACGAGTAAATGCGTTTGTCGGTAACGAGATTGAACTAGGTATGGAGAAACCGATGATTGGGTCTTGGACAAACTAAGTATCGTCGTGCAATGGGAATGAGACTCAATGTTTAAGGTTCAAGCGATCAAGTTATATCATGGAATGCACAGGGGCCATTATAGGTATCTAGATCCTGCTAGTGTTCATTGATCGGAAAGGTGTCTCGATCATATATGGAGTGTTCCCGAACCTTAGGGTGGCACGCTTAATGGTGAATTACACTTAGGTATTGATTCAAGATTGACAAGGAAAAGAGAAAGAACACCGGAATTTCTGAGAAGGTATCGGAAGTGTTTCGGTGAAATCCAATGTTGATCGGAGGCGTCCAAAAGGTGTTTCAAAGTGATAGATATTGAATAATATGTATTTGATATTAATTAAGTGAATTAATTATCAATATATATGTTTAAATCAATTTAAAAGAGAAGCCCACCAACCGGCCAAAGGATGCCTTGTGGGGAGCCCTCCCCATGGCCGGCCACCCCCTAGTGGGCCAAGGCGCATGGAAGAGGCCCTCCTTGGCCGGCCACCTCCTCCTCCTCCCTTTAGTCCCACCCCGGGACTTTGAGGAGAGGAGGTGCCCCCTTGAGCCTATATAAAGAGGAGCACCCCTCCTCCAAAGGTATCCCAAAAATTCTCTGTTTCTCTCTCCCCCTCACGTGTAGTTCCTCTTATGGAACAAGCATATGAGGATAGAGCTCTCCACCATACACACACTCTTGTGCTATTAGGACTTCGGTACAGATCAATCTTCTTCCGCTACTCTACTAGATCGGAGTCCGAGGGACATCTCTACACCGGATGTGTGTAGAACTTCGAATGCGCCACATTTGTGGTGCTTGGAGCTTGAAGCTAGGATCTTTGGAGTCATGGAGCTTGGATCCATGGATCTTGGATTATGGCCCCCATTCGTTTGGACGACCTTGAGCTCGATGCCGTTGTTCGTGTTCATCGTCAATGTTCTCCTGAACGTAAAATCTTTCAGTCTTCAAGGTTATGAATACTGAATTACTCTATTACTTTACATCCGCATAGAATAGTTCTTGGCTAAGGTGTTTGCGTCGTTAGGAATTTTTTTGTTTTATGCCATGGAACCCTATAGTGGTATCAGAGTCGATCTATGCGTAGATGTTTGGTACGAGTAAAACACATGTTGAATGTGTGGGCATAGATTCTCTAGTTTCTACCATCCCATGTGTACTTGTCCATACCGTGGAAATGTCGAATGAAATGGCCCGGACCGACCTTACGTGTAACCTTACGCGAGACTAGTTCCACGACTGACATATGGCTTGTTCCATATAAGTGGCCAGTGGGTGTCTGTCTCCCCAACATTAGTTGATATGACATTTACAAAGGACGGCCATGGGAAGGGACTTAAAGCGGCAACTAGTAAATTCATGTTATGGTTGGAAGTTCGTAGATAGAAACGGTTCTCTTGCAAAAAACCTAAGAACCGCGTAAAACTTGCAAAGATAAAGTAAAGGTGTCTAACTTTATTTTGTAGGGGCATGTGACTTGATATGGTACTCGTAAGTTTTATGAAACATTCTACCACCGGCTCGGAGATGCCATGGATCTTGGCGCCATGCCGGAGCGCTTGATGGAGATCAAGGCGCAACAACCATGTCGTGTCACATTGCATTTGATGTAAATTATATTATGCATCTTATTTTGTGTGTATTAGATATACGACGGTAGCATTATAAGATGATCTCTCAAACATAATTCCAATGTTCGTATTTCCCTTGTGTGTGCACCACTAAGAAAGTTCTCCGTTATGATGCATGTCGCGATGATCGGGTGTTAGACATATCTGCGTTCGCATATGGTGGGTATAAGACATGTTGCACTGCAATACACACAAGTTAGAGTTGGCGAGCCTAGCATGTACATACATGATCTCGGAACACAAGAGACCGAAAGGTCGAGCATGATTCACATGGTTGATGTGATTGACATTTTTGAATCTATACCTTTAAAGCTATGCCATCGGCCGTGATGATCGAGGGGTGGTGTAGTGAATTAGGGTCATGTAATCACCAGACGACAATGAGGGATGTTCATTTGATTGGGAGTTCTAGAAGTTTTGTTTAGTTAAACGTGAAATCATATTATGAACAAAATCAAAGTGAATTTGCATAGTTCGTTGTAGTGATTGGCATCCGTTTACTTTCTTGCGTTTTTGCTATAATTTAGATGTTAGAACCATATAAATCTAGATATTCAACTTTACAAACTCGTATCGTATTGTTTGAAGAGTCAAGCTAAAGTTTAAAGTCTATTGTAAACTTTTAGAAAACCTCACTTACTCCATGGAATTTAATAAGTAGTACTAAATCAAGAGTAACAATTCCAAAATTAGTATCTAAGTATCACAATTGCCTCCATAATTCTTGAAATTCAAAATATGTTTTGGGTATTAAGGTTATCTAGGAGCTGAAAAGAATTGTTTTCAGAAACCATCATGTGTGGAAGATATTATGATATCTGAAACAATGATTGGTTGAAATATGATGAAGTATAGTTTAGTCAGAAACATGTTCTCATATTGTATGAGAATTTGTGAAAGTTGGCGACGCTAGGCGTCCTAATCTCCCAAAAGGTTTTGGGAACTACTATTATACTCACAGTTCATCTTTATGACCTAAAGTATATTGATCATGAAAGTTGTCATGATAAGATGAATAAAAGGTGTAGGTAAAATGTTTACTACAGTAAAAGATTACTAAAGAATGGAATTTGGAAGAACGCCAAACATTTGATGATGGTGATCTGCGTCAAAGTGTGAGTCCAAGGGTATTAGTGTTTGACTAACACTTTTTGGATTGTTTGTCATGTAAATGACACCACTATAGATGCTGATGGATTCTTCTAAAAGGAAAGAAAATACTAAAAGAGGATCTGAAAAGTTATTTTGGTAGAAAATAATGAACTAGAAATGTCCAGCTCATGTATATAGATGATATACATGTTATGGGTGTATTTGTTGCTTGTTAGTTAAAACAATGTGGTTCTTGGGTATTGGATACTAGATTGCAGTTGTGAATCAAGATCAGCCCGAAGGAATGACTACAGAGGAAAAAGGAGAGATGATAGACCGGATCATCGATACGGTTCGCACCAAGTTGCAGCTATGAATCAAGATCAGCCCGGAGCAGGGGGCAGTCAACGCCAAAAAACTGGAGGGCACTGGACTCCGAGAAACGATGGCAAGTAAGAACTTGGAATGTGCGAAGGGAACGTAAATCCATACAATCCGAGGTAAAGAGGTAACTCGGAAATAACGACTGGAACTTGAAATTGAACCTGATGTGGCCTTAGCGGCCAAGGCAGCTAAGACCGCACCAGCTTCGAGGACTAATGTTGGGGGATAACCCCGGGTAGGGTCACACCGGGGTATAAAGGCCAAGTTAGCCGAGGTTCGGCAAGGCCAAAGCGAATGCTGGCCAGGTCACCTCAAGGCAGGCCGAATCACGGGGTAACCCGGACCTGGGGGCGTTTGCCTAACTAAGTCTCATCTGACTTAAGCAGTAAGTCGGAAGTGCATGTTTTACTTGTATGCAGGAACAGGTGTGGCCGGATCAACCATGATCCGGGTCACGTCTAGCTTCTAGGAGAAGGAAGGAATCTCGTTGGTAAAAAGAATCTCGCTGCTTCACTGAACCCGAGGACTGCTTCACAAGACCCAGGGACTGCACAGCGTGATCTAGTCGAAGTTATGCCGGTGGATCAGATGGAGATTGGTGAGGATGTGTTCCCTGTGCGACCAATACCAGCTTGGGCACTACCCATATTTCAATTCCTGAAAGATGGAACGTTACCTACTGAGGAAGTGTTGTCCAGGCAAACACAGAGGAGGGCAAAGGCCTACACGATCTTCAATTCCGAACTATACAAAAGAAGTGTGAACAATGTCCTCTAGCGATGTGTTGACCCAGAAGAAGGACTTGAAATCATCCGAGATATACATCAGGGGGAATGCGGGCATCATGCCTCATCCCAAGCCTTGGTAGCAAAAGCTTTCCGACACGGATTCTACTAGCCAAGTGCCTTAGAGCAAGCAGAAGATCTGGTGAGAAAATGTAATGGTTGTTAGAGGTATGCTACCAAGACACATATGCCAATGTCGGAACTCAAGACCATACCAATCACTTGGCCATTTGCCGTATGGTGCTTGGATATGGTTGGCCCGTTCAAACCAGCAAGGGGAAATATGACTCACATTCTGGTAATGGTGGACAAGTTTACGAAATGGATTGAGGTAAAGCCTATAAGAAAATGTGATGGAGCTACAGCCGTAACATTTCTCAAAGATATCATCTTGAGATACGGTTATCCTCACAATATCATAACTGATAATGGCACAAACTTTGCGGAAGGAGCATTTGCGCGTTTTTGCCGGGATAAGAAGATCCGGTTGGACGTAGCCTCGGTAGCCCACCCAGCATCGAACGGACAAGTGGAAAGATCCAATGGATTAGTATTATCCGGGATACCCCGGCTCATTGAGCCGCTGCAAAGATCAGCGGGGTGCTGGATAGAAGAACTACCAGCGGTACTGTGGAGTTTAAGAACAACTCCGAATTGATCAACAGGCTATACGCCGTTTTTTCTGGTATATGGGGCAGAAGCTGTATTACCAGCCGACATAGAGCATGATTCGCCTAGAGTCACCCAATACACAGAAGCCGAAGTGCAAGAAGCCCGGCAAAATGATGTTGATCTGCTGGAAGAAGCGAGAGAACTGGCATTGTCCAGATCCGCCATATATCAGCAAAATCTCTGACGCTATCATAGCCAGAAAGTGTGCCCCAGAGTCTTTCGGGAAGGCGATCTGGTGCTCCGGTTGGTACAACGTACTGCTGGCATGCATAAGTTATCCCCCCCATGGGAAGGGCCGTTCATCGTGAGCAAGGCATTGCACAATGATTCTTATTATCTTATAGATGCAAAGCCACAGGAAAAGAACAAGGCGGACAGGTCCAGAGAGGAATCCAAGCGACCATGGAATATAGCTCTACTCCGTCCTTTCTACACTTAGCTAAGAAGTGTATGTATCCGAGTCATCTCGTATGTCGGTATGTATGTCAGCAATGAGCTTATCAATGAAATGTTGGCACCTCGAGTAGTAACTCGGGGACTGCCTTAATAATATTTGCTGTCTCTTGTGCGTTAGCTGGAATAAGTTATTCTACTTAACTCGGATTAGTAATGTGTGAGCACCAAGAACCCAACTCTTCGACTTGCTGCTGTCCAACAAGAATTGGCTTCATGGCAAGCAAGAGAACAAGTTTGGAATTGTGTAGCACATGAAAAACGACTAAGGGAAAGAATTTATTCGAGACGACGTTTGTTTTTCGGACTAACCCTGTATTTATTTTCAAGTTATTATGCAGTTTTATTTTTGAGCTAAGTCTAAAAGTTTTCCAGTATTGTTAAGACAATTTTTGAAGCTCGGATTCGTAAGTCGTAAAACCGAATCAAGGTAGACACGAACCGAGCCAAGAGATTGAACGAACAAGAAAAAGAAACTCGGGGACTACGCCCAAGTTAATCCGGCATAAGAACTTAGTAGCAAAATATCACATGTGTTTAGAATACAACTCCACCCGGCATACCGGGATCTGATAAATTTTCGAGTTTTTTATCGCTCAAGGAGCAGCAGGAGGAAGTTCGGCATCATCTTCGCCGCCTTCAATATCCGAGGCGTCATCGTCTTCTTCACCGTCCGAGCTACCCTCATCATCCTCGACCTCTTCGTCCGTAGCGGCTTCCAGGAAGCTCGGCCCATCAACCCATTCATGAATGGGAGCGTATTCGATGAGGCTATGGGCGCAAGCTTGCCGCCGAGCTACCCACTCCGGGTCATTGGTCCATCTGGATCCTGTGCGCAGACGTGTCAAGAGGTTGAGATCGATTTTTTCATACCACGTGAGTATGTGGTGAAGGATGGTATCAGCTGCGGCACGTCCAGCAGATTCTCTCTAGAGGTCAAGCTGCATCTCGGTTTCCATTAACTTCTCAATGAGAAGTGTAGTGGTTTCCGGGGCTTCTTCACCGGGCCAGAAGGTGTTGAAGATGCGAGCTGCAGCACCGAGGATGTCCTTGCCGTAGTTTTTGATGAGCTCCACATGAGCTGACAAGCTGACCAACAGGTCCTCCAGGTCATAGGGAATCCCTTCACCATCAGAAGTGGCTGGAGTACTCCTCTGTCGACGGAAGTTGGCAACTGCTGCGCTCGCAATAGGAGTGCCCTCTGGAAATTTGCTTGGAAGCGAGGCAAAGGAGGAAGGTCAAGAAAAGACATATGAAGTAACCCGGAGAAGTAGGTCGGAAAAGGGAAAGGAACTTACGTGCTATATGGCCGAGGACCCGGGTCAGCTCCTTAGTGCACTCATCACGTCTCTTCCGAAGCTGCTCAAGCTCAGCGTTCGCCGACTCAAGCCGGATGCCGGATTCCTTGAGAAGATCCTGGTCCTTGGCGATCTGGAGGTTGAGGCGTTCGCGCTCTTCTGTGTAGTTCTGACCAGCCTTTTGAAGTTCGGATTGGTGCTAGGCCTTCATCTTCTCCATCTCAGCCTTGAGCTTGGCAATCTCAGCATCCTTGCTTCGGAGGAGGGCGAGCTCGTCATCTTTCTTCTTAAGCTCGGCTTGGTGCTGCCCTGCTTGTTCGAGAAAATGCAACATCATATCAGGCACGAGCACACTATCTTCAAGCGATGCTGAAATAGTGCGTTGGCCCGGCAGAGCCGAGGTATGAATGTTGGCCGAGCCAAGGAGAAAAGGAAGTGGAAAGCACAGCAAAGTCGGACAGAAATGACTTACCCTTGATCTGCTCTAGATTTTTGCGCATAATGATGTTCTCAGCTTCCACCCCAGCTGCGGAAACCGAATGATGAGATTAGTTCGGCAAAGGAAGATGAAGCAAAACGAAGAAGCGCTAAGGAAGAAATTTACCCCTCTTTTCGTATTCCGCGATAAGTGCAGCCTGCTTTGCACGTAGCAGCTTGTGGGTATCCAGCAAGCGTTGGAATTCAGCACTCCGGCGATTGGTGGTCACCTGAAAGGGATACAGAAACACAAGTTAGCTCGATGCATATTCGAAGTGTACTAAAATCCGGGCCAAGTGGAACTTAACCCGGATCTAGGTGTGTGCATATTCGAAGTGTACTAAAATCCGGGCCAAGTGGAACTTAACCCGGCTCTAGGTGTGTGCATATTCGAAGTGTACTAAAATCCGGGCCAAGTGGAACTTAACCCGGCTCTAGGTGTGTGCATATTCGAAGTATACTAAAATCCGCGCCAAGTGGAACTTAACCCGGCTCTAGGTGTGTGCATATTCGAAGTGTACTAAAATCCAGGCCAAGTGGAACTTAACCCGGCTCTAGGTGTGTGCATATTCGAAGTGTACTAAAATTCGGGCCAAGTGGAACTTAACCCGGCTCTAGGTGTGTGCATATTCGAAGTGTACTAAAATCTGGGCCAAGTGGAACTTAACCTGGCTCTAGGTGTGTGCATATTTGAAGTTCTCATGGAGCTACGCTAGTTTTCTAAAGAGCATCCGGCCGAGTAACAAGTTACTCCCCCGGAGGCTCGGGGACTAATGGTTATTATCTACAGTGTGTAAAGAGGAAGCGACGTACCTCCATCATCCGCCCAGCGAGGTTAATTGCCTTCGCGGCTGTGTTCATCTGAGCGGAAAACTCGGCGGGGCTGAACTTCTCCGGGAGATCAGCGTCTTGAACTACCTCGGCCTTATTCCAATTCATGACAAACTCAATCAGGCTCGGAGGGTACCGTTCACCACTGGGCATATGGGGTGCCACCAAGCCCTTCGCGTGCGCTTCTTTCCATTCAATCAAGGCAAGAGCTGGGCTGGTGTGCAGAACCATCTGTTGTGTGTCAGTTGGCTCGGCAGGGGCGTCCTTTGCTGCTGGAGCTTTCTTGGGGAGCATTGATACGAGGGTACGCTGCCCAGCCTCGACGAATGTCGGCTTGGAAGCGTCCGGAGCCTTCTTGTCCTTGGTTTGCTGGGAAGAGGAAGCCGTCGCAGCGGATTTCCCCTTAGGAGCGGCCGGGGTAGTTCCTCGCTGAGGTTGAGAAGACTCGGACGAGGCAGAGGAACTAGGCGATGGTGCTCTCGTTGCTAGACTTGGTGCCGGTGCTTATGTTTTCGCAGCCGGAGTTGGCGCTGATGCCGGAGTTGGAGTTGGAGTTGGAGTTGGTGCTGGTCTGGTTGCAGTTGCTGGAACTGGTGCTGGGGCCGACGTAGCCTCAGTGGCAGCTAGTTGCAGCGATGCCGAAGTGGTGGATGCTGTCGCCTCGGCTGGGCCGGTCTCCCTCGCTCCAAGATTACCCTCCTCTTGCCGAGGTGGAGCTGAACCCGGAGCGGCCGCAGAACCCTCTGGAATAGGGCTCAGCGGACGTGACTCGTCGTCGCGACGGGGATAAGGGCTAGGCCGGAGAGGTGAAGAGATGCTAGATCCACTTTGCGGGACCTCCACCGTAGCCCTGCAAAATTAAACTATGTTAGAAGAAAAATTACAACGAAGTAAGGAAGAGCAAGTTACAGAAGGAAGAATGACTTACGCATCCGAGGTTTGGGCCTCCTTGGGTTTCCGAGCCCTTCGTGCTGGGGCCTTGCCTGCTGGCTTGGAGGCAGTCTTGTCCCCGGACTTCTTTCGCCTTTTAGCGGGCTGGGAAGGTCCAGAGGAAGAACTTGAAGAAGCCCCGCACTTCTTCTTCGATGCCACCGGAACAGGTTCTCCCGTAGCAAGGGAGGATCCTCGTGGATATGACCACCGGGGTGAGCTGATGGCGGAAAAGCAAAAGAAAGGGGGACAGCCTCAACAGGTTCAATCACCTCGATATCCGAGTCATCTTCATCATCGGGCCAATCTCTAATAGAAGAGGATTTACCCGTGGGTCGTTTCGTGCCGTCGGTCATGGGGAGGAACATCTCCTGGTCCGGCTCTTCCTCATTCGGAGTCTCCCGGTCCGGCGCCCACTTAAGGGTCGAATCGGTGCCGTCCTCGAGGGTCTGCTAAAGGAATTGCTGAGGAAAGGAATGAACAAAAGAGTCAAAAATGCAACAATAACTGATATGTAATTAGTCCGGGGTAAGTTTGCAACATGAAGCTTACCGCGGGAGGAAGCCTATCACGGCAAAAAATGCTCAATCCCCCAAGTCCACTCGGAGGAGAAGTCCTTGTGGGTGGTGAAGAGAGCCTTAACCCGGTGATAAATCTCCGTGTTGCTCAGCTCGAAGGATGAAGTCCGGTTGGGATCGCGGCCGAAGCTCATGTGGCACACCTTGTGGGTGCGCTTCTGCAGGGGGGAGATTCGGTTACGCACGAAAGTGATCATGGCATCCTCGTTGCGTAGCCCGAGCTCCTTCAGCTCCACGAACCTTTTGTTGACTTGGTTGGCCAAGGCCGTGGGCTTCCTGGGAATGGCGTCCCACAGATCCGGGTTAGGAGGACCCGGAGTATAGGGGAGCAGCCGGATTAAGTCTTCCGTGCCTGTGTTCCGGACGTAAAAGAACGTCCGAGCCCACCCTTTGCAGGACTCTAACCCGGTGACCCGGGAGAAAACAGAAAACCTCCGGGGTGAGATGGAAGCCGCTCCGAACTGAGTGAGCCGCTTGTCCTCCGGATCAGTATGGATGTCGGGGATGACATTGCGACGAAGGCCGAAAAACCGGATCCACAGCTCCTTCGTGGGCCACAGTCCGGTGTAGCCTTCGATCGTAGAAGCAAAGGCAGAAAGAGAAGTAATGGCATTGGCCGGAAGATGGTGCGGCTGGAGTTCGTAGGTTCTAAGCCAATCCCGGAAGAAGTCACTCACCGGCAACCCGAAGCCCCGTTGGAAATGGGACAAGAACACGACATATTCCCCTAGATTGGGTGAGGGGGCCAGTTCGGCAGAGGCGAGGCGAGCGGCGACGCCGGCGGGGATGCGTCTGGTCCGGTAGAGCCAGTCCAGGTCGTCTTGGCAGACCCAGGACCCGGCCCACGCACCGCGGTCCGCCGCCGCGGCGTCCTCCTCCATCTCCTGTTCAGCAACGATGAGTTCTTCTTCCGTCATCTGGTCCTCGCGGCCCTCGCTGGCGCTAGCGGCGGCGGGGGGCAGAGGTCGGGATTGACGAGGACCCGTAGCGAGAGATTTGCGTAGCGGTGGCGGCTACGCAAAGGAGCGATGGAAAAGCGCAGCGGCGACGCTGCTATTTGGGAGCACTGGCGGTGGCGCGGTCACGAGGAAGATGAAGGAAAAGAGCAACGGGCAGAGGGGCGCAGAAGGAGAAAAATCCTAAGGGACGCGCCCCTCCGCTATTTAACCACTCCCACCAGGGGTGAGTGGGATCGCGTCCTGCGGACCGGCCACACGCAGTGGCCGTGTATCACCTGTCTGGATCAATCAGTGGGGAGCCACACAGAGGGCCACAGAGCGGAGATGATCCTATGACGTGACACTGTGATGCGAAAAACAAGGAGGCAGGCATGACGTGACCCGCGCACAGTGATAACTGACAATTACTGCGGCGGTTACTGTGCAGGCCCTTAAAATAAGAAGACAAAATGATTACCCTTCACACGGGTTGGCGTACGAGAGAAGGAAACAAGACCCGGATGGAACTATGGTAACCCGGCCAGCAAGTGAAAACATGGCATGTGCGAAGGGAAAGTAAAACCATGAGGTCCGAGTTAAGGTGGTAACCCGGCCGACAAGTGAAAACTTGGAATGTGCGAAGGGAATGTAAATACATAAAATCCGAGGTAAAGAGGTAACTCGGAAACAACGACTGGAGCTTGTAATTGAACCTGATGTGGCCTTAGCGGCCAAGGCAACAAAGACCGCACCAGCTTCGGGGACTAATGTTGGGGGGATACCCCCGGGTAGGGTCACGCCGGGGTATAAAGGCCAAGTTAGCCGAGGTTCGGCAAGGTCAAAGCGAATGCTGGCCGGGTCACCTCAAGGCAGGCCGAATCACGGGGTAACCCGGACCTGGGGGTGTTCGCCTAACTAAGTCTCATCCGACTTAAGCAGTAAGTCGGAAGTGCATGTTTTACTTGTACGCAGGAACAGGTGTGGCCGGATCAACCATGATCCGGGTCACGTCTAGCTTCTAGGAGAAGGAAGGAATCTCGCTGGTCAAAAGAAGCCCCGGTACGCACTACCTGAGTGAAGCGAGCAAGGACAGGACCACCAGGGCGTGGCCGACAAGGGTGATGACACCCGTGCCGTCTGACGCGGGCGCCGCAGAGGCTCACGTAGCCAAAGCATGAGTGACGCGGGGGAAAAGCACCCCGGTCGGCTTACTACTTTGGGAGGAAGCATATTCTTAGGAATATGCTTCCACATATGCCCTAGGCAGAGCCCGAGCCTCCTCTATAAAAGAGGGGCTAGGGTTCCAGTAGCAAGGGTTGATCTCTGGTTGATTGGTTTCCCTCTATTCTGTGGGAGCTAGGGTTTTAGGTGCGAACTGTGGGTGAGAGTAAGAGAGCTCCTTCTTCCTCCTCTCGCCAATACAGCTCAAGGAGCACTTGTAATCTTAGATACATAGCAATACAAACATCTGTGTGGAGAATCACTTCACTATCCCTCCCTGGATTCCCCTAGCGTGTATTAGTCCCCACCTTTAGCCTATCCATGGCATCTGCCGTGACACCACCACGACAGTTGGTATGAATTTTCATATAGAACAACACAATACAAGAACTATGAAGGCCTAAGTAACTGGCAAAATAATACGGTATGATACTCATCGAAAACAAATAAAGTGTTATTGTGTTTCTCATTAGAATCAAACCTATCCTTCAATAAGTGTTATTTGGTTCTAGCATTATGAGAATAGTAATTGTTAGAATTATCACCATATTCATAAAGTATGATTAAGGCCTTATAAATATTGATTGGAGAAAGTTACATCCATAGTAGTGCTAAAATGTCGCAATACAAATGATTATAAGTAACACCACCATTTAAATCATATTGGAAATGAAACATGAAGAAACTCCACGTTGATGGAGTTTTGGAGTCTTTTGATTTTGAATCAAGTTGACACTTGTGAGAATTTCCTGGATATGATTAGAACTCTGTTTAGAGGCCAAAATAAGAATGGATGACTAACTTGTTGGAAATTGTACAAAGTGATGTATATAGTCCATTATGTGTAGTTGTGTGCAGTGGATCTTTCAACTTCATACACTTTAACCAAAGATTTGAGTGAATATATGTATATTCACTTAATGAGGAAGAAGTATGAAACATTTGAAGATGTTCAAAGACTTTCAAGGTGAAGTGGAAAATCATCGTAACAAGAAAATAAAGAATTTATGATTGGATCATAAAAAAATATTTGAGTTACAAAGTTTAGCAAATGCCTAACAGTTGAGGAATCATTCCACAGACTTACATTTCCTGAAACACCATAGTATATGGAATGTTCGAGAAATATAATCAAATCTTGTTTGACATGGTAAGATCTAAGGTGTCATTTATATAAAAATATCATAATATTTAAAGGATTAAGATTTAGTGACTACCTCTTTTACACTGAAAAGAGCGTCGTCATGATTCATTGGAATGACACCATAATAAGTTATGGAATGGGATAAAACCCAAGTTGTCTCTTCTTAAAATTTTGGTATGCAAGGCATATGTAAAATGTTTAAAACCAAATTTGGATACGAACGTCTTGGTAGGTTATCCCAAAGTAACCATTTGGAATTCCTCCATAAGACTGAAGACAAAGTGTTTGTCACTAAAAATGTCAAATTTCTTGAGAAGGAACTTTTCATAAAAAGGTTAAGTGGGAGGATAATGGAATATTTATTAAGGTTATTGAACCCGAGTTATATGATCAGAGTAGCATAACACTGGAAAGTGTACGGAGGTGGCTATGATGCTCGTGGCTCTCGTACCTCAAAGGTTGAGATCACGGAGATCTAAGTTCCTATTAAAACCACGTACATCGGGTGAAAATCAAATAGAAATATTTGAGAATGAATCATTATTTTTTGACAATGATGGACTGACTACATGCAAATAAGCGATGATGGGCCTTGACTCCGTCAAATGGCTAGAAGCCATGAAATCCGTGATAGTTCCATATACGAGAAATCAAGTTTTGAACTTGGAAGACCCTTTGAAAGGCGTGAAGCCTATTGGTCGTATTTGGATCTATAAAGAAACAGACATGGATGTTTCACATCTATGAAATAGTATACATATCGATAAAACGGTTTATGATAATGTTCAATGAATTGACTATGATAAGATTTCATATTTCATAATGATATTTAGTCAGAACGGATTAATGTAGCAACCATTACATATGCCAATATGGTATACAGTAGTTGAACAGAACAAGACAACATTCTTATTAAAGAATGGTTACCTAGAACATGTACACGACAAGATCCAAAGGGTTTTGTTAATTCAAAAGGATGCTAAAAGGCATGCAAACTTCAATGGTTGAGGTAAGCATTGCAGAGTTAGAATCTTCATCGAGGTGAAATTGATAAAAGGTTATTTTCATCAATGACAATGAAGATGCTTGCATTTGCAACAAGTTAAGTGGGAACAAAGAGATATATTTATGATACATTATGTACTATACATATTGATGGAAATGATGTATCTTTTATTTATATTGGTTAATAATTTCATTAAAATTGGATTTCAATGAAAGAATTAGGAAAAACCAGAATATTGACATCAATGTCTATGTGGATAGATTCAAGTTCTATTATGGTTACGTGATGTCTACGCACTTCTATTCTTGTAGATAGTTGTTGGGCCTCCAAGTGCAGAGGTTTGTAGAACAGCAGCAAGTTTCCCTTAAGTGGATTACCCAAGGTTTATCGAACTGAGGGAGGAAGTGGTCAAAGGTATTCACTCTCAAGCAACCCTGCAATCAAGATACAAGAAGTCTCTTGTGTCCCCAACACACCCAATACACTTGTCAGGTGTATAGGTGCACTAGTTCGGCGAAGAGATAGTGAAATACAAGTGGTATAGATAATTATAAGTGGCAATGGTGATAGGAAATAGCTTGATGGCGTGGAAGAGACTAAAGGCAAACTGAAATAAAGATGGAAGCAAGCAAACATGTAACAGATCTAATTGCAAACAGTGTTTCAATACTTAGAAACAAGGCCTAGGGATCATACTTTCACTAGTGAACACTCTCATACAAATATATTCTTATTTATGATACTACGCTGAACTACTCTCCAGTTGGACACTCTAATTGATGGTAGGGCTATAACAACACACCTCAAAGTTCATCTTTCCCATCTAGGTAACCCCACACTGTCACCTTGAGCACTAGATGGTTCCAACAAACACCACAATTTCATAAAGACATCCAACTCCAAATATAACTCATAACAAGTATTTGTAATCTCTAGCCTAAGTGCCACCATGGTGTGCACACTGTCAACTTCACACACATGGGGAGAGCAGAGATTCATTAAAGCACTTGAGTAGCAAGGTAGATCTACTTGATTACAAAGCTCATGATCACAATATGATCATGCATAGACAGAGAGATGAACACATAGCTATCGGTAGAACCCTTAGCCTCGAGAGAGAACTACTCCCTCCTCATCATGGGAATCAGCAACGGTGATGGAGATGGTGGTTGAGATCGATGGAGATGGCTCCGAGGGCACTTCCCCGTCCCGGCAGGGTGCCGGAACAGAGACTTTCTGTCCCCCGAATCTCCCCTTCGGTGGCGGCGGCACTGCGGAACTTTTCCTGGATTTCTGATTGACGATCTAGGGTTTCTGTATCGGGAGGAATTTATAGGAGAAGGGGCGAGGTCGGTGGCCGGCCAGGGGGCCCACACCATGCCCTGGCGCGGCCTAGGGGGACCCGTGCCTAGGGGTGGTGTGGCCACCCTGTGGCCCCTCTCCGTCTCTCCTTCTGGCTCCGTGAGTCTTCCGGGAAAATAATAACTTGGCTTTTGTCTGGTCCAATTCCGAAAATATTCATTTTCTGACTTTCCTGGAACCAAAAATAGCATAAAACAGGCAACTGGCACGGTGGCATCTTGTTAATAGGTTAGTCCAAGAAAGTGTATAGAAAGTACTCCAAAGTGTGGACAAAACATAAGAAAGTAGATATAAACCAAGCATGGAACATCAAAAATTATAGATACGTTAGCAACGTATCAACATCCTCAAGCTTAACTCCTGCTCGTCCTCGAGTAGGTAAGTGATAAAAAGAAATAATAATTTTTTAGGTGACATGCACCATCATAAACTTGATCAAAGTATTTGTAAAACATTGATAGCTGGGATCATAGTACTTCGATTATTTGTTTGACTATGTTGCAACTATGTTGCAACATGAAAAGGCACAAACAAAAGATTCATAAATAACAATGCTTTGGAAGATGTTTGTTTGTTTGACATAAAGAAAACATAGCAAAGTGGCATTCCGCTTGTCCCTCATAGAGTAGCAAACATAAATGCATAGGACACCTTCAAAGTTCATAAGGAGTGACTAGATACAAATAGTTTAAAACAAGCAATATCAAAGCTATGCATCAATCAACAAGTCTTGGGACAATGCACATAGAACTAAGAGTGGCCACTATTGTCTCAAAGTAGGTGCATAAAGATAGAAGGTGGAGACTCAACATAAAAGTAAAAGAAAGGCCTTCATAGAAGGAAGCAGAGATTCAAGTTTCATAAAGAGCTTCCAAAAATTATGGTACTTATTAGCCTTCAGCTCTCATTGCCCCTATCATAAGCATCTTGGTGTGATTAAGGTTAAAGTGAACAAACTATGGTGTATATGCTTGACGAAGTATAAGTTGGAAATCTCATGTCCCTTGAATACGAGGGCCGCTCCTCATGCTACTCAAGTTTAGTCACTGGTAAGTTCTTGTCATCGTAAGTACATGTGTATCATAGAGAACCGCCAACGGGGTACCCCTTTCCCGATGATACGGAAGAATCCCCATATCAAAATGACAAGGCAAGTAGACAACGAGCATCTCAACAATCTTCTTATTTACCATGGGAATATGGTGCTTTTCTCTCTCTTTCCTCTTTTCATAAATCCCTCTTTTTTCTCTTTTATTTTTCTCCTTTTCTCAATATCTGACTCTTTTTTTATAAGAGGAATGCTTCATAGACAGCTCATTATGGTTACGCTGCAGGTTTCCACCATGACAGCATGGATTAGACCAGCGCCCTAGGCGTTTCTCTAACACACATACATAACTCCATGGACTTACAAGCTCCCCTTTCATTTCACACCAACGACATCCATAGACAAAAGAGCATGATATCAACTAGGTACAAAGTACAAGTGCAATGTTGAAAGCGTTCCCCATGACAACATGGTTCTACTAATCCCCAACAAATAAGTGCAAGCATATACAACATAGATGACACAATGGTTCAATTTTATTAAGGGCAACAAAAGTAAAGTGTGCCATCAAGTTCGTGAGAGCTTTAATCACTAGTTTTCTCATAACAAGTTTAATTCGGAAGGTAGATAAAAACATGAATATAGTTGGAATAGAATATGCTAGTAGGTAGGTATGGTGGACTCTTTGGAATAACTTGGTTTTAGGAGTTGGATGCACGAGTGGAACTCATACTTGGTTACGGAGGCTAGCAAAAGACTAGGAGCGACCAACTAAGAGAGCAATAATGGCCATAATCATGCAGAGCGAGAAAACATCATTGATCAAAGCATAAAGTGATACTACAAGTTGAAAACTAAAGGATCATAAAGGCTATGGTGACTTGGGATAGTCATAACATGGTGTGAGCATGCGCCAAGTCAACCCAAATAAAGCATCAAAGGAGAATACCACAATACTATGCTTTAATATGCTAAAACAACGCATGATTCTTTCAAGGCACATTAAGCAATACTACCTCCGTCCCAAGGCTTAAGGCATATAATTTTTTGAAAAAGTCAAACTATGTAAAGTCTGACCAAGTTTTTAGAAAAAATATTAATATATACAATATGAAATACATACCCCTGGATACATCATGAAACATATTTTCATATGGTATCTATATAATATCACAGTTCTTGATAGTTTTTTCAAAAAGTTTGGTCAAACTTTCCGTAGCTTGACTTTTCAAAAAAATCATATGCCTTAAGCCTTGGGACGGAGGGAGTATCAATTTTTTATAACATGTCGTGCTACAACAAAAATAACTAAGCATAAAGCCAAAACAATATCAAGCATGACATGACAAAGCATAGGCCACCGTCAAAAACGAGCTCCTTTTACCACTTAAGCATGAACTTTTCCTACTCTTTTCCAATCCAAACCAAACTATTTGAAAACAAATGTATGAAAGAGGGGGCACAACAAATTTATTCAAGCAAACTAAGAAAACCAAGCAAACGAAAACCAAAAAGAAAAACAAAGATGCTCCAAGAACAACACAACTTGTGCATGAAACAATAAAAATGAAGTGTTTGGAAGAAACCTGGGATTTTTATTGATGAAGAAGGGGATGCCTTGGGCATCCCCAAGCTTTGACGCTTGTACTTCTTGGATATTTCTTGGGGTGACACGCGTGGCATCCCCAAGCTTGAGCTTTAGTCCATCCTTCATCTCATTACTCATTCCTTCCATACACCTGAAATTTTTCCTTCATACAAAACTTCACACAATCTTTATTAGCAACATTAGTGCACTCAAGATAATAGGTCTTTAGGCCGGTGACAATGGTTGTTTCTTGGCACGATTTCATAGATAAAATGCTGACATGGTACCATATTTATTTAAGAGAGAGAGAGGACTGATGTAGCTTAAGGAAGAAACGACTCTTGACACTTATTCCTAGGCAACGCAATTAATCTAAAGATCTTGTGCGGGTTCTCTCCCTGTGATCTCGCTTGCCTAGCTCAAAGAAATTAATGGATTCATTGGCCACAACTAGGCCACAATATTGTAATGCAAACATGATCCCTAAACTCATTTAATACAACAACGTTTAGATACAGCGCTAAGAGACGGTGCATTGAGCAACTTGTATCTTAGAATACACAGCGACCTAGGATATCCCGCTAAGGAACGATCCACTGTGAAAGGCCTTAGGTTCAGTTTCAACACCAATAAAACTTCCATTAAAACACAAGCTACTGAAGCACTTCCCTAAAAAATCTCCAATCCCCAAAAGAACTAAAAAAGGAACCAACAAGAAGCAAATGCAAATAATGGCAGAAATCTGTCAAAACAGACCAGGAAGTAAAAACCAATTTTATCGAAGACCTTCTGTTGCTCAAATCCAAAAGTGTTGAACTACCTAAAGTTATATAACAACCTGGGACAGAAGCAAAAAAATTCACGCCTCAAAAGGACGTACAAATATTTTACACGAATTTTTACAGTGAAGCACAAAAATCTGTTTCGGGACAGCAACTTTCCCAATCATTACTTCTCTCTCATTAGAGGTTACTCTTGGCACAAAAAGCAAATAAAAAGGATAAGGAACAGTTCTTACTAAAGTAATAACTTCCAAGACTCATCTAAAACTTTTGGGTTATCTCCCAATAAGTACCTTTCTTTAACACCTTTAAGTTAGGCATGATAGTTTGAGAACATGCTCACATAAGAAATATGAATTGAAGAAGAGAACATTAAGAAGCAAATTCAAAGCACATTTAAGTCTAACCCACTTCCTATGCATAGGAATATTGTAAAGAAACAAGTCATGAAAGCACAAAGCAACAAGCATAGGAAAGCAAAACAAGTGCAACTTCAAGACTTTCAACATAAAGAGGGGAAACTTAATATTGATGAGATACATAAAACCATGTTTCCCTCTCTCATAATAACTTTCAGTAGCATCATGAATAAAATTAACAATATAACTATCACATAAAACATTCTTATCATGAGCCACATGCATAAAAGAATTAATACTCCCCACATAAACATAGACATTCTTATTAATTATAGTGGGAGCAAATTCAACAAAATAGCTATCATTATTATTTTCATCACCATAATCATCAAATATAGGAGGCATATTATAATCATAATTAATTTCCTCCTCAATAGTAGATGGACTGAAAATATCATATTCATCATTGCAATCATCATATATTGGAGTTATAGTATCATCATAAGCAATAGAATAGTTATCTTCCAAAGTGTGTTCATTTGTAAACATATCATCATTAGAAGGAAACTGGATAGAACTAATAGTACAACAATTATTAATATCATCACTTTCAGAATTGGTACCGAAGAGATTTTCAATATCAAAAGTAGTGTGCTTTTCCCAATCATGATCACTACTATAGGTAACATACATAGGAACATCATCGAGTTCAGACTCATCAAAAACTATAATAGGAGCAACATGCTTAGGGGAAAATACCGTTTCCTCTCTCCTTTTACTCCTCCTTTTCTTCTTTTTCTTCTTCTCTTTAGGAGGGAGAGGCTTGAAAGGAAGCTTCTCCATATACCCCGGTTTATTGTTAGAGACAATAGAAGAAACTTTGGAGGATTCCTCCTTTTCATTAATAAGAACAAAACACATATTAGTCCTGTCATATTTTGGTAAAATCTCATCATTTATAATATGTTATATTTAAGTATTTGTGTGGCAATTATCAACACAATAAAGATGACAACCATGCATGACACTATTAATACCAAAATCACTCATATCTACTGATGTCTACGCACTTCTATTCTTGTAGACAGTTGTTGGGCCTCCAAGTGCAGAGGTTTGTAGAACAGCAGCAAGTTTTCCCTTAAGTGGATCACCCAAGGTTTATCGAACTCAGGGAGGAAGTGGTCAAAGGTATTCCTCTCAAGCAACCCTGCAATCAAGATACAAGAAGTCTCTTGTGTCCCCAACACACCCAATACACTTGTCAGGTGTATAGGTGCACTAGTTAGGTGAAGAGATAGTGAAATACAAGTGGTATGGATAATTATAAGTGGTAACGGTGATAGAAGATAACTTGATGGCGTGGAAGAGACTAAAAGCAAACTGAAATAAAGATGGAAGCAAGCAAACATGTAACAGATCTAATTGCAAACGGTGTATCAATGCTTAGAAACAAGGCCTAGGGATCATACTTTCACTAGTGAACACTCTCATATAGATATATTCTTCTTTATGATACTACGCTTAAGTACTCTCCAGTTGGACACTCTAATCGATGGTAGGGCTATAACAGCACACCTCAAAGTAAGTCTTTCCCATCTAGAAAACCCCACACTATCACCTTGAGTACTAGATGAGTCCAACAAACACCACATTTTCATAAAGACATCCAACTCCAAATATAACTCATAACAAGTGTTTGTAATCTCTAGCCTAAGTGCTACCATGGTGAGCACGCTGTCACTTTCACACACATGAGGAGAGCAGAGATCTATTAAAGCACTTGAGTAGCAAGGTAGATCTACTTGATTACAAAGCTCATGACCACAACAAGATCATGCATAGATAGAGAGATGAACACATAGCTACCGGTAGAACCCTTAGCCTCGAAAGAGAACTACTCCCTCCTCATCATGGGAATCAGCAACGGTGATGGAGATGGTGGTGGAGATCGATGGAGATGGCTCCGGGGGCACTTCCCCGTCCTGGCAGGGTGCCGGAATAGAGACTTTCTGTCCCTCGAATCTCCCCTTTGGTGGCGGCGGCGCTGTGGAAGTTTTCGTGGCTGGAGGCTTGATTATTTAGGGTTTATGCTTCGGGAGGCTTCTTATAGGCCAAAGGGCAAGGTCGGTGGGCGGCCAGGGGGCCTACACCATGCCCTGGCACGGCCTAGGTTGACCCGCGCCATGGGGTGGTGTGGCCACCCTGTGGCCCCTCTCTGGCTCTCCTTCTGGCTCCGTGAATCTTCCGGGAAAATATCGACTTTGGCTTTTGTCTGGTCCAATTCCGAGAATATTGATTTTCTGACTTTCCTGGAACCAAAAACAGCAGAAAACAGGCAACTGGCACTGTGGCACTTGTTAATAGGTTAGTCCAAGAAATCATATGAAAAGTACTCCAAAGTGTGGACAAAACACAAGAAAGTAGATAAAACCAAGCATGGAACATCAAAAATTATAGATACATTTGCAATGTATCAACATCCCTAAGATTAACTCTTGCTCGTCCTCGAGTAGGTAAGTGATAAAAAGAAAAATAATTTTTGAGGTGACATGCACCATCAAAGACTTGATCAAAGTATTTGTAAAACATTCAAAACTGGGATCATAGTACTTCAATCATAACATGAAAGACAAAGTTCTAGCAATAAGACAAATAAACTATGTTGTAACATGAAAAGGCACAAACAAAAGATTCATGAATAACAATGCTTTGCAAGACGTTTGTTTGTTTCACATAAAGAAAACATAGCATAATAGCATTCAGCTTGTCCCTCATAGAGTATTAAATATAAATGCATAGGACACCTTCAAAGTTCATAAGAGTGACTAGATACAAATAGTTTAAAACAAGCAATATCAAGTTATGCATCAACCAACTAGTCTTGGGACAATGCACATAGAACTAAGAATGGCCACTATGCTCTTAAAGTAGGTGCATAAAGGTAGAAGGTGGAGACTCAATATAATGGTGGAAGAAGGGCCTTCATAAAAGGAAGTAGGGATTCAAGTCTCATAAAGAGCTTCCAAAAATTATGGTACTTATAGCTTTCAGCTCTCATTGCCCCTATCATAAGCATCTTGAAGTGATTAAGGTTAAAGTGAACAAAGTATGGTGTACATGCTTGACGAAGTATAAGTTTGAAATCTCATGTCCCTTGTATACGAGGGCCGCTCCTCATGCTACTCAAGTTTAGTCACCGGTAAGTTCTTGTCATCGTAAGTACATGTGTATCATAGAGAACCGCCAACGGGGTACCCCTTGCCCGATGATACGGAAGAATCCCCATATCAAAATGACAAGGCAAGCAGACAACGAGCATCTCAGCAATCTTCTTATTTACCATGGGAAATGGTGTTTTTTCCTCTCTTTCCTCTTTTCTCATATCTTTTTTTTTCTTTTTCTATTTTTCTCTATATGTGACTCTTTTTTTATAAGAAGAATGCTTCATAGACAGCTCATTATGGTTACGCTGCAGGTTTCCACCATGACAACATGGATTAGACCAGCGGCCCAGGCGTTTCTCTAACACATACACATAACTCCATGGACTTACAAGCTCCCCTTTCATTTCACACCGACGACATCCATAGACAAAAGAGCATGATATCAACTAGGTACAAAGTACCAGTGCAATGTTGAAAGCGTTCCCCATGACAGCATGGTTCTTCTAATCCCCAACAAATAAGTGCAAGCATATACAACATAGACGACACAATGGTTCAAGTTTATTAAGGGAACGAAAATTAAAGTGTGCCATCAAGTTTGTGAGAGCTTTAATCACTAGTTTTCTCATAACAAGTTTAATTTGGAAGGTAAACAAAAGCATGAATATACTTGGAATAGCATAAGCTAGTAGGTAGGTATGGTGGACTCTTTGGAATAACTTGGTTTAGGGATTTGGATGCATGAGTGGAACTCAAACTTTGTTGTGGAGGCTAGCAAAAGACTAGGAGCGACAAACTAAGAGAGCAATAATGGCCATAATCATGTAGAGGGACAAAACATCATTGATCAAAGCATAAAGTGATACTACAAGTTG
Organism: Avena eriantha; assembly: GCA_910589775.1. Classification (NCBI taxonomy): domain Eukaryota; kingdom Viridiplantae; phylum Streptophyta; class Magnoliopsida; order Poales; family Poaceae; genus Avena; species Avena eriantha. Next base: position 383,544,135 of record OU342746.1, read on the forward strand.
AAAACTAAAGGATCATAAATGCTATGGTGACTTGGGATAGTCATAACATGGTGTCAGCATGTGCCAAGTCAACCCAAATAAAGCATCAAAGGAGAATACCACAATACTATGCTTTAATATGCTAAAACAACGCATGATTCATCCAAAGCACATTAAGCAATCTCAATTGTTTATAACAAGTTATGCTACAGCAAAGAATACTAAGCTTAAATCGAAAACAATATCAAGCATGGCATGACAAAGCATAGGCCACAGTCAAAAACAAGCTCACTTTACCACTTAAGCATGAACTTTCCTACTCTTTTCCAAACCAAACCAAAATATTTGAAAGCCAATGCATGAAAGAGGAGGTCCAACCAATTTATTTAGAAAACTAGGAAAACCAAGCAAACTAAAAACCAAAACAAAAACGAAAAAGAAGACGCTCCAAGAACAACACAACTGTGCATGAAACAATAAAAATGAAGCATTTGGAATAAACCTGGGATTTTTATTGATGAAGGAGGGGATGCCTTGGGCGTCCCCAAGCTTTGACGCTTGTAGTTCTTGGATATTTCTTGGGGTGACACGCGTGGCATCCCCAAGCTTGAGCTTTAGTCCATCCTTCATCTCATTACTCATTCCTTCCATACACCTGAAATTTTTCCTTCATACAAAACTTCACACAATCTTATTAGCAACATTAGTGCACTCAAGATAAATAAGTCTTAAGGTTCAGTTCTAACACCAAATAAACTTCCATTAGAATACTAGCTACTGTAGCACTTCCCTCAAAAAGCTCAATTCCTCAAAAGAACTCAAAAAGGAACCAACAAGAAGCAAATGCAAATAATGGCAGAAATCTGTTAAAACAGACCAGCAGGTAAAGACGAATTTTTTCGAAGACCTTCTGTTGCTCAAATCAAAAAGTGTTGAACTAACTAAAGTTAGATAACAACCTGGGGCAGAAGCACAAAAATGTACGCCTCAAAAGGACGTACGAAGATTTTACACGAATTTTTACGGTGAAGCACAGAAATCTGTTTCGGGACAACAACTTTCCCAATCATTACTTCTCTCTCATTAGAGGTTACTCTTGGCACAAAAAGAAAATAAAAAGGATAAGGAGCGGTTATTACAGAGGTAATAACTTCCAAGACTCATCTAAAACTTTTGGGTTATCTCCCAATAAGTACTTTTCTTTAACGCCTTTAAGTTAGGCATGATAAGGAGATGCTCACATAAGAGATATGAATTGAAGTAAAAGAGAGCATCAAGAAGCAAATTCAAAACACATTTAAGTCTAACCCACTTCCTATGCATTGGAATCTTATAAAGAAACAAGTCATGAAAGCACGAAGCAACAAGCATAGTAAAGTAAAACAAGTGCAACTTCAAGACTTTCAACATAAAGAGGGGAAACTTAATATTATTGAGATGCATAAAACCATGTTTCCCTCTCTCATAATAACTTTCAGTAGCATCATGAATAAAATTAACAATATAACTATCACAAGAAACATTCTTATCATGAGCCACATGCATATAATAGTTACTACTCTCCACATAAGGATAGTCATTCTTATTAATTCTAGTGGGAGCAAATTCACCAAAATAGCTATCATTATTATTCTCATCACCATAATCATCAAATATAGGAGGCATATTGTAGTCATAATTAATTTTCTCCTCAATAGTAGGTGGGCTGAAAATATCATACTCATCATTTTAATCATCATATATTGGAGGTATAGTATCATCATAAGCAATAGAATAGTTATCTTCCCAAGTGTGATCATTTGTAAACATATCATCATTGGAAGGATCATGGATAGCACTAATAGTATAGCAATTATTAATATCATCATTTTCAGAATTGGTACCGAAGAGATTACCAATATCAAAAGTAGTGTGTTTTTACCAATCATGGTCACTATTGTAGGTAATAGGCATAGGAACATCATCGAGTTCAGACTCATCAAAAACTATAATAGGAGCAACATGCTTCGGGGAAAATACCGTTTCCTCTCTCCTTTTACTCCTCCTCTTCTTCTTTCTCTTCTTATCTTTAGGAGGGAGAGGCTTGAAAGGAAGCTTCTCCATATACCCTGGTTCATTGTTAGATACAATAGAAGAAACTTTGGTGGATTCGTTCTTTTCATTAATAAGATCAAAACACATATTAGTCCTATCATATTTTGGTAAAATCTCATCTTCTATAATATTTTGTATGTAAGTATTTGTGTGGCAATTATCAACACAATAAAGATGACAACCATGTAGGACACTATTCATATCAAAAGCACCCATATCTACCAAAGAGGTTTTTCTTAATAACTCTTCACACCCCAAAAATAATGTAAGTTCATCATGCTGATTAGGAGTGATCATGTCATCACAATACAAACTTGCAATACTCATTGGATTAGAAGGGCTATTATTATGGCCTGAGCATTGAAAATTGAAATGACCCACTTCAAAGCAAAGTTCACAAATAAAAGGATAAAGGGCACCAACTTTTTTACCAAGATCCTTTAAAGCCCTATACCACATTCTAGTTTTTTCATTGCTATGGGTGATACAATATTATTCTTCAATTTGATTATTCTCACAAGGTCTATGTATTCCACAAAAATTAACATGCTTATAAAAAATAGTACTTTCAGAGGTTTAAGCATGTTTATTGCTATCATTAACAACAATTTCATTTTCCATGCAAGTGTATTTAAAAGGCTCATGATGCATGTCCCACTTTTCTTTAGGAGCATTAATATGAGAAGCAAAGGTTTTAAAACAATCAATAAGAATTTGAGGATCAAGACCATAATTAGCACTAAGCTCTTAAAAATCAGCAGTTTCAGCAAAAGACTTAATGCAATCATACTCATAGTTTATACCTGGTTCTTTACCTTTGTTGTTATCCCAATCTTCGGTATTGCTTTGAATTGTTTCAAGAAGATCCCACTTAGCTTTTACCTCCATACTTGTGAAGGATCCCTCTAAACAAGTATCTAGATAGTCCTTGTAATGTCCTGAAAGCCTTGCATAGAAATTATTAATAACAATATTCCTGGGGAGCTCATGAATAGGACATTGGAGCATTAGTGACTTCAATCTACCCCATGCTTGGGCAATACTTTCTCCATCATGAGGATGAAAATTATAAATATAATTCCTATCTTTATGAATTTCATGAGGAGGATAAAATTTAGAGTAAAATAGAGATTCAAGTTCCTTCCACTCCAAATGATGAGGATCATCTAGTAGCTCATACCACTCCCTTGCTTTGCCCCTAAGTGAGAAAGAGAATAGCTTCTTCTTAACTTGGTTCATTGAAATACCTGCACACTTGAACAACCCGCATAATTCATGTATAAGGAGTAAATGATCACCAGGATGGACAGTCCATCTCCAAAATATCAGTTATTCATAACTCGTTCAACAATTTTTATAGGTATTTTAAAAGGAATGCTTTCAGTATGTGGATTTAAAATATCACAAGTATCATTAGAATTACCACATATGGGAGATAAAGTATCATCAGAGCAAATTTTCTTCCTTAAAACTAGGGAACTAAAAAGATCATTTTCATAAGAACCAACTTCCCCAAGCTTATATGTTTCCATAGCATTAGTAACAAAGGTGTTCAAAAGATTCATACTAATAACATTGCTATTAGCATGCAAAGAAGGTTCCAAGGGTTTTTAAATTTTCTTTCCAAAGAATTCATGTTCTACTTTAGGGAAAATACTAAAAAGCTCTCTAATTTTTTTGTTGGTTTCCATTAAGCCTGACTAGTGAAAACAAGAAACAAAAAGACAAAATTTCAGAATCTAAAGGAAATAACTTCGAGCACTCACACCGGAGGATGTGAGTACCTTTTACCTTACCTCCCTGGCAACGGTGCCAGAAAATAGGCGTTTGCCGTGGGAGGTTCTTCTTCTTTAATCCTCCGGTGTGAATACCTTTTACCTTTCCTCCCCGGAAACGGCGCCAGAAAATAGGCGTTTACCATGGGAGGTTCTTCTTCTTTAATCCTCCGGTGTGAATACCTTTTACCTTTCCTCCCCGGCAACGGTGCTAGAAAATAGCTTGATGTCTACGCACTTCTATTCTTGTAGACAATTGTTGGGCCTCCAAGTGCAGAGGTTTGTAGAACAGCAGCAAGTTTTCCCTTAAGTGGATCACCCAAGGTTTATCGAACTCAGGGAGGAAGTGGTCAAAGTTATTCCTCTCAAGCAACCCTGCAATCAAGATACAAGAAGTCTCTTGTGTCCCCAACACACCCAATACACTTGTCAGGTGTATAGGTGCACTAGTTCGGCGAAGAGATAGTGAAATACAAGTGGTATGGATAATTATAAGTGGTAGCGGTGATAGAAGATAACTTGATGGCGTGGAAGAGACTAAAAGCAAACTGAAATGAAGATGGAAGCAAGCAAACATGTAACAGATCAAATTGCAAATGGTGTATCAATGCTTAGAAACAAGGCCTAGGGATCATACTTTCACTAGTGAACACTCTCATATAGATATATTCTTCTTTATGATACTACACTTAACTACTCTCCGGTTGGACACTCTAATCGATGGTAGGGCTATAATAGCACACCTCAAAGTAAGTCTTTCCCATCTAGAAAACCCCACACTGTCACCTTGAGTGCTAGATGAGTCCAACAAACACCACATTTTCATAAATACATCCAACTCCAAATATAACTCATAACAAGTATTTGTAATCTCTAGCCTAAGTGCTACCATGGTGAGCACACTGTCACTTTCACACACATGGGGAGAGCAGAGATCTATTAAAGCACTTGAGTAGCAAGGTAGATCTACTTGATTACAAAGTTCATGACCACAACAAGATCATGCATAGATAGAGAGATGAACACATAGCTACCGGTAGAACCCTTAGCCTCGAAAGAGAACTACTCCCTCCTCATCATGGGAATCAGCAACGGTGATGGAGATGGTGGTGGAGATCGATGGAGATGGCTCCGGGGCACTTCCCCGTCCCGGCAGGGTGCTGGAACAGAGACTTTCTGTCCCCCGAATCTCCCCTTTGGTGGCGGCGGCGCTGCGGAACTTTTCGTGGCTGGAGGCTTGATTATTTAGGGTTTATGCTTCGGGAGGCTTCTTATAGGCCAGAGGGCAAGGTCGGTGGGCGGTCAGGGGGCCCACACCATGCCCTAGCGCGGCCTAGGTGGACCCGCGCCATGGGGTGGTGTGGCCACCCTGTGGCCCCTCTCCGGCTCTCCTTCTGGCTCCATGAATCTTCCGAGAAAATATCGACTTTGGCTTTTGTCCGGTCCAATTCCGAGAATATTGATTTTCTGACTTTCCTGGAACCAAAAACAGCAGAAAACAGGCAACTGGCACTGTGGCACTTGTTAATAGGTTAGTCCAAGAAATCATATGAAAAGTACTCCAAAGTTTGGATAAAACACAAGAAAGTAGATAAACCAAGCATGGAAACATCAAAAATTATAGATACATTTGCAATATATCATCTACCAAAGAAGTTTTTCTTGATAACTCTTCACACCCCAAAAATAATGTAAGTTCATCATGCTGATTAGGAGTGATCATGTCATGACAATACAAACTTGTAGTACTCATTGGATTAGAAGGGCTATTATTATGGCATGATCATTGAAAATTGAAATGACCCACTTCAAAGCAAAGTTCATAAATAAAAGGATAGAGGGCACAAACATTTTTACCAAGATCATTTAGAGCCCTATACCACGTTCTAGTTTTTTCATTCCTATGGGTGATACAATATTCTTGTTCAATTTTATTATTCTCACATGGTCTATGTATTCCGAAAAAATTAACATGCTTATAAGAAATAGTACTTCTAGAGGTTTGAGCATGTTTATTCCTATCATTAATAACAATTTCATTTTCCATGCAAGTGTCTTTAAAAGGCTCATGATACATATCGCATTTTTCTTTAGGAGCATTCATATGATAATAAAAGGCTCTAAAACAATCAATAAGAATTTGAGGATCAAGACCATATTTAGCACTAAGCTCTTGAAAATCAGTAGTTTCAGCGAAAGACTTAATGCAATCATACTGATAGTTTATACCTGGTTCTTTACCTTTGTTGTTATCCCAATCTTTGGTATTGCTTTGAATTGTTTCAAGAAGATCCCACTTAGCTTTGACATCCTTACTTGTGAAGGATCCCTCTAAACAAGTATCTACATAGTCCTTGTAATGTCCTGAAAGCCTTGCATAGAAATTATTAATAACAATATTCCCGGGGAGCTCATGAATGGGACATTTGAGCATTAATGACTTCAATCTCCCCCATTCTTGGGCAATACTTTCTCCATCATGAGGATGAAAATTATAAATATAATTCCTATCTTTATGAATTTCATGAGGAGGATAAAATTTAGAGTAAAAGAGAGATTCAAGTTCCTTCCACGCCAAATGATGAGGATCATCTAGTAGCTCATACCACTCCCTTGCTTTGCCCTTAAGTGATAAACAGAATAGCTTCCTCTTAACTTGGTTCATTGAAATACCAGCACACTTGAACAACTCGCATAATTCGTGTATAAAGAGTAAATGATCACTAGGATGGATAATTCCATCTCCCAAATAACAGTTGTTCATAACACGTTCAACAATTTTTATAGGTATTTTAAAAGAGATGCTTTCAGTATGTGGATTTAAAACATCATAAGTATCATTAGAATTACCACATATGGGAGATAAAGTATCATCGGAGCAAATTTTCTTCTTTAAAGCCGGGGAACTAAAAAGACCATTTTCATAAAAACTAACTTCCCCAAGCTTAGAAGTTTCCATATCATTAGTAACAAAGGTGTTCAAAAGATTCATACTAATAACATTGCTATTAGCATGCAAAGAAGGTTCCATGGGTTTTTTAATTTTCTTTTCAGACAATTCGTGTCCTACATTAGGAAAAATACTAAAAAGCTCTCTAATTTTGTTGTTGTTTTCCATTAAGCCCAACTAGTGAAAACAAGAAACAAAAAGACAAAATTGCAGAATCTAAAGGAAATAACTTCGAGCACTCACACCGGAGGATGTGAGTACCTTTTACCTTACCTCCACGGCAACGGCGCCAGAAAATAGCTTGATGTCTACGCACTTCTATTGTTGTAGACAGTTGTTGGGCCTCCAAGTGTAGAGGTTTGTAGAACAGCAGCAAGTTTCCCTTAAGTGGATTACCCAAGGTTTATCGAACTCAGGGAGGAAGTGGTCAAAGGTATTCCCTCTCAAGCAACCCTGCAATCAAGATACAAGAAGTCTCTTGTGTCCCCAACACACCCAATACACTTGTTAGGTGTATAGGTGTACTAGTTCGCCGAAGAGATAGTGAAATACAAGTGGTATAGATAATTATAAGTGGTAACGGTGATAGAAAATAGCTTGATGGCATGGAAGAGACTAAAGGCAAACTGAAATAAAGATGGAAGCAAGCAAACATGTAATAGATCTAATTGCAAACGGTGTTTCAATGCTTAGAAACAAGGCCTAGGGATCATACTTTCACTTGTGAACACTCTCATATAAATATATTCTTCTTTATGATACTACGCTGAACTACTCCCTAGCTGGACACTCTAATCGATGGTAGGGCTATAACAACACACCTCAAAGTTAATTCCCATCTTAGTAACCCCACACTCTCACCTTGAGCGCTAGATGGTTCCAACAAACACCACAATTTCAAAAATACATCCAACTCCAATTATAACTCATAACAAGTATTTGTAATCTCTAGCCTAAGTGCCACCATGGTGTGCACACTATCAACTTCACACACATGGGGGAGCAGAGATTCATTAAAGCACTTGAGTAGCAAGGTAGATCTACTCCATTACAAAGCTCATGATCACAATATGATCATGCATAGAGAGAGATGAACACATAGCTACTGATAGAACCCTTAGCCTCGAGAGAGAACTACTCCCTCCTCATCATGGGAATCAGCAACGGTGATGGAGATGGTGGTGGAGATCGATGGAGATGGCTCCTGATGGCTCATGTTGATGTAGAGCTCGTTGGGAACCCCAAGGTATGATGAGCACAGCAGCAAGTTTCCCTCAGTTATGAAACCAAGTTTTAATCGAACCACTAGGAGCAAGGAAACATCCCAAAGGTGTTGCTAGCTAAGCCTTGGCAGGGCGCACTACCGGTGCTAGTAGAAATGTGGAGACCTGCACAACACAACCACAGAACTCTGTCCCCAACTTGTGATGAGGTTGTCAATCTCACCGTGTTTTTCTGAAAACAAAGGATTAAATGTATCGAGTGGAAGGAAGTAATAGTTTGCAGAAAGTAAACACAAAGAAGTAAACAGTTTATAGATTATATGTAAAAGAAAAGGACCGGGATCCATAGTTCACTAGAGGTGGCTCTCCTTAAGATAGATAACATGCTGGTTGAACAAATTACAACGGGGCAATTGACAAACATCGAGAAAGCAATACATGCATATACTAATCATCTTGACTCCTTTGGAACTTAATTGGGCATTACAACATTATACATAGACCGCCATCCAACTGCATCTATGACTAATAATCCACCTTCAGGTTATCATCCGAACCCCCTCCAGTATTAAGTTGCAAGCAACAGATTATTGCTTTACGAATTGCGTGTAATGTAAACAATACGATTGTTCTATGAACAAAGGATTGTTGTTTTCTCCCTAGTAGCAACAACACATCTAGTACCTTAGAGATTTCTGTCACTTCCCCAGATTACCAGAGGATTAACCCACTATCGAGCATAAATACTAACTCTTGGAGTTGCTAGCATCTACTTGGCCAAGATAGCTACTAACAACGGAAAGCATGCAAGATCACAAATAACAAAGACATGATAGAATCAATAATCAATCTGAAATAGCATCGCAATATCCATCGGATCCCCGCAAACACAACATGCAGAATTACAAATAGATGATCTTGATCATGAACGGAGCTCACAAGATCTAAACATGAAATCACAAAGGAGGAGAACCAGCCATCTAGATACTACATGGATCTGTAGTCCAAGGATGAACTACTCACACATCACACCGGAGGCTTGCATGGTGATGAAGAAGGCCTCCAAGGTGAACTCTCCTCTCCAGCAGGGTGTCGGGAAGAGCTTCAGATCCCTCCCGGTCTAGGGATGGAGATGACGGCGGCTACAGACTCTTTCGTGGATTTTTGATCGGGTACTTAGGGTTTTCATTCCGAGGGCATCTTATAGGCGGAAGGAGAGGCCGAGGGAGTGCTGGGGTTGGCCAAACCACCCCCTGGCGCGGGCCAGGCCTGGCCGCGCGGCCAGGTGGCGTGGCCGGCCCCTAGCCCTTCTCTGTCTCGTATTCTGGCATCTGATGACTTCCAGAAAAATAGGCACTTTGGCTTTTGTCCCATCGAATTCCGAGAATATTAATTTTCTGACTTTCCTGGAACCAAAAACAGCAGAAAACAGGCCGCTGGCACTATGGCTCTTGTTAAAAGGTTAGTCCGGGAAATCGTATGAAGAATACTCCAAAGTGTGGACAAAACACAAGAAAGTGGATAAAACCAAGCATGGAACATCAAAAATTATAGACACATTTGCAATGTATCAACATCCCCAAGCTTAACTCCTGCTCGTTCTTGAGTAGGTAACTGATAAAAAGAAAAAATAATTTTTGAGGTGACATCCACCATCGAAGACTTGATCAAAGTATTTGTAACACATTCAAAGCTGGGATCATAGTACTTCAATCATAACATTAAAGACAAAGTTCTAGCAATAATACAAAGAAACTATGATGCAACATGAAAAGGCACAAACAAAAGATTCATGAATAACAATGCTTTGCAAGACGTTTGTTTGTTTTACATAAAGAAAACATAGCATAATAGTATTCAGCTTGTACCTCATAGAGTAGCAAATATAAATGCATAGGACACCTTCAAAGTTCATAAGAGTGACTAGATACAAATAGTTTAAAACAAGCAATATCAAGGTATGCATCAATCAACAAGTCTTGGGACAATGCACATAGAACTAAGAATGGCCACTATGCTCTCAAATTAGGTGCATAAGGGTAGAAGGTGGAGACTCAATATAATGGTGGAAGAAAGGCCTTCATAAAAGGAAGTAGGGATTCAAGTCTCATAAAGAGCTTCCAAAAATTATGGTACTTATAGGTTTCAGCTCTCATTGCCCCTATCATAAGCATCTTGAAGGTGATTAAGGTTAAAGTGACACAAGTAAGAGGATATGCTTGCCAAGTTATAAACCGAAATCTCATGCCCCTTACTTACAAAGACCGAACCTCATGCTACCCAACTTTAGTCACAAGTAATCTCTTGTCATTGTAAGTACATGTGTATCATAAAGAACCACCAACGGGGTACCCCTTGCACATGGTACACGAGCTATCCCATAATCAAAATGACAAGGCAAGCAGACAATGAGCATCTCCGTGATCTTTTTATGTGCTATTTGCATAGGTTTTTATTGTGGATGCTTCGTAGAGTGCTCATTATGGTTATGCTGCAAGTTTCCACCATGATTAGGCATGGCTTAGGCTAGCGGCCCAGGCGTTTCTCTAACACACATACAAACTCCATGATCTTACAAGTTCTAATTTTATTTCACACCGTCGGGATCCATAAGCAAAAGAACATGATATCAACGGGGTACAAAGTACAAGTGCAATGTTGAAAGCGTTCCCCATGATACATGGTTCTGCTAATTTCAACTTATAAAGCGCAAGCATATACGCAACAAAGAAGGACCCAACGGTTCAAGTTTATTAAGGCCAAGAAATGTAAAGTGTGCCATCAAGTTCGTGAGAGCTTTAATCACTAGTTTTGTCATGACAAGTTTAATTTGGAAGGTAAACAAAAGCATGAATATACTTGGAATAGCATAAGCTAGTAGGTAGGTATGGTGGAATCTTTCGAATAACTTGGTTTAGGGAGTTGGATGCATGAGTGGAACTCATACTCGGTTGTGGAGGCTAGCAAAAGACTGGGAGCGACAAACTAAGAGAGCAGTAATGGCCATAATCATGCAGATTGGCAAAACATCATTGATCAAAGCATAAAGTGATACTACAAGTTGAAAACTAAAGGATCATAAAGGCTATGGTGACTTGAGATAGTCATAACATGGTGTGAGCATGTGCCAAGTCAACCCAAATAAAACATCAAAGGAGAATACAACTATACTATGCTTTAATATGCTAAAACAACGCATGATTCATCCAAGGCACATTAAACAATCTCAATTGTTTATAACAAGTCATGCTACAACAAACAATACTAAGCATAAAGCCAAAATAATGTCAAGCATGGCATGACAAAGGATAGGCCACAGTCAAAAACGAGCTCTTTTTACCACATAAGCATGAACTTTCCTACTCTTTTCCAAACCAAACCAAAATATTTGAAAGCCAATGCATGAAAGAGGAGGTCCAACCAATTTATTTAGAAAACTAAGAAAACCAAGAAAACTAAAAACCAAAACAAAAACGAAAAAGAAGACGCTCCAAGAACAACACAACTGTGCATGAAACAATAAAAATGAAGCGTTTGGAAGAAACCTGGGATTTTTATTGATGAAGGAGGGGATGCCTTGGGCGTCCCCAAGCTTTGACGCTTGTAGTTCTTGGATATTTCTTGGGGTGACACGCGTGGCATCCCCAAGCTTGAGCTTTAGTCCATCCTTCATCTCATTACTCATTCCTTCCATACACCTGAAATTTTTCCTTCATACAAAACTTCACACAATCTTATTAGCAACATTAGTGCACTCAAGATAAATAAGTCTTAAGGTTCAGTTCTAACACCAAATAAACTTCCATTAGAACACTATATACTGTAGCACTTCCCTCAAAAAGCTCAATTCCCCAAAAGAACTCAAAAAAGAACCAACAAGAAGCAAATGCAGAAAATGGCAGAAATCTGTCAAAACAGACCAGCAGGTAAGACGGATTTTTTCGAAGACCTTATGTTGCTCAAATCAAAAAGTTTTGAACTAACGAAAGTTAGATAACAACATGGGGCCAAAGCACAAAAATTCACGCCTAAAAAAGACGTTCCGAGATTTTACACGAATTTTTACTGTGAAGCAAATAAATCTGTTTCGAGACAGCAACTTTCTCAATCATTACTTCTCTCTCATTAGAGGTTACTCTTAGCACAAAAAGCAAATAAAAAGGATAAGGAGAGGTTATTACTGAAGTAATAACTTCCAAGACTCGTCTAAAACTTGTGGGTTATCTCCCAATAAGTACTTTTCTTTAACGCCTTTAAGTTAGGCATAAGAAGCAAGAAAGAATCAAGTGTTATCAAATGAAGAAGCATTAAGACCAAATTCTTGCACTTACCTCTCTTACTTTTATTCTTAACCTTGGGGAAAATATGATTGTTTGTTGGAGAAGAAAGGTGCATGGTCCCCTTTCCCACATCTATTATTGCTCCAAGGAGTTCTAATAGGGACCTTCCAAGTGTAATTTGTCCTTTTCCTGCACATTCAATAACAAGATAATCAATAAAAATCGTTTTCCCAAGGATCTTTGTAAACACTCCTTCAGCTATTCCAATAGGTAATATGATAGCATTATTAGCAAGAGATATTTCTTTTCCTCCTTCAGTAAGCCCCGAAAGATTGAAAGATTCATAAATATCTTTGGGCATAAGACAAAATTCAGACATGATATCACATCGAGCTTGAAAAGTTTCAGTATTTATATCCATCTTTACTGTGGGGAGCCACTTTGATGGTTCAGAATTTATTGGAACATAGTTATGATGCTCCCTAAGAGTATTATAGCAATCTTTTAAGCTAGTAGTGCTAGTCTCAAGAGTGTTCAATCTAGCAAATATTCTTGCGAAAGAAATATCAGTTTGGCTAGGCAAGTTGTAAGTGAGGATCAATTTCTTTACAACATTAATAGCATCATCCTCATTACATTGGAGGAAATCTCCTCCCACAACAGCATCTAAAGCATATCTATATCAAAGAGCAATTCCAAGGTAAAAACTGCTAAGGAACAAGCTTTGAGTCATTTTAGGCTTAGTTTTTTTATGTAGATCCGAGATTCTAGACCAAGCTTCCTTGAAGCTCTCCTCAATTCCTTGTTTAAAAGTGAAAATCATTTCCTCAGGTGACATAGTGATTGGAGCAAGGCTAGACATATAAGGCAACTTAAGGTAGGAAGTAATTTTTTGTGTTTTCAAATAAGAAAGCAAACTTGTAAAACTATTTTTTGTGTGTTTTTGATAAAGAAACAAGCAAACAGAGCAAAAAGTAACTAAGCAAAACAAAAATAACAAAGTAAAGAGATTGGTTATGAGGGACTCCCCTTGTGAAGATGTCCTTGACTCCCCAGCAACGGCGCCAGAAAAGTGCTTGATGGCTCGTGTTGATGTAGAGCTCGTTGGGAACCCCAAGAGGAAGGTATGATGAGCACAGCAGCAAGTTTCCCTCAGTTATGAAACCAAGGTTTAATCGAACCAGTAGGAGCAAGGAAACACCCCAAAGGTGTTTCTAGCTGAGCCTTGGCAGGGCGCACTACCGGTGCTAGTAGCAACATAGAGACCTGCACAACACAACCACATAACTTTGTCCCCAACTTGCGATGAGGTTGTCAATCTCACCGTGTTTTGCTGAAAACAAAGGTTTAAACGTATCGAATGGAAGGAAGTAATAGTTTGCAGAAAGTAAACACAAAGCAGTAAACAGTTTATAGATTATATGTAAAAGAAAAGGACCAGGATCCATAGTTCACTAGAGGTGGCTCTCCTTAAGATAGATAACATGCTGGGTGAAAAAATTACAGCGAGGCAATTGACAAACATCGAGAAAGCAATACATGCATATACTAATCATCTTGACTCCTTTGAGACTTGATTGGGCATTACAACATTATACATAGACCGCCATCCAACTGCATCTATGACTAATAATCCACCTTCAGGTTATCATCCGAACCCCCTCTAGTATTAAGTTGCAAGCAACATGTTATTGCTTTACGAATTGCGTGTAATGTAAACAATACGATTGTTCTATGAACAAAGGATTCTTGTTTTCTCCCTAGTAGCAACAACACATCTAGTACCTTAGAGATTTCTGTCACTTCCCTAGATTACCAGAGGCATGAACCCACTATCGAGCATAAATACTAACTCTTGGAGTTGCTAGCATCTACTTGGCCAAGATAGCTACTAACAACGGAAAGCATGCAAGATCACAAATAACAAAGACATGATAGAATCAATAATCAATCTGAAATAGCATCTCAATATCCATCGGATCCCCGCAAACACAACATGCAGAATTACAAATAGATGATCTTGATCATGAACGGAGCTCACAAGATCTAAACATGAAAGCACAAAGGAGGAGAACCAGCCATCTAGCTACTACATGGATCCGTAGTCCAAGGATGAACTACTCACGCATCACACCAGAGGCTTGCATGGTGATGAAGAAGGCCTCCAGGGTGAACTCCCCTCTCTGGTAGGGTGTCGGGAAGAGTTTCAGATCCCTCCCAGTCTAGGGATGGAGATGACGGCGGCTACAGACTCTTTCCTGGATTTTTGATTGGGTACTTAGGGTTTTTGTCTCGAGGGCATCTTATAGGCGGAAGGAGAGGCCGAGGGGGTGATGGGGTCGGCCAGACCACCCCCTGGCGCGGGCCAGGCATGGCCGCGCGGCCAGGTGGTGTGGTCGGCCCCCAGCCCTTCTCCGTCTCGTATTCTGGCATCTGATGACTTCCGCAAAATAGGCACTTTGGCTTTTTTTCGTCCAATTCTGAGAATATTCATTTTCTGACTTTCCTGGAACCAAAAATAGCAGAAAACAGGCAGCTGGCACTATGGCTCTTGTTAATAGGTTAGTCCAAGAAATGATTTGAAAAGTACTCCAAAGTGTTGGGGGGATACCCCCGGGTAGGGTCACGCCGTGGTATGAAAGGCCGAGTTAGACGAGGTCCGGCAAGGACAAAGCAAGTACTGGCCGAGTCACCTCAAGGCAGGCCGAGTCACAGGGCAACCCGGACCTGGGGGCATTCGCCTAATTAGCCCTAATCCGACTTAAGCGATAAGTCGGAAGCGTATGTCTAACCTGTATGCAGGAAAATGGTGTGGCCAGATGAACCATCGTCCGGGTCGCAGTAACCTTCTAGGAGAAGGAAGGAATCTCGCTGGTCAAAAGGAGCCCCGTTACGCACTGCCTGAGCGAAGCGAGCAAGGACTGGACCACCGGGGCGTGGCCGATAAGCGTGACGACGCCCGTGTCAGCTGACGAGGGCGCCGTCATGGCTCACGTAGCTAAAGCATAGCTGACGAGGGGGAAAAAGCACCCCGGTCGGTTTACCACTTTGGGAGGGGGCATATTCTTAGGAATATGCCTCCACGTATGCCCTAGGTTGAAACCGAGCCTCCCCTATAAAAGGGGGGCTAGGGCTTCAGTAGAGGGGGTTGGATTTTATTCTCTGGACAATTCTGTTAAGGTCTAGGGTTTGAGGTGAGGTCTGTGGGTGAGAGTAAGAGAGCTTCTTCTTCCTCCTCTCGCCAATACAGCTCTAGGAGCACTTGTAACCTTGGAAGAAAATCAAAACGAGTTTTGGTGTGGAGAATCACTTCGCTATCCCTCCCTGGATTCCCCTAGCGCATATTAGTCCCCACCTTCTGCCTATACATGGCATCTGCCGTGACACCACCACGATAGTTGGCGCCCACCGTGGGGCTAGCGGCGCTAGCAGGGGTCAAGATTCGGACGGGAAACTTCGTCGCCACTGGCGAACGCATCGTCTCCGGGCTCGTCCAGCGCTTTGAAGCGCGGGACTTCGTCAGCGACAACGCAGGCTTCTTCGGCACGCGCCCTCTCCCACGCAACGGCATCTTCCTCAAGCTCGGCGCACACAAGGTCTATGTCGTGGTGGATGTGTCAGGCGTTCATCCGCGCCACGTTGTCGAAGCAGGCGAACCGCCCCTCACTGTGGCTCGCGGGGGACGTATCGCTCGTTCCCTGGACCATGCAGAGGTAATGATGACAGCGCCAGGAGCGGTTACGAGCAAGGATCCGGCGCCAGATCCGGAGGTGACACCCAAGGCACCAAGGAAAGGTAGGGGTCCTCCGCTAGAGAGGCCGGAGAACGTGCTGAGAGAGGCAAGAGATAGCTTGGCAAACCCTGTAGTAGCAGCGGTAGATCCGGCTCGCGCACAGGCCGAGCTGGAAGAAACTCGGCAGAAAATACTTGAGGGCGCAAAGAAAATAGCCGCGGCCCAACGGTCGTTGAACATGACGCTGCGTGAGTACGCAAAGGCGAACAAAGTTGATGCTGTAAAAGTTAAAGGGAGGAATCTCATGAACGAGATGAACAGAGAAGGTGATGTCGAAATCGAGGAATCAGAGAACTGTCTTTCTGTGGGGCTGCCGAGGTATAGTACCCCCGGCCAAGAACCTCAGAGCGGCGGATGCAGCTGCATCCGAGTTAGAAGGACGGACGGGTGAAGCCCGGCAAAGGCAGCAAAACCGAGTTAACGAGCTGGTTTGGATTGCAAACAGGCAAAACGAGGAACTGCTCAAGGCAAACCCGGAGAGAGCTGGAGCCTCCAAGATCGTCCATTCGGCGATGGGTATCCCGTAGAAATCCGCTGGAGCTGCGTCGTCCCCTCACGGCGATCCAAGGAGAGAGGAAGTGGTAACCTCGGCCAGACGGAACAAACAGATTGTCCCGTATGACCCGACACAGGCGGGGAAAGAAAAAGAAGCGCAGAAAAATGATGATCGACGGAGTGTGAGCCGAGGCGAAGCTGGCCGAAGTAACCGTGACCAAGGAAATGCCGGTCGGAGTAACGTTGTCAACGGCAATGCCGGGCAGCAGCGGAACATGCCAAGGCAAGAGCATAGTGCCGGCCGAGGTATCCATCAGAAAGGCGCACCGCACGAGCAAAACTGGTATAATGACGGTGATTCGGAGATGGCGAATGCGGGATATCCGAGACCGGACTATCATGTGATAAGTTCGAGACTGGGAAGCAGGGATTTGATGCTGGACGATGCAAGGTTGAAGCTGGATCGACTATATAGGTCGGAACAGATAGAATGTCAGGGTCCACCGGGTCCAGCATGTTTTGGACCCCGGATCATGAAAGAGCCTCCAGTCCCGAACTTTCAATTGCCCAGGGGGACCAAGACCTATGACGGAAGTACCAAGCCAGAGGATTGGCTGATAAACTATGCTACTGCTGTAAAAATTGCCACAGGCAACCTGAGATGGGCCGTACGATATGTACCCCAGATGTTGGAAGGCCCGGCAAGGGTGTGGTTGAACAATTTGCCGCCAGGAAGCATCAACTGCTGGATTGATTTCGAGGAGATGTTCATCAGCAATTTTTTGAGTACGTATCAAAGGCCAAATAGGCCACAGACCCTAGCTATGTGCAAACAGCGACCCAATGAGACGGATCGGGAGTTCTTGACCCGGTGGTGTACCGTGAGAAATTCGTGTGAGGGCGTGATAGAATCACAGGCCATAGCATGGTTTGCACAGGGGTGCAGGTATGGAAGCGAGTTATGGATGAAGTTCCAACGGAAAATGTCGGCAACGTTGGCAGAGATGATCCGGATCGCAGATTCGTATGCATTGGGCGACCCGACCCAACCAAGGCTCGCATCGAACGAGTCAAGCGATGAGTACTATCAGAGGGATGGATCCGGATCATCCCGGAGAAACAATTATAGAGTAAAAAGGAGAGATGATCGACCGGACCATCGGTACGGTTCGCACCAAGTAGCGGCCGTGAGTCAAGATCAACCCGGAGCAGGGGGTAGTCAGCGCTAGAAAACTGGAGGTCAGTGGACCCCAAGGAACGATGGGAAGAAAACTTGGACACCGGAGCAAAAGAAGCAATGGCAAGAAAGGAAAGACCGTCCGAGGTATACTTACGAGTCGATGTTGGACCAGCCGTGTAAGTTTCACACGCCAAATCCGAACAACCCAGCGGGTCATACGACGAGGCAATGCGAGTGGATGCGCAAGATCGAGAAAGGTGGTTCGGGGAATGCACAGGCACCCCGGAATGATTAGCCTCGGCAGGAGTTACCCCGGCAGCAATTGCTCTCCAGAGCGAACACGCAACAGCTGATGTTGCCTCCCCCTCCGCCGAGGTATGATAACAATGAAAGAAGGGATGCAGTGCACCAAGTAGAAAATCAGCAGCAGCCGGATCAAAGGCACCCCGGAAATAAGGGGAGAAACGAGTACAAGGAGCATCACCAGAGCTACTGTGTATTCACCACAGAGGAAACTGATAGAAAAAGCTTGCAGCGTAGGCATATGGAGGTGAATGCCGTAATGCCGGCAGTGACGAGGTACATGCCTTGGTCCGATCAGGAAATCACTTGGAGCATTAGGGATCACCCCAAGCTCATGCCGAGCCCTGGTTCGTATGCGTTGGTGCTGGATCCTACATTCATTGGGCCTAACATCAACGTAAGATTCTCAAAGGTACTGATCGACAACGGCAGTAGCATAAATATCATGTACGCGGACACAATGCGCAAGTTGGGTATTTCGGAGAACATGCTCCAGGCCACGAGGACAACTTTCCATGGCATTGTGCCCGGCATTTCTTGCGAGCCCATAGGCAAGGTCCGGGTCGACGTCTTGTTCGGCACGAGGGACAATTGCCGAACTGAAAATCTGGAGTTCGAAGTAGTGAACTTGGAAAGCGCGTATCACGCATTGCTCGGAAGGCCAGCGCTGAACAAGTTCATGGCAAGTTGTCATATAAGCTATTTGAAAATGAAATTGCCCGGACCAAACGGAGTAATTACAATTGCTGGGGACTTCCGGCGTTCGATGGAGTGTGCGTCGGCCGGATCAAACTTAGCCGAGTCACTTGTGATCGCACAGGAAAAAAGGAAAATTCAAGATGTTGCTGCGTTGGCTCAGTCCGCGCAACGGTGTATGCCGGCGCTGAGTAATCCCCATGGAACTGTCTCCTTCCAGGCCACGAAAGATACCAAGAAGGTCCCTGTTGATGACATGTTCCCAGAGCGCACCGTAACAATTGGTGCCGGGCTAAGTGATAAATAGGAAGCGAGCTCGTCAGCTTCCTCCGTGAGAATCGGGACATTTTTGCTTGGTCCACACAGGACTTGCAAGGTGTTCCGAGGGAGTTGGCCGAGCACTCTTTAAATGTGAGCCCCGGAGCTAAGCCAGTGAAGCAACCTCTCTGCCGCTTCGCCGAAGATAGGAGAAAAGTCATTGGGGATGAGATAGCTCGGTTGCTAGCTGCAGGATTTATCATGGAAGTTCTTTACCCGGATTGGCTGTCTAATCCGGTGCTGGTGGAAAAGAAGAAAGATGATCCGAACGTGGCAATGGTTTGGCGCATGTGTATCGACTACACGAACCTGAACAAGGCGTGTCTGAAAGATCCATTCCCGCTGCCAAGAATAGATCAGGTCATAGACTCAACTGCGGGATGTGAACTGTTGTCATTCATCGATGCTTACTCTGGTTTCCACCAGATACCTTTGAATCCAGATGATCAAATAAAGACTGCGTTTATTACCCCGTATGGGGCTTATTGCTATCGCACCACGCCGTTTGGTTTACGTAATGCAGGGGCAACGTACCAGAGATGTATGCAAAAATGTTTGCATGACCAAATAGGTCAAAATGTACAGGTATACGTGGATGATGTGGTTATCAAGACCAAGGAAAGCAAAACACTCCTTGACGATATCAGGCAAAGGTTCGCAAACCTAAGGAGGTTCTGGATGAAACTTAACCCAGAAAAATGCACCTTCGGTGTCCCGGCTGGGAAATTGCTCGGCTTTCTGGTTTCCAGTCGAGGTATCGAAGTTAATCCAACCAAGATCCGAGCCATCGAACGAATGGAACTGCCGAAGTGTCTTAACGATGTCCAGAAGTTTACAGGTTGCATGGCCTCGTTAAGTCGGTTTGTATGTCGGTTAGGAGAAAAGGCATTGCCTCTCTATCAACTCATGAAAAAGTCAGATAAGTTCATTTGGACGCCGCAGGCGGATGAGGCCTTTACCCACCTAAAGAAAATGTTAGCCACGGCGCCAGTGCTAGCCTCCCCACTATCAGAAGAGCCAATGTTGCTCTATATAGCCGCAACCAACCGAGTTGTAAGTGCAGTGATAGTGGTGGAGCGTGACGAGGAAGGTAAGTCAGTGCAAAGGCCGGTGTATTATTTGAGTGAAGTGTTGTCAACCTCAAAGCAGAACTACCCACATTATCAAAAAGTGGCGTATGGCGTGTACATGGCCGCCAAGAAATTGAAGCATTACTTTGAAGAGCATCCCATCCGGGTCATATGTGAGGCCCCTATATCCGAGATAATGAGTAACAAGGATGCAAGCGGACGGATTGCAAAACGGGCAATTGAGCTAGCTCCTTACGCCCTGCAGTATGACCGGAGAGAAGCCATAAAGTCTCAAGCTGTGGCGGACTTTTTCGTGGACTGGGCCGAGGTACAGTACGAACCACCACTTCCAGATCCGAACTATTGGCAGATGCACTTTGACGGATCAAAAACCAAAACCGGGCTAGGTGCCGGAGTCGTACTCATGTCGCCAAAGAAGGACCAGTTGAAATACGTGCTGCAGATCCACTTCACCGCATCAAACAATGTCGCTGAGTATGAAGCACTTGTGCATGGGCTCAAGGTAGCAAAGGAAATTGGTATACGTCGGATTATATGCTTTGGCGACTCGGATTTAGTGGTGCAGCAAGTGTCCGGAGTATGGGACGCTCTTGATCCAAACATGGCACTATACAGATTTCACGTGCAGAAGATTTCTGGTTACTTTGAGGGATGCGAATTTCATCACGTACCCCGGGTGGAAAATGAGGCTGCCGACATATTGTCGAAGCTCGGGTCAACCAGACAAGCAATTCCACCGGGTGTAGCATTAGAGCACCTCAATAAACCATCCATCAGGCCATCCCCGGAATCCGAGTCCATCTACGTCCCGGAGGACACAGAGTCCGGAGCAGCGCCCATGGACGTTGACACGGGGAGTGGTGCGCAAAACCCGGGGACTGCTTCGCAAAACCCGGGGACTGCTCAGCGTAGTCCGATTGAAGTTATGCCGGTGGATCATATGGAGATAGACGAGGACGTGTTCCCCGTGCAGCCAATACCGGCTTGGGCACTGCCTATATTTCAATTCCTGAAAGATGGAACGTTACCCGCTGAGGAGGTGTTGTCCAGGCAAACACAGAGGAGGGCAAAGGCTTACACGATCATCAATTCCGAGTTATACAAAAGAAGTGTGACCAATGTCCTCCAGCGGTGTGTTGACCTGGACGAAGGGCTTGAAATCATCCGAGATATACATCAGGGGGAGTGCGGGCATCACGCCTCATCCCGAGCCTTGGTAGCGAAAGCTTTTCGACACGGATTCTACTGGCCAAATGCCTTAGAGCAAGCAGAAGATCTGGTGAAAAAATGTAATGGTTGTCAGAGGTACGCCACAAAGACGCATATGCCAATGTCGGAACTCAAGACCATCCCAATCACTTGGCCATTTGTCGTATGGTGCCTGGATATGGTGGGCCCGTTCAAACCAGCAAGAGGAAACATGACTCACATTTTGGTAATGGTGGACAAGTTTACGAAGTGGATCGAGGTAAAGCCTATAAGAAAATGTGATGGAGCTACGGCCGTAACTTTTCTCAAAGATATCATCTTGAGGTACAGTTATCCTCACAGTATCATAACTGATAATGGCACAAATTTTGCGGAAGGAGCATTTGCTCGTTTCTGCTGGGATAAAAGGATCCGACTTGACGTAGCTTCGGTAGCCCACCCCGCATCGAACGGGCAAGTGGAAAGATCCAACGAATTAGTGTTATCCGGGATAAAACCCCGGCTCATAGAGCCGCTGCAAAGATCAGCGGGGTGCTGGATAGAAGAACTACTAGCGGTACTGTGGAGTTTAAGAACAACTCTGAATCGATCAACAGGCTATACGCCGTTTTTTCTGGTATATGGGGCAGAAGCTGTATTACCAGCCGACATAGAGCATGATTCGCCCAGAGTCACCCAATACATAGAAGCCGAAGTGCAAGAAGCCCGGCAAAATGATGTTTATCTGCTGGAAGAAGCGAGAGAACTGGCACTGTCCAGATCCGCCATATATCAGCAAAATCTCCGACGCTATCATAGCCGAAAAGTGTGCCCCCGAGTCTTTCGGGAAGGCGATCTGGTTCTTCGGTTGGTACAACGTACTACTGGAATGCATAAATTATCCCCCCAATGGGAAGGGCCATTCATCGTGAGCAAAGCATTACACAATGATTCTTATTATCTTATAGATGCAAAGCCACAGGAAAAGAACAAGGCGGACAGGTCCGGAGAGGAATCCAAGCGACCATGGAATGTAGCTCTACTTCGTCCCTTCTACACTTAGCTAAGAAGTGTATGTATTCGAGTCATCTCATATGTCGGTATGTATGTCGGCAATGAGCTTATCAATAAAATGTTGGCACCTCGAGCAGTAACTCGGGGACTGCCTTAATAATGTTTGTTATTTTCTGCACGTCAGCTGGAGTAAGTTATTCTACTTAGCTCGGATTAGTAGTGTGTGAGCACCAAAAACCCAACTCTTCGACTTGCTGCTGTCCAACAAGAATTGGCTTCATGGCGAGCAAGAGAACAAGTTTGGAATTGCGTAGCACATGAAAAACGACTAAGGAAAAGAATTTATTCGAGCCGACGTTTATTTTCCGGACTAATCCCGTATTTATTTTCGAGCTAAGTCTAAAAGTTTCCCAGTATTGTTAAGACAATTTTTTAGGCTCGGATTCGTAAGTTGTAAAACCGAATCAAGGTAGACATGACCCAAGCCAAAAGATTGAACGAACAAGAAAAAGAAACTTGGGGACTACGCCCACGTTAATCCGGCATAAGTACTCAGTAGCAAAATATCACATGTATTTGGAATACAATTCCACCCGGCATACCGGGGATCTCATGAATTTTCAAGTGTTTTTACTTAGGAGCAGCAGGACGGAGTTCGGCATCATCATCACCTTCTTCGATATCCGAGGCAGTCTCCTCCTCCGATTCACCCGAGTCATCTTCAATGTTCTCAACTTCCTCTTCGCCTGCGGCTTCCAGGAAGCTCGGACCCTCAGTCCATTTATGAATGGGGCATATTCAATGAGGCTGTAGGCGCAAGCCTGGCGCCGAGCTAGCCACTCCGGGTCATCTGACCATTTGGACCCGGTGCGCAGCCGTGTGAGGAGGCTGAGATCTATCTTTTCGTACCACGTCAAAACGTGGTGAAGGACGGTATTGGCAGCAGCGCGGCCAGCGGAATCTCGCCAGAGGTCGAGCTGGGTCTCAATTTCTGAAAGCTTTTCAGCGAGCTGCATGATTCTCTCCGGAGCGTCATCGGCGGGCCAGAAGGCGTGGAAGATCCAGACTGAAACATCGAGGAGGTCCTGGCCATAGTTCTTGATAATTTCCACACGAGATGACAGGCTGACCAACAGGTCCTCCATGTCAAAGGGAATGGGGTCACCCTCAGCAGTGACCGGAGTACCTCTCTCTCGGCGGAAATTGGCAACAGCAGCACGTGCAATAGCAGTACCCTCTGGAAAGTGGCCTGGGAAACAAGGCAAAGGACAAAGTTGAGAAAATAAGACATGAGACGTAACCCGGAGAAGTAAGGCGGATAAAGGAAAAGAAGTTACGAGAGATGTGACAGTGAATCCGGGTCAGCTCCTTGATGCAAGCATCATGCCTTTTCCGAAGCTGCTCGAGCTCAGCATTTGCCGACCCAAGTTTGACCTCGGCTTCCTGTAGGAGCTCGCGATCCTTAGCACTTTGGAGTTTGAGGCGCTCGCGTTCCTCAGTGAAGTCCTGACCAACCCTTTTCAGCTCGGTTTGGTGCTGCGCCTTCATCTTAGCCATTTCAGCTTTGAGCTTGGTTATGTCGTCATCTTTGGTCTGGAGGAGGGCGAGCTCATCATCTTTCTTCTTCAACTCGGCTTGATGATGTCCTGCTTGTTCGAGAAAATGCAGCATCATGTCAGGCACATGCACACTTTTTTCAAGCAATGCTGAAACCGTGTGTTGGCCCGGCAGAGCCGAGGTATGAATGTTTGCCGAGCCAAGGAGGTAAAATGATGAGAAGCACAGTAAGAACAGATAGGAAGGACGTACCCTTGATCTGCTCCAAGTTCTTTCGCATTATTTTGTTTTCAGCTTCCACCCCAGCTACGGAAACCGAACAATCAGATTCATTCGGCAAGTAAAGTGGAAGAAAAATGAAGAAAGGAGTGAGAAAGAAATTTACCCCTTTTCTCATACTCAACGATGAGTGCAGCCTGTTTCGTGCGAAGATTTTTATGTGTATCCAACAAGCGCTGGAATTCGGCACTTCGGCGGTTGGTGGTCACCTGAAAAAGATACAGAAACTTAAGTCAGTTGTGTGCATGTTCAAAGTGTACTAAGATCCGGGCCAAGTGGAACTTAACCCGGCTCTGGGTGTGTGCATGTTCGAAGTGTACTAAGATCCGGGCCAAGTGGAACTTAACCCGGCTCTAGGTGTGTGCATGTTCGAAGTGTACTAAGATTCGGGCCAAGTGGAACTTAACCTGGCTCTAGGTGGGTGCATGTTCGAAGTGTGCTAAGATCCGGGCCAAGTGGAACTTAACCCGGCTCTAGGTGTGTGCATGTTCGAAGTGTGCTAAGATCCGGGCCAAGTGGAACTTAACCTGGCTCTAGGTGTGTGCATGTTCGAAGTGTACTAAGATCTGGGCCAAGTGGAACTTAACCCGGCTCTAGGTGAGTGCATGTTCGAAGTGTACTAAGATCCGGGCCAAGTGGAACTTAACCCGGCTCTAGGTGTGTGCATGTTCGAAGTGTACTAAGATCCGGGCCAAGTGGAACTTAACCCGGCTCTAGGTGTGTGCATGTTCGAAGTGTACTAAGATCCGGGCCAAGTGGAACTTAACCCGGCTCTAGGTGAGTGCATGTTCGAAGTGTACTAAGACCGGGCCAAGCGGAACTTAACCCGGCTCTAGGTGTGTGCATGTTCAAAGTGATTATGGAGCTACGTTAATTCTATAAAAGAGCATCCGGCCGAGTAACGAGTTACTCCCCCGGAGGCTCGGGAACTAATGGTTATTAACTACAATTTACGAAGGAGAAATGGCGTACCTCCATCATCCGTCCAGCGAGGTTAATGGCCTTGGCGGCGGTATTCACTTGATCAGATTCGTGGATTACCTCGGCCTTATTCCAGTTCATGACGAACTCCATCAGGCTTGGGGGGTACCGTTCGCCTGAGGGCATATGTGGCGTCACCAAACCCTTAGCGTGTGCTTCCTTCCTCTCCACCAAGGCAAGGGCGGGGCTGGTATGGAGAACCAACTGCTGAGACTCAGTTGGCTCGGCAAACGCGTCCTTTGCCGCTGGTGTCTTCTTGGGGAGCATGGACTCAGGGGTACGTTGCCCAGGCTCGGCAGTGCTGGGCTTGGTAACGTCTTGAGTCTTCTTACCCTTGGCTTGCTGGGAAGAAGAAGACGTAGCGGCGGTTTTCCCCTGCCGAGGTAGGGAGGACTCGGAAGATGCAGAGGAACTGGGCGCTGCTACTTTTGTTGCTGGACTTGGTGCCGGCGCTGACATTTTCGCTGCCGGGATTGGTGCTGCTGACGAGGCTGGAGTTGGTGTTGTTTTGGCTGCTGGTACTGGAACAGATGCTGGAGTCGAAGTAGCTTTAGTAGCTGCTGGTTGTGGCGTCGCCGAGGTAGTAGCTGCCGTTGTTCTGGTTGGGCCAGTTTCCCCCGCCCCAGGATGATCCGGAGCGGCCGCAGAGCTTTCCAGAATGGGGCTCAGCGGACGTGACTCGTCGTCACGACGGGGCGAGGGGCTGGCCCGGAGAGGCGATGAGATACTAGACCCACTCTGAGGGACCTCCACCGGAGCCCTGTGAGATCAGGTAACGTCAAAAGGAAAGTTACGACGAAGTAAGGAAGAACGAGTTACAGAAGAAAGAAGGACTTACGCATCCGAGGTTTTGGCTGCTCTGGGTTTCCGAGCCCTTCGTGCTGGGGCCTTCTTTCGCCTTTTAACGGGCTCGGAAGGTCCGGAGGAAGAGCTTGCGGAGGCCGCGCGCTTTTTCTTCGGCGCCACCGGAACTGGCTCGCCTGTGGCGAGGGGAGGATCCTCGTGGATATGGCCACCGGCGTGAGCTGATGGCGGAAAAGCAAAAGAAAGGGGGACAGCCTCAAACGGTTCAATTATCTCGATATCCGAGTAATCTTCATCATCGGGCCAATCTCTTGCAGAAGAGAAGTTACCCGTGGGTCGTTTCGTGGCATCAGTCATGGGGAGAAACATCTCTTGGTCCGGCTCCTCCACGTCCGAAGTCACCCGGTCCGGTGCCCACTTAAGGGTCGGATCAGTGCCGTCCTCGAGCGTTTGCTGAAGGAATAGCTGAGGAAAAGAGTAAACAGACGAATCAAAAATGCAACAATAATAGACAAGTAACTGGTCCGGGGTAAGTTTGCTACATGAAACTTACCATGGGAGGAAGCCGGTCACGGCAGAAATGCTCAATCCCCCAAGTCCAGTCAGAGGAGAAATCCTTCTGAGTGGTGAAAAGAGCCTTAACCCGGCGGAAGATCTCCGTATTGTTCAGCTCGAAAGATGAAGTCCGGTTGGGATCGCGGCCGTAGCTCATATGGCACACCTTATGGGTGCGCTTCTGGAGAGGGGAGATTCGGTTGCGCACGAAAGTGATCATCGCATCCTCGTTGCGCAACCCGAGCTCCTTCAGCTCCGCGAACCTCTTACTCACTTGGTTGGCCAGGGCCGTAGGTTTCTTCGGAACAGCGTCCCACAGATCCGGGTTCGGCGGACCCGGGGTATAAGGAAGCAACCAGATCAAATCTTCGGTGCCTGTGTTCCGGACATAAAAGAACGTCCGGGCCCAACCTTTGCAGGATTCTAGCCCTGTGACCCGAGGGAAAACAGAAAACCTCCGGGGTGAGATGGAGGCTGCTTCAAACTGCGTGAGCCGCTTGTCCTCCGGGTCAGTGTGAATGTCGGGGATAACGTTGCGGCGAAGGGCGAAAAACCGGATCCACAGCTCCTTTGTGGGCCATAATCCGGCGTAGCCTTCAATCGTAGAGGCGAAAGCAGAGAGGGAAGTAATGGCATTGGCCGGAAGATGGTGCGGCTGGAGATGGTAGGTACTGAGCCAATCATGGAAGAAATCACTCACCGGGAGTCTGAAGCCCCGCTGAAAATGAGACAGGAACACAACGAACTCCCCGGGGTTGGGCGAAGGAGCTAGCTCGGCGGAGGCGAGGCGAGCGGCGACGCCGGCAGGGAGGCGTCTGGTCCGGTAGATCCAATCCAGATCGTCCTGGCAGACCCAGGAGCTGGCCCATGCGCCGCGGTCCCCAGCGGCGGCGTCCTCCTCCATCTCTTGCTCAGCAATGGCGAGCTCTTCTTCAGTCATCTGCTCCTCGAAGCCCTCGCTAGCGCTGGAGGCGGCGGGGGACAGCGGCTTGGATTGGCGAGGACCCGTAGCGGGAGATTGACGTTGCAGTGATGGAGACGTAGAGGTGAAATGGAGAAGTACGGCGGCGACGCTGTTTTTTAGCAGTACTGGCGGCGGCGCAGTCGCGAGGAAGACGAAGGAGAGTAGCAGCAGGCAGAGGCGTGCGGAGGGGAAAAATCCTAAGGAACGCACCCCTCCGCTATTTAACCACCCACGTAAGCGGTGAGTGGGATCGCGCCCTGTGTACCGGCGACACGCTGTGGCCGTGTATTACCCATCCGGACCAATCAGTAAGGAGCCACACGGAAGGCCTCAGGGCGGAAAGAATCCTGGGACGTGATGCACTGATGCGGTAAACGAGGGGGCAGGCGTGACGTGACCCGCGCATAGTGATGACTGACGGTTACTCCGGCGATTACTGTACCGTCCCTTAAAATAAGACAACACAATGATTACCATTCACATGGGCTAGCATACGAGAGAAGGAAGTAAGACCCGGATAGAGCTGTGGTAACCCGGCCGGCAAGCGAAAACTTGCAACGTCCGAAGGGAACGTAAATCCAAGCCGTCCGAGGTACAGAGGTAACTCGGCAAATAGCGACAGGAGTACGAGATGGAACCTGGTGTGGCCTTAGCGGCCAAGGCGGCTAAGACCGCGCCAGCTTCGGGGACTAATGTTGCGGGGATACCCCCGGGTAGGGTCACGCCGTGGTATGAAAGGCCGAGTTAGCCGAGGTCCATCAAGGACAAAGAAAGTATTGGCCGGGTCACCTCAAGGCAGGCCGAGTCACGGGGCAACTCGGACCTGGGGCGTTTGCCTAATTAGCCCTAATCCGACTTAAGCGGTAAGTCGAAAGCGTATGTCTAACCTGTATGCAGGAAAAGGGTGTGGCCGGATGAACCATCGTCTGGGTCGCAGTAACCTTCTAGGAGAAGGAAGGAATCTCGCTGGTCAAAAGGAGCCCCGGTACGCACTGCCTGAGCGAAGCGAGCAAGGACTGGACCACCGGGGCGTGGCCGACAAGCGTGACGACGCCCGTGTCAGCTGACGAGGGCGCCGTCATGGCTCACGTAGCTAAAGCATAGCTGACGAGGGGGAAAAAGCACCCCGGTCGGTTTACCACTTTGGGAGGGAGCATATTCTTAGGAATATGCCTCCACGTATGCCCTAGGTTGAAACCGAGCCTCCCCTATAAAAGGGGGGCTAGGGCTTCAGTAGAGGGGGTTGGATTTTATTCTCTGGACAATTCTGTTAAGGTCTAGGGTTTGAGGTGAGGTCTGTGGGTGAGAGTAAGAGAGCTTCTTCTTCCTCCTCTCGCCAATACAGCTCTAGGAGCACTTGTAACCTTGGAAGAAAATCAAAACGAGTTTTGGTGTGGAGAATCACTTCGCTATCCCTCCCTGGATTCCCCTAGCGCATATTAGTCCCCACGTTCTGCCTATACATGGCATCTGCCGTGACACCACCACGACACAAAGTGTGGACAAAACACAAGAAAGTGGATAAAACCAAGCATGGAACATCAAAAATTATAGATACATTTGCTGAAGGAAATATGCCCTGAGAGGCAATAATAAAGTTGTTATTATGTATTCCTCATATATGATAGATGTTTATTTTGCATGCTATAATTGTATTGATCGGAAACGTCAATACATGTGTGTTTAATAAACAAAAAAGGTTCCTAGTTATGCCTCTCTTATAGACTAGCTTGTTGATTAACAAGATGATCAAGGTTTCCTGATCATAAACATTGGATGTTGTTAATAACAAGGTCACAACATTTGTGAAATTCTGAAGTATAGCATTACGATCAAGTCATTATGTTTACATTGCTATAAACATCATACGAAGTAATCTTTATCCTTAGACCATGAGATCATGTTAATTGCTAACACCAGAAGAGTATCTTGATAACATCAAACGTCACACCATAATAGGGTGACTATAAAGATGGGTTCAGTGCTACGAAGGTGTTGTGTTGAGGCTCATGGATCAAGAGTGGAAGGTATGATGTAGAGCTCATTGGGAACCCCAAGAGGAAGGTATGATGAGCACAGCAGCAAGTTTCTCTCAATTATGAAACCAAGGTTTAATCGAACCAGTATGAGCAAGGAAACACCCCAAAGGTGTTGCTAGCTGAGCCTTGGCAGGGCGCACTACCGGTGCTAGTAGCAACATGGAGACCTGCACAACACAACCACAGAACTCTGTCCCCAACTTGCGATGAGGTTGTCAATCTCACCGTGTTTTGCTGAAAACAAAGGATTAAACGTGTCGAGTGGAAAGAAGTAAAAGTTTGCAGAAAGTAAACACAAAGCAGTAACAGTTTGTAGATTGAATGTAAAAGAAAGGACCGAGATCCATAGTTCACTAGAGGTGGCTCTCCTTAAGATAGATAACATGCTGGGTGAACAAATTACAGCGGGGCAATTGACAAACATCGAGAAGGCAATACATGCATATACTAATCATCTTGACTCCTTTTAGACTTGATTGGGCATTACAACATTATACATAGACCGCCATCCAACTACATCTATGACTAATAATCCACCTTCAGGTTATCATCCGAACCCCCTCCAGTATTAAGTTGCAAGCAACAAATTATTGCTTTACGAATTGCATGTAAAGTAAACAATACGATTGTTCTATGAACAAAGGATTGTTGTTTTCTCTCTAGTAGCAACAGCACATCTAGAACCTTAGAGATTTCTGTCACTTCCTGAGATTACCAGAGGCATGAACCCACTATCGAGCATAAATACTAACTCTTGGAGTTGCTAGCATCTACTTGGCCAAGATAGCTATTAACAATGGAAAGCATGCAATATCACAAATAACAAAGACATGATAGAATCAATAATCAATCTGAACTAGCATCTCAATATCCATCGGATCCCCGCAAACACAACATGCAGAATTACAAATAGATGATCTGGATCATGAACGGAGCTCACAAGATCTAGACATGAAAGCACAAAGGAGGAGAACCAGCCATCTAGCTACTACATGGATCCGTAGTCCAAGGATGAACTACTCACACATCACACCGGAGGCTTGCATTGTAAGATCTCACCATAATAAGGTAAGATCCTTATGATTGCAGTGCTAGTCCCTGGATCGAAATGCTAGCACCCACAGTTTAAGATGAAATACACAGAAACAAAGGTTATTATTACATCGCATATCCAGGAATATAATGGTTCTTACAACTCACTTAGCCCAAGGCTAATAATAATCAAAGTTCACATTACATAGTATAATAATAGAGTCTTTTGTATTCATGCGCCACAGGCAAACATGTCGAGTGTAGACCCGCAACCCTACTCATCATCAGAGTATCCTGCAACATAATAAGTTATAGCCACAAAGGGTCAATACATTTGGAATTGTATTGGCAAAGTGATACCATAGATACTTAGTATAATCCAACAACTACATGAATATATGGCTAAGTGTGGTTTTGGCTGACTTTGCTAAAAGCAAGTTTTTATCTCATAGTTTTTTTTGAAGAGTAAGTTTTCTCTTTCAAAACACTAAGGTACCATTGATAGACATCAATGAACATATACCCTTGTTCACCCACAAGTTTTTAACTTGGAGAAATTTGGATCAGGAGATTATTGAACTGCTTCATTGTCTTGATGCTCAGGATTTGTCCATAACCGGGGACACGGCTAAGTACTTAGTTTTACTCTCTCGAGAGGTGGTGCACTTTCCCCACAAGACTTGACATGCATCGAGACGAGACTTTTCAGAAGCAATCCCTCAGACCACCACAGACGTGTTCCATCCTATCATATCTACCACCCTCTGTCCGTCTGGCTGAGTTCTTGCAACTTAGTCGGTCAAGGCAGAGCCCATCTGCCAAGTGGCTGCACTGGAAGCTTCGCGACAAGAACGTCTCCAATCTCTTTATTCCTGGGTGGCTGTCCACAAGTGCGATACACCAGCTAACCATAGACATGGCCCCTGAGTAACCACTAACCATAATCCAAGCAAGTCCCATTCCACCCAGGTATTTCATTAACATTAGTTGTTTTTCTTAGTCAAAAATCATATCCATCCATACTATCTTGATATGAATTTCCACCCACGAAATCTAATAGCATGGCTAAGCACTCTAGCATACGAAGCCTTTCAACTAGGAAATACTACCAAGATATAATCTATAGGATAGCATAGCATAGTATAGTAACATATAAATAATCCTACCATGCTAAGATCTACCAAAATATCACTAGTGCAATAGTGAAAATAATAGGACATAATATGAAATATCACTTGCCTTGGTATCTAGGGGAATAGGTACAATCCTCACAGCAACAAACTTCACAATCCACACAATCTACACAAAGAACAATTCAACAACAATAATTCAATCAATATAGCATCACAAAAATATGAATGCATGCAAAATGCAATGATATGAATAAAACTCTAAAACTTACAGAGTCTATAGTACAGAGGTTAAAATATCCTATCTAAAGGCATAAGGAATACCTAAAAACAATTTATGAAGTAATTTTTATGGGAAAAATACTCCTAAAAAGTTCTGCCTATAACTCAAATTTTTCAGAAGCAAAAGTGTGAAACAAGGCCTCAATAATAAAGGTCTCCTTTTTCTGAATCCATAGACACCAAATTTGCATTTTTCTGATTGGTGGATCAAAAGTTATTGAATTTCTAAGTTTAATATATATTTTGTCTATTTTTCTAATTAAACAAATATCCTAGACGACGTGGCGTTTTCCTATTGGTCCGTACCGATTCGGTCGGATCGACCGCTGCGGGCCGTTGGATAATAAGTGGCAACGGATGGACCAGATCAGCCCGTACCCATTCGTCTAGTGATCTAATCTTAGCCGCTGGCGATAGATCCAACGGCTCCTAGGGCTCGGCCGGGAACGGGCGGCGCTGACCTACTGCGCGCGGCGGCGGCGCGGCGGGTGGCGGTATTCCGGTGGTTCTAGAGGGAAAGGGGGTCC
The DNA here is from genome assembly GCA_910589775.1 of Avena eriantha. Lineage (NCBI taxonomy): Eukaryota > Viridiplantae > Streptophyta > Magnoliopsida > Poales > Poaceae > Avena > Avena eriantha. The sequence goes on from OU342746.1 coordinate 383,576,664, forward strand.
GGCTGTTCGAGCTCGCAATTGGGGAGCCTGGGGGCTCTCCGGGGGTAGTGACTGAGGGGAAACTGATGAGGAGGGGGAGGGGATTAAGAAGGGGTGGTCGTAATTGAGAATTAATCGCGGAAACTCCCGAATTTGACCGGGTTTAGAAACGGCAGAAGGAAGTGCGGGTCTGTTCGTCGCCTGGGTTGAAGACGACGAGGTGGTGATGACGTGGGAGTGGGGCCAGCGTGTAAGTGGGAGGGGGCGTGCAGAGGGGGCGTGAGAAAAAGAAGGAGGGGGAGAGGGGTGACCCGGGTGGGCTTGCTGGGCTGGGTTGGGCCGAAAAGGCCAGAACTACTGCTGCTGTATATTTTTCCTTTTAGATTTTCTTTTTCCTAGGTTTTGAATTTAGCAAAAGGGCTCCAAAAAGTCTCAAAACTTGAACAAATTTTTGGGGGGCAAACTAAATGTAATGCAACACATGCCATGAAGATATGAGTGCAATGATGATGGTCTTCAGATGAAAATTTTGGGATGTTACAAATCTAACCCCCTTAAGATGAATTCCGCCCTCGAGATTCGGGTTGGCTAGCAAATAGGTGAGGGTGATCTCTCTGAAGTTCATCCTCTCGCTCCCACATTGCTTCTGATTTAGTGTGATGGTTCCACTGCACTTTGCAGAATTTGATTGTCTTGGTACGTGTAATTCTTTCTGCTGTCTCCAGAATCTTAATAGGTTTCTCTTCATAAGTGAGATCATTCTCTAGTTGAACTTCTTCTAATGGTATAGTGTCTTTCAACGAAGTTTCTTCCATCTCTGGGTGACACTTTTTCAGCTGACTGACATGAAATATATTATGAACTGCTGACAGAGATTCTGGTAATTCCATCTCATAGGCCACTTCTCCTTTGCGGCTCAAAATCTTGAAGGGTCCTACATAGCGTGGTGCTAATTTTCCTTTGATTCCAAATCTCTTCACACCACGAAGTGGTGATACCCTGAGATAATCTCTATCACCAACCTCATAGGTGACCTCTCTATGTTTTGGATCTGCATAACTCTTTTGTCGAGATTGGGCTACCTTTAGCCTATCCCTCACCATCTTGACTTTCTCCTCGGCCTCCTTGATTAAGTCTGGTCCGAACAAATTTCTTTCCCCTACTCCATTCCACAACAATGGTGTAGTACACTTCCTTCCATAAAGGAATTCAAACGGAGCCATTTCTATGCTTGATTGATAGCTATTATTGTAGGAAAACTCTGCGTATGGTAGACTTTCATCCCAACTAGATCCATAGTCTAACGCACAAGCTCTTAACATATCTTCCAATATCTGATTGGTTCTTTCTGTTTGTCCATCAGTCTGTGGATGAAACGCAGTGCTGAATTCTAGTCGAGTTCCCAATGACTCGTGAAGTTGTCGCCAAAAGTGCGAAGTGAATTGAGTTCCTCTATCTGACACGATACTCTTAGGCACCCCATGTAAACATACAATTCTATTCATGTATATCTTGGCTATCTTGGGACTTGTGTAAGTGGTCTTTACCGGTATGAAATGAGCCACTTTTGTCAAGCGATCAACAATAACCCATATAGAATCGTATCCAGATTTAGTCCTTGGCAGTCCGGTGATAAAATCCATACCGATTTTATCCCATTTCCAATCAGGTATTGGCAGTGGTTGTAATAATCCTGCCGGTTTCTGATGTTCTGCCTTTACACGACTACACACGTCGCACAAGGCAATGTGCTCTGCTATATCCTTCTTTAAATTATTCCACCAGAATCTTTCCTTAACATCCATATACATCTTGGTGTTGCCAGGATGAATTGAATATGGTGAGTTGTGAGCTTCTTGTAAGATCAACTTCTTAAGCTCAAGCTCCTGCAGAATACAGATACGTTTTTCGTACCATAAGGTTCCTTGTTCTTCTACATGAAATCCTTTTGCCTTTCCTTCACTACTTTTACTTTTGATTTCTTCTATTTCTTTGTCCATCTTTTGAGCTTCTTGGATTCTGTTCATCAGTGTGGGCTGCACTTCCAAGGATGCAAGGTATCCTTCAGGCACTATCTCTAATCTCAACTCCCTAAATTGGGCACATAAATCTTCCGGCAATTCTCCTTTACTGAGGCCATTTACATAAACCTTTTGGCTTAATGTATCGGCTACGACATTTGCCTTTCCAGGATGGTATTGCAAACTTAAGTCGTAGTCCTTGATAAGTTCTAGCCATCTTCTTTGTCTCATGTTAAGTTCCTTCTGTGTAAAAATGTATTTTAGACTCTTGTGATCGGTGAACATTTCACAACGCTTTCCCATAAGATAATGCCTCCATGTTTTAAGGCATGCACAACTGATGCCAACTCTAGGTCATGAGTAGGATAGTTCACTTCATGATTTTTGAGTTGCCTTGATGCATAAGATACAACTCTACCTTCCTGCATTAGTACACCTCCCAGTCCTTGGTGAGATACATCACAATAGACTTGAAAGTCTTTCTCAAGATCTGGCAAACATAACACTAGTGCTGACACTAGTCTCTTCTTTAACCCCTAAAAACTGGTTTCACATGCTTCTGTCCAATTAAACTTCTTCTCTTTCTTTAGAAGATCAGTCATAGGCTTTGCTGTATTTGAGAAATTTTCAATGAACCTCCAATAGTATCTGGCTAGGCTTAGGAAACTATGGATTTATTTAACCGATTTAGGAGGTTCCCATTCTGTCACAGCTGCCACTTTTGCTAGGTCAACAGCTATACCATTTCCAGATACTATATGCCCAAGAAAACCCACTTCATTCAGCCAAAATTCACATTTACTGAACTTGGCATATAGTTTGTGTTCCCTAAGTTTCTCCAGAATTAGGCGCAGATGTCCTCAATGTTCTTCGTTGCTCTTGGAATATACCAATATGTCATCGATGAATACCACTACAAACTTGTCAAGAAATTCCATGAATACCTTATTCATCATGTTCATGAAATAGGCTGGTGCATTAGTCAATCCAAACGGCATCACTGTATATTCATACAACCCATATCTAGTGGTAAATGCAGTCTTTGGTATATCATGTTCTCTAATCTTCAGTTGGAAGTATCCTGATCGAAGATCGATTTTTGAGAACACACATGCTCCCTCTAGCTGGTTAAAAAGATCATTTATTCTAGGTAGGGGATATTTATTCTTTATGGTCACTTCATTAAGTGATCGATAGTCTATGCATAGCCTTTGACTTCGGTCCTTCTTCTCAACAAACAAAACTGGTGCTCCCCAAGACGAAGAACTTGGTTGGATAAATCCCTTTTTCAACTCTTCTCCCAGCTGTTTCTTGAGTTCTTTTAACTCGTCCCCCAACATTTTGTAAGGTCTCTTTGTTATAGGTCCAGTTCCTGGCAGTAGGTCTATCAGAAACTCTACATCCCTATCTGGTGGCATGCCAGGTAATTCTTCTGGGAACACATCCGGGTACTCCTTCACTATTGGTACTCTGTCTAGGCTAACCCCCTTAAGAGAATTAACCTTGCTCCCCTTGGGTTCAAAGTTAGACTTGAACCTGATCCGTTTCTTTTCTGGGGTGGTGAGCGTAACAGTTCGTTTGCCACAATCAATCACTCCCCCATAACGTGTCAACCAGTCCATCCCTAATATTACATCTAATCCTTGGGACTCTAGGATTATTAAATTAACTGGAAACTTATTCTTTCCAATCTCTAGGGTTATCTGTCGGCACCCAGAATTTACTATCATTTCTCCACCCGGGGAGCTTACCTTAATGGGACATCCGATGGTTTCAGTGGAGAGTTTGTTTTTGACTACAAATGCTCTTGAAATGAATGAATGCGATGCGCCGGTATCAAAAAGGATAAGTGTAGGAAAGGAATTAATCTTGAACTTACCGATCACGGCATCAGATCCCTCTTGAATTTCCTCCACATTGATGTGATTCACATGACCCTTTTGAAATGGGTTCGGCTGAGCCCCATCAGTCTTCTTATCTGGGCATTCATTAGCATAGTGCCATGTCTTCTTGCACTTGAAACATTCCACCTGACTGATGTCTTTCTTTGCTGGCTGATTGTGACGATTCTGACCATTTTGATACCCATGGCCATGACCATTATGGTTGTTCCTGAACCTACCTTTGTTATGTGCACGATGATTATTCCCATCGTGGTGGTGGTTATTGTTACGATGGTTGTTATGATTCCCATTCTTGTGGAATCCTGAACTCCCGCTTCCATCACCATGAGAACGCTTGTGAGGTGATCCTGATCCAAACTTATCAAAATGGTGCTTCCTCTTTCTACCTTCCACTTGCTTCATCTTGTTTTCTAGGATGGTAGCTTTATCACACAGAGATTGATAGGTTGGAACATAAGCAACAGATAGTTGCATAGATATTTCATCATTCAACCCATCAAGGAACTTCTCCTTTCTCTTTGCATCAGTGTCAACATCATCTGGTGCATAACGTGACAGATTGTTGAACTCTTCGATGTACTTAGAAATACGGTGGTGACGTTGTTTGAGGTAGTGAAACTCCTTTTTCTTCAACCCCATTATTCCAGAAGAGATGTGAGTGGTACGAAATCCATCCTCACACATGGCCCAAGTTACTTCTTCAATAGGGTGAGTAACTTGGAAATTGTCCCACCAAGTAGCTACATGACCTTCCAGTAAGTGTGTTGCGAATCTGACTTTTTCTGCATCAGTGCATCCAACTGTGACTAAGTCCTTATTCACAGAGCATAGCCAATCATTTGCTACCATGGGATCAGTGGTACCAGAAAACTTAGCGGGTCTCAGCCTTAGAAATCTTGTGAGCATATCCAGAGGTGGTGGATTGTTCTGGTTGTTGTTATTGTTATTGTTGTTGTTCTGATTCTGGTTCGCCATGAACTGAGTCATCATTTGCATCAACTGTGTCTGTGCAGCCATCATTTGCTGCATTCCATTGCCATTGTCGTTGTTGTCCTCATTGTTGTGACGAGGAGGCATATGTGGGTTTCATAAGGGTAAGTAATGATAGATAACCCCAAACAAAATAAAAAACATTCAAACAAACAAGCACAAACAGGTTCAATAACACGACAATAACAGAGTTTGCGAAGATAAACATGCTAGCATAGTCACCCACAAGTCGGTATGATCTATGCAACTCGATAATAAAATGATAGATAGACGGATAGATATCACTACTCCTCCATGTCGACTTCCTCCTCCACTAATGCAAGTCCTGCTGCGGCGAATCCTACCTTATATTCCTCCAAGCTGGTGGACAAAGCATTGATCTTTGCCTGCAATTCTCTCTTATGTGTGCGTAGCCTCTCTATCACCTCGTGATCTGCTTCCAGCTCAATGTCCTCAAGCTCTAACTTGGTCTCCAAGTCTCTGATCTTCTTGTTCTTCTCCTGAACCCTCTTCTCTTGGCTCTTGAATTTCTTCTCCTGGTCTTCAAACTTCTTCTCCATTTCCTTGATTCGATTCTCCTATTCCTGGAAGGCCTTGTCCTTCTCCTTAAGTTGGACTCGTAGTTCATCGTTGCTAAGCATCACATTAGTCCTATCAGTATCAAGGCTCCTGATAAGGCTATCTAAGTCCTGGAGGTGGTGACGCACGGGCTTGATAGACTCCTTAGTGGCCTCATCCAACATAATAGGCTCTTTGTCCTCATCGCGCCTCCCAAAGAAGTGGAAGTAGTGGCTCCTGATCTCAGAAGAGTGATGTCCACATAGGCGTCCCGACAGCTCCTGCATAACGACATCGAGGACCCTCTCCATGTCATCATGAAGTATCTTGAAGGCGATCTCCCTAGTTTGGGGCTCTGTCTCACGTCCTGTCTAGGTAACTCTGAATCCCCATAAGTCCTTCCTCTGAAACTTCCTCAGTTGAAGTCCCTGAATGGTAGGGATTGGAAGAGCGAGCACATGGACGAGCTCCAACATACGAGTCCCGAAGCGAGTTCCCTTGAAATCCTTGGCCGTGTTGTAGACAAAATTCGGCATATTTTGCATAGTATGGAGAAAATTAGTAATAACACAAGTCCAGAGAAAGAAAACACAAGTCACAAAATATGCAAAGATAAAATGAAATCAACCAACAAAACATCCTCATACCAAGTAGCAATACATTATTTAATTTAAGCAATCAAGGTTCCAAACATAACTTATTTTTGTCATACCACATAGGTCGGTATGATCAAAGTACTAACGTGATAAAACGCCAAGTGTGGTGGTCCAACTAGTATCTCACTCCTTATTAACCAAGGTAGCAATCTGGGCGTCCTTGGCAGCAATCTGCTTGTCTTGGTCGCATAGCTCCAAATCCAAGCCTATGATATCCTTACTTAGTCATTTTACCGTGGCCTTTGAAACTTGTACACGACGTTTCTCCTCCTTGAGATCCACCTGAGTATTGAGCATTCTATACTTAAGTCTCTCTCCAAGTTCCTCAATGGCTTTCCACGCAGCATTCCTTGCAGAGTCAAAGAACGACGTGTGCATTTCAGAGTTGGTGAACATGCAAAATCCCTTACTCTTTGGATCATCGTCCTTGTTCTTATATAAATGGAGTTGCACCCACCAATACTATTGTCCTTCGTTTATCACAGGAAATTCCTTGTACACGGCTTCACCATCCATTCCCAAGCTGATCATGAGGTTCTTGAGTGCCTTGGGAAATTCTATCTCACACTCAAGTGTCATAGTCATCAAGGGTCCCTTATTGATATTGATGGTGGACATCTACAAAAATAGATGAGAAAGAATGATGAGATGAAAAGACAAGTGTAAAGTTTGAATATAAAGTTATTTTTCCTAAGGGTTTTCCTTAGTCTAATCCAACCTACGGTCACGAACCTACAGGCAACACAGTGCTCTGATACCATCTGTAAGATCTCACCATAATAAGGTAAGATCCATGTGATTGTAGTGCTAGTCCCTGGATCGAAATGCTAGCACCCAGAGTTTAAGATGAAGTACACAGAAACAAAGGTCATTATTACATCACATATCCAAGAATATAATGGTTCTTACAACTCACTTAGCCCAAGGCTAATAATACTCAAAGTTCACATTACATAGTATAATAATAGAGTCTTTTGTCTTCATGCGCCACAGGCAAACATGTCGAGTGTAGACCCACAACCCTACTCATCATCAGAGTATCCTGCAACATAATAAGTTACAGCCACAAAGGGTCAATACATTTGGAATTGTATTGGCAAGTGATACCATAGATACTTAGTATAATCCAACAACTACATGAATATATGGCTGTGTGGTTTTGGCTGACTTTGCTAAAAGCAAGTTTTTATCTCATAGTTTTTTTTAAAGAGTAATTTTTCTCTTTCAAAACACTAAGGTACCATTGATAGACATCAATGAACCTATACCCTTGTTCACCCACAAGTTTTTAACTTAGAGAAATTTGGATGAGGAGATTATTGAACTACTTCACTGTCGTGATGCTCAGGATTTGTCCATAACCGGGGATATGGCTAAGTACTTAGTTTTACCCTCTCGAGAGGTGGTGCACTTTCCCCACAAGACTCGACATGCATCGAGACGAGACTTTTCAGAAGCAATCCCTCAGACCACCACGGACGCGTTCCATCCTATCATATCTACCACCCTCTGTTCGTCTGGCTGAGTTCTTGCAACTTAGTCGGTCAAGACAGAGCCCATCTGCCAAGTGGCTACACTGGAAGCTTCGCGACAAGAACGTCTCCAATCTCTTTGTTCCTGGGTGGCCGTCCACAAGTGCGATACACCAGATGACCATAGACATGGCCCCTGAGTAACCACTCAACATAATCCAAGCAAGTCCCATTCCACCCAGGTATTTCATTAACATTAGTAGTTTTTCTTAGTCAAAAATAATATCCTTCCATACTATCTTGATATGAATTTCCACCCACAAAATATAATAGCATGGCTAGGCACTCTAGCATACGAAGCCTTTCAACTAGGAAATACTACCAAGATATAATCTATAGGATAGCATAGCATAGTATAGTAACATATAAATAATCCTACCATGCTAAGATCTACCAAAATATCACTAGTGCAATAGTGAAAATAATAGGACATAATATGAAATATCACTTGCCTTGGTAGCTAGGGGAATAGGTACAATCCTCACAGCAACAAACTTCACAATCCACACAATCTACACAAAGAACAATTCAACAACAATAATTCAATCAATATAGCATCACAAAAATATGAATGCATGCAAAATGCAATGATATGAATAAAACTCTAAAACTTATAGAGTCTACAGTACAAAGGTTTAAATATCCTATCTAAAGGCATAAGGAATACCTAAAAACAATTTATGAAGTAATTTTTATGGGCAAAATACTCCTAAAAAAGTTCTGTCTATAACTCCAATTTTTCAAACCCAAAAGTGTGAAACAAGGCCTCAATAATAAAGGTCTCATTTTTCTGAATCCATAGACACCAAATTTGCATTTTTCTGATTGGTGGATCAAAAGTTATTGAATTTCTAAGTTTAATATATATTCTATCTATTTTTTTAATTAAACAGATATCCTAGCCGACGTGGCGCTTTCCTATTGGTCTGTACCGATTCGGTCGGATCGACCGCTGCGGGCTGTTGGATAATAAGTGGCAAGGGATGGACCAGATCAGCCCGTACTCGTTCGTCTAGTGATCTAATCTTAGCCGCTAGCGATAGATTCAACGGCTCCTAGGGCTCGGCCGGGAACGGGCGGCGCTGACCTACTGCGTGCGGCGGCGGCGCGTCGGGCGGCGGTGTTCCGGTGGTTCTAAAGGGGCAGGGGTCCATGGATTCTTACTAGAGGTCGAGGCGGTCGTGGCGGTCTCGATGAAGGTCACGGTGGAGGGAGAGGCGCTCTGCTTCGCTCTAGATTCCTCGTTGGAGTTCTACCGACGGCAGAGCTCGCGTCTTCGAGACGGTGGCGTTGATATGTGGCTCGAGCAGGCAAGGAGAGAGGTTAGGGAGGTGCGCCCGGATCAGTACCATCTAGTAGAGGCTAAAAAGGGGCGGCGGGAACCCTAGACTTACAGGAAAAATCGACGGACGGCGGCGACAGAGGGAGTTCGCCGGTGATGATCATGTCGTCGACCTGGGGAAAGAAAAAGCACGTGGCCAGGGTTAATGGATGCGCCAGAACCTAGTGAAGATGATAGAGCAGAGAGGAGGGCGTGTCATGGTCGAGGCTCACCGAAATCATCGTCGGAGTTGCGTCGGACAGCGGCGGTTCGAGCTTGCAATTGGGGAGCCTGGGGGCTCTACGGGGGTAGTGACTGAGGGGAAACTGATGAGGAGGGGGAGGGGATTAAGAAGGGGTGGTTGTAATGGCGAATTAATCGCGGAAACGCCCGAATTCAACCGGGTTTAGAAACGGCAGAGGGAAGCGGGGGTCTGTTTGTCGACTGGGTTGAAGACGACTAGGTGGCGATGACGTGGGAGTGGGGCCAGCGTGTAAGTGGGAGGGGGCGTGCAGAGGAGGCGTGAGAAAAATAAGGAGGGGGAGAGGGGTGACCTGGGTGGGCTTGCTGGGCTGGGTTGGGCCGAGAAGGCCAGAACTGTTGCTGTATAGTTTTTCCTCCCTTTTATTTTTCCTTTTAGATTTTCTTTTTCCTAGGTTTTTAATTTAGCAAAAGGGCTCCAAAAAGTCTCAAGACTTCAACAAATTTTTGGGGGACAAACTAAATGCGCAACACATGCCATGAAGATATGAGTGCAATGATGATGGTCTTCAGATGAAAATTTTGGGATGTTACATGCATGGTGATGAAGAAGGCCTCCAGGGTGAATTCCCCCCTCCGGCAGGGTGCCAGGAAGAGCTTCAAATCCCTCACGATCTAGGGATGGAGATGACGGCGGCTACAGACTCTTTCGTGGATTTTTGATCGGGCACTTAGGGTTTTCGTCCCGAGGGAATCTTATAGGCGGAAGGAGAGGCCGAGGGGGTGCTGGGGTCGGCCAGACCACCCCCTGGCGCGGGCCAGGCTGGGCCGTGCAGCCAGGTGGTGTGGTGACCCCCTGGCCCCTCTCCGTCTCGTACTCTGGCATCTGATGACTTCCGAAAAAATAGGCACTTTGGCTTTTGTCCCGTCCAATTCCGAGAATATTCATTTTCTGACTTTCCTAGAACCAAAAACAGCAGAAAACAGGCAGCTGGCACTGTGCCTCTTGTTAATAGGTTAGTCCAAGAAATCATATGAAAAGTACTCCAAAGTGTGGACAAAACACAAGAAAGTGGATAAAACCAAGCATGGAACATAAAAAATTATAGATACATTTGCAATGTATCAAGGAGTTAGTATGGATCTCCAGGTCCCGCTTCTGATTATTGAAGAAACTCCATTCTGATGGACTTCTGAAATATTACGCACATTCATAATGTCAATGCTAAAAGGACTAAACTTGATAATGATATATCTGCATATATGTGGCACTATCGTCTAGGTCATATTGGCGTTAAACGCATGAAGAAACTCCATTTTGATGGACTTTTGGAATCACTTGATTTTGAATCATTTGATACATGTGAGCCATGCCTTATGGGCAAGATGACTAGAACGCCGTTTTCCGGTTCAATGGAATGGGCGATAGATTTATTGGAAATCATACATACTGATGTGTGTTGACCAATGAGTGTGTCGGCGCGAGGTGGATATCATTACTTTGTGACTTTCACAGATGATTTGAGTAGATACGGGTATATCTATTTGATGAAACACAAGTCTGAAACCTTTGAAAAGTTCAAAGAATTTCAGAATGAAGTGGAAAATCATCGTAATAGAAAGATCAAATTTCTACGGTCCGACCGTGGAGGTGAGTATCTAAGTTACGAGTTTAGCACATACATGAAAGAGTGTGGAATAGTTTCACAACTCACGCCTGCCGGAACACCACAACGTAATGGTGTGTCGGAACATCATAATCGTACTTTATTGGATATGGTTCGATCTATGATGTCCCTGACTGACTTGCCACTGTCATTTTGGGGTTATGCACTGGAAACCACTACATTCACTTTAAATCGGGCACCATCTAAATCCGTTGAAACGACACCGTATGAATTATGGTTTGGAAACAAACCTAATTTCTCATTTCTTAAAGTTTGAGGATGCGATGTTTATGTGAAGAAACTTCAGCCGGATAAACTCGAACCCAAAGCAGAAAAATGCGTCTTCATAGGATACCCTAAGGAAACGATTGGGTATACCTTCTATCACAGATCCGAGGGCAAGGTTTTTGTTGCCAAGAATGGATCCTTTCTTGAGAAAGAGTTTCTCGCGAAAGGTGTGAGTAGTCGGAAGGTAGAACTCGAAGAGGTTATTAAACCTTCTCTTCATGAAATGGCGAGTAGCGCAGCACCGGAAACTGTTTCGGAGTTGAATTCACCTAATGAAGAGAGAGCTAATGATATTGATCATGAAACTCCGAAAGAGGACACTACCGAATCTCGCAGGTCAAGTAGGACACGTGCAGCTCCTGAACTGTACGGCAATCCTGTTGTGAATTTCATGGTTGATGAAATGGATGACCCTGTGACGTATGAAGAAGCGATGATGAGCCCGGATTCCAACAAATGGCTAGAAGCCATGAAATCCGAGATGGAATCCATGTACGAAAACCAGGTTTGGACCTTGGTGGACTTACCTCACGACCAAAAGGCCGTTGAGAATAAATGGATTTTCCAAAGAAAAACGGATGATGATGGTAATGTGACCATCTATAAAGCTCGACTTGTCGCAAAGGGGTTTCGAAAGATTCAAGGAGTTGACTACGATGAGACATTCTCTCCCGTAGAGATGCTAAAGTTGGTTAGGATTATGTTAGCAATTGCTGCATATTTCGATTATGAAATGTGGCAGATGGATGTCAAAACTGCATTCCTCAATGGTAATATTGAAGAAGAGTTGTATATGATACAACCTAAGGGTTTTGTCGATCCTAAGGATGCTAATAAGGTATGCAAACTTCAGCGATCCATCTATGGACTGAAGCAAGCATCCCGAAGTTGGAATCTCCGCTTTGATGAGGTGATCAAAGAGTTTGGATTTGTCCAAACTTATGGAGAGGCTTGTATTTACAAGAAAGTGAGTGGGAGCAATGTGGCATTTCTGATATTATATGTGGATGACATATTATTGATTGGAAATGATATAGATCTTTTAAACAGTGTTAAAAGTTATCTAAATAGCAAATTTTTGATGAAAGACCTTGGTGAAGCATCGTATATATTCGGCATTAAAATCTATAGAGATAGATCAAGGCGCCTAATTAGGCTATCGCGGAGTACATACCTTGATAAGATATTAAAGAAGTTTAATATGGACGGAAGTAAGAAGGGGTTCTTACCTATGTTGTAAGGCAAGACATTGAGCAAGACTCAAAGTCCGGCTACGGCGGAAGAAAGAGAGATAATGGATAAGATCCCCTATGCCTCGTCCATAGGCTCTATAATGTATGCCATGCTATGTACAAGACCGGATGTGGCACATGCTATTAGTTTGACTAGTAGGTACCAATCTGATCCAGGTTCCGAACACTGGATAGCGGTCAAGAATATCCTTAAGTACTTGAGAAGAACTAGGGATATGTTTCTTATATACATAGGTGAAGAAGAGCTAGTCGCTAAGTGTTACATCGATGCTAGCTTTGACACCGATCCAGATGACTCTAAGTCTCAATCCGGATACGTATTTCTCTTGAACGGAGCAGCAGTTAGTTGGAGGAGTTCCAAACAACCTGTGGTGGCTGGATCAATGACGGAGGCGGAATATGTTGTTGCTTCAGAGGCGGCGCAGGAAGCGGTTTGGATGAAAGAGTTCATAACGGAACTAGGTGTGGTTCCTGGTGCATTGGACCCAATGGTGATCTGTTGTGACAACAATGGAGCCATAGCCAACACAAGGGAACCGAGGTCTCACAATAATTCCAAGCATATTAAGCGTCGGTTTCACTCCATCCGCGAGCATGTCAAGGATGGAGATATAAAGATTTGTAAAGTACACACGGACCTAAATGTAGCAGATCCGTTGACTAAAGTTCTCCCTAGGGCAAAACATGATCAACACCAGAACTCCATGGGTGTTAGATTTATCACTATGTGAACTAGATTATTGTCTCTAGTGCAAGTGGGAGACTAAAGGAAATATGCCCCGAGAGGCAATAATAAAGTTGTTATTATGTATTCCTCATATATGATAGATGTTTATTTTGCATGTTATAATTGTATTGATCGGAAACGTCAATACATGTGTGTTTAATAAACAAAAAGGGTTCCTAGTTATGCCTCTCTTATAGACTAGCTTGTTGATTAACAATATGATCAAGGTTTCCTGATCATAAACATTGGATGTTGTTAATAACAAGGTCACAACATTTGTGAAATGATGTGATGAACATTCATCCGAAGTATAGCATTACGATCAAGTCATTATGTTTACATTGCTATAAACATCATACGAAGTAATCTTTATCCTTAGACCATGAGATCATGTTAATTGCTAACACCAGAAGAGTATCTTGATAACATCAAACGTCACACCATAACAGGGCGACTATAAAGATGGGTTCAGTGCTATGAAGGTGTTATGTTGAGGCTCATGGATCAAGAGTGGAATTTGTCAATCCCGATGACAGATAGATATACTCTGGGCCCTCTCGGTGATATCACATTAAGATAGCTTGCAAGCAAGTGATGTGATCACTAGAATGTTATATCACGGGAACGAGAAAAGAGTGCATGTCGGTAACGAGATCAAACTAGGTATTTGGATACCGATGATCGAATCTCGGACATGTATTATATCAGGAGACAAAGGGATTAAGTTACTAGCGTTAAAGGTTCTCACGATCACAGAAGTCATCGTTGAATATGCAGGAGTCAGTATGGATCTCCAAGTCCCGCTTCTGATTATTGATCCGAGAGGAGTCTCAATCATGTCTGCATTATTCACGAACCATAGGGTGACACACTTAAGAGTTGTCGGACACCATTTTGGAGCACATATTTTTGTGACGAAAGAATTGCAAACCGCAGGAATTGTTTCGATAGAAACCGGAATTGTTTCAGGTGAAATTGCAGAAAGTGGTTCTGCATGTGATATTGAAATGTTGTAAGGGGTTTTATGCGAATGTTTGTTAATTAAAGTAATTAACAAAATTCTGAATAAATATAATAAAAGAATTTTATTAAATGAGAGAGCATTAAACTTAGAGAATTTTAATGCATTTAAAGTGGAGACTTTAAAAGGGAATGTGAAGAGGCATTTTAATGTGGAGGGGCTACCACCACATGAATGGGGGAGGTGAGGGGTCACCCCCCATGAGGTGTCGGCCATGGGGAGGGGCACCCCTCCTCCTCCTATAAAAGGCCGCCCTCTTCCTCCTTCTTCCTCACACCTCCTCGTGAAGGATCTCTCTCCCCCTCTAGAATTATTCCCCCATGGTCTCGGATTAGCGAAGTACATGTTCCCGGTGGCATTTTGTCTGGAAGGAGTTTCTGCTTCTACTGCATCGCTGGAGCGAGGAGGTGGAGGTTGTCCGGTGGCTTGAACGTGTGTGCGAGGACGGATGCGCTATTGATTTGCGACGCTTGGACTTCCACACAATCTTGAGATCGGCAAGTGTACGACTACATCAACCACGAGTTCCTACTTGTTAAGAAAACTCATTGTCTTCGAGGGTAAGTTCTCGATGAATGTATATCCACCCATTGCTCTGCATCTAGTAGATAGATCTTGGCGTGTAGTTCTCATCGTAGGAATTTTTTTGTTTTCTATGTTGCGGACCCAACATTTGCAATGTATCAGCTCCGGGGGCACTTCCCCGTCTCGGCAGGGTGCCGGAATAGAGACTTTCTGTCCCCTGAATCTTCCCTTCGGTGGCGGCGGCGCTACGGAACTTTTCGTGGATTTCTGATTGACGATCTAGGGTTTCTGTATCAGGAGGAATATATAGGAGAAGGGGCGAGGTCGGTGGCCAGCCAGGGGGCCCACACCATGCCCTGGCGCGGCCTGGGGGGACCCGCGCCTAGGGGTGGTGTGGCCACCATGTGGCCCCTCTCCGTCTCTCCTTCTGGCTCCGTGAGTCTTCCGGGAAAATAACAACTTTGGCTTTTGTCTAGTCCAATTCCGAGAATATTCATTTTCTGACTTTCCTGGAACCAAAAATAGCAGAAAACAGGCAACTGGCACTGTGGCATCTTGTTAATAGGTTAGTCCAAGAAAGTGTATAGAAAGTACTCCAAAGTGTGGACAAAACATAAGAAAGTAGATATAAACCAAGCATGGAACATCAAAAATTATAGATACGTTAGCAACGTATCATTATGCCAAAATTATATGGATGAAATATTGAATAAAGTTCAATATGGAAACGACGAGAAAGGTTCTTTTCGCATGGAAGAGGTTGGAGTAAGATTCAAGTGTTTTGACACTTGGTGAGTGACCACATGAATGATTTGATAAATCATGTATACCATGATATGTACATATCCAGATATGTCCTATGCTCTAAATGTTATGAGTATATACCAGAATGATTCATAAGATGATCATTGAACAATAATAAGGATATGCTATGTGCTTTGGAAGGACTAAGGATATATATTATGTATAGGAAAGTGACAAATAGTTCATTGTGAAATCTTACATTGGTACTATCTTTGTCACAAGATACAAATTAAGTTTATCTCAATTTAGGATATGTGTTAAGGCGACACAATGGAATAGAATAAATTTACATGATAGTTTTGGATCAGTTCCAAAAGTTAAGGCATTATGACAGATACTACAAACAAAGGCTAAGTATATGTCTGCTCTAGTAGCAAGAGAGCATTCGTGTCAAATAGTTTGTTATCAAACTAGGTGCGGTTCCAAGTGGGATATACTATGAAGATCTATTGTACAACAATAGTGTCAACATGTGTTTAAGCTCAAGGGAATAAGGTCTCACCAGAGGAATAAATTATACAATGTCATCTCATTTGAGAATAAGAGATAAGTAATGACGCAATGATATGCAAATACACATAGACCTGAAAGTGTCAGTTCTGGAGATTAGGTTTACCACAAGCAAATCATATGAACAACACCAATTTCCATAGGTGTTAAATGCGCAGAGTAATAAACTAGATTATTGACTCTAGTGCAAGTGGGAGACTATTGGAAATATGCCCTAGAGGCAAATAATAAATACAGTTTATTGTCAAATTTCAAATGTTCATAGTAAGTTCTATACCATGCTATAACTATACTATGTGGAAATATTAGTACATGTGTGGTATGTAAACAAAATAGGTCCTAGTAGCCTCTATTCAACTAGTCCATTGGTCATTTAATGATCGAGATTTCCTGATCATGGACATTTATGTCAATTGGCAATGGGGTCATTTCATAGATGAATGACGTGATGGACACACACCCAACTTAAAGTATTGCAATAAGATCAGTCACAAAGTTCAACATTGCTATGACTAGCAAACATAGTAACCCACTCCTTTGATTGTGAGATCACATATAGTCACCATTACTGGAGGTAACCATGATGGTATCAAGCTTCATTCCGTAAAAGGGTTAACATAAAGGTGCCACTCAGGTTTTCCGAAGGGATGTGTAGAGGAGTGTGTATCAAGACCGGGATTTAACCATTCGAGTGATGGATATATACTCTGGGCCCACTCGATGAGATTACATCTATAAAGTTTGCAAACATATGACTAGGTCATGAGGATGTAATATCACGGGAATGAGTATACATTTGTCGGTAACGAGATCGAACTAGGTACGGAGATACCGATGATCAGATCTCGAGCAAACTAAGTATCATAGAGCAAAGGGAGTGAGACTCAATGTTTAAGGTTCAAGTGATCAAGTTATGTCGTGGAATGCACAGGTGCCATTATGGGTATCTTGATCCCGTTATTAGTCATTGATCGGAAAGGTGTCTCGATCATGTATGGAGTATTCCCAAACCATAGGGTGGCACGCTTAAGGGTGGATGACGCTTAGGGATTGATTTGGGATTGACGCAGAAAAGAGAAAGAACACCGGAATTGTTTCTAGGAGGTACCGGAAGTGTTTCGTTGAAATCCTATGTTGATCGGAGGGGTCCGAAAGGTGTTTCGAAGTAAGAGATATTAAACAATATGTATTTGATATTAATTAAGCAAATTAATTATCAATATATATATTTAAATCAATTTAAAAAGAGAAGCATGCCTACATGGGCCTTTCCTAGGGGAAAAGGGCCCACGAGGGAGCCCCTTGGACGACCGGCCAAAGGAGGCCTTGTGGGGAGCCCTCCCCATGACCGGCCATCCCCTAGTGGGCCAAGGCGCATGGAAGAGGCCCTCCTTGGCCGGCTACCTCCTCCTCCTCCCTTTAGTCCCACCCCGGGACTTTGAGGAGAGGAGGTGCTCTCGAGCCTATATAAAGAGGAACACCCCCTCCTCCAAAGGCATCCCAAAAATTCTCTGTTTCTCTCTCTCTATCCCTCACATGTGGTTCCTCTTATGGAACAAGCATATGTGGAGAGAGCTCTCCACCATACGCACACCGTTGTGCTATTGGGACTTCGGTTCGGATCAATCTTCTTCTGCTGCTCAGCTGGATCGGAGTCCTAGGGACATCTCTACACCAGATATGTGTAGAACTTAGGATGCGCCACAACTTCGGTGCTTGAAGCTAGGAGCTTTGGAGCGATGTAGCTTGGAGCATGGCGCCCATTCGTCTGCACGACCTTGAGGTCGATGCCATTGTTCGTCTTCATAATCAATGTTCTCCTGAGCGTAAATGCATGGTCTTAAAGGGTATGAATACCGAATTACTCCGTTACTTTACATCTGCATATAATAGATTTTGGCTAAGGTGTTCACGTCGTTAGGATTTTTTTTTGTTTTCTGCCACGGAACCCAACAATCTCAAATGCCCAAAGTGCCTTCATAAAGAAAAGAAGCATCCATGATAACTTCTTGTATGTGAGAAACCTTGCACGAAGACTACACAAGAGAAAATTTACGAACCTCCTATTCAAGCTTGATATCCGAAAAGCCTTTGATTCCATGAGATGTGAGTATATCATTGAGCTACTAAGAAGACATGGCTTCCCTCCAAAATTCCGTGATTGGATTTCCGCACTTCTTTGCACTTAAACTTCAAGGGTCCTCCTAAATGGAGTGTCCGGCCTTCCAATAAAGCATGGGAGGGGCCTTCGGCAAGGAGACCCCCTCTCTCCACTCCTCTTTGTCCTAACCATCTATCCCCTGCAAAAATATCCTTGAATTGGCTACACAATATGAACTTTTAAGCAAGATAAGAGGGAGAGGGGACATTTTGAGAACCTCCATTTATGTGGATGATGCGGCCATTTTCGTTGCTCCTAAGAAAGAGGACATCCAACACCTACAGCTTATTCTCTCAAAGTTTGGCAGGGTAACTGGGCTAGAAATGAATTTCCAAAAGAGCATGGTGGTTCCCATAAGGTGTCAAAACATTGACCTTGACGGAGTGCTTGGCAACTTACCGGTGATACACGCGTCTTCCCTTATCAAATACTTGGGCCTCCCACTCTCCATTTGGCAACTTAAAAGAGTAGATTTCCAACCGCTCGAATACAAAACAGCGAGCAAGTTGATTACTTGGGATGGAAATAACATCAATGCGGCGGCCGTGGTGCGCTTGTGGACTTTGGATGGCTGATAGATTGGAAAAGCGAGGATGAAAAAATTGTGGACTTTGTCCTCTATACAAGCAAACCCAAGAGACAGCGGCGCACCTTTTCTCACATTGTAGATTCACTAAAAGGTTCTGGAGATTGGTCAAGACATGGCTAGGCTTACCAAACCCCAATGTGTATGATTGGACGGAGAATCTTTCCATCCAAGATTGATGAACGAAGCTCGCTTGCAAGACCAAGGCTATGGCATCTATCACCATGCTCGTAAGTTGGTCGATTTAAAAAGAAAGAAATACAACGGTGTTCAACAATAAATTTGCACCGCCACATTCTCTACTAGGTATACATAAAGGAGAGGCTAGACTTTGGATACTAGCGGAAGCTAAATCTTTGAATTTTGTAATATTAGGAGAGTATAATTTGCATGCGGTAAACCGAACAAAGTTTATTCTCCTTATTTAATAGAAATGAGACAAAGCTTCTGTCTCCGCTAAAAACAAACTTATACGGTTCGTTCTGGAGTGTTACTGCTCAGATGTTAAAATCTTCTGGAGTGTTACTGCTCAGATGTTAAAATCTTTACTAGCATATACTCCCTCTGTTTTAAAATATAAGATATTTTAACTTTGTGAATAGGTGTATCTAGACTTAGTTTAGTGCTAGGTTCATCTAGTTTAAAGTGAACATACACACTAAAAGAGGTCTAGATACACTTTTTTCATAAAGGTAAAATATCTTATATTTTAAAACAGAGGGAATAGCAAGTTAGCATCATAACCTGGTGCACAGCTTCAGAATACTTATGAATTGTGGCACCAGGGAATCATAATATTTTGCTTCATAAAATTTATCCCATCACTTGGGAATTTTCCAACCGTCGCGTAGGGATAGCACTACTGACTAGTCTAGGCAGTGACTACTGGACGACATTCTCTGTCAGCTGGAGGGAGACGACGACGCCATGGACGCACCTTATCCGCCCGCGCGGCAAGCCAGCGGCAAACGCACGGCTGCTCCGCTCCCCTCACACGGCCGCACCTCCAACCCTACCACCGTACCTCCGCACGCGGCGTCGTTCCGTGATGGCGGCGCACCTCACGACGCCGCCGCGCTCCGGGCCGTTCTAAAGCGCCTCTCCACCGCGTCGTCACCGGTGCTAGGACAGGCCGCACCGACTCTGCACGCCCACGCCACGAAGCTCGGCCTCGACCGCCGCCACCGCGGCGTCCGCGATGCCCTCATCGCGCTCTACCTCGCGTGCGGCCGCCGCGGCGCCGCGCGCATCATCTTCTCTGGCGACCCAGTGCCTGACGTGATCTCCTGGACATCCATGGTGACCGGGCACGCGCGACTGGGCCTGTTCCGCGAGGCCGCGTCGCTGTTCCTGGCCATGGCCGACGACGGCGTGGTCGTCGTTGACGCCGTGGCCGCCGCCGCGGCATTCGCGGCCTGCGCCGGCGCGGGGGACCTCGCTCTGGCCAGGGAGGTGCACCGGCGCGTCCTTGCCGCGGTGGTGGCCCTCGACGTCGTCGCGTGCAATGCGCTCGTCGACATGTACGCCAAGTGCGGCGACGCGGCGGCCGCGCTGCGGTGCTTCAGGGCCATGACTCCGGCCAAGAACGTGGTGACGTGGAACACGATAATCTCCGCGCACGCTCGCGCCGGCGAGCCCCGGGAGGCGCTGTCTCTGTTCCGGGAGATGCTTGAGCAGCAGGGCGCGCGTCCGGACGACGCGACGTTCGTCGCCGTCCTCGGAGCGTGCGCGCGCCTCGGCGCGCTCGACGCCGGCATGTGGGTGCACGCCCACTACGCGCGCAGGACGGGACGGAATGCCGCGGCCGACGGCGTCGTTGGAAACGCGTTGCTGGACATGTACGCCAAGTGCGGCGCGGTGGAGCAGGCCGCGGAGGTGTTCGACGCCATGGCGCGGCGAGACGTGTATACCTACACGTCCATGATCTCGGGGCTGGCCGCGCACGGCCGCGGCGAGGACGCGCTGGCGCTCTTCGCCCACATGCGGCGAGCCGGCGTGAAACCAAACAAAGTGACCTTCCTCGGCGTGCTCTCCGCGTGCTGCCACGCCGGGTTCGTCGAGGACGGCCTCCGTTACTTGGACGCCATGTCGGAGGTGCACGGCGTGGCGCCCGGCGTCGAGCACTACGGCTGCGTCGTCGACATGCTCGGACGTGCCGGGAGGCTAGATGAAGCAGAGGAGCTCATCGCCGCCATGCCGGTCCGACCCGACAGGCCCGTCTGGGGCTCGCTGCTCTCGGCCTGCCGAGCGCACGGCCACGTCGAGCGCGCCGAGCGCGTGATGCGGCGGATAGCTGGCGAGGATGCCGACGCCGGGGACTACGTGCTCATGTCCAACATGTACGCGCGCGAGGGCCGGCACGGCAAGGCTGTGCGGGTGAGGCGGGAGATGAGGAGAAGCAAAGTGGACAAGGTCCCCGGCTGCAGCCTCATCGAGATCGACGGCGTGGTGCACGAGTTCCAAGCAGTTCCCGGGAACTCCGGCGAATTTTGTTGAGCTGACTGACTCTGTATCTTGCTTACACTGATGAACACAGTAAATTCCACTCACAAGTGAACATATTGAACAGCTTGACGTGTAGATTCCTGAAGGTATCTCACCGGTGGACAGTTTTTTTTTTTGGAGACCGGTGGACAGTTACTGAACATATTAAACAGCTTGTCATCTTGACACTCGCCATTAATGAGCCTGTCATGCAGATTCTTATATTTCTGCATTATTAGCCTGATCGTTTTACAGAGATCAAACATGGGATACTATGGAGTTACAGTGTCACCATGTTTTATGTCCTCGCATAACTCCAGCCCAAAATGTCGTGCAATATTTAGTTCAACGATGTAGCACTTCGGAGCATTGCGAAGCTCTGCTATTTTTTATTTAGAGATGGTGGTTTGAGTCTGTTACCATCATGTATAATATATTTAATCATACATGGTAAAGTCAGATACGGAGAAAGTCACGAAGACAAGGATATGAGCCTAGCGATGGGGGTTTGAGTCTTTGTTGCGATGAGGATCTGGCTTGGTGATTTGTGACTCGCAACAAAGACTGTTAGAGGGGAGACAACACATGAGAAGTTTATAGTCTTATCTTCCATGGTTAAAATTTCAGGTCAGGCCTTAATTGGTTGTGTCTAGCAATAGTCTTGTTTAAGGCATTGTTTTGTGGGCGAGAACTTCCTCCAGAGTGAAAACCTATAATCGGCGACTACAACTCTTGCGCACTGCGTCACTATTGGAGAGGTTGGACTTCTGGTGTTGTTTAGCGGTATTAGTGTCGCTGCTAAAGGAAATTGATTGTTGTAGCGGGACTTTTTAAAAAAAACTTATTTTTTTAGGTTGTGTGCATCCGTAAGGCTGCTAGGACAATGCGTTGTTGCAGAGGTTGGGCGTAAGTGGTATCTCCGCGATATTAATATGTTCTCCTTGTTAAAAAAAATAAACTATATTTTCCGGAAAAAAAACTATAGGGTCAAATACTCAAATTTACACTTTTGCAGAAAAAAACTCAAATTTACTGGTCAGAAAATAAGACCTATATACGTGCCCATGCACAACACATTTACAAGCAATGACAGATACTCCTTTGTTGCAGTACCATGATGCTACAACATAGAGCCTGAATGAGTAGTAGCACACTATGAAGAAGACAGACAGATCAAAGAAACATCGGCACATGAATGGGCAGTGTGAACGAATTCCATGTCTGAATCCAGTGTAGGTAATATCCAGGATGTGATTCTTGCTCTGCATTCAGAATAGACATCAAAATTATTACCCCGCTTCCAAATAGAAGAAGTATAAATTTAATCAAAATTTAACGCGGTATAACTTTACCAATTTTATAGACAAAAACATAAATATCCACAATATTATACCCATAGATCCACTATAGTTCATGAAAATATAAATTTAATATTCCCTTCTATATATAAGTTAAAACTTAGTAAGATTTAACTTTTGACCAAATATATGTCCTTTTTTTAAAAGGAGGTAGTATTACATTGAAGCCGATGGATCAACATATCTAACATGTAGCTTTAATTGCTTGTTGACGTCTACAGGGGTGGCTCAAATAACAATGATGTAGTCGTCTTTCGCTATACTTTGTCCTTTCCATGCCTTAGGCCTCGTTTTGCACGGAGGGTTTCACGGGGATTAGGGAGTATTCCTCGGTCCAGCCCAAAATACCCGTAGATCCCTGTTGGTCTGTTTTGCACGCCGGTTTTTTACGGGCTCAGCCCCAGATACCCAGCAAAACCTCGCCTGAAACACTCCAATACGTGTGTGTATCGAAAAGCTAGCCTTGCCTCGCGTTTCTGCAGCTCAGCTCGCTCGTTGGTTTAGCGTGTTTTGGGTGAACGGACTGGTTTCACCAGATAACCGTGGAATAAATACCCCCGATCCACGTAAAAACCCTTGTACAAAACAAGGCCTTATGAATCTGAGGTAGCGACATTGGTATGATAGCCACTAGGGTGGCAAAATGTCGATATGGCGGTTCTGACAGTTAGGCCCTTAACGTTAAGTTGCTGTTAATTTACAATCTGGGATGCATGATGAAGTTTGGAGAGAAAGATGTCGTATCTTCTTTTGAAAGAAAATGTGGTTATGTGGGACTCTGTCCTTTGAAACATGGAGAAATTACTATCCATCTATCATCCTCCGCACAAAATGCCTTTCCGACTATTCCACACTCCTCGTTTATAGGGCGAATGTATTTTCTAAGTCAAAACTGACTATTCCATACTCCTCGTTTATAGGGTGAATGTATTTTCTTAGTCAAAACTGACATTTCTACAAAATAATATCTTCTACTCCATCCGTCTAGAAGTATAAGGTGTTTTAGCTTTGTGAAACGAATGTAAAATCTATACACAAAAATCGTCTAGACACATTCGTTTCACAACACTAAAATGGCTTATATTTCTGAACGAAGGGAGTAAATGTTTACTCCTTTGTATTCCGGGACGACAGTAGATATCAATCTCTAAATCGTGGAGCCAAAGACAATTTTCACGTGTTGTTGTTACTATTATAATTATAATTGATTTTTGTTACTCCCTCTAACCCGTAATAAGTGGTGTACTAAATCAACGAACTATGGATAGAAGAAAATACATGATTATTATTTGTTTCTTGGACTATTGGGAACTATCTATTTCTAACTTGAGGTCGAGAGCCACCTAACCTTTAATCATTTAAATATGTATAGAATGTACGTACAAAGAGATGGGAAACAATTACATCATCAGACAACAACAAATATCGACTAAGGTTTAACTATTTCCAAATGGACCGACAAACAACCACTAACTATCATCTGTTTCTCGTATCGCTCGTTCCGTTGCGCTCCCTCTCATCCTCCTTGCAAAGGGGGCTAGGGTCTCTTCGCCTCCTGTCGACTCACCGCCGATTGCCTTGCTTCTATGGCCTTCGGACCATGGATGCATGGTGAATCTAGGCCCCCGCCGGCGTAGGGCTCCGTTTTCATGTTCTTAGGGTTCAAGTTTGGTGGGGCGGCGCTTGGGTGGTGGCGGTGGCGTTTTTTCCAATAAGTCTCTCCGGCTTCAGCCACATCTCGACTGCGACGTCTAGGAGCTTGTAGGAGTGGTGTGGTCCTTGAGAACTTCTGCTTGTGGGGATTTTCAGATTGTCATGGACCTTCATCGACAGTTCATCCTTTTTCTTCGTCTCGGAACGGATGTGATCTTTTTGACCCGTTTGGTGACTTTCCATTCTCAACCAACAACGTCAACCGGCTCAGGGAGGAGCGGCAGCGACAACGCGCCATCGATATGGTCTTGAGGTTGAAGCTGGTCTGGAGTCCTATTCGCAGAAAAAGAAACTATCATCTGTTCGTCAATAGGCTGAGAAATAATCGCTCACTATTATTGTTATTTCAGACTCTTTCAAAAAAGTATTGTTATTTCAGAAAATGATTGTCACAAATTCACAATCACAGGGCCCGAAGTGTGTGTTCTTGCACTTGCATGGTACGCTGTTATGATACAAGCGCGGGCCCATCTGCCAGCGGGCGTAAAACCCTCGGCCGTGTCTTCTGTCCTGCCCCTTTCCTTCCGGAGAAATCTACAGCTGTTCCTCACTTCCTCGTCGCCTCCTTCGCCACTATACACGGACGCGGCTCATAAAACCCCAACACTCCCACCTCCGCCATCCCCCCTCCACCACCGCCCCAAACCCCAACCCCTCAAGCATCCACCCCCCGAACCCCAACCCCCCGACCATGGCCAGCGCCACCGCCATGATCGCGGCGGTCGTCCTCGCCATCGCGGCCGTGGCCGAGCTCCCGCGCCCCTCCGCGGCGGCGGCGGCGTCCGGCGTCGGGGTGAACTGGGGCACGATGATGTCGCACCCGATGCACCCGGCAGCGGTGGTACGTATGTTGGCGGCCAACGGCGTCGACCGGGTCAAGCTGTTCGACGCCGACCCCTGGACGGTCTCCGCGCTCGCCGGCTCCGGCGTCCAGGCCATGCTCGCCGTCCCCAACGACCACCTCGCCTCCGTCGGCCGCGACCCCCGCCGCGCCCGCGACTGGGTCCGCGACAACGTCACCCGCAACATCGAAGCCGGCGTCGACGTCAGGTACGCACGCACCCACCGCCGTTTCCCCTAAAGCCAGTACCTTACCTCACGCGCTCGCCGTGTTGTGCTCGCTGGACAGCCGCGGTGGGGGTGCCGCGTATGAATGCTGTTCGTCTGCCGTGCGTGCGAATTGCTCGATGGAGTTGCGCGGCGAGACACGGTGTCTCCGAGCGCATACGAAATAATGCTTTCCATTTTTCGAGGTGGCGGCGTTTTTGCGGCCCGATAGAAACCTGGTTCGTTTGTCCGCGTAGAGAATGTTCGACGGAATGCCGCGCTAGGGCATGTAGTTGCGTGTTGTGGGCGTCGGTGCATTTGGCAAGTGCTGGGTTGAGTGTTTCACTAAGACGTGCTTCTGTGTTGGTTCATGCGGGATTGATGCGGCGGTCATGCTGCTGATACCGGTTTGAGGTCTCTCTTAGCTTCTGTACATATGGCAAAGTGCATCATACATTCGTGGCCGAGCGGTTGAGTTAACTAATCCTTTCATGTGCGCCATGGATAATGCGCGATCTGTGTTGAGTAGACAGTGTATATAAGTCCCCATTAAGCATCCTGTGAACTGGAAGCCTAAAATGCAGTTTACATAGCCGAGATGAAAGACTTGTTTCATGCATAGTAGCATTAGATATAAATCAAGTTCATATGATTCAGTTAAAATGTTTTAATCCTACATTTGTGTGAACGCGAAATCAAGTTTCTTTGAGGGCGTGGACGAACAATTATGAATTGTGTATTTGGTGTTGCTGCTGTATTTCTGGCCTCAGATTATAGAGCTGTTAGTTCATAGAGGCAAAAAGTAGCGCTGTTGGTGAAGCTGCATTTGTCACATTTAGTTAGTGCATTCTACTTTATTTTGTGTTGTCACAGTGTTCTCATGTGTGTGAAGTATCCTACCTTTCTATTACAGCATGCTGCATGTTCCCTTAATGTGGCATTTAAGAACAAGACAAAGATTTTGTGATGCACAAGGACAGACGCATTGTGACTAGCTGCTACCATGCTCAACTGCTTATGTATTTAAAGTGTAAATATGAGAATATTTAGAGGAATTTGAGGAACACGATGCACATATTATTTGTTTATGCTAGTACTTACTTATTTACAACTTTGTATAGTAGTCCTGTTGTGGCACTGCCCTCTTAGATTCACTGGTTATGTTTATTGTTCAGATATGTTGCCGTTGGAAACGAGCCATTTCTGAAGAGCTATAATGGCAGCTTCATCAATATTACTTTTCCTGCCCTCAAAAACATTCAGAGAGCTCTAGATGGTGCTGGTTTACAGGTCAAGGCAGTCGTTCCCCTGAATGCTGATGTCTACAACTCCCCTGACAACAATCCAGTTCCATCAGCTGGGAATTTCCGCAGGGATATCGACACTCTCATGGTTTCCATTGTCAATTTCCTCCATAGGAATGATGCACCCTTTGTGGTCAACATATACCCATATCTCAGCCTGTACCAGAATCCCAACTTCCCACTCAATTTCTCCTTCTTCGATGGTGGAAGCAAGCCTGTGTATGACAAAGGAATGGTATACACGAATGTGTTCGACGCCAACTTCGATACTCTTGTTTGGTCGCTAAGGAAAGCTGGTGTGCCCGACATGAAAATAGTTGTTGGTGAGATTGGCTGGCCAACAGATGGCGACAAGAGAGCTAATGTCAAGTACGCGCAGAAGTTCTATGATGGTTTTCTGAAGAAGATAGCCAAAAATATTGGGACGCCTCTGAGACCTGGTCACATGGACGCCTACCTATTTGCACTGATCGATGAGAACCAGAAGAGTGTGCTGCCTGGCCGCTTTGAACGCCACTGGGGACTATTCACATATGATGGGAAACCAAAGTTCCCTATGGATCTCAGTGGAAATGGCCAAAACAGCTATCTGGTTGGAGTTGAAGGAGTGCAGTACTTGCCGTCACAGTGGTGCGTGTTCAACAAGGATGAGAAGGAAAAATACAGAGAACTGCCAGCCTCTGTAAACTACGCGTGCTCGAATGCAGATTGCACACCACTGGGGTACGGGTCCTCATGCAATGGTCTCAGCCATGACGGTAACATATCGTACGCATTCAATATCTACTTCCAAACAATGGATCAGGATGTTAGGGCATGCTCTTTTGGAGGCCTTGCGAAGATCGTAACAGCAAATGCGTCGCAGGGAGGATGTGTGTTTCCAGTGCAGATTCTGAGTGCTTCAGAAAGGGTGGTGCCACTGGGACTTCTGGCTGCGTTCTTGGTTCTTTCAGTAGTCATGTTCATTCTCATGTAGACTAGGGAGGACAGTGAGCCCATTGGGACTTCAAGTTGTCGGAGCTGTACATATGAAGGGAAAGAGCATTGGATCGGGAGAGCAGATTTTTCTTTTTCTTTTTCTTTTTCTTTTTACAAGAGTCAAGACAAAGCTGGTGGGTGATTGAGGGCAAATGTTACCACTGAAATGGCAAGAAGTTAGTGCAATTTGCATGGGTGAGGAAGGTACAGGGGAGGCTAGTACCATTATTTTCAGTCGAGAATCTCACAAGGCAACAAGTGTAAACTTCGGAACATTTTACCACATCAATTGCCAGGCTGACTGCATGTTCTACAGCAGCATGTGGCTTTCAGGTTTTTGCTAGAAACCAAAATACTGCTACTACCTACGTACCTGTTTACTGGCCAATGGTTGTTCGTATATGAAATGAGCAGTTTGCTCAGTTTTATCTATCCCGTGTTTGGATATTTGATCTTGTTTTGGATGTATCGACTACGTGAGAGAAACATGTATTTGCAGCCATACTGATGGTGATGGACCACTGTGCATTATAATGTTGTGTGTCCCTTGAGTTACTTCTGTAGGTCTTATGGTCTCTTCAGTTTCAGTTCTTGTTCTATGTGTGCTCTTTGGTTCCGGTATCAGTCCCCTTTCTCTGGGAACATATGATTATACTGAAAGATTTCGCTGGTGATACAGTAGTGTTGGCACCTGACGCGTGATACACCAAAGGTTTCAGAGTCTCGACAATACTGATGGAATTTGGGCAAATTATGTTATTATGTGCCCCTTGAGTTACTTCTGTAGGAAGAACAGTAGTGTTGGCACCTGAGTGTTGGTCTTGTGGTCTCTTCAGTTTCACTTGTTTTTTTTAGAGTAAGTTTCAGTTCTTGTTGTTTGTGACTTTGTGCTCGTTGGTTCCAGTTTCAGTTGCCTTTCTTCAAGAGCATATGATCATATTGAAAATTTTCTCTGGAATTTTGACAAGTCAGGTCAGAAAATGGTGAGTTTGTGGTTTACTCGAGTTTACGTCTTACTCAATTAATCTGTCGTGATCCACCAAAGATTTTGAGGCTAAAAAACCACTTATGAGAAGGGATACGCCAAATCGTCAGAATGGTAGGTTCCATGTCGACTGTACTCGATTTCTGTTTTTGTAGGGATATTTTGTTTGTATAGGAACCCCCACTTGGGCAAGATTTTCTGAACAAATCTGGACAAAAACTGCGAGTAGGCGAGGCCTAATGGGTCCCAATGTACTCGTGGGCCTACACAGACTGCAAGGCCGTCGTAATCTCACCACGGCCCACACCGGATCCCCCTGTCTAGGTGGCAACTCTGTGCTCTGGCGACCATGTGGACGGCAGAAAAACTGTAGCCACCAAGTGGCCCCTGTAGCCAGCAAGGATCGGCGCCTTTACACGGACCACCCTTGGTTACGAGAAAATTAGGGATGAGACTCACGCTTAATGTGGATGGACGTTAATCATGCCGCAATTGGAATATAGAGACGAGAATCTTAGTTGGGGATTTGTCAATGGGGAATCTTAGCTAGGCTGTGCATCCACATGGTACAATGGTTGTGACATCTCAACAGTTTGCGAAGCGACGTTCAATAGTTGCTATTGTATTTTGTTCTAGTTGTTTTTTTTTTCCGCCTCGATGATGGGTACTATAGTTGTTCTACTCTTAGAAACAAATTCACAATCTCAATATACATCGTAGTTCTCTTTCAACTGGTCTTGACCGGTTGTTAAAGGATAAGTTGATAGAAAGACCGCAACAACGACGTCTCCACACTTATTTTGGTGTGACTCCATTGGAGTCAAGATTGTCCATGTATTATACATTCCGCGAATAAGATTCCATCATGTCACGTTCCTTTCTATTTTTATAGGAGAAAAACCTGCTCTCTTTTTTATTTGAAGAAAAACAGAATCTGGGTTTGACTGGTTGTTCATTTCTGGATAAAGATGGGATGGCTTCTGAAAAACAGTGCAAAGTTTAGAGGGTGAATCTGCAAAAAGAGCCGCGACCAAAACAAACCGTCTATTTATACACGGAGGCCCCTCCTGGATCCCCGTGGAAACCAGGAACCACACGCGCCAAGTACGGCCTCGCTCTCCGTCCAGCACGCAGCAGATCCCTCCCCTCGCCATTCCCGGACAAGAAA
This sequence comes from Avena eriantha, assembly GCA_910589775.1. NCBI lineage: Eukaryota > Viridiplantae > Streptophyta > Magnoliopsida > Poales > Poaceae > Avena > Avena eriantha. The sequence goes on from OU342746.1 coordinate 383,606,405, forward strand.
GATTCCCTGTGGTCGAGGGATATGGTGGCGATCGAGGGCCAGAATCCGGGGCTTGCGGCGGCGGCTGAGGCGGCTGGGCGGAGCATCCCGAAGGAGGCGCGGGGGCTGCTGCACGAGCTGGCGGCGGAGTGGGCCGACGTGGCGGACTGCCGGGCGCTCGAGGTGGTGCCGCTCAAAGGTGCCATGACCAACGAGGTGTACCAGGTGCGCTGGCTCACCGGGCCCGGCGGCGAGGGGGAGGCGGAGGGCGGCGAGTACAGGAAGGTGCTCATGCGGGTGTACGGGGAGGGCGTGGAGCTCTTCTTCGACAGGGAGGACGAGGTGCGCACCTTCGAGTGCATGTCCCGCCACGGCCACGGCCCGCGCCTCCTCGGACGCTTCCCCACCGGCCGCGTCGAGGAGTTCATCCACGCCAGGGTGCGCGCTGTCCCCTTCCTTCCGTTCCTTCTCTGTCTTGTCCTGTTCGATCCTGCAGTTGTCTGCTTCTAGCAGATCGTTCTTGTTTTCCACGCCCTCCGTTCTTTCCCAGCCCAAATTTTCCTGGAGGTACTACTGCTTTGATTGCATTTGGTTGGGCAACCTGTTACAATTGGGATCCATAATTGTGTTCTGTTAATTCAGAGCCGAATTATTACTGTACCTGGTGATAATATCATCACGTCGAATTCTGAATTTAGAGCATTTGTCTTTCTTTGACATCTTCTTCCACCGACTGCGTAGGTTATATCGTCTGCAATTTCAACGTTTGACCCTTCGTTAGAAATCTTATCCAAAATGTTCATCAAAGTCTTCAGTGAATGACCAATTCAATACTTACAAGTTACAGTAATACTCCATAATTAATGTTCTCTTGTTGACTAAACTGTACATTACTCTGCGGCATGTACCCATGTGCTGTATCTTTAAATGCTCTTGCGATAGCTTCTGAGATACTCTGCGGCATAAACTTGGCTCCAACTCATCAGGCCTAACATGCTGCTGTCATTGGTGACATTTCTGCTTCTTGAAAATATCTAGTAGCTGTACTGTTCCCATGCTGTTGTCATTATTTGACTTTCTGCAGCTTGGAGATATCTAATACCTGTAATAGAAAATTGTTTTGTAAATCAACGCTTCAGTTTTCTCATATTTCCATGTAGTACGAAGGCTGGGCTGAAAACAATATGGATTGATTTTGGTGTATTTACCTCGCTAAGGACCGGCTGAATGCTTGAATCACTTAACATGACTAAGTCAAAATGTCTTTTCAATGAATGAGAATAACGCGGTTGGCTTTGACTAATTAGGATTGATGACATGACACGGAGGGGAATTATCTTCGGAACAAAGTAGATATGGCATATGGGCACTGTCTAGCTAGTTTTATTACTTTGGACTGGTAATTTGTAGGGTGGGAATATTACTCTTTATGCTCCATTTTTTCTTGCGTTTTTTCAAAGGCATCAAGTTCCGTATCCTTGTTTAAGAAAAAGGATGGAACATAGACATGCTGATATTGCATTAAGACACCAGATTTGCTTTGACAGGAGATATGTTAGCAAAATGAAGAAATATAGAGAAAAAAACTGATGAATATATTCCTGTCAGACACTTTCAGCTGTTGACCTGCGTGATCCAGAGATTTCAGCTATTATAGCCTCCAAATTGAGGGATTTCCACAACCTTGACATGCCAGGTCCAAAATGTGTCCTCATGTGGGATAGATTGAGGTACTACTGAATGTTCAGTTACACAATTAACTTTTTTTAATCTTAGTCAGTTAGTTATCTTAGTTTTGTACAGTTTCTAGAGCTGAAAAAAATCATCGAAGTTAAGTACTAACTGGATATTACACATATTCACCTTCAATAGGAACTGGCTCGAAACTGCCAAGCGCGTGTGCCCCTCTGACGAAGCCAAAGAGTTCCGTTTGGATAGCTTGGAAGAGGAGATCACTGCATTGGAGAGTGAATTTTCAGGTGAAGAACAGTGCATAGGATTTTGCCACAATGATCTCCAGTATGGCAATATCATGATTGATGAAGAGACCAGAGCACTGACCATCATTGTAAGTTATTGCTTCCTGGCTTATGTTTGAGTCATTAATTATGTTCATTCATCAGGTTGCGGCATCATTATGTTGCCCTTATTAGTACTGCCAACCAGAAGAAATATTTTGTTTATGAGACACATTATTTCAAGGAAGGATTGATGCTTCATTTCCATATAATAACATCGGTTTCCTTCTGACTGCCATGCCTAGTTCGGAACCTCAAACTTTGATATTTGTTGCAGTTAGCTATTGAATTTGGCCATTCTCCCTAAAAAAAACTATCCAATTTGTAACCTAGCAAAGCTGGAAAACATGTTAAACCGATCTTACCGGCTCTCTTCGTTCTTCTACAGGACTACGAGTATGCAAGCTTTAACCCAGTTGCCTATGATATCGCAAACCATTTCTGCGAGATGGCTGCGGACTACCATTCAGAAGAGCCTCATGTACTGGACTACACGAAATATCCAGGTGTGTATTTTGCGAAGCTGTTGGTTTCTATTCTTATATACCTTCATCAATTGAGCTGTCTATTCACTATTTCTGCTCCTACTGCAACAGATGTCGATGAACGGAAGAGGTTCGTGCAGACCTACCTGAGCTGTTCAGGTAAGCAGAAAGCTTGTCATCAACCTCTTCTTCCACAAAAGCAGATTTTCTAGATCTATTTGTTTCACACAATTGCATCACCGTGCCTGGTTCTGCCACCCGTAGAGGTAGAAGGCGAAGAACCTGGCGAAGGAAAGGTCAAGGATCTGCTGAACAGCATCGAGAAGTACACGCTTGCCAGCCATCTCGTCTGGGGCCTCTGGGGAATAATCTCGGTGGGTTCCTTTGCCCGATCTCTATCACCGATTCTATGCACTGAGCAGGAACACAATGTTCATCCAGTCCAACTGAACTTGCATCTTCTATGCAGGAACATGTCAACGACATCGACTTTGACTACATGGAGTACGCGAGGCAGAGGTTCGCGCAGTACTGGCTGAAGAAACCCACGATCATATCCTGCCACGCCGATGAATGAACCCTGCCGGCGATGATCAGGTGTTGTCCTGATGGAAGATGGCCTGTGGCTGCTGCACACAGTATAGCTTGCAATGCTCCTGTCCTGACGCACTGGCGACCGTGTCTCATAATCTGTAGGCACCTGTTGAGAGGTTATACCATAGGTTGTGCTTGATTGCTCCACCGGGCTCTAGTGTGTTTTTTATTTTCTCTTGTTTTTTAGATGGTGTGCTGTGTTTGTAGCTGTACATATTTTACGTCGGGTGGCTGTTCGAAAATCAGCTGAGTGACAGAGACTGTAAATATTTTGCGTCGAATAAAACAGGGGTATAGAAGGAAAAGCCATGATCATAGCCTTGCTTTGAACACTAGCTAATTTCCCAATATTTTTTTGAAATTCACTATCTAATTTCCTGGATGAGGATGATTCAGGAAGAATTAGAAAGTTGAAGCTGTTGGCTAAACTGGAATACGTTTTTTTTCTAGAATTAACTGGAATACGATGTGGTTAAGTTTTTTTTTTGGGCGGAAAAAAAAACTTAACCACATCCTATTCCAGTTAATACAATGTGGTTAAGTTAATATATACTGGAACTTGTAGGCCTCTCACGTTGACCATAATGGGCCCGTGCCTCCCAAGATGCAAATTCTCTTACTGTGGCCCGGCCCGGCCCATGTTGGAGTACTGGTAGCTGTCAATGGCCGACGCCTTTGGCAACTTGCACGATTCAAACACACGCAAATGCCCGCGCCATATCTCCGCGGCGCCGCCGGCGGCGGCGGCCGCGGCCACCTCAATCTCTCCCTCCTCGCCGACCGGTGCTCCACCCTCCGCGGCCTCACCCTCGTCCATGCGGCCATGCTCGTCTCGGGCCGCCTCGCCTCCGACGCCTTCGCGGCTTCCCGCCTCCTCGACGCCTACGCCGCGCTCTCCCCTCCCGCCACCGTGCTCCGCCTCCTCTCCTCCCTCCCCTACGCCCCAAACACGTTCATGCTCAACACCTCCCTCCGCGCCCTCGCCTCCTCCCCCGACCCCGCCTCCGCCTTGGCCTTCTTCTCCCAGCTCCGCCGCTCTGCCAGCCACTCCTACTCTCCCGGCAGGCACACCTTCCCGTTCCTCCTCAAGGCCTCCGCCCGCCTCCCACTCCCCGTGTCCAGGCAGATTCACGCGCTCGTCGTGAAGCACGGGCTCGACAGCGACACCTATGTCGCTAACGGCCTTGTCCGGGCCTACTCGGTGGCGGGCCGTGTCCGTGTTGCGCGGAAGGTATTTGATGAATTGCCGGAGCGGAGCGCGGTTGTGTACACCACGATGGTCTCTGGCTACGCGCAGAACGGGCGGTACCAGGACGCGATAGGAGCATTCGATGACATGGTCTCCGAGGGCTTTGAGCCTGGCCCTGTGGTGCTGGCGTCGGTGTTGTCAGCATGTGCACGGTCGGAGTCAGGTGGGCTCGTGATGGGGTGGCGCGTGCATGATATCATGGAGAGGAAGGGGATGGCGGCGCCTGTGGGGGTGATCCTTGGCACGGCGTTGGTCGACATGTACGCGAAAAACGGGGCGATCGACGAGGCGGTGACGGTGTTCAAGGGGATGCCGGAGCGGCACACCGCAACATGGAACGCCCTGATCTCGGGTTTGGCGCACCACGGGCATGGCGAGGACGCACTGGCGAGGTTCCAGCAGATGCGACGGGAGGGTGTGCCGCCGAATGCAACCACGCTTGTTGGGGTTCTGTCAGTGTACTGCCACACGGGGCAGCTCGACGAGGCCCGCAGAGTCTTCGCATCTATGGGGGACTTTGGGGTGGCTCCGAGCATCCAACACTATGGGTGCATGGTTGACCTTCTCGGCCGGAGTGGACTCCTATCAGAGGCCGAGGAGATGATACGTGGGATGATGTGCAAGGCAGATACTGCGATCTGGGGGGCTCTGCTTACAGCCTGCAAGAACCACGGCGACATTGATGTCGCGGAACGGGCTGTGCAAGAAATGTTGAAACTGGACCCCAACAACCATGGCGTGTATGTGGTGCTGTCCAACATATATGCAGATGCTAACAGGTGGCAGGACGTGGATAGGCTGAGGAAGGTGATGAAGGGCGCACAGTTATCAAAGATCCCCGGGTCAAGCACCGTTGATGGATGTGATCACGGCTGACCATGGCATTTTGAAAGGACATGGAAGGTTTCCTAACAGCTCAGTGCTGATCAGCAAGTAATTTGCTGTCCATGAACAGATTGGCTCCCAGTATTTTATCAATCTTGAACTCCATCAACTTTTGCATCAGGTGGTAGCAATACTTGTTCATTTTGGTGAGGTACAGATGAATTCAGTGTTACAGCAGCAAGCCGCTGCCCACCTCCCTGCATGTCATGAAAAGTTCCCTCCCAGAAACCAAAGGAAGGAGCCCAATCATTATTTCGACCATGTATGCCGCTAGCAAGCAGTCCGTATGATGGCATATATCTTCAGTCCTTCCACATTGTCCAGCAGAAGCTCCCTTACCAGCCGCGCTCATGTTGACTTGAGAATATCCGGAGAAGTAAAGTTGAGTCATAAGATCGATCAGACGTGCAATCTGACCATTTGCAGATAAAAAGATGAGATGTACATTCAAGTCCATGTAAGAAGCGTTCTTCTCTCGCCATTGCTTGTCCATCACAAGGAAGTACATAACATAGTTGAGCATATCAAATGCCCATTCATCCTCTGGGACAAAAAGAAGCAAGGAGAATCTGGAAACTCATGAATAATTTGGACGATTAAAATTACATATTTACTGCACTGGTCCAACCTGAGAGCATTTGTACAAAAGCAGCTCGGACAAATGTTCCCGGTTCAGTTGCAAGCGGTTTACCTGCCTAATAACCGTAAATTACGGTTTGGAGACTGAACAAGTCTGTAAGTTCGGTCCGTGCTATACTGGACTGGAGAGCATCTGCATGATCATGAATGTGATGTTTACACCAGCAACTGCAAACGGGTGCTCCCAAGCGGCTCGGTTGCCACATTGTTTTGGTAATACCCTCTGAAATGATGCCTGCAGAGATGATCAGTGGATGAGTATACTGTTCATAATAAGAGCAGTTTCGGCAAGGGTGATACAATGCTTACAGAGAATGTCTTTATGAAGAATAAAAGATTCTCTAGAGATATGAATCCTGCGCCTCTGTAACAAGTGCAGTGCTGCTCAATTTCATAACAAAGTTTGAAGTTAGTCTGGCAAGATTTAGTTTCGACCATAGCTGTCCATTCCTTGCCATCCCATGTCTTCCACTGTTCAGAAATCAAACCTTCCTGTTTTTGACCTGGCTTTGTTGCATACCGAAGAGCTCTTTAGGCTTTCTGTTACCATAAGTTTATATCCATCAGGATTCAGGAGATAATATGGCTATTCAGTTATCTAATACTCCCTCCGACCCATATTATTATTCTCAACTTTATCTAAATTCGGATGTACCTAGTTAATGATTTAGACTAGATTCATTCGAATCTAGACAAAGTTGAGAACGTTAATATGGACCGGAGGGAGTAATTTAATTTGCAGTTATCTAATACTCTCTCTGACCCATATTATTGTTCTCAACTTTATCTAGATTCGGACGTACCTAGTTAATGATTTAGACTAGATTCATTCAAATGAACGTTAATATGGACCGGAGGGAGTAATTTAATTTGCAGATCGTATGGCTATCCCGCCCCATCGCCCGGCGCACAGAACTGACCGGCAGACGAGCCCTCGCCTCCTCACCGGCATCGACGCAGAATCCAGGTTCGAAGCGCTCATGCTCATCTACCGGCTGCCGGCCTCCGTTGTCCCGCCGAGCTAGATTGATTGTTGGTCAGTAAAGAGCCCAAGTCTGTTTACATTTTCTGTGCTCTGTAGTTCTTAGCTTAGTTTTCTTGAAACCCGTGTTCCTAGCTTAGTGAACACTGTTGAATAAAACAAATGAATATTCTGCCTTTAGAAGTATGCTACTTCGATGAAAAACATGTGGAAGAGATATATGGTTCTTTGGTCAATCATGTGGCCTCTTTGTTACTAGTTGTTACAGCGGAAAGGGGAAAAAATTACTCACTCCGGTCAGAAATATAAAACATTTTAGCTTTGTAAAATAAATGTATATAGACGTTTTTTATGTATAGGTTCAGGTTTAGGGTTTAGGGTTCACTCCGAACCTCTACGAACCTATACACTAAAATACGTCTACATACATTCGATTCACAAATCTAAAACGTTTTATATTTCTAAATGGAGGGGATACTATCTAGTTTACGACGGCAACTGTGCATAATTCTAAATTCCAGTGGCAAACATGCAGTGCAGATTTCACTCAACTTCTGAAATGCAAAGGCCTTCCTTTCTGTAGGTGCAGTTCCAAGAACAGGTGTCTTGTGGCATTGGGTGATGAGTGATGATGGCCAATAGCGGAGTACGACTGTACGAGTTGTTAGTTTTCCGTCCGTGGATAGGGTGTACTACTTCTGTTTGGGATTATTAGTCCTAAACAGAGGTAGTACTATACAACTCATGCCTCATGTGAACCTTTGTAGAGTGCGATCAGTGCCTGTGACACTTCTAGTTAGTTTTGCTCAGTGTACCCTTGCCTCTTTTTCTTTTTATAATCTCCGAGATGTGTAGGAATTATCTCCTAGTACATGTTGCATCGATTGCAGTGTCAACTTTGCTGGCTATAAGTCATGTCTATGTCACATGTAGTCATTCATATAGTCCACATGTAGTCATTCATATAGCCCACATGTATAATAGGTAGGTACAATTTTTTTTTAAAAATAGATAGGTATAAAAATATTCTAGTATATTAATGCATGTCCCACTTTGTAGTCTCACATAATGCCTAGGAGCACGTGCTACAGCCGGCTCTTAACTAAGAGTCCACTTCTCTTTTCTCTCCTCTTCTCTCTCATCTAACTAAGCAAAAGTGTAGTATTTTAATCCTTATAACCTGCTGACTAATTCTTATTGTACTTGCTCTTAAGACAGTACTATCTTAAGAGTTGAATCTATATTTAGTTTTTTAGACATGCATGTATGTGATTGGGCTAAGTATGTATTTTGCCTATGGTTCCGTGCAAGAATTGTACTCCTATCTAAGCTTAGATACAACATCACCTTCTCTCTTCATTAAGTATGGTACCATATAAGCAATTTGTCTATGATACCGTGCTAACAAACACGCACTGGAAAAGGCCTTAGTACACTTATTCTGCTTACATAAGGCCTTTTATAATGGGATTCTAAACATGACATTATAGGCAAATTACTTATGTGACATATACTTAACGAGGAGAGATAGTGGTGTTGTATCTTAGAGCAAGGTTAATAAGAGCAAGCACAATAGGATACTATAAGAAATAAATAAAATAACTTTGATGAGGTGGAGAAGAGAGAAAGTAAGCATGTTGTAAATTAAAAGGCAGCTCTAGCACGTGCTCCTTAGCACTTATGAGAGTGAAATATGAGTCACATATTAATTAACTAGTAGACTTTTGTAGCTAACTATGTATGCGTTGTCTATAGAGCTAACTATAGATGATATGGGAATTTCTTATAGGTAACATCATGCTATATTATTGAACTTACTCTAATAGCGTCGGCAGTCGGATATGTAGACATGCCATGTCATCTAGAGTCATAAAAAGCCCAACAATGCAATAGGCTGGCTATTTGACTGACTATTAAGTGGGTTATAATGAGAATTAATTATTCAATACATGCAAACGATTGGGCCTAAGATGCATGTAGAGTTACCTTTTCTCGCTAAGTGTGCTCCAACCGGGTGATACTACAAGCGCCCCGCTTTCCTCTCTCTTTCTTTATCTCTCTTCCACGTAGGATTTTGATGATATGGCACATACTATAGCCTACTGATTAGGACTTATTGTACTTGCTCTTAGCTAAGATACAAGAATTACACGGAACTATAGAAAAAATACATGGTTAGCCCAATCACATGCAAGCATGTCCTAAAAACATTAAGTATAGATATAACCCTTGAGATAAATTGCATTGGAGTGGTTATTTCTTACACTACTATCTAGGATGGCATGCTAAGATACTTTCATCGTGAAAGGACTAAGCACTCTCAAGTTATAAGCCAGTCATTTATTATTCACCATCTCTATTTTAAGGGAAATGGTGTTATTGCATTTCGATTTTAACTCTGTTTAGATGTTATTGTATTCCATTCTTATTCATATGGTTACTGGTTCATATGGTTACGTGACTATAAGCTAGTTAGTAAATATCCCTACTGACTGGATCGATGGGTACTATACTTATAGGTCACTGACACCCAACCAGCAATAGCTCGCACTAGTAGTATCCTATGAGTACAACACCCCGTCCATCTAGTCAAGTCGGTTGGCATGCCTCATTCACAAACACTCATTGTAGGCGACAATAACCCAAAACCCTAATCTATCACGTGAGATCTACGTTTGCGCTCTCTCTCTCTCTCTCACCCATCCAATTTGATTGGCATGTTTGTGTCCTCTGCCTCCGCATGGTGCTCTCCCAATGCGTCCAGCCATCCTTTTTTGTTATTTGACAATTAATTCAAACCTATTGATTGAACACCTACCATCAGAGCAGATTGCACTCTAAACCAGAACACACGAGCCATAGACATCGGAGAATGAGCAACACGATACCCCATGGCATTGGATCGAGCTCAAAAAATTGCAGGGCAACACAGAGAGATTCACACCCAGGCACAGATGAACAGAAAAATGCATCTAAATGCATGGCAAGACACAATCACTTTACATAACTGGCTTGATTTGGTGCTTCAAGAATCTCGATTGTTTGCTCAAGCATCTTTTCGGCTCGTCATCGGCCGCCTCGCTAGTGACTAGTCCAATCTCCTCAAACTTTTCCTAATAGTTTGACCCCAATAGCCCCATAGGATCTCGAGACGATCCATGGCGGTTCACATGATTAACAAAACACAGAAGTCAATATACCTATTAGCATAGATCTAACCGGTTCATCCATTACACTCGATTAGCTTCACCACATCAATAAAAGAACCACTCACGGGGGCCATACCCCACAAAAGATATACATAGACACAATTATTTATCTAAACATTATAATTTTAGTTTAGTCTAACCTAAGATATCAACAAACACTCGCCACTGTTATAATTTTATTTTAGCAATTATTCAAACATGTATGTCATGTTTGGATGGATCCAATGGGAGAGGGAGGGAGGCAACACTTTTTATATAATATATCATATATGTTCAATTTATTCTAGCATAACATATGAACAAACATAAAAAATTCTACCATCTTATGCTAATATTTTATTTAAACATGTTTCAGCTTCATTACAATTGATGACAGAGAAAATATGATGGGTTCAAGAACCTACAAAAGTCATATTGAGCTTTGTGTTATTGTGTTGAGAGAGAAAACTTTTACACTATATTTATAAGTTGATCAAACTAGTATATTTTTTACATATTTTGTTGATGAGTACTCAAAGGTTTTTTTCTTATGAACAAAGTGAAAAATACATAAGTAGAAAATTGTATGGCTGGTACTTATTGAATATATGAATGGTTGTATTTGTTGATCGAGATTTTTTTAACTGATGATTATCTTGTCAAGATTTTTATGGGCATAGAAACATGTCAAGTTAAGCTAGTTGGTGTTTCATAACACATAAGAATTATTTTGCAAAGGTAAAAGTTTGTAAAAATATAGCATTATCTAGGTTCGGTTCCACTCTTGTTGTTTCTAGTGTCAGGATGTATCCAACGGTTTGAAAATGGAAATTGCACTCAAATTATTGCGCCGTGTTGTGCCATGAGGGCGACAACTGGAGCACCCTCCTCTGCCGCTAGTGAGGAGTGGGAATGGGCACCTCGCTTCCGAGCTTGGTCTATGGCTTTTGTAATACCCTAAGCTAGATATTCGAATAACTCATATAAAATTTTGAGAGGGGTGAGATATAGAAAAAAATTGGGTGGGAAAAGATAATAGGGCCGAGAGCCGCCGGCAGATATGGTTTCCTTTTTCTCATCCAAGTTGTAGATAAATTCTCATCCCTTGCATGCGTGTCCTTTTAAATGGCTCACATGACGAAAACCAAATAGAAATTGCATAAATAAATGGTAAAAACCATGGCTTTTAAAAGTGACAACAACGATGGTGTTGCATGCCAAATGATGATGGCCACATACAGCTTCAACATGGACCGTTGGGTCTTCTATAATGTGTCGATAGCTCCATCAAACCTTGACTGAACTAAAATGTCGATTTAATCAGACTTTAAAAGCTCAGGTTCTTGCCAACTAGGAGCCCGTGACACCTCTGCTGCACGGGTGGACCCGTAACATGGCTTTGTAGCGGCATCTTGGAGAGTTGGAGATATGGCTCGGTGCCACCAGGGTGTTAGATTTGGTGAGGTAGGGTGGCCGACCATTTTGATATGGTTGACGATCTGGTGCCCGGGCATCCCAGTTATGTGGCCAAGTCATGCGTAGTGATGACAAGGTCCCTTACCGTCTCAGGTATGCACGTGCGGTGGGATGCTAGGACTGCCCGGTGGTTGTGTTTTGCAATCGACACTTTTGAATACCTAGAACCGAGTGGATCTTCAGCTGTGCAGGACCATGGTATGTGAGCAAGTGATGGGTCTTAAGTTATCTTCTGTAAGTGGAGATGATGGGCTGCACGGAATGTGGTGCGGTCAGAAGCGGATGCCAGGCTTGCGGACGCAAGGTTTTAGAGGGGCCTTTCGCCTCCATAAAAAATGGGTAGTTGCATAGATTTTAGAAAGTCTTTTCTAAGGGCAAAAGTTGGCGAGTTGTATTTTTGAAATTAGCATTCATAATAAATATTTTCATGAATTCAACCTCAAAAGTTTAGGATTAAAGATTAAAGACCTTTGGAAATTCTACATAGCCCTACTACAAAGATCATGAATTTTGTGAAAATTATTATATGCCTTGATGCCGAGTTCTCAAATGAGTTGGATGAGAAAAACTCACTTTCAGCGGGTCTGACTACCCAAGTAAGATCTCTAGCTTTCTTATATTTATTCATGTTCAAGTTCATATTTGGTTATCTAAAGTTGGTTAAAACAAATATGTAGGTAAGTGTGGAGATTGCCACATTACAAGATTCTAAGGTTGGTAAACTGAATAAAAAGTACTTGAATTAAAATAGCAGCTATTCAACGGATTAAAGAAAGCCATCTATTATTATCTTCTGTAACCATCTTAAATCTGAAGCACAAGGTAATAGTAGATGATGAAGCATTTATTTTCATGGTAAATAGATGATTCTCATTGTTAATGTCTCTTACCGCCAAATGTTGTCATTCGCTCATGTTTTCTGTTTGGAAACTATGTACACTAAAATGTATAAATGAAGCATTGTTTTGTTCAATTCTACATGTAGTGTTGTCATGTTTTCCGATAACTATCTTATATGTTTTGGCTCATGCGGTCTCTTTCTCCAACAGAGTATGATTTTCCCAAGGAAATAGTATTTATAATTTTTTATTTAAACAAGGAAAATACAATCTCATGCAACAAAATAATTTAGCATGCAAACTAAGATATTTGTTTTGGGAATTCTAACTGAAGTATTACAGCGGGCAGTGATACATTCCCAATGTGTGAAGAAAAATGAAATAATGTTTTTAATCAGAAAACTAAAATGAAAATAAACCAATATAGTCATTTCTAATGTTTGGAAATTTGCAAAACAAGACCTTCTTAGGCTTTGAAGAACTCGGTCACCATTGAAGATAATTTGCACTTTGATTGAAATGACTCTAATAGGTGGTATACAAATATATGAAAATACTTCTTTATCTAAACATTGCATGTTTAATTAGTCTCACCCAACATCTCAATAGACACTCACAATTTTTATCATTTTTAGTGTTTTTCAAACATGGATTTTATGTTTCGATGGATCCATTGCGAGAGGGGGATAGTAGTTTATAAAAATGCTATATGTTAAATTTGGTCTAGCCTAACATCTGAATAAATATCATAACTTCTATGTATTATCTTATTTTAATTATTTATCCAAACACATTTCAACTTGATAACATTGATGATGACATGAAAAAAAGGAAATAATGGTTAGTTTTCTATTGATATGAGAAAAAAACATTATACTATTTTTACAAGTTGATAAAGTTTTATTTTCAAATAACATTGGTTTACATGTTCTCTCGGTGAGTACTAAAAGGGTATTTTTTTTCCACAATGAACATAGAGAATAATATATAAGTTGAAAACCACTTGTGAGGTAATTGTTGAATATTCGAGTAGTTGCACATGTTTAGGAGATATTTGTAAGTGATCATGATCTAGTTAAAAAATATCGGCATAGAAGCATGTAAAGTTAAGTTAGTTGGAGTTTCATAACACATATGACATATTTTTAAGGGTAAAAGTGCTCCCTCAACTTGTGTGATGCTACATAGATCCTCCACTAGTTTAGAGCGTGCCCGCCTCAAGGATAGGGAGACATCAAGGATAGGGAGATATCCAATTGCTCAATAGGTAAATATTTATTTTCCTAGTGTTAGCAAAACTTTGCTAAGATCTTGGGCACCACTCTCTAATTTTTATATCCATTTGCCCAGTAAGGAAATATTATGTTCCTAGTGTTAGCAAAACCTAGCTCGCCAAATTATTTTGGCTTGCTCATTTTCTCCAATTTCAGCATGTGACACTTTCTCTTACCCCCTACTCCTTCATAGAAGAACCTAGCTCTAGACATAATCATTTTGTAGTGATTCCCTTTAGACAAAAGGTAAAAAATGCACTGCATATGTTGGAATACTATCAATGAAAATATCAACGAGAACATGTCTAGCCCTTGATGATGCTTGTTAATTAAAGCCATTATGAAGTCTCTTCTCAATCTTCTGAGCCACAAAAGCTAGACCACTAGCCATGATCTTGTTGTGGCTCACTAGAATACCAAGGTATTTGAGAGGAAACAAACCCAATGAACAATTGAAGAAATTACCTATCATCAACTGTTCCTCATCACTTACCCCCACTCCCAACACTTTAGTTTTCTGGTAGTTTATTTTTAAGCCAGACATAGTCTTGTAATACTAAAGCAAGAATTTAACCGTGATAAAGCTACTTTCATCATTTTCCATTAGCGGGATGGTATCATCTGCATATTATAGATGAAACACCCCACCATTGATGAGATGATGGGCTAAATATTGAATGTGCCCTTCAATCATGGTAGCATTAAGCATTTCTCCCGAACCATCACCTACTAGATCAAACAAAATGGGAGATAGATGGTTCTCTTGTCTTTGGCCTCTGTATGTTCTAAAATATCGACCATTTTATCCATTCATATTAATAAACACCCTACCGGAGTGAAAACTTGTTTGATCCAGGAAATCGAGATTTCACTAAACCCCTTTTTCCTAAGGATCTCAACAAGAAAAATCCATTGAATTTTGTTTCAAAATCAAGTTTAATGACCAAAAATGATATTTTTGTTGCTTCCAAGATATTTATGTTCTTAGGTCAAGAAATTGAAAAACAACAACACGGTTCCTTTTATGTGATGCCTTCTAGCTCTTCCCTATTGATTCCACACTAATAATATTCTCCCATCGGTTTCTTTTAGTTAAAACTATATACATGCACCTTTGTGTTTTGTACATATCGGATTCGTTGCCCTTTTTTCTGTATTTGGTGCAACATTTAAGCTTAGGAAATTTCCCTATCCTCAAGTAAGAAGAGTATGTGTATCGATACTCTATCTAAAACTATTTTTTTTGCGGGCTACCTAAAAGTATGTAAATTGATATTATATCCGAAATCACTTGTTAAAAAGAGCTAGTACAAATTCCTGCACCAACGTGCAGATACCCCATATAATTGATAATATATATAGATGTTGTATCCTCACAATATCTCTTTCATATTTACTGGCACTCTAATTGGACACAGTTCCTAGAAGAGTAAAAGATATTTTTGTTCAGAGGGAGAACGCGCGTAAAGGAACAAGTTAGTAGGGTGGGACCGAACCTAGTACTTGTAATAATAAACATTGAAACTGAAACGAATAATGAACCCAAATAATTGGTATACCTGACGATTGGTTCAGGACACTCTGTGTATGTACCTCCTTCGTTCATCTCTCTCATAGGGGAGATTACATGTTCTCAATCGATTCGTCACTGGAGGGCGTCAATCAGGTCATCAAGGCCAAGCATCATCTCATCCAGCACCCCGCGCAGTTCACCAGACAGTTTCCCAGGCGAGCATAGAACGACGACGCTCCGCCTGTGACAGGCCGCGACGAGTTCGTGGGCGTGGAGGAAGGTCTTGTGGAGACTCTCAAGTCCTCGGCGCACGGCCGTGTCTTTCTTCATCTCCGTGTCCTTGTGCTCGAGCTGCGACAGGATTAGGCTGACTCTGCTTGCAAGTTTGTCGATCTGCACGCACTCATCTTTGTTCCAGCGTACCGTCTCCGTCGCGGTCCTGATACGGAATGCGACGCCAGCGATTTCCTGCAGCAAGGCACCATTCTTGACGTGGCGGTCCTCGAATTCCCCACAGTAAAACCTATCTGGGGGAGAAAAAGATACATCTTGCGTTTGGTCGGGAGAAAGCCCAGATTCTAGAGCTTGTTCCGGCGCCGTCTCGTCGCCAACTAACGGATGTGGTATAATCTCCCCTGTCTATGTACAAATTTTTGTAATACGGTTAACCAATGCATGTAAACAACTCTCTAAAACGGCTTATATTATGGAAACGGAGGTAGTAGGAAATATCGTGCTGTGATATGAAAAGTACCTCTGCTGTTTCTGCGAGCATAGCAGGTCCAGGACCAAGCTGCTGCGTTTGTCTATTTGTCTAGAGATGTGGTAGACCAAGATGGCGAACGTGGCTTCGGAGTTCCCATCCGAGATTCCCCGATCCACCTTGCCCAGCTTCTTTGACACCTTCCCCGCGGTGCAGTAGAGGCACACGGCGTTGGTCTCCTCCTGGCAGCCCGTGACGAGCTCCAGGGCCTCGCCGAGGACCTCGGCGAGCGCCTCCACGGCGTCGCGCACCGCGGGGCTCTCCATCAGCTCGGTGTTGTCCTCGCACAGCGACAGCGTGTGGCCGACCCTCTCCACGCGGCGCTTGATGTGGGCGCAGTCCTTCCTGTTCTGCCGAACTGTGTCCACGGCGTCCTTGATCTTCAGCGCCAGCTCCATGGCCTTTGTCATGCAGCCTACCGCGTCGGCCATCCTCCGCGGGGGTATGGATTCCAGTGGTCTATCGTGGGCTGTCCCCTATCGTGGATATTCCCACGCGCTTCGGCTCAAAGACTCAGAGGGAGAGTATCATCATTGAGTTTGACTAACTCCAACATTGGTACTATCTAATTCTTTATAAACAGGTTCGCTTTTCTAGAATTGAGATTTGTACCATAGATCTACGACCGAGCCGTTTACCAGTTTTTTTAGCTTCAAAAGATAAGATGCTAGTGCAATGGATCAAAAGAATTGTTAGCAAAAGTGCTTGTGCGTTGCACCGGGAAGACGGATCCAATTCGTAAACATAATTTTTTGTCTTCGCGTCACTGGTCTCGAGCTACGCGTTTCTCTTATATTGGCTGAAACTATTCACACACCTTATAGAACTATGTTGCGTTGCAACTAAATTTTTTTACCTCCACCCATGATTTGTATAATTATGCTGACTTCATGTAAGAAAAGATAGACAGATTAAATTTGCAGAAGACTAATGCTGAGGACGAATGCATATTTTTCTTTTTTCAAACTCCTCACTTTTTATGAAAAAACAGAAAATAGAAAAAGACAAAGAAAAGAAAAAGAAAAAACGCATACGCCTTTGACCTAAGATTCGAAGTAGTTCACTACTACTAATTTGCAATTTCTAACCTTTTCTTTTGGAAAGCCGCACGCAATATTCAAGTTGTGCGTACTTTCTCGGCCAAGTGGTCGGTAGTATGCATTTACCATCTTGCTCCAGAAATCTCACGCTGGACGTGCAAAGCAACATGGCCATGGCGAAGCAGGCTCGGCGATAAGGGATTTTCCTTTAGGGCTGGGACTGGGAGGGTCCTTTTCACGCTTTGGAAGCGATGTGACACCGGAGTAGCGAACCTGCCCCTGGCAGCTGTCGGTCATTCCACCAGGTGATCTCGTGCGGTGCGGCCCGCTCCTGTGCCACGCCATCACTATAGAAAAACGGCCTATAGTCCTGATTCTAGATGGCTTGTATTCCTGATTGGACAACTGGGATTATAAAATCGGAACTAAAGGTGTCTCGGTTGTGCCATAAATCGGAACTAAAGACACTCCACATGGCTGCGGTAAGTTTTTAAATTTTCCATAAAAAAGTTTTAGATTTTTTTGAGATTCAAAGTTTCGGATTTTTGAATTGTTTGACAGTTTAATCTTTAATCACCCCTATTCCTATTCTCATCTCAAAGTGCATACTCGTGGTCAAACTTTACAGTCGGTCACCCATCCTCACACTGCTCCACCCTCAACACGCTTAATTTTTGAATTCCTACCAAATTAGCTTCCAAGACTGCACTCGTAACTTTTTGGTAATATGATGTTATTAATTCTATTAACCCTAGACTCTGATAACACATGATTTTATTTTTTGAATTCCATTTTTTTTTCAAAATAAGCAACAGTGAACTCTAAATACTTTATGCATAATTCAATTATTAATTTAAAAACTCAAAAATTTCATTAAAAAACTCTCAAAATGCAAAATCAAAAATTCCAAAATAATATAAAAACTTAAAAATAATTAAAATGTAAAATAAACAACAAAAGAAATTCAAAAGTTTTAGAAAATATCATTTTTCTTATTTTTTCCTAGCAAAACCTAAATCTTCCTACTTTTATAATTTTCTTTGAAATTTTGAAAATCCGTCATTTGTGCAAACGGCTCTGGGCCATTGAAACTAGATGTAACTTTTCGCGTAGATAATTTTTTATATATTACATAATTTTTTTCGAGTTCGTATGCAAAAGTTTTAGCCGTTTTAATTCGAAATAACTTTTTTTTCATAAAAATCATTTTTTTCCTAAAAGTTGGTTGCGTGAGGTACATGCATGTCAACGCATTTTGATATTTTAAGTTTTTATCATTTTTTTATTTTTAAATGTTTTTTGTGCAGGGTAGGAATATAGGGAAAATGTAAGTTTACCTTTAGTCCGGATTGGTGTCTCCAACCGAAACTAAAGATCTATCTTTAGTCCCGGTTGGAGACACCAACTGGAACTAAAGGTCACTATAGGGCCGTATCCCCTGAGGGAAAACTGCCTAGAGGGAAGCCGCGCGGGCGGGCGGCAGCTGGCCGCCGCCTAGCGGGCCGCAACAGCGAGCCCACCCGGGCGGGTGTGCGGAGGCGAGGGTAGGGTTGAGGTAGCCACTGGCGTGTGCCGGTGGGCCACGGCCTTGGGCCCACGCGGGCGTGCGTGCGAGGCGAGCGCTGGGCCACAATCCAGCCCACCCGGTCTCCGTCGTACGGGATGCTAGCGCTTGCCACCGCTGCTGGGCGCGTGCGGCCCACTCGGCCACCGCAGTGAGTCCAGCCGGCTGGCTGCTCCCCTCTTGTTTATTTCCTTTGCCTGTTAGTCCTACATAGGAAACTCTTTGGGAAGGGTACACCGCGCTTCGCCTATATAAAGGGATGTCCGTGGGTTAGAATAAACACACCAATAATTGTCTAAGACACTTTTCCTTAAAGAATAAATCTCTATCTTTCTCTCTTGCAACTACGGTCCAAAGTTAGGGCTGTGCGCGCAAGAGAGACTTCGTTGCAGCACGGCGATACGCTGCGGGGATTCCAAGCCGGAGATCTTCTTCCGCTATCGGCAGGGATTAGGGAACCAGAAGTCGTCACTGTATGTTGCATGTGTGCGAAAACTCGGAGGGGCTACCATGATGGGTTCGTAGCATGGAAAACAAAAAATTTCTACCGCAAGAACGAACAAAACCTAGATCTAATCTAGATAAAAGCCAAGATCTAATCTATTAGACATGAGCAACGAGATAGATGGGAACTAACCCTCATAGATCCGAAAGCGTTAACGAGATTAGATCTCGTGGTTGATGTAGTCGATCACTTGCCGATCTCAAGATCGTGTGGACGATCCTTCCGGCGTCGCGTTCCAGCAGCGCTTCCGCCCTCGGACAAATAGACGATCCTTCCGGTGCCGCGATTCGGCAGCGCTTCCGCAGTCGGTCACACGTGCGGAGTCGAAGCAGACCTTTCTCTCCCCGTTCCAGCGAGCAGCGGAGGTAGTAGATCTTCTCCACGGAATCCCAGCAGCACGACGGCGTGGTGGTGGTGGAGTAGAGAATTCTGCAGGGCTTCGCCTATGCCTGTGCAGAAGATGGTGGAGGAGAGAGGTGGCAGAGATTGGACGTTATGAGAGCAGCAGAGGAGGGGGCGCCCCTGCCCCTCTATTTAAAGAGGGGAGGCGCCTAGGGAGGGGGAGTCCTTGTAGGACTCCCCTCCCTCTCTAGGCCGGCGGATTGGAGGTGGGGGGAGGAGTCCTCCTCCCCCACGAATCCGTATCTTGACCCACCAGGACTCCTTGATCCCTATCTTGATTTTCAAGCAAACTCCAAGATATCTTCTAGAACCTTCCGGAACATTCCGAAACCTTCTAGAATCCTCATACAAACACTCCGGAACATTTCCTAACTCATAAAATGATCTCCTATATATGAATCTTATTCTCCGGACCATTCCGGATCTCCTCGTGATGTCCCGAATCCAATCCGAGACTCCGAACAACATTCGGTCTCCAACGCACATTCCATATCTACTTAAAACAACTTCGAACCTTAAGTGTGTCACCCTACGGTTCGTGAATATGTAGACATGATAGAGACACATCTCCTATCAATAACCATCAGCGGGACCTGGAGATCCATAATGGCTCCCACATACTCAACGATGACTTTGCGATCAATTGAACCACTTACATACGAAACTAATTCCCTTTGTCTCGCGATACTATACTTATCCGAGGTTTGATCGTTGGTATCTCCATACCTAGTTCTACCTCGTTGCTGATAAGTACTCTTTACTCGTTCCGTGATATGTCATCCCTTGTGACCTAGTCACATGCTTGCAAGCTAACTAGATGACATTCCACCGAGAGGGCCCAGAGCATATCTATCCGTCATATGGATGGACAAATCCCAATCTTGGTTCATGCGCTTCAACACATACTTTCAGAATACCCAATGACACTTTTATAACCACCCAGTTACGAAGCGGCGTTTGATGTCATCAAAATATCCATCCGGTTATGGTGATTAACATAACCTCATGGTCGAAGGAATAGGTTACTATGTGTTTGAAAGCTTACAGCAATACGAACTTAATGACTTGATCTTATGCTACGCTTACTATGGGTGTGTGTCCATCACATCATTCTCCTAATGATATGACCTTGTTATTAATCACATCCTAATGTCCATGATCAGGAAACCATGATCATCAATTAATCAACAAGCTAGTTCAACAAGAGGCTTACTAGGGACTCTTATATGTTTACAAAACACACATGTATTAGTGTTTCCTAATAATACAATTATAGCATGGGATGTAAACATTCATCATAAACACAAAGATATAATAATAATCACTTTTATTATTGCCTCTTGGGCATATCTCCAACAGTCTTCCACTTGCACTAGAGTCAATAATCTAGATTACATGGTAATATACCGAACACCCATGGCGTTTTGGTGTTGGTCATGCTTTGCCCTAGGGAGAGGTTTAGTCAACGGATCTGCCACATTCAGATCAGTGTGTACTTTGCAAATCTTTATGTCACCATCTCGGACATACTCGCGAATAGCGTGGAAACGTAGCTTGATGTGCTTCAGCTTGCTATGTGACCTTGGCTCCTGCGCATTAGCTATGGCACCTGTGTTGTCACAGTAGATGGCCATCGGGTCCAACGCACTGGGAACCACGCCGAGTTCAGTAATGAATTCCTTCATCCAAACGGCTTCTTGTGCAGCCTCCGAAGCAGCTATGTATTCCGATTCAGATGAAGATTTCGCCACAATGCTTTGCTTCGCACTCCTCCAGCTCACTGCAGCACCATTCAAAATAAATACGTATCCCGACTGTGACTTCGAGTCATCTGGATCGGTGTTCCAACTAGCATCGGTGTAACCGTTTACAACAAGTTGTTCATCACCTCCATAAGAAAGAACCATATCCTTAGTCCTATTTAGGTACTTTAGGATATTTTTGACCGCTGTCCAGTGCTCCATTCCAGGATCACTTTGATATCTGCTAGTCAAACTAACAGCATGTGCTATATCCGGTCTTGTACACAGCATGGCATACATGATAGAACCTATGGCTGAGGCATAGGGAATGTTATTCATTTTCTCTCTATCTTCTGCCGTAGCTGGACTTTGAGTTTTACTCAAGGTCTTACCTGACAACATGGGCACGAACCCTTTCTTGCTATCTTCCATTCTAAACTTCTTTAGAACTTTGTCCAAGTATGTACTTTGTGAAAGCCCTATTAGGCATCTTGATCTATCTCTATAAATCTTGATGCCTAGAATATATGCCGCTTCGCCAAAATCCTTCATTGAAAAACTATTATTCAAATAGGTTTTGACGCTATTAAGAAGTTCTATATCATTCCCAATCAACAATATGTCATCTACATACAGTACTAGGAATGCTACAGAGCTCCCACTCACTTTCTTGTAAATACAAGCTTCTCCATAAGTTTGTATAAATCCAAAGTTTTTGATTACTTTATCAAAACGTTGATTCCAACTCCGGGATGCTTGCTTCAGTCCATAAATGGAGCGCTGAAGTTTGCATACCTTGTCAGCATCTTTAGGATCGACAAAACCCTTGGGTTGTACCATATACAACTCTTCCTCAATGTCACCATTAAGGAACGCCGTTTTGACATCCATCTGCCAAATCTCATAATCGAAATATGCAGCAATTGCTAACAAATCCTCACAGATTTTAGCTTCGCTACTGGTGAGAAAGTCTCATCATAGTCAACTCCTTGAATTTGTCGGAATCTGGGCTCACCATAGCTTCTTCATACGTCGCAGGGTCATCATCGTTGTCCACCAACATGACGTTCAAGGCAGAGTCATACCAATCAGGAGTGGTACGAACCCTCGTTGACCTGCGAGGTTCAGGAGTAACTTCGTTTGAAGTTTCATGATCATTATCATTAGCTTCCTCTTCAATTGGTGCAGGCGGCACAAAAACATCTTCCGGTGCTGCGCTACTCTCAAATCCGAGAGAAGGTTCAATAACCTCATCGAGTTCTACTTTCCTTCCA
This sequence comes from Avena eriantha, assembly GCA_910589775.1. NCBI lineage: Eukaryota > Viridiplantae > Streptophyta > Magnoliopsida > Poales > Poaceae > Avena > Avena eriantha. The sequence goes on from OU342746.1 coordinate 383,628,816, forward strand.
GTCACCTCTTTCGAGAGAAACTCCTTCTCAAGAAAGGATCCATTCTTTGCAACGAAAACTTTGCCTTCGGATCTATGATAGAAGGTATACCCAATTGTTTCTTTAGGGTATCCTATGAAGACGCATTTCTCCGCTTTAGGTTCTAGCTTATCAGGTTGTAACTTCTTTACGTATGCTTCGCAACCCCAAACTTTAAGGAACGACAACTTAGGTTTCTTACCAAACCACAATTCGTACGGTGTCGTTTCAACGGATTTAGATGGTGCCCTATTTAAAGTGAATGCGTCTGTCTCTAATGCATAGCCCCAAAATGATAACGGTAAATCTGTAAGAGACATCATAGACCAAACCATATCTAAGAGAGTTCGATTACGACGTTCGGACACACCATTACGCTGTGGTGTTCCCCGCGGTGTCAACTGTGAAAGTATTCCACATTTCTTTAAATGCATGCCAAACTCGTAACTTAGATATTCACCCCTGCGATCAGAACGCAGAAACTTAATCTTCTTGTTACGATGATTTTCCACTTCACTTTGAAATTCCTTAAACTTCTCGAAAGTTTCGGACTTATGTTTCATGAAGTAGACATACCCATATCTACTCAAGTCATCCGTGAAAGTGAGAACATAACGATATCCACCACGCGATGCTACACTCATTGGACCGCACACATCGGTATGTACTATTTCCAATAAGTCTGTAGCTCGCTCCATTGTACCAGAGAATGGAGTCTTAGTCATTTTTCCCATTAGACATGCTTCGCATCTTTCAAGTGATTCAAAATCAAGTGATTCAAGAAGTCCATCTGAATGGAGTTTCTTCATACGCTTCACTCCAATGTGACCAAGACGACAGTGCCACATGTATGTAGAATTATCATTCAATTTAATTCGTTTAGCATCTATGTTGTGAACATGTGTATCACTACTATCGAGATTCAGTAAGAATAAACCATTCATCTCAGGTGCATTACCATAAAAGATATTACTCATATAAATCGAACAACCTTTATTCTCAGACTTAAAAGAGTAACCGTCTCGCAATAAACAGGATCCAGATATAATGTTCATGCTTAACGCATGCACCAAATAACAATTATTTAAATTTAAAACTAATCCCGAAGGTAGATGTAGAGGGAGCGTGCCGACGGCGATCACATCAACCTTGGAGCCATTTCCAACGCGCATCGTCACCTCGTCTCTTGCCAGTCTTCGTTTATTCCGCAGCTCCTGTTTCGAGTTACAAATATGAGCAACCGAACCAGTATCAAATACCCAGGCACTACTACGATTACTAGTAAGATACACATCTATAACACATATATCAAATATACCTTTCTTCTTGATGTTGCCATTCTTCAGATCCGCCAAGTACTTGGGGCAGTTACGCTTCCAGTGACCAGCTCCCTTGCAGTAGAAGCACTCAGTTTCAGGTTTAGGACCAGCCTTGGGCTTCTTAGCAGGTGTGGCAGCTTTCTTGCCGTCCTTCTTGAAGTTGCCCTTGTTCTTAGGCTTGCCCAGTTTCTTGAAATTGGTGGTCTTATTGACCATCAACACTTGTTGCTCCTTCTTGATCTCCACTTCAGCAGTTTTCAGCATGGACGACCGTTCAGGCAACGTCTTGTTCATGCAGTGCATGTTGTAGTTCATCACAAAGTTCTTGTAACTTGGTGGCAGTGATTGAAGGAGACGGTGAATCCCCAATTCATTAGGAATCGATATTCCCAACTCTTGGAGCTTCTTAGCGTACCCAGACATGGTGAGCACGTGCTCGCTAACAGAGCTTCCTTCTTCCATCTTACAGTTAAAGAACTTTTCGGAGGTCTCATAGCTCTCCATGGCCGTGCGAGTCTCAAAAATTAGCCTGAGCTCCTTAATGATCTCGAACGGGTCATGGTGCTCAAAACGCTGTTGGAGCTCCGCTTCTAAACCGTACAGGATGGCACACTGAACTGTGGAGTAATGATTCTTCCGAGTGGCGAAAACATTCTTTTCGTCATCGGTGGTATTATCTGCAGGTGGGTCACCTAGCGGTGCATCGAGCACATAGGTCAACTGACCAGCCCTGAGGACGATCTTCAGTCCACGGAACCAGTCCGTGAAATTGCTTCCATTGTTTTTAAGCTTTTCTTTCTCTAGGAACGCATTGAAATTGATGGAGGGGGTCGCCATAATCTACAACAATTTGCAAGTAGTTTAGACTAAGTTTATGACAAATTGAGTTCAAATTTAATTATTAAACTAACTAGGTGAACTCCCACTCAAAACAACATCCCTCACATTGTCTTAGTGATTACACGAACCAAGTCCACTACACCAAGTCCGATCTTCACGAGAGAAGATGTAGTTTCATCGGCGAACAATCTTCATGTTCATCATATCAATTATATGACTCATGCTCTACCTTTCGGTATTCCGTGTTCCGAGACCATGTCTGTACATGCTAGGCTCGTCAAGATAACCTTAGTTTCCGCATGTGCAAATCTGGCTTGCACCCGTTGTATGCACACGTAGAATCTATCACATCCGATCATCACGAGATGCTTCGAAACGACGAGTCTTAGCAACGGTGCCAACTAAGGGTGAACACTTTATTACTTGAAATTTAGTGAGAGGGACCATCTTATAATGCTACCATCACGATCTAAGCAATACAAGATGCATAAAGGATTAACATCACAGGAAATTCATAATAAGTGTGATATGATATGGCCTTTTCTTCTTGCGCCTTTGATCTCCATCTCCAAAGCACGAACATGATCTCCATCATCACCAGCATTGCGTCAAGGTCCGTGGCGCCGCTTCATGGTTGTCCATCACCACCAACAACTATTACAACTACTTGGAATAAAGCTATTACATGATGAAATAGACACGCAGGTCTTAACAGAATTAAAGACAACCATTAGGCTCCTGCCGGTTGCCATATTACAACAAGGATCATTGCATACATCAAATACAATCACAATCACATGTTGGCCATATCACATCACAAAACCCCTGCAAAAACAAGTTAGACGCCTCTAATTTTCTTTGCATGTTTTACGTGGTTTGGGGCTTTCGCATAAGACCGATCTTACCTACGAACAAGAACCACAACGTTGATACAAGTGTTGTCAAGATGCTCATTGTAAATCGAATCTTAACTATGGTGGGAGAGACAGACACCCGCAAAGCCACTTGTGCAAAGCAAGTTGCACGTCAAGCGTGGAATAAGTCTCATGTGCGATGACATGTAATGTTAGCCCGAGCCGCTTCATCCCACCATGCCGCAAGATGCAAAGTACACGCTAAGACACCGACAACAAAAGCATCAACGCCCACAAAAACATTGTGTTCTACCCGTGCAACAGATCTACGCATAGATACAGCTCTGATACCACTGATGGGTTCGTAGCATGGAAAACAAAAAAATTCTACCGCAAGAACGAACAAAACCTAGATCTAATCTAGATAAAAGCCAAGATCTAATCTATTAGACATGAGCAACGAGATAGATGGGAACTAACCCTCGTAGATCCGAAAGCGTTAACGAGATTAGATCTCATGGTTGATGTAGTCGATCACTTGCCGATCTCAAGATCGTGTGGACGATCCTTCTGGCGTCGCGTTCCAGCAGCGCTTCCGCCCTCGGACAAGTAGACGATCCTTCCGGCACCGCGATTCGGCAGCGCTTCCGCAGTCGGTCACACGTGCGGAGTCGAAGCAGACCTTCCTCTCCCTGTTCCAGCGAGCAGCGGAGGTAGTAGATCTTCTCCACGGAATCCCAGCAGCACGACGGCGTGGTGGTGGTGGTGGAGTAGAGAATTCTGAAGGGCTTCGCCTATGCCTGTGCAGAAGATGGTGGAGGAGAGAGGCGGCAGAGATTGGACGTTATGAGAGCAGCAGAGGAGGGGGCGCCCCTGCCCCTCTATTTAAAGAGGGGAGGCGCCTAGGGAGGGGGAGTCCTTGTAGGACTCCCCTCCCTCTCTAGGCCGGCGGATTGGAGGTGGGGGAGGAGTCCTCCTCCCCCACGAATCCGTATCTTGACCCACCAGGACTCCTTGATCCCTATCTTGATTTTCAAGCAAACTCCAAGATATCTTCTAGAACCTTCCGGAACATTCCGAAACCTTCTAGAATCCTCATACAAACACTCCGGAACATTTCCTAACTCATAAAATGATCTCCTATATATGAATCTTATTCTCCGGACCATTCCGGATCTCCTCGTGATGTCCCGAATCCAATCCGAGACTCCGAACAACATTCGGTCTCCAACGCACATTCCATATCTACTTAAAACAACTTCGAACCTTAAGTGTGTCACCCTACGGTTCGTGAATATGTAGACATGATAGAGACACATCTCCTATCAATAACCATCAGCGGGACCTGGAGATCCATAATGGCTCCCACATACTCAACGATGACTTTGCGATCGATTGAACCACTTACATACGAAACTAATTCCCTTTGTCTCGCGATACTATACTTATCCGAGGTTTGATCATTGGTATCTCCATACCTAGTTCTACCTCGTTGCTGATAAGTACTCTTTACTCGTTCCGTGATATGTCATCCCTTGTGACCTAGTCACATGCTTGCAAGCTAACTAGATGACATTCCACCGAGAGGGCCCAGAGCATATCTATCCGTCATATGGATGGACAAATCCCAAACTTGGTTCATGCGCTTCAACACATACTTTCAGAATACCCAATGACACTTTTATAACCACCCAGTTACGAAGCAGTGTTTGATGTCATCAAAGTATCCATCCGATTATGGTGATTAACATAACCTCATGGTCGAAGGAATAGGTTACTATGTGTTTGAAAGCTTACAGCAATACGAACTTAATGACTTGATCTTATGCTACGCTTACTGTGTCCATCACATCATTCTCCTAATGATATGACCTTGTTATTAATCACATCCTAATGTCCATGATCAGGAAACCATGATCATCAATTAATCAACAAGCTAGTTCAACAAGAGGCTTACTAGGGACTCTTATATGTTTACAAAACACACATGTATTAATGTTTCCTAATAATACAATTATAGCATGGGATGTAAACATTCATCATAAATACAAAGATATAATAATAATCACTTTTATTATTGCCTCTTGGGCATATCTCCAACATACCATTAGTAGCGTCGGGGTTGTCGTTCAAGGGCCTGGGGTTACTTGCGAGGAGCATTGCGGCCTTGAGGTCAGCTATGAGCATCTACTTCAACCACGTTCCTCACGGGACGTTAACCGCGTTACAATCTATAAGGGTATGTAATCGTAAACGTCTCTGTTACATATTTTCTCCTAAATAGATCTTGGGCATTAGGGTGTTCCTCCGTAGGAAAATTTTGTGTTTTCTCCTAGATAGAAAATTTCGGCATGACTTATCCTAAAAGTAGGACCTTTGTGAAATGCAAAAAAAATCCGAAATGAAAATAAATCAATATTTTGGCAAAACATCGACAACTCTTCCACACAGAATCACATGAGAGCATCCTCCAAACAAATGAGTATCCTACAAACACATGGGCATCCTACGTACACATGGGCATACACATGCACATCCTTTTACATATGGACAACTTATGGAGATAAGAGACCGAGAAGATGAAAAGAGAGGTGGGATTTAGTAGAGCTAAGAGTTGTGAGAGCGTTTCTCTTATGTATGTAGTATCTAAGGTAAATTTAACAAGCTACAAACGGTGAAAACTGGTGGAAAAATGGCCTCTAGTCCCGGTTCATAAGGGCCATTGGTCCCGGTTCCAGAACCGGGACCAATCACTTGGGACTAATGCTAGTCCCGGTTCGCGCACGAACCGGGACCAATGGGTCTCCACGTGGGCGGGCGAGCTACGAGGGGGGGGGGGTGGATCATTGGTCCCGGTTCTTGAGAAAAACCGGGACCAGTGGGTCCCCACGTGGCAGCACCAGAGACGGGAGGGGGTGGATCATTGGTCCCGGTTCTTGGCACGAACCGGGATCGTTGGTCTCTGTGTCGCAGCAGGATTTTCGGGCTATTTTTCTGCCGCGGCAGGATTTCAGGCTATTTTTCTGCCACGGTAGGATTTTTTTTATAAATTTAATGGTACTACATATGTACAGCAATAATGAAACCATGATATATATATTACACATCATGCATGATCACAAATATATACACCGTCTCATCCGTCTTCTTGGTCGAAACATATATATTATAATTACAAACGATACTCTCACACGAATTTGATCTAATTTACACTTCTTTTATACACTTCACCCTTCCAAATGAAGTGGGTAATAGTATTCTCCTTTCGGATCTATGACTTGTTCTAACAAGAATCCGGCAATTTCCTCTTGAATTGCTTGCACGCGTTCTTGTGATAGAAGACCGTCCCGCATCCGTTCGATCTAATATAAAGAAGGGGATCAATATATATGAATGAAACTAAACACAATTGGTGGTAATAAAATAAAGTTGTGATTATTGTTTATCGTACTTCAATTTTTTTGATGTTCCGGTCTGCCCCCTTCTCTTTGGTCGTTTGGCGAATGAACTCGCAGACATAGTATCCACATAAGTTATTCCCGGCTTCCTGCCTCAAGCACTTTACGAGAACAGAGTTCAATCAAAATAATAATCAAGCATGATAATGGTGGTATTGAAACTAGAATCAAAGAGATGCGTGGATCTAGCAAGTAGTACTTACAGTCAATGGTTGAAATGTAAGCTCTGGCTTCTAAACACCCCTAGTTTTGGCGGTGAACCGTTTCCAAGCCCTCTGGAGGTATTCCTGTATGTCCGCCCACTTTTCTAATGGTGTGCTTTTCGAGACCAGGACTTTTACTACTCCGGTGTCAACAAAAATGATTAAGAGAATATAGTGGAAGCTTGACACACTAACAAAATATAACACGAGTCAATTATACGCTTAACATCGAGTAATCAAAAATAGAATGTGTACAAGACAGTAACACTCACGCAACGTTGTAAGGAAATAGTATTTCCCTTCTGTTGCTGAAATACTTCAACGCTTTGAACAAGTTATCCTCTGTCTTTTTGGGATTTGTTTTTAGAGTAACTTCATGAACGAAATTACAGTCAACAAACCCAAGGTCAAATATTTGTCCTTTGTTGCATTCTTGAATCTTCATTCTGCATTTATAATTAGTATAGTGATTAGTAAGATTATACAAGCAACGAATGAGATGAGCTAGAAAGACTTAATTACAGAAATTAATAATACTTACAAACAATAGGCACTGACGATAGCTTTGTCGAGGGCGTCTTGTTGGTAAAACTAAAATAATTCTGGAAATTCAATCAGTATGAAGCCATCTCCATGACCGTAATGGTGGTGTTTATATGCAGCATAGATCCAGTTTTTGGAATCAGCACAGGCTTGGATGTACCATTTATGCAATCTTCGCATTTTTGTTGGTAGATCTTTGACTAACTCAGGTTTGACGAGAGGAGCCCCGTACTAGTACACGTATGCTGTTTCTTGGTACCCCTTGAACTCATGCATATGGCTCATGTACTCAGTAATAGACAGTCCATATAATTGGGCTTTTTCTCTGTACAGTCGAACAAACTCCGGATCAATGTTCGGATCATGCCGCTCCTGGATCATCCACTCATTGGTATCGTACACTTTGAGCGGTTCGATCGATTGATTTTTCTGTTCTCCGAGCTAGGCAACTTTTTTCCCGACTCTCCGCTCTTTTGCCTCAGCCGACTTGGTAATAGAGCGATTATAGTCTGATGTGAGCGCTATGGGTTGGTGAAGCTGAATCTTAAGCGCGGCTGCTTTGGTTTTATCTTCTGCGGTGACCGGAAAAATGCCTCTATCGGCTTTTTCTTGTTAGCCATGTCAATCTTCCACTTTTCATAATGGGCAACTGCGGCCGCATCAGTTTCCTCATCTGTCTTCTCGTAAGGTAGCTTCTTCATATTCTGATGAGGTACTCTTGGGAGGGGCGATTGCTTACGTTTCGGTGATCGAAACGTGCTCTTGCTGTTGCTGGTGGTGCTGCCCCCCTTAGTATACTTCCGCTTTTGTCTTTGAGGCTCAGGGGACGGAGACGGCTGAGGTGGCGGTGGAGACGGCTGAGGCGGCGATGGAGACGGTTGCGCTGAGCGGTGAGGCGGTGAAGGCGACGGTTGCGCTGGAGAATGATGAGGTGGCGGCGAAGGTGGATTGCTGCTCTGAGGAGTGGGTGGCCTTGGCGGCACATAATTTGGAAGCATGATGCGCTCCTTTAGCCATAGAATAGTCCCCCTTTTGGCTTCTCCTAGTTGAGTCAGCTCCATATCTTCCCCTGCAGGGTGGTCTAGCTTCAGCTCTTCAAAATCTTCCTTCACCTCATCCACCGTGACGACAGCGTACCCTTTTGGAACCGGTCTGCAATGCCAAGTTGGGTTAGGCCCAATTGGTACCGCCATGCCGATCGCCGCCGTCACCCTTAAGTTTATAACCTGCACCTTTAGCTCACAAGCTGTTGTCTCCGTGATATCATCCACTGGGTAGCGTTTAGGAGGAGATGTCGCCGGTGCATCATCATCAACATCATGGAGCTGCGTGGAAGCGATGCTGCTTTTCTTATTCGATGGGGCGCCGGTACCCTCGAATGCAGCTTCTACCACGTGCCGCTGAGATTGGCCGCTAGTACCTTGCTGGCTAAGTATGTCGAGTTGATCCTGGTGCCGCTTTAATGCCTCTTCTACATTACGCAGCCGGTCTGTAGCGGCGCTTTCTCAGCTGCCTCCCTTTCCTTTCTCCTCTGATGGCTTTTATCGGGATATCTCTTCATTTCCGGGGGGAAGGCAACCTTCCACGGCTTGGAGCCTGGTGTGCCTCGTGCTCCTCCGTCGTGTTCAGGATTTTTAAGGGCCCGTGTGAGCTCGTCGTTCTCTCTATCAGGAACGAACCGTCTCGCTGCAACATCATCTACTGCATTTCTAATATCGTCGATGGGCAGTAGGGGATCGTCTACTAGTGGAAAGAGCGAAAAAAATAGGTGAAAAGGAGGAGAAGGACAACCAAATATAAGGAAGAAGAAGGGAAAACGTGAAGTGGATATGGTGGTGGTAGGTGGGATTGTGCATGTGGCTATCTTAAAATGGTTGCCAGCTTACCCATGGAGCATGACACATAAGTGCCCCATGGGGATGAAACTTAGCCGTAGCGCACTTGTGAGCAATGTGCCACAGGTATGCTGGCCCAGCTCCACAGTTAGCCGTGGTCCACTTACCCATGGTGCACTTCTCAGAGGTGCGCCACTGCGACGACTGCGACCGCTGGCACCCTGGCCCACACATAGTGGTGTCGCTTCTCTGGCAGATGCACCATTGGTAAGTGACCTACCCGTGGGACATCTCTAGCGGATACGCCACGATTATTTACCCGTGGGCACTGCCTTGGCGATGCGTCATGGGTATGCGATCTAGCTATAACCCTTTTCCTAGTAGTGAGCGGGTACCTAGATGGTTCAGATTTGTTGGATCTGACCCCCTCCCTCTAGCTTTTTTATATTGGTATATAGATTATTAAATGTGTCAAGCTTGTTGAAAGAAATGGTAGCATTCGTGTCGTGCCCCATCTTTTCATCGTCGATCATGGATTAGAGAAAAACGAAAAACCTATAGATACCATTTTATGTATTCGACGATTTGAGCAATTAATCAGGTTCAAAATCGAGGAACACCTATAAACCTGGCCCGCGGCATGCGACAAGACGATCCCCTAGCTCCCACTTTGTTTATCCTCGCTATGCACTCTCTTCATGCAGTTTTGCAATGGGCTGCGGACCCCATGCACTTTCTGGTGGACTTGGGGCTGAATAGGAGTATCCCTAGGGTGTCTGACACGCTCAGTGATAGTGGTGTTGCCTCTTCACCTTCTATCCGTTCTACCGCCACTTCAATGGGTCCTTGACATCATCAATCGTCGATGTCGCGGCTATGTCTGGAAAGTGGAGGAAGATGTGAATGGGGGCACATTGTCTCTTTCTCCGGGCGCACGTATGTCAATCATGCAGAACGGGGGTCTGGGCAACCTAAACCTGCGTTTCTACTGTTGTCGGTGGCCTTAGCTCCGTTGTTCTACGGAACCACGACCTTGGTCACTCGTTCCTATCGAGGATGACAAAGCCTCGATGGAGCTGTTCAAGGCAGCGGCCTTCATCAAACTTGGGGCGTGTTTGGTTGCAAATGCCCAAATTTCTCGTTTTTTCTACTTGACTCGGTGGGTGCTGTATGAGGCGAGATTTGGCTTGGACTAAGTTTGACACTTTGTTTGGTAGTCTATATCTAGTTTTCCTGTAATTTTGGAAAGTTGTTTGGTTGGTAGCAAAACTGATTTTATCTCATTTAATGAAAAAACCTGCATGTTTGGTTGCACATGTCATAGTGTTGTGCTCACCACTTCTCATAGCTGGTGACATTAACGCAGTACCAAATAGGAAACAAATTGAACTAGTACAAACAAGCAGCAAATTAAACTAGCAATACCAAATTAGCACCCTAGCTACTAGCAAATATGAGTTCATGATAATGTACCCCTTAGCTACTAGCAAATGACACTTCACCACAATATTACCTAGCTACTACGAATGATTGTTTTACACTCACATCAGGGATTGTTTATGAAACACAAGGGAAACAAACCATCTTCTCCACTTCTTCTTCTTCTTCTTCTTCTTCTTCTTCTTCTTCTTCTTCTTCTTCTTCAGATCCTATAGTTTCTTCTCATCGCCCACATGGCGAGTGCCCACTATTGTCTCATATTCTTCCAAGCAGCACAATCGTTATGGGCAACACCATGACCACTGTTAGTGTCGTTGTCGTCAGGAACTACATCTTCCTCGGACGGGAAATATTCATCAGTGCCAAATTGCAAGATCTAGTTGTGCAAAATGCAACATGTAAGAACAAGCTTAACTTGGGTGGGGAAAGAGTGGAAAGACTTCTGATTAAGGATCTTAAACATGTTCTTCAGAGCAGCGAAAACCCTCTCAATCGTGACTCTAAGGCTAGAGTGTCTCAGATTGAAAAGTTGCCTTATATCTTCGCGGGGGTTTGACCATATGGTGACTTGATCATCTCTTCTCTGAGTTCTCCAAAAACATACAACACCTGATGGAAATACCAGGAAATTGTCTCAGTTGATCTCCTCCATGTGTTGTGAATCACTCGGTATCTCTGGTTATGACCTAGAACATGAAGAAACAGAGACACATGTTCTTCGATAGAGGTGTTGATATTGTCCTTAAGCAAACCCCTAGACCTGAATGTGTGCACAAGATAGTTAAATGAGGCTCTTCTCATCCTGAGCATGGGGATAGCCTCCACATCATTATTGTTGTAGATGTAGTTCAGATTTGCTATCCCCTCTCTATCCCGCTACATCAGGGGACCATATTTCACCGTCGGCCTGTTAGTCCTACCAGCTGCTCTTTTGTAGATCAGGAACATCCATGCCTGAATCACAGCGACTAGGACATCTGCCTGGATGATAACCTTCAACTATTGGCCCTAAATGGAGTGGCATTGCGTAAGCACTCTATGTACTACCCTAATGTCGATCTAACTACCTTGGTAAAAATGTTCGAGAGGAGGCAAGGCTACAGTTCTTACCTTCATGGTGATGGACATCGAGGAGCTGCCACAGGAGGAGAAGAAGACAAGGGAGAAGTCGGTACCATAGATCTGCGAGGCAGCAGATGCTGGAGTCGGTCAAGAGACGCCAGCCGATGCCGGACTGGATGTAGCAGCTGCTACCGAAGATCTAAATCGTTGCTGCTGCATCCACCAAAGCCGCCGCACAAGAGGAAAATGGGAGGGATTTGTCTCCTAGCGGGAGGTGGTAGCATAAAAGGGAGGTGAGCCTACTTTTTGCACCATACGACGCTGCAATTTTTTTTGGCTCCCGCCATCTCCCGCTGCCTCCCCGCGCATACCGTTCCTCCTACGGCGCTCGCCAGGGCCTGTCCCGGTGGAAACGCTCGATTTTGGCATTCCTCCGGAGTCAGGATAAGCGCTGCTTTAAGACCCGTGCAGGTCAAATCCTCGGTACAACATGACACACTAAAAGGGCTTATTTCTTTCGGCCCGGTGCAACAAACGAATATCTGGCTAAGGGCATCTCCACCGGGTCGACCCAACCCGTCCTGGCACGTCCAAACCCGTCCACGCGGACGCGGGCGATGTGCGCGGTGTTGCAGTGGCCCGACCCATCTAGCGGCCCGACCCATCCATCCCGACGCATCCGACTCGACCCATCCGTGCATCTAATTTGTGTGACCACTGGGTCGGCCCGGACAGCATGCGCTGCGATGTGTGTCCGACCATACCTTTTGGCGGTCCCTCCCGCTAGTGGCACACAGACCACGCCACTTCTCCCTCCAAAAAACCTCTCCTAAAATTCCCACTAGCGGGAGCGGTGGGAAAGGCGATGGATCCCGCCGCCATGGTCCACGTTGCGCCCTACGGTGTTCCCGCCACCAAGAAGCACGACTGGCCGAAGAAGCCTGCGGCTCACATGACGTTGACGGAGCGAAAAATCGAGACGGATAAGCGCGCTGGCCGGTGGCTTGCGGCGCGAGGTCAACTTGCCCAAGCCAAGCTCGAGAAGGAGTGCCGGGAGGAGAATGAGCGCATCCTCGCCTCGTAGAATAGGGCCAACCAAAAGGAGCTGGCAATGGATGCCGCCAAGCACACCGTGCACATGATAAAGCAGGAGGCGATTGATACATTGCAAATGTATCTATTATTTTTGATGTTCCATGCTTGGTTTTATCTACTTTCTTATGTTTTGTTCCAACTTTGGAGTACTTTTCATACACTTTCTTGGACTAACCTATTAACAAGTGCCACAGTGCCAGTTGCCTGTTTTCTGCTGTTTTTGGTTCCAGGAAAGTCAGAAAATCAATATTCTCGGAATTGGACCGGACAAAAGCCAAAGTTGATATTTTCCCGGAAGACTCACGGAGCCAGAAGGAGAGTCGGAGAGGGGCCATAGGGTGGCCACACCACCCCATGGCGCGGGTGCCCCTAGGCCGCGCCAGGGCATGGTGTGGGCCCCCTGGCAGCCCACCGACCTTGCCTCCTTCGCCTATAAGAGCCTCCCGATACCAAAACCCTAGATCGCCAATCGAAATCCACGAAAAGTTCCGCAGCGCCGCCGCCACCGAAGGGGAGATTCGGGGGATAGAAAGTCTCTGTTCCGGCACCCTGCCGAGATGGGTAAGTGCCCCCGGAGCCATCTCCACCGATCTCCACCACCATCTCCATCACCATTGCTGATTCCCATGATGAGGAGGGAGTAGTTCTCTCTCGAGGCTAAGGGTTCTACCGATAGTTATGTGTTCATCTCTCTCTCTATGCATGATCATATTGTAATCATGAGCTTTGTAATCAAGTAGATCTACCTTGCTACTCAGGTGCTTTATTAGATCTCTGCTCTCCCCATGTGTGTGAAAGTGACAGCGTGCACACCATGGTGGCACTTAGGCTAGAGATTACAAATACTTGTTATGAGTTATATTTGGAGTTGGATGTCTTTATAAAATTGTGGTGTTTGTTGGACCGATCTAGTACTCAAGGTGACAGTGTGGGGTTTTCTAGATGGGAAAGGCTTACTTTGAGGTGTGCTGTTATAGCCCTACCATCGATTAGAGTGTCCAACTGGAGAGTAGTTAAGAGTAGTATCATAAAGAGGAATATATTTATATGAGAGTGTTCACTAGTGAAAGTATGATCCCTAGGCCTTGTTTCTAAGCATTGAAACATTCGTTTGCAATTAGATCTGTTACATGTTTGCTTGCTTTCATCTTTATTTTAGTTTTCCTTTAGTCTTTTCCCACGTCAACCACACGCCAACAAGCTATTTTCTAGCACCGTTACCACTTATAATTATCCATACCACTTGTATTTCACTATCTCTTCGCCGAACTAGTGCACCTATACACCTGACAAGTGTATTGGGTGTGTTGGGGACACAAGAGACTTCTTGTATCTTGATTGGAGGGTTTCTTGAGAGGGGATACCTTTGACCACTTCCTCCCTGAGTTCGATAAACCTTGGGTGATCCACTTAAGGGAAAACTTGCTGTTGTTCTACAAACCTCTGCACTTGGAGGCCCAACAACTGTCTACAAGAATAGAAGTGCGTAGACATCAAGCTCATTTTCTGGGGCCGTTGCCGGGGAGGTAAGGTAAAAGGTATTCACACCGGAGGATTAAAGAAGAAGAACCTCACACGGCAAACGCCTATTTTCTGGCGCCGTTGCTGGTGAGGTAAGGTAAAAGGTACTCACATCCTCCGGTGTGAGTGCTCGAAGTTATTTACTTTAGATTCTGTAATTTTGTCTTTTTTTTTCTTGTTTTCACTAGTTAGGCTTAATGGAAAACAACAACAAAATTAGAGAGCTTTATGGTATTTATCTTGAGTTAGGACATGAAGTGTTTGAAGAGAAATTTAAAAAACCTATGGAACTTTATTTGCATGCTAATAGCAATGTTGTTAGTATGAATTCTTTGGACACCATTATTGCTAATGCTATGGAAATGTCTAAACTTGGGGAAGCTAGTTTTTACGAAAATGATCTTTTTAGTTCCCCAGCTTTGGAAGATAGCTATTCTATTGCTTATGATGATACCAAACCTCCAATATATGATGATTACAATGATGAATATGATATTTTAAGTCCACCTACTATTGAGGAGAAAATTAATTATGATTACAATATGCCTCCTATATTTGATGATTATGGTGATGAGAATAATAATGATAGCTATTTTGTTGAATTTACTCCCACTACAATTAATAAGAATGACTATGTTTATGTGGGGAGTAATTCTTTTATGCATGTGGCTCATGATAAGAATGTTTTATGTGATTTTTATATTGTTAATTTTATTCATGATGCTACTGAAAGTTATTATGAGAGAGGGCAGCATGGTTGTATGCATCTCCATAATATTAAGTTTCCCCTCTTTATGTTGAAAGTCTTGAAGTTGCACTTGTTTTTCTTTACTATGCTTGTTGCTTTGTGCTTTCATGACTTGTTTCTTTACAAGATTCCTATGCATAGGAAGTGGGTTAGACTTAAATGTGTTTTGAATTTGCTTCTTGATGCTCTCTTTTACTTCAATTCACATTTCTTATGTGAGCATCTTCTCAAACTATCAAGCCTAACTTAAAGGCGTTAAAGAAAAATACTTATTGGGAGATAAACCAGAAGTTTTAGATGAGTCTTGGAAGTTATTACTTCTGTAATAACTGCTCCTTATCCTTTTTATTAGCTTGTTGTGCCAAGAGTAACCTCTAATAAGAGAGAAGTAATGATTGGGAAAGTTGCTGTCCCGAAGCAGATTTCTATGCTTCACCGTAAAAATTCGTGTAAAATCTCTGTACGTCCTTTTGAGACGTGAATTTTTGTGCTTTTGCCCCAGGTTATTATCTAACTTTCGTTAGTTAAACACTTTTCTATTTGAGCAACAGAAGGTCTTGGAAAAATTCGTCTTTACCTGCTGATCTGTTTTGACAGATTTCTGCCATTTTTTGCATTTGCCTCTTGTTGGTTCCTTTTTTAGTTATTTTGGGGAATTGAGATTTTTGAGGGAAGTGCTACAGTAGCTAGTGTTTTAATGGAAGTTTTATTGGTGTTGGAACTGAACCTAAAGACTTATTATCTTGAGTGCACTAATGTTGCTAATAAAGATTGTGTGAAGTTTTGTATGAAGGAAACGTTTCAGGTGTATGGAAGGACTGAGTAATGAGATAAATAATCGACTAAAGCTCAAACTTGGGGATGCCACGCGTGTCACCCCAAGAAATATCCAAGAAGTACAAGCGTCAAAGCTTGGGGATGCCCAAGGCATCCCCTTCTTCATCAATAAAAATCCCAGGTTTCTTCCAAACGCTTCATTTTTATTGTTTCATGCACAGTTGTGTTGTTCTTGGAGCGTCTTCTTTTTTGTTTTCGTTTTGGTTTTTCATTTGCTTTGTTTTCTGAATAAATTGGTTGGACCCCCTCTTTCATACATTGGTTTCCAAATAGTTTGGTTTGGTTTGGAAAAGGGTAGGAAAGTTTATGCTTAAGTGGTAAAGAGAGCTTGTTTTTTACTGTGGCCCATGCTTTGTCATGCCATGCTTGATATTGTTTTGGCTTTATGCTTAGTATTCTTTGCTGTAGCATGACTTGTTATAAACAATTGAGATCGCTTAATGTGCCTTGGAAGAATCATGCGTTGTTTTAGCATATTAAAGCATAGTATTGTGGTATTCTCCTTTGATGCTTTATTTGGGTCAAATTGGCACATTCTCACACCATGTTATGACTATCCCAAGTTACCATAGTATTTATGATCCTTTAGTTTTCAACTTTTAGTATCACTCTATGCTTTGATCAATGATGTTTTATCGCTGTGCATGATTATGGCCATTATTGCTCTCTTAGTTTGTCGCTTCCAGTCTTTTGCTAGCCTCCATAACCAAGTATGAGTTCTACTCATGCATCCAACTCCTAAAACCAAGTTATTCCAAAGAGTCCACCATACCTACCTATCAGCATATGCTATTCCAAGTATATTCATGTTTTTTTCTACCTTCCAAATTAAACTTGTTATGAGAAAACTAGTGATTAAAGCTCTCACGAACTTTATGGCACACTTTACTTTTTTGCATTTAATAAACCTGAACCATTGCATCCATCTTTGTTGCGTATATGCTTGCGCTTTATAAGTTGAAGTTAGCAGAACCATGTATCATGGGGAACGCTTTCAACATTGCACCTGTACTTTGTACCCCGTTGATACCTTGATATTGCTTGTTCTAAACTATTTGTATCTAGTCACTCTTATGAACTTTGAAGGTGTCCTATGCATTTATATTTGCTACTCTATGAGGGACAAGCTGAATGCCATTATGCTATGTTTTCTTTATGTGAAACAAATAAATGTCTTGCAAAGCATTGTTATTCATGAATCTTTTGTTTGTGCCTTTTCATGTTGGAACATAGTTTCTTTGTCTTATTGCTAGAACTTTGTCTTTCATGTTATGATTGAAGTACTATGATCCTAGCATTGAATGTTTTACAAATACTTTGATCAAGTTTATGATGGTGCATGTCACCTCAAAAATTATTCTTTCTTTTTATCACTTACCTACTCGAGGACGAGCAGGAGTTAAGCTTGGGGATGTTGATACATTGCAAATGTATCTATAATTTTTGATGTTCCATGCTTGGTTTTATCTACTTTCTTGTGTTTTCTTCCAACTTTGGAGTACTTTTCGTACACTTTCTTGGACTAACCTATTAACAAGTGCCACAATGCTAGTTGCCTGTTTTCTGCTGTTTTTGGTTCCAGGAAAGTCAGAAAATCAATATTCTCGGAATTGGACCGGACAAAAGCCAAAGTTGATATTTTCCCGGAAGACTCACGGAGCCAAAAGGAGAGTCGGAGAGGGGCCATAGGGTGGCCACACCACCCCATGGCGCGGGTGCCCCTAGGCCGTGTCAGGGCATGGTGTGGGCCCCCTGGCCGCCCACCGACCTTGCCTCCTTCGCCTATAAGAGCCTCCCGATACCAAAACCCTAGATCGCTAATCAGAAATCCACGAAAAGTTCCGCAGCGCCGCCGCCACCGAAGGGGAGATTCGGGGGACAGAAAGTCTCTGTTCCGGCACCCTGCCGGGATGGGGAAGTGCCCTTGGAGCCATCTCCATCGATATCCACCACCATCTCCATCACCATTGCTGATTCCCATGATGAGGAGGGAGTAGTTCTCTCTCGAGGCTAAGGGTTCTACCGAGAGCTATGTGTTCATCTCTCTCTCTATGCATGATCATATTGTGATCATGAGCTTTGTAATCAAGTAGATCTACCTTGCTACTCAAGTGCTTTAATAGATCTCGGCTCTCCCCATGTGTGTGAAAGTGACAGCGTCCTCACCATGGTGGCACTTAGGCTAGAGATTACAAATACTTGTTATGAGTTATATTTGGAGTTGGATGTCTTTATGAAATTGTGGTGTTTGTTGGACTCATCTAGTACTCAAGGTGACAGTGTGGGGTTTTCTAGATGGGAAAGATGGACTTTGAGGAGTGTTGTTATAGCCCTACCATCGATTAGAGTGTCCAACCGAAGAGTAGTTAAGAGTAGTATCATAAAGAGATGATATTTATGAGAGAGTGTGCACTAGTGAAAGTATGATCCCTAGGCCTTGTTTCTAAGCATTGATAGACCGTTTGCAATTATATCTATTACATGTTTCCTTGCTTCCATCTTTATTTCAGTTTGCTTTTAGTCTCTTCCATGCCATCAAGTTATCTTCTATCACCGTTACCACTTATAATTATCTATACCACTTGTATTTCACTATCTCTTCGCCGAACTAGTGCACCTATACACCTGACAAGTGTATTGGGTGTGTTGGGGACACAAGAGACTTCTTGTATCTTGATTGCAGGGTTGCTTGAAAGGGGATACCTTTGACCACTTCCTCCCTAAGTTCGATAAACCTTGGGTGATCCACTTAAGGGAAAACTTGCTGCTATTCTACAAACCTCTGCACTTGGAGGCCCAACAACTGTCTACAAGAATAGAAGTGTGTAGACATCAGCGATGATAGCCGTGTTCGGTGGCACCTGAAGGGAATATGCCCGAGAGGCAATAATAAAGTGGTTATTATCTTATTCCATGTTTATGATAAATGTTTATTTTGCATGCTATAATTGTATTGATCAGAAACATCAATACATGTGCGTTTAATAAATAAAATTTTTTCCTAGTTATGCCTCTCTTATAGACTAGCTTGTTGATTAACAAGATGATCAAGGTTTCCTGATCATGGACATTGGATGTTGTTAATAACAAGGGCACAACATTGATGGAATGATGAGATGAACATTCATCTGAAGTATAGCATTACGATCAAAGTCATTATGTTTATATTGCTATAACATCATACGAAGTAATCTTTATCCTTAGACCGTGAGATCATGTTAATTGCTAACACCGGAATAGTATCTTGATAACATCAAACGTCACACCGTAACAGGGTGACTATAAAGATGGGTTCAGTGCTACAAAGGTGTTATGTTGAGGCTCATGGATCAAGAGTGGAATTTGTCAATCCCGATGACGGATAGATATACTCTGGGCCCTCTCGGTGATATCACATTAAGATAGCTTGCAAGCAAGTGATGTGATCACTAGAATGTTATATCACGGGAATGAGAAAAGAGTGCATGTAGGTAACGATATCAAACTAGGTATGGAGATACCAATGATCAAATCTCGGACATGTAATATCACGAGACAAAGGGATTTAGTTACAAGCGTTAAAGGTTCTCACGATCATAGAAGTCATCGTTGAATATGCAGGAGTCAGTATGGATCTCCAGGTCCCGCTTCTGATTAATGATCTGAGAGGAGTCTCAATCATGTATGCATTATTCGCGAACCATAGGGTGACACACTTAAGAGTTACCTGACACCATTTTGGAGCACATATGTTTCAGACGAAAGAATTGCAAAGCACAGGAATTGTTTCGATAGAAACCGGAAATTGTTTTGGGTGAAATTGCAGAAAGTGGTTCTGCATGTGATATTGAAATATTGCAAGGGGTTATATGTGAATGTTTGTTAATTAAAGTAATTAACAAAATTCTGAATAAATTTAATAAAAGAGTTTTATTAAATGAGAGAGCATTAAACTTGGAGAATTTTAATGCATTTAAAGTAGGGACTTTAAAGGGGAATATGAAGATACATTTTAATGTGGAGGGGTTACCACCACATGAATGGGGGAGGTGAGGAGTCACCCCCATGCGCCGGCCATGAAGGAGGGGCACCCCCTCCTCCTATAAAAGGCCACCCTCTTCCTCCTTCCTCACACCTCCTTGTGAAGGATCTCTCTCCCTGTCAGGGGGATGATCCCTAGGTACCCCCACCGAATAAGAAACAAGACAGTCGGATCGCGTCCGGCTGACCAGATGCAGCCGGACAGGGCAAGACAGGCCGGCTATCCCCCGGTAGCCGGATCAGCAGGAGGCAACCGGATACGGCGACGTAGCCAGACTCAATCAATGGGACAGGGCGACGTGTGTATCAGTGCACGGTACGCCCTGTACGGTGACAAGACTGGCAACTACCCGGCCATACCGAAGACTTTGCGTGGGTGACGCAGGAACAGTGGCCGGTGCTGACGACAGGCTCGCACGGCGTCCAATGTGCCTACGACAGCCATACCGCTCGTACTCCGACAGGACAAGCCATACTGGACACTGTAGATGACTAGTCGGCTGGGACCCGCCTGTGGGGCCCGCCAGTCGGACTGGCTAGTGAGACCTTTGCCTCTCTGCCTATATAAGGAGAGGCAAGGCTCCAGTAGAAAGGGTTGGTCTTACAGCATTTAAGGCAATAGCTAGCGTATGCAGCTCGAGGAGCACTTGTAGTTCGAGTATTCCACATAGTCATATCCGGCAGGAGTAGGGGCTTTACCTCACCACGAGGGCCCCGAACCTGGGTACTTCTTGCATCCCGCTACGCTCGCTTGTATCCAATCCTGCCTGCGGACGCCGTCGATAGCTTCCCTGCTAGTCTCCACACCTCTATCTAACCTCTTGAGGTACTGTCGTTCCCAATACAACGACAGTTGGCGCCCACCATGGGGCTGAGATGGCTTCGACCGGAGTCACGTTCCGCACGGGACCCCGCACTTCAACCGGTGAGCGCGTGGCCTCCGGCCTAGTGCTCACGCTCGGCAAGTTCGACTGCGTCATCGACAACGCTTCCTGCTTCGCCGGAACCTCCTTCCCGGCGAACGGCACCGTCCTGCTATTCGGCGACCTCCCCGTTTACGTCGCCACCATCCCGGAGCGTTTCCCTAGGGAAATCGTCTTTGTCGCGGAGCTGCCATGCTCAGGCGGCAGCGCCTCTGCCACGCTTCGCGGCGTAGAGGTCATGATGGCCGGTTCCAGCTCCCATCCCAGCCAGCCGCGGGAGCGAGGCGCGGACGAGGTCGGAACTTCCGCTCCCCCGCAGCCCCGGAACCCGGTGGAGGATGCCATTGATCGGCTCCTGACGCTGGTTAACCTCGGGGATAACCCGGAGGAGGCGGAGGCCAACTTGAGCATGGAGAGACAGATCCTCCTCCATGAGGCCATGGAGCTAGAGGCAGCCCGCAAGCAGCTCGAGATCACCCGGCGCGAGTACGACCGCGCGCACGGCCTCACTCCGGTTACCGCGGAGCCGAGCCGGCGCGGCCAGGTACGGCGTCGGGGAGGCGAGCTAGGCGGTAGGTTGGAAAAGGACGGGGAACTGGACCCCGTGCCCGCCCTCACACGGCCCACCTACAGCACGCCCATCAAGAACTTGCGCGCGGCGCGAGCCGTGGCAGAGGAATTGCCCAGCCTGGAGGGTGAGGAGCGAGCCCGCCAGCACGCTCGCATGCAGGAATTGCCCAGCCTGGAGGGTGAGGTGCCAACCGGCAGATGCAGGAAGACCTTAGCTACTCCCCGGGGAGCAGGCTACCCGCCAACAGCAGGGGCGCGCCGCGCGACACCCAGCAGGCGTCCTCCCCTCAGCCGCCCAGGGCCCGCAGTAGGCGTCGCAGCTCTGGCAACAGGGGCCAGCCGTGCCAGGAGCAGACGGTGAACAGCAACCCGCCACCTCCCCCTCCGCCAGCCGGAGCGCCCAGACCAGCCGATTCCCGTCTCTCGGGTCGGGTGGGAGCGCCCAACCCGGACTGTCCGGATGCCCGCGACCGCATCGAGCTCCTCGCTCAAGCGCGCGTCACGGAGGAGGAAGATTCTATCGGTCCGTTTTTTTGGACCTCGCATCCGGAATGAGCCATTTCCGGATAAATTCTCCCTGCCCAGGGACACCCCAAGTACGACAGCAGCATGAAACCAGAAGACTGGCTGACCGACTACGCTACGGCAGTCTGCATCGCCCACGGGAACAAGTGCACAGTCGTGCGCTACGTCCCCCTCATGCTAACCGGGTCGGCAAGGACATGGCTCAATAGCCTCGCGCCCAACAGCATCAACGCCTGGCCTGACTTCGAGAAGGTGTTCGTCCGCAACTTCAACGGCACGTACAAGCGCCCAGGGCGCCCGCGCGACCTGGCCTTGTGCGTCCAGGGTGACCACGAGACCGACCGCGAGTACCTCGCCAAGTGGACGGAGCTACGCAACACTTGCGAGGGCATCCTGGAGAGCCAAGCCATCGGTTTCTTCATCGAGGGTTGCCGAGAGGGCACCATGCTTCTCCACCGACTACTATATGACGAGCCGAAAACCATGGCGGAGCTCATGACGGTTGCGGACCAGTACGCCACGGCAGATGCCGCCATGAAGAAGCCCCTCCGAGTAAACGCGGAAGGCCCTCCGACTCCCACGGACCCGGCTCGCGACTGGCCCAGCAATCCGACTGGAGAAGCCGGATCCTCCTGACGGCATGGCAACGACAACCGGTTCCATGGGGACCGCCAGGCCAGATAGCAGAAGCCTCGCTACCACGCGTGGCAGGTCAATGCTGTGGAGGGAGCGCCCGACGCGCCGGCTAATGAAGCAAGGAGGCAGAAGCCACGGCTCACCTTCGACCAGATGTTCGATGGCCCGTGCCGGTCCCTTCAAGCCGGCTACGCACACCACCCGGAACTGCAGCTGGACCCACCAGCTAAAGGACCAGGGAAACTAGCCTCGTCCCCCGCCTCCCCACTGGGTGGACCTCCACCACCGGCTAGGGGAGCCGGTAATGATGGTAACGGCGACAACGGCGGCAACAACAACAACGGCTACCCCCAGCCGCACGCCGCCTACCACATCTTCGAGACGGAGCAGGACGACAAGCACAGCCGCAGGCGACGCTCCAAGGAGGTCAATACCATCACCTCTCCGGTCCCCCAGTACCTGAACTGGTCGGAAACCCCCATCACCTAGAGTCAGGCGGATCAGCCTGAGCATCTACCGACTTCCGGGGGCTACGCCATGGTGCTCGACCCCCTCATCATCTCCAACGCGTGCACTTGCTGATTCTCGCGCGTCCTCATCGACGAAAGCAGCAGCCTCAACCTCCTCTACCAGTCCTCGCTGGAGAAGCTGGGCATTCGCGAAAGCGACCTGTGCCCGACTACCACGACGTTCCACGACGTTCTGCCGGGGCCAGCCTGCGCCTCGCTGGGGATAATCCAAGTGGACGTCATCTTCGGGACCGAGGAGAACTTCCGCCGCGAACCAATCTGGTTCGAGGTGGTAAACCTAACGAGCTCCTACCACGCTCTCCTGGGGTGCCCCGCCCTCGCCAAGTTCATGGCCATCCCCCACTACGCCTACCTCAAGACGAAGATGCCGGGACCCCACGGCGTGATCACCGTCGCCGGCTGCTTCAGGCGATCGATGGAGTGCGCCTCAGCCGGTTCCAAACTGGCAGAGGCCCTCATCATAGCCGAGGAGAAGCACGTGATCATGCGCAATGTGGCCATGGCCCAGCAGGACATTCCAGCTAGCAGCAAGCCGGCTGGAGAAGGAGCCTTCCAGCCGGCAAAGGAGACAAAGAGGATCCTGCTCGACCCCTCCGATCCAACCAAGTTCGTCACCATTGGCGTCGGCTTGGACAACAAATAGGAAGGCGCGCTCGTCGACTTCCTCCGTGAGAATCGGGACATCTTCGCGTGGTCCCCCAAGGACATGCCGGGTGTGCCGAGGGAGTTCTCCGAGCACTCACTTCACGTGCATCCGTATGCCAAGCCGGTCAAGCAACCTCTGCGCCGGTTCGCGGAGGAGAAGAGAAAGATAATCGGTGACGAGATCACCCGGCTCCTTGCAGCCGGGTTCATCATGGAAGTGTACCACCCGGACTGGCTGGCGAACCCAGTCCTGGTGCTGAAGAAGAACAAGACCTGGCGCATGTGTATCGACTACACCAGCCTGAACAAGGCGTGCCCGAAAGACCCCTTCGCCTTGCCCCGTATCGATCAAGTCATCGATTCCACGGACGGCTGTGATTTGTTGTCTTTTTTAGATTATTATTCCGGGTACAATCAGATCCTACTAAACCCGGCTGATCAGATTAAGACATCATTTATCACCCCCTATGGGGCTTTCTGCTATGTAACCATGACTTTCGGCCTAAAGAACGCATGCGCCACCTATCAGCGATGTATGCAGAAATGCTTGCACTCGCAGATAGGCCGAAACGTGCACGCTTATATGGATGACGTGGTCATCAAGACCAAGGAGAAGCGCACCCTCCTCGAGGACCTGGGAGAAACATTTGGCAACCTCCGCCAGTACCGGATGAAGCTGAACCCAGAGAAGTGCGTCTTCGGAGTACCGTCCGGCCAGCTCCTCAGTTTCCTTGTTTCGCAACGAGGTATCGAGGCGAATCCGGAGAAGATCGCGGCCATCGAGAGGATGCAGCCGTCCAGGAATCTGCTTGGAGTCCAGAAGTTCACCGGATGCCTGGCTTACCTCAGTCGCTTCGTCAGCCGGCTGGGGGAGAGGGCACTCCCGTTGTACCAGCTGATGAAGAATACGGACAAGTTCTCCTGGACTTCGCAAGCCGACGCCGTGTTTCACGACCTTAAGCGCATGCTATCCACAGCACCGGTTCTAGCCACGCCGGCTAGTAAGGAACCAATGTTGCTCTATATAGCAGCGATCAGCCGGGTCGTCAGCGTCGTCCTGGTGGTGGAGCGCCCCGAGGAAGGCAAGGCTCAGTCGGTTCAGAGACCCGTCTACTACCTAAGCGAGGTTCTCTCCCTCTCCAAGCAGAACTAACCCCACTACCAGAAGATGTGCTACGGCGTGTACCTGGCATGCAAGAAGCTCAAGCACTACTTCCAGGAGCATCCGATTAAGGTCGTGTGCACTGCACCCCTTTCGGAAATCATCGACAACAAGGATGCCAGCGGCCGAGTCGCCAAGTGGGCCATCGAGCTTGCTGCCTACTCCATCCAGTACGAGCCCCGGCTTACGATCAAGTCGCAGGCGTTGGCGGACTTCCTCGTCGACTGGGCCGAGACCCAATATCTCCCACCGGTTCTGGATTCGGACCATTGGCGGATGCACTTCGACGGGTCGAAGATGCTCGGGGGCTTGGGAGCCGGCATCGTGCTCACCTCGCCCAAGGGAGACCGGCTGGAGTACGTGCTGCAGATCCACTTCAAGGCCTCCAACAACGTAGCCGAATACGAGGCACTGGCGCACGGGCTCCGGCTGGCCAAGGAGATCGGTGTCAACCGGATCCTGTGCTTCGGTGATTCGGACTTGGTGGTGCAGCAGGTATCCGGAGAATGGGACTCCAGAGACGCAAACATGGCTCTCTACTGGTTCCACATCCAGAAGCTCAGCGCCTCCTTCGATGGGTGCGAATTTCACCACATCCCCCGCGTCAACAACGAGGCAGCCGATGGGCTCTCCAAGATCGGCTCCACCAGGCAGGCCATCCCACCGGGGGTCTCCTTGGAGCACCTGCGCAAGCCATCCATCAACCCGTCGCCAGAATCGGACTCCATCGTCTGGGAAGGAACCGTTCCGGCTGACGGAACGACGGGAGCGGAGCCGGCAGAACCGCCAAAGAAGAAGACCCGCACCAATTCCGGCCAGGCAGCGCCTTCTGGCTCGCAAGACCCGAGGGCTGCCGGCTCACCTAGCGGCTCGGGGGCTGCCATTCCGGGTACGCCACCCGGACAACCCCACGACACCCGTCAACCGGAGGACAAGAGCGTCCTCGTCATCCAGGAAGTGCCATCTTGGGCACAACCCTTCATGAGCTACATCGCCGATGGAGAACTTCTGGACGACGAGGTGGAGGCCAGGCAAATCCGGCGCCGCGCGCACACGTACACCATCATAAATGGTGAGCTGTACAAGCACAGTGTATCCTGTATCTTCCAAAGATGTGTTGATGCGGACACGGGCTACCAGCTACTCAAGGATATCCACTAGGGCGAGTGCGGGCACCACGCTTCGTCAAGGGCGATAGTCGCCAAGGCATTCCGCCATGGTTTCTATTGGCCCACCGCCCTTGAGGACGCCGAGCAGCTGGTCCGCGCATGCAAGCCAGCGCTTCAGGCAGCTCAGGCACATGCCAACTTCAGTACTCAAGACCATACCGATCACCTGGCCTTTCCCAGTTTGGGGCCTCGACATGGTCGGTCCCCTCAAGCGAGCACGCGCGGGCATGACCCACCTGCTGGTGGCGGTGGACAAGTTCACGAAGTGGATCAAGGCCAAGCCTATCCGGAAGCTGGAAGGGGCGACGGTTGTCACCTTCTTCACCGACATCATCAATCGCTTCGTCTACCCCAACAGCATCATCACCGACAACGGCACAAACTTCGCCAAGGGGGCCTTCGCCCGGTTCTGCAGCAACAAGGGCATCCGACTGGACCTCGCCTCCATCGTGCACCCGCAATCCAACGGGCAAGTCGAAAGAGCAAACGGCTTGGTGCTAGCCAGCATCAAGCCACGTCTCATCGAGCCGTTGGAGCGTTCACCCGGATGTTGGATCGAAGAACTTCCGGCTGTGCTGTGGAGCCTCCGCACCACGCGGAATAGGTCAACCGGCTACACGCCGTTCTTCCTGGTCTACGGATCGGAAGCCGTCCTCTCCGCCGACATCGAGTTTGACTCCCCTTGCAAGCTCCTCTACACGAAAAAGCCAACCAGGAGGCGCGGGAGGACGGAGTGGACCTCCTGGAGGAGGCCCGCGAGCTGGCCTTGTCCAGATCAGCCCTATACCAGCAGCGACTACATCGCTACCATTCAAGCCGGATCCGCCTAGTCGCATTCCGCGAGGACGACCTGGTTCTCCGGCTGGTGCAAGACACGAAGGGCATGCACAAGCTATCGCCACTCTGGGAGGGCCCCTTCATCATCAGCCGGGCGCTGCCCAATGACTCCTACTACCTCATCGATGCGCAGCAGCCACGCAAGAACAAGATAGACAAATCGGACGAGGAAACCGAGCGTCCCTGGAACGTGGCCCTGCTGCGCCCGTTTTACACCTAGTCGCCAGGCAGTGTATGTATCCCGAAAACCCTATGAATGAAAATGCGGCCCGTTTTACACCTATTCGAAGTCCTTGCCTTCATCAAGCGCTCAGAATCTCGGGGGCTACACCCACTGGGTGCGCTCGCGCGCCCCCAGTGGAATCTTGTGGTTCCCGACCGGCTAAAGGCGTTTAGCCGGCCGATCGGAGCCCAGGTGAGGGCAAGGGCAGGAGCAAGATAAGACAAGGAAGATTCGAAGCACCTGGCTACGCCAGCTACTCCGAATCTCAGGGGCTACACCCAGTGGGTGCGCTCGCGCGCCCCCACTGAAATGTTAGTTCCCCCGGCTGAAGGTGTTCAACCAGTGAAAGCAACCGACCAAGACGAGTCTAGTCGGATAAAGATAGAAGAATTGGGAAAGAAAGAAGATTCGAAGCACCTGGCTACGCCAGCTACTGCGAATCTCGGGGGCTACACCCAGTGGGTGCGCTCGTGCGCCCCCACTGGAGGTGCGGTTCCCCCGACTAAAAGTGTGTAGCCGGGCGAAGTAAGCCGGATAAAGTTAACCGGTGAAGTATGGAAAGAAAATTTGAAGCACACAAGTCAAGGGAAACTCAAGAATTTCAACAATGACAAACAAAAGGGAGACGAAGCTCCCATAAGTTACCCGGCGTCAAAGACAGCCGGCAGAAACAGACAAGGTTCACAAGTATGTAGCACAAGACAAATACACCCGGCATCCCGGGGCGATAACTAAACGGCAGGACCCTTGCCGCGAGGGAGATCTTGGCCAGCAGAAGCCTCGGGCGGCGGAGGGGGCGCGGAGCTTGATCCGGTTCTGGCGCTGGCAGGCGGCAGCATCGGGACCTCCACATTAGGAGTACCGACGGACTCCGAGTCGGTGAGCACCTCGTCGGGATCCACGTAGTCGGCGATCTTGATGGCGGATCTGCGGAGCTCCGGATGGGCCTGACGGATGGCCGCGAGATCGACACCGGCGCGGAAGCCACCGTCGATCTTCTCGACGCGGGCGTCCTTGTACCAGGAGAGCATGAGGGCCAAGGCCATCTCCGCTCCGGCCCGCGCCGCCAAGTCTCGCAGCCGGTCCACCGCAGTCGGCACCTCCCCCACCTTCGCAGCTAGCTGCGCCATTGTCTCTAGAACCGGAGCCTCCGGCCACACGAAGGAGAAGACGTCCCGTGCCGCCTGACGAAGCTTGGTAGCTTCCTCTCCAAGGAGAACAACGACCTCCTGGGCCGTCGGCTGCGCTCCCGGCCAGTTCTCCTGTAGCCGGTTGTAGGCCAGCAGGTCTATGCCGGGGTAAAAGGCTGTCAGAAAAGAGAAGTCAGATCCGGCTACCGGATCCGGAAAGAAAGGAAGACGGTAAAAGGACTCACCCTTGGCAGTGTGGCCGACCTGCATCAGCTCCTCCACCAGCGCCTTCTCCTTGGTCGCTAGCCGTTTGATCTCCTTCTCTTGGTCCTAGTTCTGGGCCTCGAGAAGGGAGAAGGCTTCGGTCCGGCTAGCGAGCGAGGCGTCGCGCTCCTTGATGTTGGCCTCCAGACCGTCCACCCTTGCGTGCCAATCCTTGTTCTGCTGCCGCAGAGTAGAATTGGACTTGCTCAACTGGTCGTTCGCCTTCTTCAAGCGATCGATCTCGCGCTGAGCGCACACAAGGATGGCTGCAACCAAACCGGCTATCAGTACCCAAAAAAAAGGCAAGCTGGATGAAGCGAACTTACTCTAGGAGGTCCCGTTGGCGGCAGCGAGCTTCTGCTCCAACGTCCGATTCCCGCCGGCTGTGGCCTCCAGCAGCCGGATCTCCTTCACTGCCAGCTCAAGCGTGGCGGCGAGGTCCGACAGCGAGGCGGCAGAGGAAGCGTCGTTGTCCACGGCATTGACGGCCAAGGACTCCTTCGCTGCGACCACCGCCGTCTGCCATTCCTTCCCGGGCTCCTCGTCGGAGTTGTCGTTGCCAACGACGACGAGCTCCTTGCCGGCAGCCCCCCGTGCGCCCGTGGCGGAGCCTTCCGGCTGGGAGGACCCCGCTTTTGGCTGGGGGACTTCCGGTTGGGCAGAGGCAGTCGGCTCGACCCGAGGAGGATGTGAAGGCTACGCCTCAGAAGAAGGAGGGGCGCTGGTCGGCGTAGTCGGGGCCCGGGGCGGCGACCCGGCTGGCGCGCGTGCCGGGCTCGCGGCTCCAAAGGAAACCAGCGTGCTAAACAGAAAGAGGAGAAGACAAGAGCAAAACAAAACAAAGTCAGAAATAGAAGAAGAAGGGCAAGCAGACAGAAAGAGCCGAAAGAAAAAGGGGGGAAAGGAAGATACCCCGGCACAATCGGAGGCGGCCCTTTCTTCCGGCCGAGACGGCTTGGCGGCAAAGCGCCGGACCGGCTCCGCTTGGGAGCCGGCTCCTCCGTCGCAGGGCGGCGGGAGCCGGAACGGCTGGACCCGCTCCCACCCGCTTCCCCGTCCGTCGCGGAGCACGTCGCCGGCTCCGTGGTCGGCGCGGCCTCCTCCTCGTGCACCACCACGTGCGGGTCGGCGGCCGGCTCGTCATTACGGCTAGGGAAGGCGTCGCCGTCTCCATCCGATTCCTCGCCGGACCGCCGAGCGCGTGGCTCAGGCAGGTCGGGCGTGAATTCCTCGAGGGCCACCGTGCCCTCCTCGCGGATGATGCAAGGGAACATCTGCCGAATACAAGAGATCAGCCAGACGAAAACAAAGAACAAGTACAAGAAACACCAAAAAAGCATCCGGTTAGAAGAGCTTACCCGGGGCGCTCGGTTCTCCCGAGTATAAGGCGCCAGGCTGAACTTCCAGTTCTTCGGCAGCCGTTCCTTGGTGATCGTCCACACCCACTCCTTCAGGTTGTGGTAGCGGGGATCGCGGCGCGACAGCCGGGTCGGGTCCAGCCGGCCAGAGTAGTAGCACATCTTGTGTTCTCGTTGCTGCAACGGCATCATCAGCCGGGACATCCAGCTGAGAGTGACGTCCAGGCCGGTCAGCCGGCAATGGACGAGCGAGCGCATGCGCTTAGCAGCTCATCCGTCTCCGCCTTGTCGTCGTGGAACTTCAAGTCCCAGTTCTGCCGGCTGGACTCAACGTCCTGGAAGGCCGGCAGATTGATCCGGTCGACATTGGTGAGGTTCTTCACGTAGAAGTACGACTGCTGCCATAGTTGCACCGTATCGTGAAGAAGAAATTTTGGGTAGCCGGTCTGCGAGCGGGAGTAAATGGAGACGCCGCCGCAGACGACTAGTGGCCCCTGGGTGAATTGCACCTGCGGCCGGACTCGGAAGAGCCGGCAGAAGAGCCTGAGATCCGGCTGGATGTCGAGATAGCTCTCGCAGAAAGCAACGAAGTGCGCCAACATTCCGATTGCGTTGGCGCCGAGGTGGTGGAGGCGAAGATCAAAGAAAGCAAGGAAGGTCAAGAGGAACGGGTTCACCGGAAGGGCGAACCCACGGGCCAAGTGCGAAAGGAAGATGACGCGCTCTCCCTCCGCCGGATGCGGCGACACCTCCCCGGCCGGCGCCAGCCGCACCGCCACCTCCTCCGCTGGCGGGTGGCGCGGTATTTCTCGATTTGGTCCTCGGTGACGACGGAACCGCACCAGGCCCCGCGGTCGGTGGCCATTTCCGGTTCACGAGGGGGAGCGGCGACGGAAGATTGACGGTGGCCCGTAGCGTCGACGACGGCGAGCGGGCGGCGCAAAGTGCAAGGGCGCAGGAGCGGAAGCAACGAGAGAGAAGGAAACTGCAGCGGGGGAGCAAAGGAAAGAAATTGCCTCCCCCGCGGCGTCCCTTTAAAGAGCCAGAAGGGCAACCGCCGACGGGGCACGTGGCGCACATCCGGGCAACCCACACCCCAACCGCCGCCTAGATCCCGTGTGCGAGAGCAGGATGCGCGGAAGATCCCGGAGCGAGAACCGAAGCGCCGGACAGCAGTGTCCCGAGGCGACGTGCAACGGGATGTTACGCTGCCCGCCGCAGAGTAATGATGGCGCGTGCGTGCGTGGCCGGCGTCAGCACTGACGTCACGGGTAGCGCAACCACCAAGCTCAGCCAGACACAAATTCAAAAACAAGAGGAAGCGCGCGCACATTCCGCCTAAGAGCGGAATCCACACGCGCTCGGGGGCTAGTGTCAGGGGGATGATCCCAGGTACCCCAACCGAATAAGAAACAAGACAGTCGGATTGCGTCCGGCTGACCAGATGCAGCCGGACAGGGCAAGACAGGCCGGCTATCCCCCGGTAGCCGGATCAGCAGGAGGCAGCCGGATACGGCGACGTAGCCGGACTCAATCAATGGGACAGGGCGACGTGTGTATCAGTGCACGGTACGCCCTGTACGGTGACAAGACTGGCAACTACCCGGCCATACCGAAGACTTTGCGTGGATGACGCAGGAACAGTGGCCGGTGCTGACGATAGGCTCGCACAGCGTACACTGTGCCTACGACAGCCATACCGCTCGTACTCCGACAGGACAAGCCATACTGGACACTGTAGATGACTAGTCGGCTGGGACCCGCCTGTGGGGCCCACCAGTCGGACTGGCCAGTGAGACCTTTGCCTCTCTGCCTATATAAGGAGAGGCAAGGCCTTAGTAGAAAGGGTTGGTCTTACAACATTTAAGGCAATAGCTAGCGTATGCAGCTCGAGGAGCACTTGTAGTTTGAGTATTCCACATAGTCAGATCCGGCAGGAGTAGGGGCTTTACCTCACCACGAGGGCCCCGAACCTGGGTACTTCTTGCGTCCCGCTACGCTCGCTTGTATCCAATCCCGCCTGCGGACGCCGTTGATAGCTTCCCTGCTAGTCCCCACACCTCTATCTAACCTCTTCAGGTACTGTCGTTCCCAATACAACGACACTCCCCCTCAAGAATTATTCCCCCATGGTGTCGGATTAGCAAGATACATGTTCCCGGTGGCATTTCGTCTGGAAGGAGTTGCTGCTTCCGCTGGATCGCTGGAGCGAGGAGGTGGAGGTTATCCGGTGGCTTGAACGTGTGTGCGAGTACGGATGCGCTGCTGAGTTGTGGCGCTCGGACTTCCTCACGATCTTGAGATCGGCAAGTGTACGACTACATCAACCACGAGTTCCTACTCGTTAACAAAACTCGTTGTCTTCGAGGGTAAGTTCTCGTTGGATGTATGTCCACCCGTTGCTTTGTACCTAGTAGATAGATCTTGGCATGTAGTTCTCATCGTAGGAATTTTTTGTTTTCTATGCTGCGGACCCAACAGTGGTATCAGAGCCAGGTCTATGCGAAGGTGCTTTGCACGGGTAGTACACATATGTTTATATGTGGGCGATGATGATCATGTTATTGCATCTTCTATGTATTTTGGATATTGGTGGCATAGTGGGATGAAGCGGCCCGGACCAACCTTACATGTCATCGTACATGAGACCGGTTCCACGACTGACATGCAACTAGTTTTGCATAAGTGGCTGGCGGGTGTCTATCTCTCCTACTATAGTCAATATTTAATTTACAACAAGTTGCTAATAACTTGGTTATCCTCGTTGTGGTTCCATGTTCGTAGGTAAGAACGATTCTATCTCCGAAAGCCCTAAGCCATGTAAAACTTGCAATGGATAAATTAGAGGCGTCTAGTTTAGATCGTTGCTGGGATAGTGTCATGATATGGTAATGTTGTAAGTTGATGTATAGTTGATACTCTTACAACACACCTAACCTGTAAGTTCCATAGACCTTGGCCTTACACACAAAGGAATGATAGAGATCATACCATGATGCATATGATAGAGATCAAATGCATGGACCATATCATCTCACTTTACACATTAGATGTTTGCATCTTATATTGCTAGTTTGGCGTTTTAGTAGCATTTTAAGATGATCCCTCATTTAGATATCAAGATAAAAATGTGTTCTTCCTTAAGTATGCACCGTTCTATGGATCGTGTTTTGGGACATCACCTGATGATCGGGTGTACTCGACTCTACGCTTTCATACAACAGGTGTAAAACAGTTTTACACACGCGAGTACTAAGGTTCTTACTTGGCGAGCCTAGCATGTATAGACATGGCCTTGGAACACGAACCAAAAGGTTAAGCATGAGTCATATAGTTGATATGATGCCCATATTGATGCTCGCCTTTGAAGCTACACCGACTCACGTGATGATTGGACTTGGTGTAGTGGATTTGGTTCATGTAATCACCAAAAAGGCACGAGGGATGTCGTTTTGAGTGGGAGTTCATTTCTAATTTGGATTAGTCGAACTCAATTTGTCATAAACTAAATCGAAGTGAATTTGCATAATTTGTTGTAGTCATTGGCATCTTTTCACTACCTTATGCTTAGTTTTAATTGAGATAATAGAACTATATAATTCTGGATATTTACTTTACGAACTGGTATCGTATTGTTTTGAATGTCAATTTAAATTTTATAAGTCCTATTGCAAACTTTCAGCAAACTCTATTTACTCCATGAAGTTTAATAAGTAGTATTAAATCAAGAGTAAGAATTCCAATGTTAGTATCTAAAGTATCATGTTTGCCTCCATGATTATTGATATTCAAAAGTTGTTTTAATATCAAGATTATATAGGAGCTAAAAATTGTTTCAGAAACCATCATGTGTGGAAGATATTGTGATATCTGCACAATGTTTTTGGTTGCATTATGATAGAGTATAATTTAGCAAAATACATGTTCTCATATTGTATGAGAATTTGTGAAGGATGGAGATGCTAGGCATCCGAATCTCCCAAAAGGTTTTGGGAACTAACATTATACTCGTGATTCTTCCTTACAGGCTATAGTAGCTTGATCATGAAAGTTGTCATGATAAGGATGAATAGAAGATGTAAGTAAAATGTTTACTACACTAATAGATTACTAAAGAATGGATTTTTGAAAGAACACCAAACATTTGATGATGGTGATCCACTTCAAAGTGCAAGTCCAAAGGTATTAGTATTTGACTATATACACTTTGTACTATGTGTCATGTGAATGACACCACTATTGATGTTGATAGATTCTTTTAAAAGGAAAAGGAATTGCTGAAAGAGAATCTATAAAATATTTGGCAGAAAAGAAAAAGTTGGAAATGTCCATCTTAGGTATATAGAAGATATATATGTTATGGCTGTATTCCTTGCTTGTTATTGATGACCCACAAGTATAGGGGGTGTACCGCAGTATTTTCACGGGAAGTGAAACCCAATTTATTGATTCGACACAAGGGGAGCCAAAGAATATTTATAAGCCTTAACAACTGAGTTGTCAATTCAGCTGCACCTAGAAACAATCTTGCTCACAGCAGTTTATCAGTAGCAACAGTTTTGTAGTAGTAAAGCAAAGACAGTAGTAACAAAAGCAGTAAACAGTGGGATTCGAGTGCGGTAGGCATGGGGATGGATGGACGGGCGTTGCATGGACAAGACAATTCACATAGCAATCAGAACATAGGGCAATTGCAGATAAATAAGATAAAGCATCCAAGTACTAGACAATCCTAGGCATGTGTTCCATATATAGTCATACGTGCTCACAATGAGAACTTGCACAACATCTTTTGTCCTGCCAGCCCGTTTGCAGCTGGGCCTCTAGGGAACTACTGGCAATTAAGGTGCTCCTTTTAATAGAGCACCGAAGCAAAGCATTAACACTCCGTGAACACATGTGATCCTCACATCAAAGCCATTCCCTCCGGTTATCCCGATTTCTGTCACTTCGGGGCCGTTGGTTCCAGACAACAACGTGTGTATACAACTTGCAGATAAGACCAACATCAATACTATCATAATGAATCAATAACATGTTCAGATCTGAAATCATGGCACTCGGGACCTAGTGACAAGCATTAAGCACAACAAGTCGCAACAAAGTCATAAAACACTAATAAAAGATACTAGGCACCATGCCCTAACAATCTGATGCCATTACATGAACGATCTCATCCAATCCCTACCATCCCCATAGCCTACAGCGGGGAATTACTCACTCATAGATGGGGGAAACACGGATGGTCGATGGAGAAGCGATGGTTATGATGATGGTGATGATCTCCTCCAATTCCCCGTCCCGGCAGGGTGCTAGAACAGAGTTTCTGGTGCTGCTTCATGGAATCTGGTGGTGGCGGCGGAGCGGAACTCCTTTTGGAAAAACGTCGAACCCCCCAAAGTTTTCAGGTCAAAAGGATCCTTATAGGCGAAGAGAGGGGCCGAGGGGGTGCCTGGGGCCACCACACCATGCCCTGGCGCGGCCAACCCAGCCCGCGCCTGGGGGGGTGTGGCCAGCCCCTGGCCCTCCTCCATCTCGTATTCTAGCTCCTGGAGTCTTCTGGAAAAATAGGCACTTTGGCTTTTGTCCCGTCCAATTCCGAGAATATTCATTTGCTGACTTTCCTGGAACCAAAAACAGCAGAAAACAGGCAGCTGGCACTGTGGCTCTTGTTAATAGGTTAGTCCAACAAATCATATGAAAAGTACTCCAAAGTGTGGACAAAACACAAGAAAGTGGATAAAACCAAGCATGGAGCATCAAAAATTATAGATACATTTGCAATATATCAATATCCCCAAGCTTAACTCCTGGTCATCCTCGAGTAGGTAAGTGATAAAAAGAAAGAATAATTTTTGAGGTGACATGCAGCATCAAAGACTTGACCAAAGTATTTGTAAACATTCAAAGCTGGGATCATAGTACTTCAATCATAACATGAAAGACAAAGTTCTAGCAATAAGACAAAGAAACTATGATGCAATATGAAAAGGCACAAACAAAAGATTCATGAATAACAATGCTTTGCAAGACGTTTGTTTGTTTCACATAAAGAAAACATAGCATAGTGGATTCAGCTTGTCCCTCAAAGAGTAGCAAACATAAATGCATAGGACACCTTCAAAGTTCACAAGAGTGACTGGATACAAATAGTTTAAAACAAGCAATATCAAGGTATGCATCAATCAACAAGTCTTAGGAAAATGCACATAGAACTAAGAATGGCCACTATGCTCTCAAGAAAGTGCTCATAGAATGTGTGGAGACTCAACAAGGAAATGAAAAGGTTTTGAATAGTTTGAAAGGCTTCCAAATGCTGAAAGTATGGTACTCATTAGCTTTGAGCTCTCATTGCCCCTATCATAAGCATCTTTAATGTGGTTAAGGTGAAAGTGAGGTCCAGTCTGATTTATATGCTTGACAGACTATAAACTGAAAATCCCAAGTCCCTTGAGTACGAGGGCCGCTCCTCATGCTACTCAACTTTAGTTACCGGTAAGTTCTTGTCATCGTAAGTATGTGCGTATCATTGAGAACCGCCAACGGGGTACCCCTTGCCCGATGATACGGAAGAATCCCCATATCAAAATGACAAGGCAAGCAGACAATGAGTATCTCAGCAATCTTCTTATTTACCATGGGAAAATGGTGCTTTTTTCTCTCTTTCCTCTTTTCATAAATCTTTTTTTTATTTTTCTCAATAGCTATCTTTCTCTTTTTTTATAAGAAGAATGCTTCATAGATATCATTATGGTTATGCTGCAGGTTTCCACCATGTCAGCATGGATTAGACCAGCAGCCTAGGCGTTTCTCTAACACACATACATAACTCCACGGACTTACAAGCTCCCCTTTTATTTCACACCGACAACATCCGCAAACAAAAGAGCAAGGTATCAACTAGGTATATATTTACAAGTGTTAAAAGTGTTCCCCGTGACAGCACGGTTCTGCTAATCCCCAGCCTATAATTAGCAAGCATATAACTTTCATGGAGAGTTCACAATGGTTCAGGTTTATTAAGTGAAGAAATAAAGTGTGCCATCAAGTTTGTGAGAGCTTTACTAACTAACTTTCTCAAAACAAGCAACATTTTATTCGGAAGAAAACAAGGCATAATGAATATGCACGGAAGTAGCAAATGATGCTAATAGGTAGGTATGGTGGACACTTTGGCAATATTTGGTTTTAGGGAGTTGGAAACATGAGTAAAACATACTCAGTGAAAGTGAAGGCTAGCAATAGTAAGGGAGCGACAAACGAGACAGCAATAATGGCCATAATCATGCAGAGTGACAAAACATCATTGATCAAAGCATAAAATGATACTACAAGTTGAAAACTAAAGGATCATAAAGGCTTATGGTGACTTGGGATAGTCATAACATGGTGTGAACATGTGCCAAGTCAACCCAAATAAAGCATCAAAGGAGAATACCACTATACTATGCTTTAATATACTAAAACAACACATGATTCATCCAATGCACATTAAGCAATCTCAATTGTTTATAACAAGTCATGCTACAGCAAAGAATATTAAGCATAAATCCAAAACAATATCAAGCATGGCATGACAAAGCATAAGCCACAGTCAAAAACAAGCTCTCTTTACCACTTAAGCATGAGCTTTCCTACTCTTTTCCAAACCAAACCAAACTATTTGAACACCAATATATGAAAGAGGAGGTCCAACCAATTTATTCAGCAAACTAAGCAAACCAAGCAAACGAAAACCAAAACGAAAAAATAAAAAGAAGACATTCCAAGAACAACACAACTGTGCATGTAACAATAAAAATGAAGTGTTTGGAAGAAACCTGATATTTTTATTGATGAAGAAGGGGATGCCCAAGGCATCCCCAAGCTTTGACGCTTGTACTTTTTGGATATTTCTTGGGGTGACACGCGTGGCATCCCCAAGCTTGAGATTTATTCCATCCTTCATCTCATTACTCATTCTTTCCATACACCTGAAATTTTTCCTTCATACAGAACTTCACACAATCTTTTATTACCAACATTAGTGCACTCAAGATAAATAAGTCTTAAGGTTCAGTTATAACACAAAATAAACTTCCATTAGAACACTAGCTACTGTAGTACTTCCCTAAAAAAGCTGAATTCCCCAAAAGAACTCAAAAAGGAACCAACAAGAAGCAAATGCAGAAAATGGCAGAAATCTGTCAAAACAGACCAGCAGGTAAAGACGAAATTTTTCGAAGACCTTCTGTTGCTCAAATCGAAAATTGTTGAACTAATGAAAGTTAGATAACAACCTGGGGAAGAAGCACAAAAACTGACGCCTCAAAAGGACGTACAGAGATTTTACACGAATTTTTACGGTGAAGCACAGAAATCTGTTTCAGGACAACAACTTTCCCAATCATTACTTCTCTCTCATTAGAGGTTACTCTTGGCACAAAAAGCAAATAAAAAGGATAAGGAGCGGTTATTACTGAAGTAATAACTTCCAAGACTCATCTAAAACTTTTGGGTTATCTCCCAATTAGTACTTTTCTTTAACGCCTTTAAGTTAGGCATAAGCAAAAACTAAAATGGATAGAATAGAACTAAACAAAAATAATCATAGTGAAAACATTGTTTTGTTCAATGAAATCCTTTTGTCAACAAGGTTGATAAGGTCTTGCTACCAAAACAGTTTCATATGAGACAAAACTTTGTATTCCACTAATGATTATGTTACCTCAACCTTGATAGCAATGGTCCCAATCATAATAGTTTCAATTTTTTCTCATGGTATGGGACAATATATTTCTCCAATTTGAATGCCCTCAACATGTTCAATTGAATTAAAACCATAAGTCCTTTCAATCTTATTGAGGAAATTGACAATGTGTTCCTTGTCATTAACATTGAAGGTCACCTTCCCTTGATTATAATTAATAACAACTCCTGCAGTATTTAAGAAAAGGTCTCCCAAGAATAATAGACATATCATCATCTTCAGGCATAAAAGTTTGAGAGGATGCTCTCATAAGAAATATGAGTTGAAGTAAAAGAGAGCATCAAGGAGCAAATTCAAAACACATTTAAGTCTAACCCACTTCCTATGCATAGGAATCGTGTAAGCAAATAACAAAGTGACAGGCACAGGAAGATAAAATAAGAGTAACTTCAAAACTTTCAGCACATAGAGAGGTGTTTCAATACCATGAAAACTTCTACAACCATATTTTCCTCTCTCATAATAATTTTCAGTAGCCTCATGAATAAACTCAACAATATAACTATCACATAAAGCATGCTTTTCATGATCTACAAGCACTAGAGCTTTATTATAAACATTTTCAAAAGAATTCTCAGGAACATAACATTCATCCTCCTTTAGTAAGCATGGAGGACAATCAAATAATGTAAGGGATAAAGAGTTACTCTCATTAGAAGGTAGGCATGGGTAGCTAATCCATTCTTCCTCCTTTTGTTCATCACTCTCCTCCTCTTTTTCATCTAATGAGATTTCAGGTTCATCAATTTCTTCTTCCATAGGATCCTGCAAGGCATTAGTCTCTTCCATTTGTGGAAAGCATCTATTAAAATATTCAAGCATATAGCCATTTTCATCCTTGTAATTATCAAAGCAAAATTTAAGTATACCATAAACCTCATACTTATAAGGTGAATCATCAATATTTTCAAGCAAACTAGCAAGTTCAAATGCACCCTTCCAAGCAATAAATTCCTCAGTTTGTTCCACATCATAAAAGTCATAATTCCCCTTAGCATCAGAAGATATGGTAACATTATCATTATACTCACATTGAAAACGGAGGTGTTTGTACCTCCTGCAGCAACAAGATTTATCAAAGCAATAAGTAACATTATAAGTAGTGCACACGTTTCTAGCAATGGTATACAATCTATCAATTTGTCCCCATAAGTGTTTCCCTTTTTGTGAAAAGCGGTGTTCCTTATAATAATATTTTTCATCTTCCGTGAACCCACCTTGCCAATAAGATTCAGTTTCAAAGAAACCAACCATTGACAACAAGCATGATAAGGCAAGACAATAACAAACCAACGAGAATAACAACTAGAGTAGGAACTACTTTTTTTTTGTTTTTTTGATAAAGAAACAATCAAACAAGGAGAAAATGAACTTAGCTTGAACAATAGTGATTCCAAGTGGACTTGATAAATAAAGCTATGCTCCCCGGCAACTGCGCCAGAAAATAGTCTTGATGACCCACAAGTATAGGGGGTGTATCGCAGTATTTTCGAGGGAAGTGAAACCCAATTTATTGATTCGACACAAGGGGAGCCAAAGAATATTTATAAGCCTTAACAACTGAGTTGTCAATTCAGCTGCACCTAGAAACAATCTTGCTCATAGCAGTTTATCAGTAGCAACAGTTTTGTAGTAGGAATAGTAAAGTAACAGCAGTAGTAAAGCAAAGACAGTAGTAACAAAAGCAGTAAATAGTGGGATTCGAGTGCGGTAGGCATAGGGATGGATGGACGTGCGTTGCATGGACAAGACAATTCACATAGCAATCAGAACATAGGGCAATTGCAGATAAATAAGATAAAGCATCCAAGTACTAGACAATCCTAGGCATGTGTTCCATATATAGTCATACGTGCTCGCAATGAGAACTTGCACAACATCTTTTGTCCTGCCAGCCCGTTTGCAGCGGGGCCACTAGGGAACTACTGGCAATTAAAGTGCTCCTTTTAATAGAGCACCGGAGCAAAACATTAACACTCCGTGAACACATGTGATCCTCACATCAAAGCCATTCCTTCTGGTTATCCCGATTTCTATCACTTTGGGGCCGTTGGTTCCGGACAACGTGTGTATACAACTTGTAGATAAGACCAAAAACAATACTATCATAATGAATCAATAACATGTTCAGATCTGAAATCATGGCACTCGGGCCCTAGTGACAAGCATTAAGCATAACAAGTCGCAACAAAGTCATAAAGCACTAATAAAAGATACTAGGCACCATGCCCTAACAATCTGATGCCATTACATGAACGATCTCATCCAATCCCTACCATCCCCATAGCCTACAGCGGGGGATTACTCACTCATAGATGGGGGAAACATGGATGATCGATGGCGAAGCGATGGTGATGATGATGGCGATGATCTCCTCCAATTCCCAGTCCCGGCAGGGTGCCAGAACGGAGTTTCTGGTGCTGTTTCGTGGAATCTAGTGGTGGCAGTGGAGTTGAACTCCTTCTGGAAAAATGTCGAACCCCCCAAAGTTTTTAGGTCAGGAGGCTCCTTATAGGTGAAGAGAGGGGCCGAGGGGGTGCCTAGGGCCACCACACCATGCCTTGGCACGGCCAAGCCCAGCCCGCGCCTGGGGGGGGGGGGGGGGGTGGCCAGCCCCTGGCCCTCCTCCGTCTCGTATTCTGGCTCCTGGAGTCTTCTGGAAAAATAGGCACTTTGGCTTTTGTCCCGTCTAATTCCGAGAATATTCATTTTCTGACTTTCCTAGAACCAAAAACAGCAGAAAATAGGCAGTTGGCACTGTGGCTCTTGTTAATAGTTAGTCCAAGAAATCATATGAAAAGTACTCCAAAGTGTGGACAAAACACAAGAAAGTGGATAAAACCAAGTGAAAGGGAAATGGACGTCGCCTAGAGGGGGGGTGAATAGGCGTTTTAAAATAATTACGGTTTAGGCTCTAATAAATGCGGAATAAAACTTAACATTTAATTTATCAAGCCAAAACCTATATCCACTAGTTTCACTAAGTGCACCAACAACCTATGCTAAGCAAGATAAACAACAAGGTGATAGCAAGATATAATACTTCAAGCACGAAGGCTATCAGAATGTAAATTGCATAAGTAAAGGGCTCGGTTGAGAGATAACCGATGGACGCGGAGACGATGATTTGTTTCCCGAAGTTCACTTCCAAGAAGCTACGTCTCCGTTGGAGAGGTGCGGGGGCGCAATGTATTTCGAACGCCACAAATGGCTCACCTCGTGGTGTGGTGGATCGGTGCTCACCCAACGCCACACAAGGCCTCACCAAGGATGCGAAGCCACGCAACTCACCGACGCCACAAAAGGCTCACCCTATTCTCCCGTGAGCTCGCCACAAAGGCCTACTCACGTTCCACTATGGGACACTTGAGGGCGGTCACCGAACCCGTACAAGGCTTGGGGCAATCTCTACAACTCAATTGGAGGGCTCCCAAGAAACACCACAAAGGCTCCACAATGCCACAAAAGCCCAACAAGCTTGGGGAACCTCCACAACTCAATTGGAGCCCCAAGAACACACCACAACTCCACACAACTGTCTAGGCTTCCAAGAACCCAAGAGAAACAAGCCCAAGGGCTTGAACTCGCCGAATCTCCGAGGAGAACTCAAACCTATGCACCAAATGCAAGAGGCAAGTCCTTCACTCTCAAATTTCACCAAAGCTACAAAAGCTATTGGGGGAATAAGGGAGGAAGAACACAAGAGGAGAACACAAAACTCTCCAAGATCTAGATCCCAAGGATTCCTTCACAAAGAAGGGATTTTGCTTGGTGGGGCTTGTAGATCTAGATCTCCTCTCTCAAATCCCTCAAAAATATGCAAGAATCATAGGAGGGGGAAGGGGAGAGGGCAAGCTCTTCAAGGTCAACAATGGAGGAGAGAGAAAGCCAAAAAACCAAGAAAGAGCTAGTGTGGGCCGAAGGGGAAAGGGGAGCTCCTTTTAAAGGGCTCCCCGATCTGCCCGTTACCCACAGAATCGTGCACGGTCGGTGGTACCGATGGGTGGAAGGTACTACTGGTGGCACCCAGCCAACGGTGAGAAAACAGTGAGAGGAAGAACAAACACGCGATCCTAGCCGGTACTACCGCTGCTTCGCCGGAACTACCGGTGGAAAGAATGTCCTAGCGGTACTACTGCCTGAAAATTCGATCCAAGTTCTGTCAAATAGCGCTAACCAAGTAGAGAGAGTACAGATCCAAAATGGGTTTACCGGAAGTTGGTCCGGAATTAACACCGGTACTACCGGCGGCAACTGCCCTGGCGGTACTACCGGTGGCCCACCGGAACTACCGGTCAGGCAAAAACTTCAGAACCAGAACTGCCACAACTTTTGCATCCGAACACCAAACGAGACGAAACCAATTTTGTTGGAAAGATAGCGACGCGTAGAATCCATGAATACCATGAAATATTGGATATCACCAAGGGAGAAAATACCATGAATATATATGTGAGATACCTCCCAAGGTGTGGAGCCGGAAAACCCGCAAGATAAAAAACGCAATAAGATATGCACGGGAAATCCGTTTTTGATGAACTAGAGCTTGTTATGGAGATAACCACAAGCTCTAGATACTCACATGGACAAGAACCAAACAACAACCAAGAAAGATGATGCTATGTATGCAAAGGTTTGAGATCTCTTCGAAAGATACGAACGAGTCACCCACTCGAGAGCCCCTCTTGATAGTACGGCTATCTATCCTAAACCCGGTCTCCCAACACTACACGAGACCGGTAAAATAGAAACCCTATCAAGATCATACCTTTGCCTTGAGCATCCCACTTGAGCTTGATGAAGACGATCTTGTCACCTTCAAGATGGAACACCTTTCTTGATTGCTCGTGCTTGCTCTTGCTTGATGAAGACTTGCGAATGGCTCCCCCATACCCCATGGCCAAACCTCTTCTTTGACCTTGTCTTCATCACTACATGAACGCCGAGGAGGCAAGCTCCAAGCATGAGATCTTCTAGAGATGGTGCATCTTGAGCTTGCACAACAATTCTTGACGATGTCTTGAAGATAGCCATGAGGAACTCCATCTTCTTCTTCTTCTTCAAGACATACTTGATCTTCTTCTTCTACTTGATT
The DNA here is from genome assembly GCA_910589775.1 of Avena eriantha. Classification (NCBI taxonomy): domain Eukaryota; kingdom Viridiplantae; phylum Streptophyta; class Magnoliopsida; order Poales; family Poaceae; genus Avena; species Avena eriantha. The sequence continues at coordinate 383,672,425 of OU342746.1, forward strand.
CCAATAGGCACAAAGCCCTTGGACAATGCTTCTTCTTTTTCACCCCTGAAACCAACACATGGTCCAAGCGATGCCAATGGACAAACCTACAAGTGAGACTCAATTTGCACATTAGTCCATAGGGATTGTCATTAATTACCAAAACCACACATGGGGGCATACATGCCCTTTCAATGTCCCCCATTTTGGTAATTGATGACAATCCCCTAGAGAGGGTTTAAATATGGAATTTAACGAACAAAATGGTTGCCCCAACATCAAATACTACACAAGTATGCGATATTGGTACAACCACAATATATAGAGCAAACTCCCCCACAATCTATGCATGTGTGATGAACTTGAATTTCATTGCATAGATTGCCAACCATTATCGATGGTTGAGTTTCCTCTATATATTAAACATGCAAAGCAGCAACAAAGATGCAAGAGCATGCAAGGCTAATGCTTAAGAACCAACTCAAAAGCGTAAACCAACTTCCCTTAAACCCTCTAAAACTTCTCCCCCATTGGCATCGATTGCCAAAATGGGTGAAAAGTTCTAGATGGCCAATATAGTGAGAATTCCTCCAAAGGTGTGCATATGCACATATCCAATGATGAATCCTTGGAGGAAGTAAAACTATATTGAGGACCCAAAGGTTGCAAAAAAGAAAAGAAGGAGAAGATAGCTTCAACAAATGAAGCGAGCAACCCAAAAGACCCAAAAAAATACCAATTGACAACATCAATTGATACCAAAACAACACAAGACAAAAAGATACGAACAAATGAGTGTTTAGATGTAATAGGGAAGCTCCCCAATCTTTGTGCACAAATTAGAATCAATGAATTGAATACATCATGCACAAGTATGGAATCCTCACTCCCCCATAGACATTTAAACCTCAAACAAAGAGAAAGGAAAATTAGCATTCTTAAGTGAGTTAGAGAAGCTCCCCAAGGATTATGCACCAATTATAATAATTATATTTGGAAACAAAGTGCACAATTATGGAATCCTCACTACAAACTCATTTAACAATAAACGACAAGAGAGAGAAAATTATGAGTGCCCGAAGATGCAAACAAAAGGGACAAGCACTCATAGGAAAATAAATTTGGAAGCCACCGAAGAATCAACAAGAACTAAAAGGTGGTCTCCAAGGAAAACAAAAACAACCAAAGATTTATCTTCTCTTGTGTGTATAAGTTTCTAGGTGGAAAATATCACAAAGACATATGCCCACAAAGAAACATGCACACACAAAATAGATACACAAGAAAGCACATGAACAACAAAATGAAGTCATATAATGTACCAATAGGATTTTTGCGTGAAAGCATGGCCAAAGGCTCAAATATATATTATTGTACATCAATGAACATCAAACACCAACACACTACATGCATTACAACTATTACCAAGGGAAAAAGGAAATAGTTGGAATATATGGAGAAAGGCAACAAGTATCACAAATATAAATCAACTATGCAAAATACTCACTATTGCACATGAGAGTGAATGAGGAAAAGATATGCAATAAACTTGCTAGATTGGCATATTTGGGATAAGTGAATCATGAGCATGATTTTGTATAGTCCCCATTATATGCACTCATCTCAACATACTCACATTTGCAATAGAGAGATCTCCCAAAAAAACAGAACATATGCAAAAACACAAACTCATGCCAACAAGCAACCTACAAGAGGTTGGAAGCAAGATATGTATGCATGAGAGAGATACTTGTTACTGAGATATAATTGGTAGGATGTAGAGGATATGAATTGATTGATCATCCTAGCTTGCCTCCAATTGACATGTAAGCACCACTTCTTCCCAATTTATGAGACAAGCATCCAATATATCTCCAATGTACCTAAAACACAATTAAGTACACTATGTTTCCAAACAAATTGGGTCCAAAGTAGTTAGTGCAACTACAATATATAGGAGAAGCTCCACATAAATATGTGCATATTAATATGAACTTGAATTTCATGCACATCTTATCCAATAGGATTTGGTGGAGTTTCCCCTATACATTAGATCATAGAAAGAAAGCATGCCATAATATATACAAGAAGTAAATATGCATGCACTAGACTTTTAAGAACCAAAAATGAGATACAATTTGAACTAAAACACCAAGTAAACCAAGAAGTAGCACACAAGAGTGTGACACGACAAAAGGTGTCCAAATTGTATCAAAGAGCCAAATCAACACATGAAAGGACACCAATTCAACAAATGAACAAGGCAAAAGACAAAGAGCAAAAGATGCACAAAACACACAATGCTCAAGGATTTATCTCATTCTAAAAGACCAAAACAAGTAACAAAGAATGAGACAAATCCAACTCCCAAATAGAGCAAGGTTCCAACACATAAACCAAACTCTCTACACTTTTCATGATGGCACAAAGTACCAAAAGAAAAAATCAAGCATCGAAGCACAATAAACACTATGTGGATCAACACAAGAAGCATAAAGGAGTGTTCTAGATAATATAGGAGAGCTCCCCCATGAATGGTGCATTATATTGAATTTTGCTTTTGAATGCACAATGCACACAAAAGAGATCATCACTACTAGCTACATTAAATAAAACACAAGAGAATACAAATAACCTAAAATGATCCACAAGAGGCAAGGAAGACATGGGAGTAAAAGAAAACAAATTCTTGGCCAAAGATAGGACAAAGAAAAGCAAAGGCCAAAGTGAACATGATCAATAAATCCTACCAGATATGGAGTGTCACTTGTCCAAGGACAAGAATTATGGGGAAAATTTTCCCAAGGTAGTTTGCAAGGAAAACATGATCATATTCACACATAGAAGCATGTAACAAGATATAAAAGATATGCTTGATGCTTTGAGAGACATTCTTGATAGCTCCAAATAGTCACACAATCGCTAGTGATTAGTGTAACTTGAAGCAAATGGTTTCCATGTAGGATATGGAGGTCCAAATATGAGGAAAACACATATCAAGAAAATCTCTCACAAACAAGATCCAAAAGATGAGCAATAAAAGAAACAAAGCAAATTAGAACTTGTTTAGGCTAAATTTGCCACATAGGAGCTAGATAATTCTCAATATCAATTCTAAGTGGCACAACCTGAAATGTCCACATTTTTCTAGGTTTGTAATATGCACAAAGCATGTGACTCCCCCATAATGTGACAAATCAAGAAATATCGACAAGAGGCAAAAAGATCAAAGAGGAGATGATTAATGGACATTATGGAATACTAATTCTTCATGAGAATGACATACCACATAGAGACAAGACAAACATGTAATGTCAACACTAAGTGGTATTCCTCAAGTACACACATTTTAGGATTGTGGAATGCCCAAGCATAACACTCTCCCAAAATGGGATAGTACATTAATCACTCCCAAGAGCCAAGAAATATACCAAATAAATTCAACAAAGGCTCAAACACAAGAACACAAATACATGATGTGCCAACCAACATACACAAATATGCTAGACAACACAATATAGGTATGAGGGAAGCACAGTGATGGCTCAATGCACGGCGCCCATAAAATTGCTTGATGGCGGTGTTGATGTAGAGCTCGTTGGGAACCCCAAGAGGAAGGTATGATGAGCACATCAGCAAGTTTCCCTCAATTATGAAACCAAGGTTTAATCGAACCAATAGGAGCAAGGAAACACCCCAAAGGTGTTACTAGCTGAGCTTTAGCAGGGCGCACTACCGGTGCTGGTAGCAACATGGAGACCTGCACAACACAACCACAGAACTTTGTCCCCAACTTTCGATGAGGTTGTCAATCTCACCGTGTTTTGCGGAAAACAAAGGATTAAATGTATCGAATGGAAAGAAGTAAAAGTTTGCAGAAAGTAAACACAAAGCAGTAAAAGATTGTAGATTGTATGTAAAGAAAAAGGACCGGGATCCATAGTTCACTAGAGGTGGCTCTCCTTAGATAGATAACATGCTGGGTGAACAAATTACAACGGGGCAATTGACAAACACCGAGAAAGCAATACATGCATATACTAATCATCTTGATGCCTTCGAGACTTGATTGGGCATTACAACATAATACAAAGACCGCCATCCAACTACATCTATGACTAATAATCCACCTGCAGGTTATCATCCGAACCCCCTCCAGTATTAAGTTGTAAGCAACAGATTATTGCTTTACGAACTGCGTGTAAAGTAAACAATACGATTGTTCTATGAACAAAGGATTGTTGTTTTCTCCCTAGTAGCATCAACACATCTAGTACCTTAGAGATTTCTGTCACTTCCCCACATTACCAGAGGCATGAATCCACTTTCGAGCATAAATAATAACTCTTGGAGTTGCTAGCATCTACTTGGCCAAGATAGCTACTAACAACGGAAAGCATGCAAGATCTCAAATAACAAAGACATGATAGAATCAATAATCAATCTGAAATAGCATCTCAATATCCATCGAATCCCCGCAAACACAACATGTATGAATTACAAATAGATGATCTTGATCATGAACGGAGCTCACAAGATCTAAACATGAAAGCACAAAGGAGGAGAAACCAGCCATTTAGCTACTACATGAATCCGTAGTCCAAGGATGAACTACTCACGCATCACACCGGATTCTTGCATGGTGATGAAGAAGGCCTCCAAGGTGAATTCCCCTCTCTGGTAGGGTGCCGGGAAGAGCTTCAGATCCCTCCTGATCTAGGGATGGAGATGACGGCGGCTACAGACTCTTTCGTGGATTTTTGATCGGGTACTTAGGGTTTTCGTCCCGAGGGTAACTTATAGGCGGAAGGAGAGGCCGAGGGGGTGCCGGGAGCGGCCACACCACCCCCTGGCGCGGGCCAGGCCTGGCCGCGCGGCCAGGTGGTGTGGTGGCTCCCTGGCCCTTCTTCGTCTCGTATTCTGGCACTTGATCCCTTCCGGAAAAATAGGCACTTTGGCTTTTGTCCCGTCCAATTCCGAGAATATTCATTTTCTGACTTTCCTGGAACCAAAAATGGCAGAAAACAGGCAGCTGGCACTGTGGCTCTTGTTAATAGGTTAGTCCAAGAAATCATATGAAAAGTACTCCAAAGTTGGAACAAAACACAAGAAAGTGGATAAAACCAAGCATGGAACATCAAAAATTATAGATACATTTGCAATGTATCAACATCCCCAAGCTTAACACCTATTCGTCCTCGAGTAGGTAAGTGATAAAAAGAAATAATTTTTGAGGTGACATGCACCATGAAAGACTTGATCAAAGTATTTGCAAAACTCAAAGCTGGGATCATAGTACTTCAATCATAACATGAAAGACAAAGTTCTAGCAATAAGCAAAGAAACTATGATGCAACATGAAAAGGCAAAAACAAAAGGTTCATGAATAACAATGCTTTGCAAGACGTTTGTTTGTTTCACATAAAGAAAACATAGCATAAAAGTATTCAGCTTGTCCCTCAATAGAGTAGCAAATATAAATGCATAGGACACCTTCAAAGTTCATAAGAGTGACTAGATACAATAGTTTCAAACAAGTAATAACAAGTTATGCATCAATCAACTAGTCTTGGGACAATGCACATAGAACTAAGAATGGCCACTATGCTCTCAAAGTAGGTGCATAAAGAAAGAAGGTGGAGACTCAATATAATGGTGGAAGAAAGGCCTTTTGTAAAAGGAAGTAGGGATTCAAGTCTCATAAAGAGCTTCCAAAAATTATGATACTTATACCTTTCAGCTCTCATTACCCCTATCATAAGCATCTTGAAGGTGATTAAGGTTAAAGTGACACAACTAAGAGGATATGCTTGACAAGTTATAAACCGAAATCCCATGCCCCTTACTTACGAAGACCGATCCTCATGCTACTCAACTTCAGTCACGAGTAAGCTCTTGTCATTGTAAGTACATGTGTATCATTAAGAACCGCCAATGGGGTACCCCTTGCACATGATACGGGAGCTTTCCCATAATCAAAATGACAAGGCAAGCAGACAATGAGCATCTCAGCGATCTTTTTATTTGATATTTGCATAGGTTTTTATTGATGATGCTTCATAGAGTGCTCATTATGGTGATGCTGCAAGTTTCCACCATGATTAAGCATGGCTTAGGCTAGCGGCCTAGGCGTTTCTCTAACACACATACAAACTCCATGATCTTACAAGTTCCACTTTTATTTCACACCGCCGGGATCAGTAAGCAAAAGAACATGATATCAACGGGGTAGAAAGTACAAGTGCAATGTTGAAAGCGTTCCCCATGAAACATGGTTCTGCTAATTTCAACTTATAAAGCGCAAGCATATACGCAACAAAGAAGGACCCAATGGTTCAAGTTTATTAGAGGTAATAAAGTAAAGTGTGCCATCAAGTTCGTGAGAGCTTTAATCACTAGTTTTTTCATAACAAGTGGAAGGTAAACAAAAGCATGAATATACTTGGAATAGAATAAGCTATTAGGTAGGTATGGTGGACTCTTTGGAAAAACTTGGTTTAGGGAGTTGGATGCATCAGTGGAACTCATACTTGGTTGTGGAGGCTAGCAAAAGACTGGGAGCGACAAACTAAGAGAGCAATAATGGCCATAATCATGCAGAGCGACAAAACATCATTGATCAAAGCATAAAGTGATACTACAAGTTGAAAACTAAAGGATCATAAAGGCTTATGGTGACTTGGGATAGTCATAACATGGTGTGAGCATGCGCCAAGTCAACCCAAATAAAGCATCAAAGGAGAATACCACTATACTATGCTTTAATATGCTAAAACAACGCATGATTCATCCAAGGAACATTAAGCAATCTCAATTGTTTATAACAAGTCATGCTACAACAAAGAATACTAAGCATAAATCCAAAACAATATCAAGCATGGCATGACAAAGCATAGGCCACAGTCAAAAACGAGCTCTTTTTACCACATAAGTATGAACTTTCCTACTCTTTTCCAAACCAAACGAAACTATTTGCAAACCAATGTATGAAAGAGGGGGTCCAACCAATTTATTCAGAAAACTAAGCAAACCAAGCAAACTAAAAACCAAAACGAAAACGAAAAAGAAGACGCTCCAAGAAAAACACAACTGTGCATGAAACAATAAAAATGAAGCGTTTGGAAGAAACCTGGCATCCCCAAGCTTTGACGCTTGTACTTATTGGATATTTTTTGGGGTGACACGCGTGGCATCCCCAATCTTGAGATTTAGTCCATCCTTCATTTCATTACTCATTCCTTCCATACACTTGAAATTTTTCCTTCATACAAAACTTCACACAATCTCATTAGCAACATTAGTGCACTTAAGATAAATAAGTCTTAAGGTTCAGTTCTAACACCAAATAAACTTCCATTAGAACACTAGCTACTGTAGCACTTCCCTCAAAAAGCTCAATTCCCCAAAGGAACTAACAAGAAGCAAATGCAGAAAATGGCAGAAATCTTTCAAAACAGACCAGCAGGTAAAGACGGATTTTTTCGAAGCCTTTTGTTGCCCAAATCAAAAAGTGTTGAACTAATGAAAGTTAGATAACAACCTGCGGCAGAAGAACAACAAATTACAGCTCAATCTGACGTACAGAGCTCTCGCATGAATTTTTATGGTGAAGCACAGAAATCTGTTTCGGGACAGCAACTTTCCCAATTATTACTTCACTCTCATTAGAGGTTACTCTTGGCACAAAAAGCAAATAAAAAGGATAAGGAGAGGTTATTACAGAGGTAATAACTTCCAAGACTCAACTAAAACTCTTGGGTTATCTCCCAACAAGCACTTTTCTTTAACGCCTTTAAGTTAGGCATAAGAAGCAAAAAAAGAATCAAGTGTTCTCAAATGAAGAAGCATTAAAACCAACTTTCTTGCCCTTACCTCTCTTATTTTTATTCTTAACCTTCGGGAAAATATGATTGTTTGGTGGAGAATAAAGGTCCATGGTCCCCTTTCCCACATCTATTATTGCTCCAAGAAGTTCCAATAGGGACCTTCCAAGTGTAATTTGTCCTTTTCCTGCACATTCAATAACAAGATAATCAATAGAAATCGTTTTCCCAAGGATCTTTGTAAACACTCCTTTAGCTATTCCAAGAGGTAATATAGTAGTATTATTAGCAAGAGATATTTCCTTTCCTCCCTCAGTGAGCCCCCAAGTATTTGAAAAGTTTTAGCGTTTATCTCAATCTTTACTGTAGGGAACCACTTTGATGGTTCAAAGTTTATTGGAACATAATCGTGATGTTCCCTAAGCGTATTATAGTGTGGCATCCCGCTAAAACCACTACTAGAAAATCGCTGTGTTTTTGTGTTGCGCATCATCATGCCACATTGCATTTGAGCATCGTCATCATCATGCATGGTTTTGTCTAAAACTATTTTTGAAACGCCTAGTTTTGTCTTCCAAATATTCCCGTCTTTATTTCAAATTAAAACCCCGGCCTCTTCCGGATATTTTCTTTTGTCTACAAAATATTTACAAAAGTCTATTTCGGACAAAATAAAATAAATAAGCTATTTCTTTTCAGACCGGGGAGGCAGCCCAGCCGTTAGGCCAGGCCACCTACTACCCGGCCCGTATAAAAACCTAATCTAACCTAACCTAACCCCACCTACCCTCTATCGCATACACCCTCCCAGCCGCCGCCACCTGGGCGCGCTTCCCCACCCCGCCAGCCACCTTATCGCCAACCACCACCACTCCCGCTCATCCTCCCCCGCTCCACCCCGCGCACACCTACCCAAAACTTCCAGCCTCCACCTCACCTGAGCCACTCACATCTCGCCACCTCAACCCACCCACCAATCCCAGCCACACACGCACACACACCACACACGCACCCACCCATGGGAGAACCGTAGGCCCCAACAGCCGTCTCCCGCACCTGTCACCTGGTCGCCCCGACCCCGTCTGGCCCCACCACTCCCTCGCGAAGCGCGTCCATCCCGCGTCGCCCCCTGGGCCTCCTGCACGTTCCCCCCACCCGCTCCCTCTCTCTCCTTCCTCGGGCTAGCCCCGCATCGCCACGACCTCGTGCAGAGCCGCCGCCTGCTCTGCGTCTCCCCGCCGCCTCTCCGGCCTCCCGAGTGGCCCCTGCCACCATCCTCCCGCCGCCTTGCGCCCTTCCCCGCTTCCCTCCGGCCGCGGCCTCGCCTTCGCCGGCACGGTCCCACGCCTCTGCCACCGCCACCCAAGCTCCTCCAACGCGGCGCCCCCTCTCCTTCCAGGCCGGCACCGCGCCATCGCCCCCGCCGCTCCCGGGCTCCCCTCCGCCTCGCCTCGCCCTCTCCCGAGAGCTCCCCTGCCGCCGCGTCGCCCTGACGGTGCCCGCGTCCCTCCTTCCGCCGTCGGGGCAGCCCCTGTCCTCTCCCGTTGACCCCGCCGTCGAGCACCGAGCTCCGCCTCAAGCCGGCCGCCTTCCCTCCCGACTCCAGCGGCGCCTCCTCCTCGTCCGCCTCGGTCGCCCTCCGCCTCGCCGCCCCACGCCAGAACCGCCTCCTCTCCTCACCATGTGGGCCCCGCGCTCTCCACCATATCTGCGTCCACGGCTTCCGATGGTGCATCAGTCCACCGACTCCATGTGGGACCCCTCTGCTTGCTGCCCGCAGATGCCCTGCTCCTAGTAGCCTTGCCAGATTCCCTGCTCCACACAGACAGTGTGTATGTGGCTCCTATACACTCGTATACGTGTGTGTTTTGTCGCTCTGGCCATGTCTTTGTTCCCTTGTTTGTGAGCCTCCCCTATCGGGAACCCGGTGTTGTTTTGAGTGCACCTTCGCCCAAAGAAGTCGGAACCCCAAGGTCGCCATCGACAAGATCTCCATCACCGAACTCCAAGATCTCCATCACGGAACCTGAGGCCTTTGACATGGAGCGTCGAGACCCCGGACCCGGAGAATCCCTGGACACCAAGATCTACCAGCGCCGAACCCAAGACCGGCAACATCCCCCGAGTTCTTCTTCTCAGACGCCAAGTTCGCCGAGAACCAGGATGACAAGTACTTCACCCCGGATGCCAAGACCGACCCGATACACGGATCCGAAGGCCCCCGGTACCCGGTCCCGTAAAGTTTGCCATCGACGACAAGATCGACCGCTTGGAACCCAAGATCTCCGTCACGACACGACAAGTTCTCCGTCGTGAATCTAAACCCCGTCGAACCCCGGAGACCGAACCCCCAACCCCCGGAACCCAAGATCTTCCGAACCCAGATGTGTGACCCTAAGCCCCTATTTTTATAATATGACATTATCAACTATCGCATATTAATTGATCATCTCGCATGCATATCTTCTGGTTTGGGGGCATTATGCCGATTCACCTCATAATTAAATATGGAGTGTTTATGCGGGATATCCTTGTCTTATTACGGACTCCATTTAAAATAGCATAGCGAACTAATACCATGTTTTGCCTTGTTAAACAACATTTAAATTGCGGGGTAGTTAAATAACTTGAACCATGTAATTAATTGTCGGGACCCCGCTTCCGCTTAATATTGCCTAACTGCACCGCATCTTTGTCATGCCATGCATCATATCATGATCATGCCGGATCTTCTGCCGTAGTATTAAATATTTCATCCGGTGTTACTTCTAGTGTTTGCTTCTTCGTGGATTAGGCCGATGAGTTGATGCGAGTATCGACAAGTTCTCCGAATATGATCCATCGGCAGTGTTTCCTAGGCGAGCATCTCTTCCCCTTCTACCTATTTTGCATTTCTTGTCTTTATTTCCTCATGTTGATCTATTGCTATCCGTGTCACGGTGCTTTAGTTTCCGTGCACCAGTTATATCCTGTGCGGCCTCTATATTGCCTTGGACACCTCCTATTACCCGTGTTTGGTAGATAGCTGGCCTTGCGAGTCGTAGTTGCTTGCTCAGGTGCGATCTCGTGTTGTCAAGTACCACAGTTGTTGGAATGCTGGCAGATACTTGTGGTGGAGATGATCATGACTTTAAATACAACTATTAACATGCTAGATATAACTAATGCAGAGGCATCAGTGGGCAATAGATGCTATTTGATTCTTCCACGCTCACTTGTGTCCCGTAGGACCCCGAGTACTTGATACATGTTCCTTGACTATTCGCACTATCCACATCCGGGAGGCCTTATGAACCCCCCTGAGCCAGAGCTTGACTCATTTCTATTTCTTGGGGCCACAAACTAGTTTGGGGTTTTATTACTATCATGTACTTATGCCATGCTTTACTGCTTTATTTAAGATTGTGCGTGGAGCACCTGTACTGTTTTGGATCGCGCCACGTTTTCGCGGTATCGACAAGCCCGGTCACACTTTCGGGTTCCCAGTCGTTTACAGCCGTCGTCGCAAACCCTAGGTCCGTTCCAGAGCCGGCCAACTTCGTTGCAGGTAGCTTAGTGGGGTGGCCCCCTAAAATATTTTATGAATCATGTGATCGCTTTGTCGTGAATGCCTCGTTGGGTTTTGAGTTGGTTTTTCCGAGGTTGATCGAGTGTGTGTTGCTATTTGTGCACCCCTGCAGGGTAAAACTTTCTGAAAGCCGTTTCCGCGGTTATGGACGACTTGGAGCACAGTATCTTGATCATAGACAAGCATAACTAAAGTAGTGCTATAAATTTGACTTAATATGTGACTAGTAATGAGCTTCACTATAATGGAATGGCTAATAAAAATGCCAACAATTGGTGGATCTGTGGTGATCTGTGTCATACTATACCTACCTAGTAAGTATTGCAACTCCAATGGAATGTGATAAAAGTGCCAACCAGTGCTGGGTTTTGGGATTCCTCGGGACAATTATATCTGACTAGTAAATGTTCCAACTACAACTGAATGGTTAACTAAAACTGCCCACTACTTATGCTATCAGGATGACTCAAGCTATATATCTGACTAGTAAATGCTGCAACTACAATGGAATGAATAAAACTGCCAACCGTGTGAGTTCCTTGGTTTGACTTCCTCGTTTGGTCTCCAGGGGGAATACCAGGATGGGTACGATTGGTGTTAGTATCAAGTTGGATCCGAATAGGTCTTTCTTATCCCTCTCTAATAGCCGCCAGTTTTACTGAGTCTCTATAGGTTATTTAGTGCTGCTGCGCTGCCGCTTCAGTCCACCATACCTATGTAGGCGAGAGCCACCGAATTCTAGCCTCGTCGTGTACTGGCCTCAGTACTGATGCTCCTCTTTTTCCTTTGCCCTTTGTCGGCACCCCTTTTGTTTTAGCAGCTTTGAGATCGACGTCGTTAGCATGGTTACCCTTCCGGCTTGGCCTGGGCAGGGTTATGGACGCCATTGGTTATTCTTCAGGGCTCTTAGCCCCATTTGCATCTTATCCGTAGTCGGACGCTCTATCGTCTTCAAGGTGATTTGGATCTTTGTATAGTATATCTGTATTCTTGACTCCTAGAGTCGTTGTTGTATATATATGTTCTATGGATTCCATCGTGGACTAATGTGTAATGGTATTACTTCGTTCTCCACCCGCACGCAAGTGCCTGGTGGGCGTCCTTGAATCGTTTCTATGCGGGTTTGGCGGGAAGCGCTAAAACTTGCATAGGGCCGATTCGAGGGTGTTACAGAGTGGTATCAGAGCTCAGCAGTTGCGATACCCCACAAGTCCAGCCTGTAGGATAACCTAGCTAACGGCTGAAGTAGAGTGTCAAAACTATTTTGCAAAAATCGGTTGGACAGATCTGATTAGGTCTGCTTTTACTCCTTACCCCTCTGCTGTTCTCCTCTTACCTCTGCGTGTTTTGGATATGCTCTCTTACCTTCTTCTAGTTTAGGATTTCTCGTGGTTGGGTTCCCGTCGTACCTTCAGGTTTTCGCCTCCTCCTTTGGTAACGGCGCTTCTACATCCGGTCTTCGTGCTATCTGAGGAATCCTTCATCTGTGGTACCATTCTTTGTTCTTTGTTTGTGCCTTCCAGTGTTTTCCGACGCGACGATATTATCTACGCCAGATCTGATGCAGAGTCTACATCACTCTTCTGTTTCCGAACCTCGATTGTCGAGATCTTCAGTCTGATTCCGAGAATGGTTGCACGCTTTTCTACTAATTGTGCGGAGTAATAGTTTGGGTGCGTGATGGATTGGCCCCCATGCCGACTACCCTTTCTATTCGCTCTTGTACATTGAAGTGGATGAGAATGCATCGGTTCTCTCATTCTATCGAAGTTAGAGGTGGCTTTATTTGTGGATACCTTTACCTTCGTCCTTTGTTTCCCGGAGTGTTCTCTCGACGATCATGGACAACAACCTCTTGTTAGTGGTGTCACGAGCATCTACACGAAACGAGAAGATTCAGATTGTCAGCCTTCTTCCCGGTACCACGAGGCGGATCTCGAGGGCGAGATCCCTTGTTAGTGGTGTCGAATTGTGGCATCCCGCTAAAACCAGTACTAGAAAATCGTTGTGTTTTTGTGTTGCGCATCATCATGACTGCATGCTCATGTCATCATGCCACATTGCATTTGAGCATCGTCATCATCACGCATGGTTTTGTCTAAAACTATTTTTGAAATGCCTAGTTTTGTCTTCCAAATATTCCCGTCTTTATTTCAAATTAAAACCCCGGCCTCTTCCGGATATTTTCTTTTGTCTACAAAATATTTACAAAAGTCTATTTCGGACAAAATAAAATAAATAAGCTATTTCTTTTCGGACTGGGGAGGCAGCCCCCATTAGTCCAGGCCACCTACTACCCGGCCCGTATAAAAACCTAATCTAACCTAACCTAACCCCACCTACCCTCTACCGCATACACCATCCCAGCCGCCACCTGGGCGCGCTTCCCCACCCCGCCAGCCACCTTATCGCCAACCACCACCACTCCCGCTCATCCTCCCCCGCTCCACCCCACGCACACCTGCCCAAAACTTCCAGCCTCCACCTCACCTGAGCCACTCACATCTCGCCACCTCACCCCACCCACCAATCCCAGCCACACACGCACACACGCCACACACGCACCCACCCGTGGGAGAACCGCAGGCCCCGACAGCCGTCTCCCGCACCTGTCACCTGGTCGCCCCGACCCCGTCTAGCCCCACCACTCCCTCGCGAAGCGCGTCCATCCCGTGTCGCCCCCTGGGCCTCCCGCACGTTCCCCCACCCGCTCCCTCTCTCTCCTTTCTTGGGCTAGCCCCGCATCGCCGCGACCTCGTGCAGAGCCGCCGCCTGCTCTGCGTCTCCCCACCGCCTCCCCGGCCTCCCGAGCGGCCGCCGCCACCATCCTCCCGTCGCCTTGGGCCCTTCCCCGCTTCCCTCCGGCCGCGGCCTCGCCTCCGCCAGCGCGGTTCCACGCCTCTGCCACCGCCGCCCAAGCTCCTCCACCGCGGCGCCCCCTCTCCTCCTAGGCCGGCGCGGCGCCGTCACCCCGGCCGCCCCCGGGCTTCCCGCCGCCTCGCCTTGCCCTCTCCCGCGAGCTCCCCTGCCGCCGTATCGCCTCGACGGTGCCCGCATCCCTCCTTACGCCGTCAGAGCCGCCCCCGTCCTCTCCCGCCGACCCTGCCGTCAAGCACCGAGCTCCGCCTCAAGCTGGCCGCCTTCCCTCCCGACTCCGACGGCGCCTCCTCCTCGTCCGCCTCGGCCGCCCTCCGTCTCGCCGCCCCACGCCGGAACCGCCTCCTCCCCTCACCGTGTAGGCCCCGTGCTCTCCACCATATCTGCGTCCATGGCTTCCGATGGTGCATCAGTCCACCGACTCCATGTGTGACCCCTCTGCTTGCTGCCCGCAGATGCCCTGCTCCTAGTAGCCTTGCCAGATTCCCTGCTCCACACAGACAGTGTCTATGTGGCTCCTATACACTCGTATACGTGTGTGTTTTGTCGCTCTGGCCATGTCTTTCTTCCCTTGTTTGTGAGCTTCCCCTATCGGGAACCCGGTGTTGTTTCGAGTGCACCTTCGCCCAAAGAAGTCGGAACCCCAAGGTCGCCATCGACAAGATCTCCATCATGGAACCCGAGGCCTTTGACATGGAGCGTCGAGACCCTGGACCAGGAGAATCCCTGGACACCAAGATCTACCGGCGCCAAACCCAAGACCGACAATGTCCCCCAAGTTCTTCTTCTCAAACGCCAAGTTCGTCGAGAACCAGGACGACGAGTACTTCACCCTGGATGCCAAGACCAACCCGATACACGAATCCGAAGGCCCCCGATACCCGGTCCCGTCAAGTTTGCCATCGACGACAAGATCGACCGCTTGGAACCCAAGATCTCCGTCACGACACGACAAAATCTCCGTCGTGAATCCGAACCCCGTCGAACCCCAGAGACCAAACCCCGGTTTTGCCTTGTTAAACAACATTTAAATTGCGGGGTAGTTAAATAACTTGAACCGTGTAATTAATTGTCGGGACCCCGGTTCCGCTTAATATTGCCTAACTGCACCGCATCTTTGTCATGCCATGCATCATATCATGATCATGCCGGATCTTCTGCCGTAGTATTAAATATTTCATCTGGTGTTTCTTCTAGTGTTTGCTTCTTCGCGGATTGGGCTGATGACTTGATGCGAGTATCGACAAGTTCTCCAGATATGATCCGTCGATAGTGTTTCCCAGGCGAGCATCTCTTCCCCTTCTACCTATTTTGCATTTCTAGTCTTTATTTCCTCCTGTTGATCTATTGCTATCCGTGTCGCGATGCTTTAGTTTCCGTGCACCAGTTATATCCTGTGCAGCCTCTATATTGCCTTGGACACCTCCTATTACCCGTGTTTGGTAGATAGCTGGCCTTGCGAGTCATAGTTGCTTGCTCAGGTGCGATCTCGTGTTGTCAAGTACCACAGTTATTGGAATGCTGGCAGATACTTGTGGTGGAGATGATCATGACTTTAAATACAACTATTAACATGCTAGATATAACTAATGCAGAGGCATCGGTGGGCAATAGATGTTATTTGGTTCTTCCACGCTCACTTGTGTCCCGTAGGCCCCCGAGTACTTGATACATGTTCCTTGACTATTCGCACTATCCACATCCGGGAGGCCTTATGAACCCCCTGAGCCAGATCTTGATTCATTTCTATTTCTTGGGGCCACAAACTAGTTTGGGGTTTTATTACTATCATGTACTTATGCCATGCTTTACTGCTTTATTTAAGATTGTGCGTGGAGCACCTGTACTGTTTTGGATCGAGCCACGTTTTTGCGGTATCGACAAGCCCAGTCACACTTTCGGGTTCCTAGGCGTTTATAGCCATCGTCGCAAACCCTGTGTCCGTTCCGGAACCGGCCAACTTCGTTGTGGGTAGCTTAGTGGGGTGGCCCCCTGAAATATTTTATGAATCCTGTGATCGCTTTGTCGTGAATGCCTCATTGAGTTTTGAGTTGGTTTTTCCGAGGTTGATCGAGTGTGTGTTGCTATTTGTGCACCCCTGCAGGGTAAAACTTTCTGAAAGCCGTGTCCGCGGTTATGGACGACTTGGAGCACAGTATCTTGATCATAGACAAGCATAACTAAAGTAGTGCTATAAATTTGACTTCATATGTGACTAGTAATCAGCTTCACTATAATGGAATGGCTAATAAAAATGCCAACAACTGGTGGATCTGTGGTGATCTGTGTCATACTATACCTGCCTAGTAAGTATTGCAACTCCAATGGAATGTAATAAAAGTGCCAACCAGTGCTGGGTTTTGGGATTCCTCAGGACAATTATATCTGACTAGTAAATGTTCCAACTACAACTGAATGGTTAACTAAAACCGCCCACTACTTATGCTATCAGGATGACTCAAGCTATATATCTGACTAGTAAATGCTGCAACTATAATGGAATGAATAAAACTGCCAACTGTGTGAGTTCCTTGGTTTGACTTCCTCGTTTGGTACCGAGCGGGAATACCAGGATGGGTACGATTGGTGTTAGTATCAGGTTGGATCCGAATAGGTCTTACTTATGCCTCTCTAATAGCCGCCAGTTTTACTGAGTCTCTATAAGTTGTTTAGTGCTGCTGTGCTGCCGCTTCAGTCCACCATACCTATGTAGGCGAGAGCCGCCGAATTCTAGCCTCGCCGTGTACTGGCCTCAGTACTGACGCTCCTCTTTTTTCCTTTGCCCTTTGTCGGCACCCCTTTTGTGTTAGCAGGTTTGAGATCGACGTCGTTAGCAGGGTTACCCTTCCGGCTTGGCCTGGGCAGGGTTATGGACGCCATTCGTTATTCTTCAGGGCTCTTAGCCCCATTTGCATCTTGTCCATAGTCGGACGCTCTATCGTTTTCAAGGTGACTTGGATCTTTGTATAGTATATCTGTATTCTTAACTCCTGGAGTCGTTGTTGTATATATATGTTCTGTGGGTTCCATCGTGGACTAATGTGTAATGGTATTACTTTGTTCTCCACCCGCACGCAAGTGCCTGGTGGGCGTCCTTGAATCGTTTCTATGCGGGTTTTGAGGGAAGCGCTAAATTTGCATAGGGCCGATTCGAGGGTGTTACATATAGCCCCTTCTAATCTAGTAGTGCTAGCCTCAAGAGTATCCAACCTAGCAAATATTTTCGCGAAAGAAGTATCAGTTTGGCTAGGCATGTTTTAAGTGAGGATCAATTTCTTTATAGCATTAATAGCATCATCCTCATTACATTGGAGGAAATCTCCTCCCACCACAGCATCTAGAGCATATCTATAGCAAAGAGCAATCCCAAGGTAAAAACTGCTAAGGAACAAGCTTTGAGTCATTTTAGGCTCATTTTTTCATGTAGATCAGAGATTCTAGACCAAGCTTCCTTAAAACTTTCCTCAATTCCTTGTTTAAAAGTGAAAATCATTTCCTTGGGTGACATAGCGATTGGAGCAAGGCTAGACATAAAGAGGTAGGAACTAATTTTTTGTGTGTTTTTGAAATAAGAAAGCAAACTAGTAAAACTAATTTTTTTTTGGATTTTTGAAGAACAAAACAAGCAAACAAACCAAAAGAAACTAAGCAAAACAAAAACAACAAAGTAAAGAGATTGGTTATGAGGGACTCCCCTTGTGAAGATGTCCTTGACTCCCCGGCAACGGCGCCAGAAAAATGCTTGATGGCTCAATGCACGGCGCCTAGAAAATTGCTTGATGGCGGTGTTGATGTAGAGCTCGTTGGGAACCCCAAGAGGAAGGTATGATGAGCACAGCAGCAAGTTTCCCTCAGTTATGAAACCAAGGTTTAATCGAACCAGTAGGAGCAAGGAAACACCCCAAAGGTGTTACTAGCTGAGCTTTGGCAGGGCACACTACCGGTGCTAGTAGCAACGTGGAGACCTGCACAATACAACCACAGAACTTTGTCCCCAACTTACGATGAGGTTGTCAATCTCACCGTGTTTTGCGGAAAACAAAGGATTAAACGTATCGAATGGAAAGAAGTAAAAGTTTGCAGCAAGTAAACACAAAGCAGTAAAAGATTGTACATTCTATGTAAAGAAAAGGGATCAGGATCCATAGTTCACTAGAGGTGGCTCTCCTTAGATAGATAACATGCTGGGTGAACAAATTACATCAGGGAAATTGACAAACACCGAGAAAGCAATACATGCATATACTAATCATCTTGACTCCTTCGAGACTTGATTGGGCATTACAACATAATACAAAGACCGCCATCCAACTGCATCTATGACTAATAATCCACCTTCAGGTTATCATCCGAACCCCCTCCAGTATTAAGTTGCAAGCAACAGATTATTGCTTTACGAACTGCGTGTAAAGTAAACAATACGATTGTTCTATGAACAAAGGATTGTTGTTTTCTCCCTAGTAGCAACATCACATCTAGTACCTTAGAGATTTCTGTCACTTCCCCAGATTACCAGAGGCATGAACCCACTATCGAGCATAAATACTAACTCTTGGAGTTGCTAGCATCTACTTGGCCAAGATAGCTACTAACAACAGAAAGCATGCAAGATCTCAAATAACAAAGACATGATAGAATCAATAATCAATCTGAAATAGCATCTCAATATCCATAGGATCCCCACAAACACAACATGTATGAATTACAAATAGATGATCTTGATCATGAACGGAGCTCACAAGATCTAAACATGAAAGCACAAAGGAGGAGAAACCAGCCATCTAGCTACTACATGAATCCGTAGTCCAAGGATGAACTACTCACGCATCACACCGGAGGCTTGCATGGTGATGAAGAAGGCCTCCAGGGTGAATTCCCCTCTCCGGCAGGGTGCCGGGAAGAGCTTCAGATCCCTCCCGATCTAGGGATGGAGATGACGGCGGCTACAGACTCTTTCGTGGATTTTTGATCGGGCACTTAGGGTTTTCATCCCGAGGGCAACTTATAGGCGGAAGGAGAGGCCGAGGGGGTGCCGGGAGCGGCCACACCACCCCCTGGCGCGGGCCAGGCCTGGCCGCGTGGCCAGGTGGTGTGGTGGCTCCCTGGACCTTCTCCGTCTCGTATTCTGGCACTTGATCCCTTCCGGAAAAATAGGCACTTTGGCTTTTGTCCCGTCCAATTCCGAGAATATTCATTTTCTGACTTTCCTGGAACCAAAAACAACAGAAAACAGGCAGCTGGCACTGTGGCTCTTGTTAATAGGTTAGTCCAAGAAATCATATGAAAAGTACTCCAAAGTTGGAACAAAACACAAGAAAGTGGATAAAACCAAGCATGGAACATAAAAAATTATAGATACATTTGCAATGTATCACACAACATGTACAAACACATATAATGGTACAAAACCACACATGCACAAGGGAGCAAGTAACTTTCAATGTAAAGAGTTGAGCACATGTTACCGCAAGGAGGAAAATTGGATATGAGATAGAGGAAAGATAATCCAATTGGCTTGACTTGACAAAAATAAATGATGAAGATCCCTCAATTCTTCATAATTTAGCCAAGCCTCCAATTCCCTCCAACAACACCTATTGATCAAGTTTTAGCTTGTTGATCCCCAACCAAGTTGGGTGCTAAGAGGTTAGTCACAATAGGCTTGGCCACCCAAATGGTTCTTTTCTTGACACCACTTTGGGCACCAACATACTTGGCAAACACAATTCATGAACTACAATGGCCTAAGTAACTAGCAAGAGAATAAGTGATGATGTTCATCGAAAACAAATAAAGTGTTATTGTGTTTTTCGTTTTCGTCAAACCTAGCCTTCAAGATTTGTTTTAATAATTGTTATTTTGTTCCGGTATTATGAGAACAATGGTTGTTCAAATAATTACCGTATTCCATAAAGGATGGATGAACTTTTACAAGTCTAGTGGGAGAAATCACATCCATACACACTATTGCTAAAATATCGCAAGACAAATGATTGAAAGATCACGTATGAAGTGACATTGCTGTTTAAATTATATTGGAAACAAAACATGAAGAAACTCCATGTTGATGGATTTTTGGAGTCTTTGATTTTGATCAATTGACGCTTGTGAGACTTTCCTCGAGATAATTGAAACTCCATTCATAGGCCAAAGAGGAGCATATGATTAACTTATTGGATATTATGCATGTTGATGTATATAGTCCATTATGTGTAGCCATATGCGATGGATCTTTTTGCTTCATATGCTTTCTCTAGAAATTTAAGTGACTATATCTATATATTTACTTAATAAGGAAAAAGTATGAAACATTTGAAAATTGTTCAAAGACTTTCAAGATGAAGTGAAAAATCATTGTAACAAGAAAATAAAGAGTTTATGATTCGATCATAAAGGAAGATATTTGAGTTACATGTTTAGCAAAACACCTAAGATTTGAGAAATTGTTCCGTGATTTGTGTTTCCCGATAAACCATAGGAGTATGGAATATTCGAGAGATGAAATCAAACCATGTTTGACAAGGTAAGATCAAGGGTGTCATTTATAAAACTGCCATTATGTTTTAAGGATTGAAGCTTTAGAGACTACCGCTTTTACACTGAAAAGAGCACCATCGTGATCCATTGAAATGACACCATATAAATTATGGTTTGGGATAAAACCCGAATTGTCTTTTCTTAAATTTTGGTATGCTGTGCATAAGTAAAATGTTTACAACCTAAGTCGGATAAGCACGTCTTTGTAGGTTATCCCAAAGAATTTGTTGGGAATTTCTCCATAACACCGAGGACAAAAGAGTTTGTTACTTGGAACGTCAAGTTTCTTGAGAAGGAATTTTCGCGAAAAGTTAAGTGGGAGGACAATAGAACTTTGATAAGGTTGTTGAACCTTAGCTATATGTGCTAAGTAGCGCAGCGCCGGATAGTGTCCCGGTGGCGGCCACAATGCTCATGGCTCCTGTGATTACAAAGGGTGTGATCTCGGATATTAGAGTTCCTATTGAACCGTGTGGGTCAGTAAGAATCAAATAGTGTGATTTGATAAGCAAGTCGTTATTCTTTTGATAAGCAAGTATAGCATTACGATTAAAGTCATTATGTTTATATTGCTATAACATCATACGAAGTAATCTTTATCCTTAGACCATGAGATCATGTTAATTGCTAACACCGGAAGAGTATCTTGATAACATCAAACGTCACACCGTAACATGGTGACTATAAAGATGGTTTCAGTGCTACGAAGGTGTTATGTTGAGGCTCATGGATCAAGAGTGGAATTTTTCAATCCCGATGACGGATAGATATACTCTGGGCCCTCTCGGTGATATCACATTAAGATAGCTTGCAAGCAAGTGATGTGATCACTAGAATGTTATATCAGGGGAACGAGAAAAGAGTGCATGTCGGTAACGAGATCAAACTAGGTATGGAGATACCAATGATCGAATCTCGGACATGTAATATATCGCGAGACAAAGGGATTTAGTTACAAGCGTTAAAGGTTCTCACGATCACAGAAGTCATCGTTGAATAAGCAGGAGTCAGTATGGATCTCCAGGTCCCGCTTCTGATTATTGATCTGAGAGGAGTCTCAATCATGTCTGCATTATTCGCGAACCGTAGGGTGACACACTTAAGAGTTACCGGACACCATTTTGGAGCATTTATGTTTCAGACGAAAGAATTGCAAAGCACAGGAATTGTTTCGATAGAAACCGGAAATTGTTTTGAGTGAAATTGCAGAAAGTGGTTTTGCATGTGATATTGAAATCTTGCAAGGGGTTATATGTGAATGTTTGTTAATTAAAGTAATTAACAAATTTATGAATAAATTTAATAAAAGAGTTTTATTAAATGAGAGAGCATTAAACTTGGAGAATTTTAATGCATTTAAAGTAGGGACTTTAAAGGGGAATATGAAGAGGCATTTTAATGTGGAGGGGTTACCACCACATAAATGGGGGAGTTGAGGAGTCACCCCCCATGCGCCGGCCATGAAGGAGGGGCACCCCCTCCTCCTATAAAAGGCCACCCTCTTCCTCCTTCTTCCTCACACCTCCTTGTGAAGGATCTCTCTCCCCCTCTAGAATTATTCCCCCATGGTGTCGGATTAGCGAGATACATGTTCCCGGTGGCATTTCATCTGGAAGGAGTTGCTGCTTCCGCTGGATCGCTGGAGCGAGGAGGTGGAGGTTGTCCGGTGGCTTGAACGTGTGTGCGAGTACGGATGCGCTGCTGAGTTGCGGCGCTCGGACTTCCTCACGATCTTGAGATTGGCAAGTGTACGACTACATCAACCACGAGTTCCTACTCGTTAACAAAACTCGTTGTCTTCGAGGGTAAGTTCTCGTTGGATGTATGTCCACCCGTTGCTTTGTACCTAGTAGATAGATCTTGGCGTGTAGTTCTCATCGTAGGAAATTTTTTGTTTTCTATGCTGCGGACCCAACAGCACCTTGGCCTTCGGCGCCAGCGGCATGTCCATGGTCGGCGCGTGCTCTACCAGCTTTGTCACGTCCACCCCTTGCGGCCAGCCTAGGACGCCATGCCCGCGCACACCTTCGGTCGGAGGCCACACTAGGATCGCCACCTCACTCTCCCGGTTCGTCCACCCCTGCACGGTGTTGTCGGGGGCGGGAGAGCCCGACATCAACCTTAACCGCACTCCAACGACCGCGGACACAACTCCGGAGGTGTCAAAGAAGCAGCGGTCCATCTCCGCTGGCCTGGAGGCCACAAGGCTGCGAAGGCCGACATCACCCGTCAGGCTGGTTCGTTGGCATTCTAGGAGACGCTGATGAAGATCATGGAGAAGAAGGAAGAGGCCATTGCCGAGAGGAAAGAGAGGCGACGCGAAGAGAAAGAGTCCACTGCCAAGGCATTTATCGAGATACAAACAAGGTAAATCGAGGCGGATGAGGCCTACGCCAAGGCTAGGCTGGTCGAGATAGAGGCGAAGGCAAAGGCGAGGGAGGCCGATGCCAAGACCATGGAGGCCGACGGCATGTCTAGAGTGTTGGAGGCAGAGGCCAAGACCAAGGAAACCGAAGCCAAGATCATGGCCGAGGAGATTGCCATCATGCTCACCGACCTGGACACCATCGCTGACCCCGATCGCAGGGCCTGGATCGCTCGCAGGCAGTAGGCCATCCGTGCTCACGATGCTCAAACAACAATGGTGACGGCTACTGCAAGATTTTGGACATAGAAGCCGCTATTCTTTTGGACATTGTGTATGATATTGACCCCTTTTGTACATTTCAAAACCCTAAACCCTAAACCCTGTGTCTGCCAATTTATCTACCAGTCACTTTGTGTGCTATTGGCTGTGAATTTGAGTGTTCGACAGCGTTGGCCAGCAATGACGCCAAGAAACGCCAGGCGTGAACATTTGGGTCGCGTTGCTAGGGGCGGTCGCCCGGATAGGTCGGACCGTGGCCCCCAAAATGACCGCGGGGCGACCCAAACAGACAGAAACGGGCCGTTTCGGTCGCTCGTTCGAATCGGCCCGGTGGAGATGCCGTAACAAAACATGCCCTTGGTGACGACGTGCACCTAAAATTCTGTCCGGTAACCTGCTCTCTTCGGTTAGATCATCTCCACTCACGTTCCCAGCACGCTGTTTCCAGGGCGTATTTTTTTGTCCGGACGCCGAAATTTGGCTCAGTCGTGTTCCCAAGACCCCGGTTTCATCCGGTTTTGGCCCAAACTACGTCCGGCCTTCCCAGGCCGTTCCCGGGGTGACGGGAACGTCCTAGGAACACAGGACGAAACGAATTCGGTGGGAAAAGCGGCGTTCACCGAGTGGACCCACCCAGTCTGCGGCAGAAGCCGAACCGTCCTCATCCTCCCACATCGGATAGCCGCGAAAGACCACCGGGCATTAACCATCGGTCTCGTCGGCCACGCGTCACCGTAATGGCACGCTACCGTCGCCTCGGTTCCTACGACGGACCATCGGGCATTAACTTCCCGCCGCTTCCCCTTTTCCCGTCCTCGCCGCTACACCCCTCCCGCCTTCGCCGCCCTCGCTCGGCCTATAAAACACGGCCACACGCCGGTTCGCAACACACTGCCCCCTCCACCCCGCACCACCACGAGCTCCGGCGAAAGAAACAATCGGCGAAGAGGAAGACGGCGGAGAGGTTCCCAGGCGATCCCGCGGCGGTGAACGGCTTCGTTCGGCGAACGCTCCAGCCATGGGACGCGAGGATGCTCCACAACGCCGGGTATATAGCGTCGCCGGACTTCCGCTGCCCTCCCACGTGGAGGCTTAGCGCCGACGGACGATGAGATGGTGGAGGAGATCCAGGCCGCCATCGTGGCGATGCCAGATCCGGAGCTCACCGAGGACCCCGGCAACCTCGCGCACTGGGAGAACTTCTTTGAGGAGCGCCGCCTCGCCGAGCTGGCCGCGCACCCGGGTACTCCAGGCTCGCTGCCGAAGCGCAACAACACGGCGATCCGCTGCCGATGGTGGAGCGCGCAGGGGCGCACGCTCGAGGTTGTCCTCAAGCACATCCACACCGGCAACAACCCCCGGTTGGGATTCCCGCGTTCGCCGGCGCCGCCTCCTCGCCGCGGGCGCCAACCTCCGGCGAGCTAGGCGCCTAGGAGGATGGCCAGCCTCTCCGCCTCCTCCTCCGCGTCGTGCTCCTCGGCATCAGCTGATGCGCAGTCGCCGCGTAGCAGCGGCGAGTTCTTTCGGCCTTCCAAGCGCGAGGCCAACACGCCGAGGACCTCGCCACCAAGGACAGGCACGCGCGGCATCGTCATCAACGAGCCTCGCGCGGTAACACCGCCGATCGGGCGGATTCCGCTTCGCCGGCCGAAGCATGAGCCCGCGGACTAGGGTGTCGGCGTCGACGAGGACTCCTTCGCTATGAAAATGGCGATCGAGCGTTCTCTGCGCGAGGCCGCGCCGCCGTCGCCGTCTACGGAGCCGAACATCTTCACCTGGTCAAGGACGGACTTGGAGGAGGAACATCTTCGCCGTCTACGGAGCCGAACATCTTCGCCGTTGTTTAATTAAAATCGCCTATATTCGTCTAAATTTCGCCATGTTTGATCAAATCGGCCAAACATGGAGACTCGGTCTAGAAACGAGAGTGGAAAAAAAGCCGTTATCAGGCTGAAAGTTACATCCGTTCGACGCTAAATAGCGCCGAATTTCGGTCTGAGAACGGCCGATGAGTGGAGATGCTCTTGCATCCACAACTCCGGGATCTCGGTAGCCGAGGCGCTCGCTAACACAAGGTGGCCGAGAGATATTTCTGGTGGGCTCTCTACGCAGGCCATTGCCCAATATCTTCATCTGTAAGACATTGAGGAGGAAATTGTTTTGACAGAGGGGCAGGCTGATCAAACTGTTTGCCGATGCTCGGCTGATGGCCCTTTTACAGTCAAATATTCTTACACTCTCTTCTTCATGATCAATACTCCTTTCTCCTGCGCCAGACCAATCTGGAAATCCAAGGCACCCATGAAGTGCAAATTTTTTATGTGGCTTGTGGTGCATGCGATGCCTTACCGCTGATAACTTGGAGAAACGCGGCTGGCCTCATAACTCGATCTGTCCTCTGTGCAGCAGTTTCAATGAGAGCTGCACTCACCTGTTCGATCGTCCATTGCAGGTTCACGCATCAGGTGTGGTGCAGAATTCGGGATTGGACCGGCGCTGACTTTCCTATGCCAGACTTCAACTTCTAAAATACGACTGGAGTTTTTTTTTTTTTTTAGATAATAGAGAGGGGCAAAAGCCCCCTGGTTCCATTGAAATGCAACCAACGGAGTCACAAGAGATACGGGCTGTGGACTCGTCCGTTAAGCATACATGTTCAGTCCCAGAACTGGGAAGTGAAAGGGATGCTATTACAGGATCAACTCTGATGAGCATTTTCAAAAAGCTTCTCGCAGGCAACCTCCTGGCGCCATTTCATCAGAGGATCAGCTACATGGTCCTGTCCAAGCAATCCGAAGCAGTTCCCCCCGATGATGGTCGAGCAGCAGCAGGTTGGAGTCCAAGAGGACTGCCAGCTTCTGATAATAGATTGCACTCTTCGTAGCATCTCCTTGACACCAGGCCAGTTTTTGCCCTGAAAACATAATTCCTTGCGGGTTGACCACAAGGTCCACAAAACGGCAGAAGAAAAAAATGTTTAGTGCAGAGTTT
Source organism: Avena eriantha (assembly GCA_910589775.1). Taxonomy (NCBI): domain Eukaryota; kingdom Viridiplantae; phylum Streptophyta; class Magnoliopsida; order Poales; family Poaceae; genus Avena; species Avena eriantha. The sequence goes on from OU342746.1 coordinate 383,698,847, forward strand.
TTATTCTCACCGATCCACCATCTAGCAACTTACTCAAAATCTGAACCAATATCCTTATCAAAAATATCTGAGATAGTTCTCCAAAGAATTTTAGCAACCACACAATCGAAAAACAGAAATTGGAAGGAGCTGAATGTGCGTACCTTTTAGCAAGAGCTCTGCACGGTTGGGTGGGTGTTTGAGCTGATTATTGAAGACATTCGTGCTTGAAAAGCGGCAGGTTGGGAGTAGCTTTTTACTAAGTGTTTAGAAGAAGGAGCCTGTAAAAATCCGGCTTTCCAGCCTATTTATTACCCTGCTTGGGGCCTCCTCTTGTGTCGGAGGTTTAAACCCTTGTTCATCAGCTACCTCGGCAGATAGTGTGCTGAAGTTCGGCCTATATGCCCTTCGGAGAAGAGTGAATTGTTCTGTTTTCCATGCATCTCCACCACGGAGAGCCGGCTTTTCCTTCATGATATTTCTGTTCAGGGAGAGCACGCAGGAACAAACTGGTGGTGGTGGGACCCAATAATAAACAAGGAAAACGTAGAAATACATGGCCTGAAACAAATACACCCAAATAACATAGCTACCGATTGGCTCAAGCCACTCTCTGTAATAACTCCTTAGTTTATGTCTCAGTACTCCCTCAAAGAGAAACCCTAAAAAGATGACACAAACGCGCTACTACGCGGTGAGTTCGACTCCCTTTGCTTGGGAGCTTGCATTGTGAAATCCATTTGATACTTTTCTTAATTCTCCCTTAGAAATACGTAATAGTTAGTTAGTCGTCACTGGAGAGGACGTCAATCAGGCAACTGATGTCACGCATCATATAATCCAGTACCCAGCGCAGATCATTAGACAACTTCCCGGGCGAGCATAGGACGAGGACGCTCCGCCTCTGACATGCCACGACGAGCTCGTGGGCACGGCGGAAGGTCTTGAGGAGACGATTAAGCGCTCGGCGAACCCCGCCGTCCTCCGTCGTCTCCCTGTGCTCGAGCCGCGGCAGGAGCAGGCTGACTCTGCTTGCAATTTTATCGATCTGGACGCACTCGTCTTTGTTCCGGCGCACCGTCTCCATCGCAGTCCTGATCGCGAGCGTGACTCCGGTGATTTCCTGCAACAAGGTACCATCGCCTCCATAGTCATCCTCCTCACCCTCACTAGGGATGTGTTGTCGACCTTCCGCGTCCTACATGGTGTACAATTCTTTACCATTAATGCAAGGGTACACTCATCCAGGATTACTGATCAATGGTATAAAATGATTAAAACTAGTAGTATTATCGTGTACGATTTACATATCCATGTAAATTGTACAAGACTCCAATTAAGCAGCACAAAATTTAAGGTCAACCTGTTTGTAAAGTTTCATTTCATGCACACGAGCGTCGGGAGCTTACCTTTTTCTGCCATATGAAATCTAGTTCCTAAATCTTGCCATGTACTTCCTCCGTTCAGAAATATATGACGTTTTAGCTTTTGTAAATCAAATATATCTAGACGTATTTTAGTGTATAGGTTCGTCGTAGAGGTTCCGAGTGAACCTATATACTAAAAGATGTCTAGATACATTCGATTCACAAAGCTAAAATGTCTTATATTTCTGAAAGGATGGAGTAGTAGAGTGGCCGTAAATAAATGTTATTAGGATCACCAAAATCCTACAGCGATTTCAAGTGGATTGAGGATTTATTTAATTCTTAGTCATGTCACATCATGAATCCGGGCTTCAACCCATGTTGCAACCAAGGGCACGCACAATCGTAAACGCTTGTGTAGACGCTTAGGGAGGGGAAAAAGGAACATAATCCTAGCGTCTATGGGTAGAGTCTGTGACCCAACGTGAAACACTAATTGGACGCTTAACGAATTGGTTTTATGTGCTGCAATCGCTAAAAAAAGATGTTGGGTGGAGAAAATTGCGGAGCTCTTGGCGGCAGAATTAGCAGTGACGCTAGGCAAAATACGAGGATCGGCAGGGAATCGGACCTAACCGTCAGGAAATCAACCATGGCGTCTCTCCTAAGCGTCCCTGTTAAACATGCCCTAATGACTAGCACGAATCACGAAGCAATCCAACGGGCGAGGGCATTCTCTCATTTGCAACTCATGACTAGTACGAATCACGAATCAATCAAGGGTTCACAATATTTTTTCTTAGCTAGGATAATCCTCGGTTGCAACTCATGACTAGGACAAAAGTCAACCGAGAATTAGCAAGACCGATTGTCTTTTTCTCTCCGCGAGCATAAGCATATAGGACAAAATGAGTGGGGGCCATCACATAAGCATCAACTACTCCTCTCTCCGGTACAGGAGGCGGCGGCGCAACTCCCTCCCTCCTGTAGATCTAAGCCAACGTTCCTCTCCCTCCGCTTGCTTCTTCGGTGGTAGGAGGAAGAGGGGGCTTTGTTTCTCCGTCTATTAGTTAGGGTTAGGGTGTGTTTGTTGTTGTGGGTTGTTGGGGTGGTAGGAGCGGCGCCTAGTGAATAATATGCCTCAACTCTACTCCCACACAGGTGATGACCTTTATGGCGGCGTCTCAGAGTTGATGACAACGTGATTGTCGATCCTTTAGATCGGTGGCTTGGTCTTCTCGCGGATCTTCAGATCTGGCGAGATCTGTATCTCGATGTGTCGCTTGCCTTCTCATTATCCACGGTGACACTGGGGCCGTGGCGAGGTGGACCGGAAAAACATTTCTAAAGTTAACTTCATGTGAAGGAGTCCCATCAACCGCCCTTTCCGCTTTAGGATTGGTGCGTTTGTCTAGTTTTTTCTAGCTCGTACATGGATGACGTCATGCTTACGTCACTAATTGAAACATACTGAAACATTATTGAAACATTGAAACAGGCGTGAACAGTACAAATATATTTCATAAGTTTCAATAAAGTTTCATCAGTTTCAAAAATGAAACATTAAAACAGTCTGTGAACAGTACAGAAATGTTTCAAAAGTTTCAATAAATTTTATAAGTTTCCAAAATGTTTCAGTTTTCCCGGGCATCATGTGGCTGACATCATGCTGACGTCAGCACTACTTCATATGAAGTTAACTTTGTTCCGAGGTGGATGCTTTGGAGCAAGGATGCTGGTCCAGGGGTGGTGGATTTGTCATTATTCCTCGACTTCGTTGATGGGATGCCATGTTGGTTCAAGGTAGCACGGAGACGTACCTCGGTTGATGTGCCATAGCAACATGTGTCTTGCTGCTTGCAGCGGGCCTATTCATTGACTCACAAAGCCATGTTCGCCATGGTGCTTCTTTGGATCCAGTAATGGTGGAGGCTCAGTGTCTGTTCCAACACACGTCTAGGCTCGGCAAGTGCAGAAAACACTAGGGATAGTTCTCTACATAGTTTCCAGGATATCTAACGTATGTTTACTCATGTAACTTGATTTTCTATTAATGAAACACTTGTTGTTCTAAAAAATATACTATGAAAGGGTGGCCACTCGTTTTTTTTTTGTGTGTGTGGGGGGGGGGGGAGGGGGGAGGTGCGCACTATAATCATCTTGCAGGATAAGCATTTTATAAAATAATTGGTGCGATCTTAAAAAATTTCTAGCATGATTTGAAACAATGAGCACCAAAGCAATATCATCCAGTCGGGAGAGACAACTATTTTCTTAGCACTAGCAACCATCTAATCTTAATATTAAGATTCATGCAAAAACAAATGGATGAGACAATATCATGATCAAAGGACTATATAAAGATTCACCGGCTCCTAGGAGCCTACCAAACCGTATTCACCCGGAGGTAATTATCGGTATCTGGTCTAGTTTCAATTATAGATTCACGTATATATCATTTTGGGATTAAATAGTTAAAATAAAAATAAATCACGTATATATCATTTTGGGATTAAATAGTTAAAATAAAAATAAATTGTGAACATATATGATATATTGATGATTATCAGAATTGTTTCCTTACGTTAAAAGATAAATCCTATTGACTACGAACTATAGTTCTATCACCTCATATCAGGTTTTTACACATGTCGTAATCTAGTTTCGTTATTCAGTTATGAAAAAGAGAGACACAGACATTGCATCCTTTTTCAGATACACACAACAAAGAAAGATCGTGGTTGCTTAAAATCCTTCTCCAGATGCATTGACTTTACTAAAAACAAAGCTAAGAAATAAGATTCATGATAATCTCGTGGATGATTATCTAGTCACATACATAGAGTGGGATATTTTCTTCGAAGTTGATCAAGATAATATCATTGAGACTTTCATGACCTTAAGAAAATATAGGCCAGACAAGTCAAAACCAAATAGCGTTGTAAGTTTATTGGATGCATATTTTCTAATATTTGTGTGGTAATTCGTACAACTTTCTTAGTTGATCTTTCAATTAGATATTATTTATTGTTTCTATATCATTTTACAATAAAAATTGTATAGTCATTTATTAAATATGTAAATATATTTTATCAAAATTGCGATCAAACTTTTATATGCCATACCCATCGGTAAATTCTAGGTTCGCCGTGGCCGACCCAACTCACCTCTGGCACCCGCGCCATGTTGGAGGTTGTCGCTGCCTTATGTAGCTTCTTGGTCGGTCGCACCAAGGTTGCATCCGACTTATGTCGCATCAAGGTTGCATCCAACTTATGTCGCACCGATGGATGCCGGCGTCGGTCACGTCCGCGCTGTCTGCTGGGCATGATTGCCGCCCTCGTGATCGTATGGTTCTCCGATTTGTTCCTCGAATATAATTCGATTTGTTCTTCCATTTGTGCCGACCAGCGTTCCTGCAACCACCAAATCAAGCAAGGTTTCATTCGGTAGGAATCAAGATTTGATTGATTTGCGACTCGGTTGAATTTGTTTTGGCAAGTAAGAATTTTAATAGGCTAAGAGTTAGATGGACCGACCAGGTACGTGAAGTCCTTAAGCAATTTAATACTCCGGATTTGCTAAATTTAAATGTACTAGACACTATATACTCTATAAATATATCTGAATTTTGACAAATTTGTGACATCCTTTTCATTTTAGGATGGAGTAAGCAATAAAGATATGATTATACATATTCGCATATGCTCTATATATGTGTTGTGGTATGATGGTACCTCGGTGGGCATAGCAGATCCAGCACCATCCCGAGTTTGCTTGCAGATATGATAGACCAGGATGGCGAACGTGGCTTCGCAGTTCCCATCCGAGATGCCCCGGTCCACCTTGCCCAGCTGCTTGGACAGCTTCCCCGCGGTACAGCAGAGCCACACGGCGTTGGTCTCCTCCTGGCAGCCCGTGACGAGCTCCAGGGCCTCGCCGAGGACCTCGGCGAGCGCCTCCACGGCGTCGCACACCGCCGGGCTCTCCATCAGCTCCGCGTTGCCCTCGCACAGCGACAGCGTGTGGCCGACCCTCTCCACGCGGCGCTTGATGTGGGCGCAATCCTTCCTGTTCTGCCGAACCGTGGCCACGGCGTCCTTGATCTTGAGCGCCAGGTCCACGGCCTTAGTCACGCAGCCTACCACGTCGGCCATCCTTGCTCCGCAGACAATTATCGTGGCTAGCAACGCGAACAATTAAGCCGATGGATATGAGCTAGTTTGCAGTTGGAGATATGGAAGTGGATGTGGATATGGATTGGAGCTTTGAGCATCTCCACTAGCATTCCCAGAATACTCTTACCGGTCCGTTTATTTATTTGGACGATGAAAATTTTCCTAGCTGTGTTTCAAGCGCCCAATTTCGCTGAATTCGGTTCAAATTACATCCGGGTACCCGGGACGCCTGGACCCGCCCGGGAACGCCGGATGAAACGAAATTGGCAGGAAAAAAACCCGCGTTGGTGGCCCCACCCTGTCAGCTTGTGACGTCACCATCCTGTCGCCTCGGCTCTCGTGAAGGACCGCCGGACAACGACCGCATGTCTCATCGGTCACGCGTCGCCGTTATGGGCGCCAACACCGGATCACCTCCCCGTTGTTTCCACTTTTCCCGCCCACGCCGCTATATCCCTCCTGCTTTCGTCGTCCTTTACTCTTTCATCTATAAATAGCGGCGTTCTCGCCGTCTCCCAGAGCACAGACCCTCACCTCTATTCCCCAACCACCAAACCTCCCCGGCGACGAGAAGAAGAGTTCAGCGGAACCGATAGCTGAGTGATATCCCGGCGATCCCGCGGCGGCGAACGACTTCGGCCGGCGCTCCCACGGCTGCTCCATGACGCCGGATATCCGGCGCAGCCGGACTTCCGCTGCCCGTCGACCTGGAAGCTCAGCGCGGGCGGCGTGCCCGTGCCTTCGGTGTCGGAGTGTGACGAGATGGTGGAGGAGATTTAGGCGGCCATCGCCGCCATGGAAGACCCGAAGCTCACCGAGGACTCGGGCAACCTCGCCCACTGGGAGCACTTCTTCGCCGAACCGCGGAACCAGCAGCTGACCACTTACGAAGGTGTAGGCCGCCGCCAGCGCGTAACAACGCCGCATGACGGCTGTTACAGTATATGTGGATTGTACTAGCCCTTTCCATCAGTTCGGACTTTTGGTTGCGTTGATTAGTGCATGAAGCTTAACATGGTATCAGAGCTCAGGGTCTCGAGTTCGAGTCCTGGTTTTCGTAATTTATTAAAAAATTGCTGGTAACCCCCCCTTTGTGTCCACGTATATGCCTCTTGAGCTATACCTCTGAGACTGTTATATTCACATGTTGACTTGTCTTCCCCCGTCACACGTGAGAGGGGGTGTTACAGTATATGTGGATTGTACTAGCCCTTTCCATCAGTTCGGACTTTTGGTTGCGTTGGTTAGTGCATGAAGCTTAACAACGGCGACGGTGGTGGAGCACGCCCGGCCGCACTCTCGCCGCCGTCCTCGAACATATCAGCATCGGGGATAGCCCGCGGCTAAGCTATCCTCCGTGCTCGCCGCCCATCGGGAGCCCGACACCGTGCGGCGGCGGCCATCCGGGTGCCGAGAAGGATGGGCGGTGGCTCGTCCTCGTCCTCGGCGTCGGCCTCGCGCTCATCATGCTCGGCGCTAGCGCTCTCACCGTTCGACACGGCGCCGCTCTGCCCAGTGAATTGGGAGACGGAGTCGCCGGCGCGCTCGTCGCTACGGACGTGTTCGCAGGGCATAATCATCGATAAGCGCCGCATGGCATCGCCGCAGAGTGATTACCTTCTGCTGGCGAGGCTGAAACTTCGGACACCGAAGGCCGAGCCGGTGGACTGAGTTCCCATCGACAAGGACGTGTTCGTCTTAAAGATGGCGATCGAGCGCTCCCTCAACGACATGCCGCCGATGCTGGCCCCGACGTGTGCGCCTGGTCTAGGGTGGACTAGGAGCGCGAGGAGGCCCAACGTATCCGATGTTTGCATGAGCAGGCTAAGCGCCAGGCCATGCGCGACGCTCGCCGACAGCGCGCCTACCAAGGCGTGCCACTCATCGTCCATGATGACGAGGCCGGACCCTCATCGCAGCTGTGGCGTTGCGGCCACGCTGGCCAGGGCAGCTCCCAGCCGCCGAGCGACAACGATGATGGACCAAGGACACTGACTATACGTCCTTCTACCGCCACTTCGGCATGTGATCAACGCGCACCTCAGCTTCAGCTAGTTTAGTTCAGCTATTATTTCGATTTTTTTTTTAAAAAAAAAGCCTTCTGCAGTTAAAATTCGTGTATATGTCCGAATTTGACATAATATGTACAATTCGCATATATTTTAATACAATCGCTTGGATTCGTCTGAATTTTGCGGTGTTTTTACTTGAAATTTAGTCAAAGCCGAAAACTTAGCCTGAGAACACGAGCGAGAAACTGACCGTTTTCATGCTGAATGCGGCTGACGCTAAATGACGCCGGATTTGGGCCGTGGGAGCGCGGAACTAGGGGAGATACTCTTATACGCATGGAACCAAAGGAAAGTTCAAGCTGCTGTACGGAGTCAATGCCGCGAGCGGTGATGCTGATACTCTGAAGCGCTACGAAATTGCGAACTTGCCGTGTGCTCTGAAGTCCGCTCCAGAAATTAAGACCGATGACGACCTTGTGGTCTCACTACTGTTGGAGATTGGAGCAACGAATGTAGCAGTAGGACAGTTTTGGCGCTGAGATACACGCGTAACGCGTTGAAGCTACTGCCGCCGCGTCGACTCAGCGTGGAACCGTGGTAACTGATCTGAGTGTACTCCCTCAAAGGAATTTTCAGAACACAGGTACGAAATTTTTTTTTTACATGTACAACATGTTTACAGATATGTGGATGCCAAATTTGAAAGTATGTAACTTGTGCAAAGATGACAAGTGAGCGAGGAACACTACCGGCGCCGAGACTTTCACTGTACAAGTTCCATTTTCTCTTTTTTGTGGAGGTCATATATAATCTTTTTTCATAGGTACGTGCCTGATCCATTTTCTCTTTTTTGTGGAGGTCAAAGATTGGCTTGGGCTTACATAGTACATCAATACCTCCGACTGGATGTCGGAGCTTTGCTTTGAGTGAGTCTTGGTGAACCAACATGTCAAGTGCTAGTTCCCAAACCAAAAGGCCATGGCGACTCTGTTCATGCTTACTTCTTGGACAATTTGGAAAGAGATAAATGCGAGAGTCTTCTGTAGCAAGTTTGCCCCTCCATCTATCCTTCTTGCTAGCATTAAGAGCGAAGCAAAGCTTTGGGTTTCCGAGGGTGCAAAGTTGTCGAGTTATGTAATATCGGGATATGGGACCCGGCCCCTTGGATGTACATCGTTTTCTCCTTACTTTGTCAAAACTCTCTTCTTAACTAATGGATAGAGGCAAGTCTTTTGCGACCGTTTAAAAAAATATAATATTGTTTGCGCGTTCTCAAAATCGAGAACACGAGTACCCGAGACCATTCAGTATTTTCGGTACTGCCTTTATGTTCTATAAACCAAATTTTGGGCACATGTCCACAAGAAATATGAGCATCGGGCCATGAGAATTTTACCCAACACAAACAGCTTATCATTTTAGGAAATCGAATGAACGATTTGGCTTCTTTCCTAGATCCTGGATTTTACGAGAAATTTCCCTCTACATGACAGCGTGGATGACTAAGTTAGTGTCCTACCTGTCTTCATTCTCTCCTTCGGAAATGCGGAGACGATATGACTAGCAATGGGGGGATTCAGTTGCATAAGCTTTTTCCTGAGGCCTTGGATGCATTTTCCTGCTTTTTAGGGTCCTATCTATATGAATATGTCCTTTGTCATTTTTATAATATTGTGAATATTTGCGATGAAAAATAAGTGACTTCTGGTTTTCAAAACAACCTCGTTGCGCATGGCACATAAGTTCTCTATAAATCATGCCTCTAGTCTATCCTAAAACAGAAATAGTAGCAAAAACTATTATGTTTCTAATTGCAACAAGATTTCCATAAGGGACCAAATGCAGGAGGGTAGCTAAGCAGAGTTTTGAAATGTGCATAAGCCTTGGCAACCGAAAAGTCCCTTCCCCAATGGTATGATGAACGTATAAGCCCTCACTTTGGCGAGGATTTAGCGCCTCTCGGCTCCCACGCGGTGGTATGGAGGAAGGTCGCCAGGTTGGGGACCGGAGGTCGTCGACGGCGGTACTGGAGCCCGCTCCCTGCCCCGTGGCGGCGCCGGCCTGCTCCTCCCTCACGATTCCACGCCAAGACCCTGTCGTCGCCCTTTCCTCGTCGCTGGGCTGGTTCGCCACCGCGTTGTGGCTGTCGGATCTCCGGCGTGTGGGTGAGGCGGCGACGCGGCGGAAGGCCTGGTGTACGGGCTAGCGGCGGCCGATCCAAGAGGATGGCGGCGCTGGTCGGACCGGCAGTGGGCGCACAGATCGTCCGGAGTGGTGGAGTCGCGGCCTGGCGGTGACGATCTGGTTCAGATCGGTCCTGTCCGACGGCGGCACGATCTGGGAAGGGCGGCGGCGGAGCGGCGGTGGTACTGCTTGGCAGTGGTGCGGCGCCGCGACGGTGCGTTTTCTGCGGGGCTCAGTGGTGGTTCAGATGGCGACGTTCCTCAGGTTTATCCCAAGGGCGGCCGACATTTGTCGATCTAAACAACGAGTTTTTGGAGATGGGATTACCAGTGAAAACACCGCCGACTTCGGTCATGGCGGACGATGGCGGCGTTTTTGACACCATAACCTTATTGAAGGCATCGTCGTTACATCTCTCGTTGTCTAGCTCGGGCTGCTCTAGGGGAAACCCTAGATCTGGGTATCCCGGATCGGATGATGACGACGCTCGACGCCGTTTTTCCTCTTGGGGGTATCATTTTTGGAGCAGCTACTAATCGAAGGGGAAGAAGGTGGAGCAGCTTCATCTTGCACGGAGACGCCGGTGGATTTGTCAAGTCATGCCTAACCGCCAGGTGCTACGCTCTGTCATGCCTGGTTCGGTAGGTGCTACGCACGACAGATCTTCCGGGAGTTTCTAGCTGTGTCGGTTCATAGGACTCGACGACATGGTGACAAGGGGTCTCGGCGGCGACCCGCGCGTGCATCTGATGGACACGTGCACGGTGGTGGCGCTATTTGGTGTCTTTGTGGCATTGACGGCAGGCCTAATAAGAGAATTATTTTGATCCTTCTAAAGATGGGTTGGCGGAAGATGGCGGCAGCAGAAGATTGAGTGTGCACAATGGTGTGCGTTACGGATCAGCTGAACCGATTTGTGCTCCTAGCCCGCCGTGGGGCGGTTTTGGGACCTTCGGTATGTTGATGATGTGTGTTGGTGTACGGTTAGAGTGTTCTAACATGGCCACCCCCTTCATCAAGTTGTTTTAGAGAGGTGGCTTCAATTGATCTTTGTATTCTCTTTATAAGGTTGAATAATAAATAAAGCAGGCTGTGTGCATCTTTTTGATGCAGAGGCCGGGGGTAACACCTCTATTTCGAAAAGAAAAGAAGCCTTGGCAACCGAAAAGTCCCTTTCCCAAGAGTATGGACTGCATTGTCATCCAGCATCAAATCGTTGTTGGAGTATTAGGCAAATTTTCGCATGAGATTAATTACTGAAATCAACATTATATAAGCACTATCAGATCTAAACACATGCAGCCAAACAGGCCCATCTAGTAGATCTGAAAATCTGCAAAACTAGTGCATATAAAGAGAGGAATAGCATGTACATATTGACCGAGAAGGTCATCACCACAGCAGCACCTTGGTCTTTGTCGATGTAGCCTTTGGTGCTCATGAGGTCGTCTGTTGATGAAGAAGAACACGAACAAAGGCGAGCAGTCTCGCGCCGTGATACTCCAAAAAATCCTTATCGCACGTCTCCTGGTGCAGGATCTCAACGACGGGATTTCGGAGGCCTGCTCTCCCGGACGACCCTGCACACAGTCGTCGGGATGGGGAAGCTTAGAGAGCAGTGCAACAAGAGAAACAAGACAAGAGAGACGGAGAAAGAACGGGTTACGTCTAGATCTGTCTGTCTCTCTCTATATAGCTTGGGAGATGAGCCGACCGAGTCGCCACGCGGTGAAAGACAAGGACACGCATCAAACATGTACACGAATATTGACACGTACCCAACAACTGGTGTACCATGCAAAAAAAAATAGTCTTTCACAAAACGAGTTTCTAACTCAAACATTCACGAAACGCGACGCGATGCGCGTGCGAGGTGGGGCGAGCGACGGTGGAGAAGGAGTGCGCGTGGACTTCTTCTCTTCTCACTCACTTAGTGAGATTGAAACAACTCACCTTATAAGCTGATTCAACTCTCTCCCAACTAACAATGTGGGACTAAACTTTATCTTCCACACAGCTCTCAAGCTGCCATAATAGACGAGTCTTGAAATTTTAGGATTTATTATACTACATGGCCGCAACCCATATAAATCTAACAATCGTCACATCTATACAAAGTACTAGTATCTCCATTTCAAATTATTCTGCGTATAGATTTTGATCAAATTCAAGTTTTGGAAAGTTTGACAAACAATCAACATTTACGTTATGGGCCGAGCCTATTTATTCGTTTCCGCATGTACAAGGAGGTGATTTGAGAAATAAAAAATTCATCTACCAACAGCGGTGGAAAATCCTATACACTAACGGTGGTTAGAGCATCTCTCGAAGATACCTTATATAAGCTGGCCTGCAAATTTTTTCACCGATATGCGATACCAAGGTCTAAATATTGTCTTTCCAGATACCGTAAAATGCCAAATACTGTAAAAAAAATTACGGTATCCCGCATGAAGGTTAATCCGTCCTGCATATATTCGGTGCGGGGGGCTGGATGCGATATCTCACATCCTTTTTCCCCTTCCTCCCCCGCCCAGAAACCCTGGCCACCGCCCGCCCACATCTCCGATTCCGGCCACATACACCGTTGAAAAACACATCGCCGCCTCCAACCTCCGTGCTCACTCCCCATCTTTCCATGGCTGACTAATAGAGAACTGATTTGGGCGCACGCAGCCTGATGACTGCAAGTGCACAAATCAATTGTAGCTAGTTTCGAAGTAAAAATATCGAATCCACAGAGAGCTATTGGTAAAGGTTTATGCCCCTTGTTATTCTCTACCAAAGGATACTTATAAGTTGCCTTTGATCTCAAGTAAAGGGTGTTTGAAAGGTTTATGGTTGTTTGCAGAAAAATTAAAATAAGTAAAAAAACAAGTAACAAGTTTGTATGAAAGCATGGTTGAACTCAATAGGGCTAAAACGTTCTCGGAATGTAGGATACACCACTAGCATAGTATTATTGTTATATGTAATCAAAATAACATACTTCTTGTGTCATGAGATGTGTGGAGAGCGATCCATAATAAGATGTTCACTACAAGGCGCGTACGAAGCCACTTTGTTGAGCCAAGAGTGAGGTCACCTCTAAATAACCACTGCGATGTCTGTGAGCAGTCACCCATACAAACCATCGCAATTAAGGGTTTTCCCGTGGATATCGTAATTAGCTTAGGGAGTCACTCTTTAATCCTACTTTGACCGTGTAGGTTACGAGCTAGTGTCAATCTGTCGCAGGGCCATTCTGGGTATGCTTTCAAGACACGTCCAAAGGATTTCTCCCTTCCTTTAGTCCCGAGGATAAATGACATGTGTCTGACTACACATACCATCTAAAGAGAGAGATCAAACACAAATCATAATTATATCATAGACGTGCAAGTCATATGGCCACAAGAATATATCATCTTTATTACGAATTCATAATAGTGATGGGGTTTCTCCATCTCCCCAAGAACAAGGGAACTACTCACTCATGGAAACAATCAACAACATCATCATAATCAAATGAATGGATAAAAGTATGAATGTAGATCTAATGCAAACCATAATTGAATCTAGAATTACAACAAGATCTATGGGGGTAATGGTGGTAATGGAGATGCGGTGGTTGATGATGAAGGGGATGATACGTTGTCCTCCAATGAGCCGTGAAGTAGCAAGGATTTTGGCCACATCCAAGTTCCTCCTTCAGATCCCTTTCGGATGTGGTTTTTCGTGGTTTCTGGTGGCTATAAATGTCGGATCTCCCTCTCGTATTTGCCAGGAGAAAGTATTTGGCGAGGCGGTCAAGATGGCACTTGGTATGGACGGACGGTACGGGCGGGCTCTGCCCGTACCACTGGTCGTTATCGGTACTGATTGCTCCTCCTCGCTTGGTATTCTCCTAGGTGCGAAGGTAAATCCATAAAATGAATTTTATCACTTAGAAATATCATATAATTACACAATATGATAGTTCCAATTTATATGTTCATATAGGACTCAATAATTTGGGATCTTGAAATAAGAACAAAATGGCGCGTGCAAACGCAGTGAAATACAAATATTCCTACTCTATTTATGCAAAAACAAAGGTAAAAATGCTTTAATTTTGGACTCATCAACTCCCCCAAGTTAGGCTCTTGCTCATCCCCGAGAAAGATGGTGGATTATGGACAAGATCATCATGTTCATGAGACACGAGCCGTTATAATAAATGAGGTAGAAATTGAAAAAGAAATACAACATCGGATGTAGAGATACTTCGGGGGTATTACCATATCCTTACACATTTCATAACTTAGAGGCTTCTACACCTTTTCTAGTATTAATGAAATCATAAGAAGATGATAGTGATTCAACATATCATATAATCATAGATTTTAGGGAAATAGGGCACTAAGTTTAGTAATGAAAATTCATGATCATTCTATTTTTTTCTATGTTTGATTCTTTTGATAGCTGCTCTCTTCTTTTTCTGTCAATAATTGTATGTATATATTTTACTTGCACCCCTTCCTCTTTTTTCTTTCAGTACAGCTATTTGATCATGCTCACTACTTCAATGGCTTTCAAAAACTCTTAATTATAATATGCTACAAGAATTCTTCTTCTCATAACTTAATCAATACTTTCATTGGTATAGAAGTCCCTAAAATCATGACAGTTGTACAAGTATTATAACACTCAACCTAGTTCAATTATCTAATATAATAATCATGAATCAAACACAACTTTAATTATGATAAAGTCTCACAACTAACGGATATAAATCTTCTCTTGAACAAAGGGAGCTCGAAGTTTATGCAACTAATGCAAATTTAGAAATTAAAATATAACATGTGTTTAGAAAAGTAAACATGCTAAAACTGTAAGATAGATTACAAGGTTCTAACAGATCCCCCCAAGCTTGAAATCAAGCTGGGTGGATCAAATAACCCCTTGCGATTGTTTGATACCCTTGCGTGTCCCTCTAGTTTGTAGGGGGAGAGACTCTGGAATCACGAAGGCTTGCACAGAGAATCTTGTTTGATGTCTCCAAGATCGAGATACGGATCCGGCATTGCTCGCTAACTTTCTCCAACTGCTCAACGAGAGCCTTGTAGATCTCTATTGTTTTCTTCTGTGTGTTGATGGATCGAAGGCTGAGCTTGAGATTTGCTTCTAGCCCTTTCATTATCTTCAGATCCATCTGGTCCAGGTAATGACGCAATAGTTCAATATGTTTAGAAGATCCTGGAGATTTTACCTCGATCTTTTTAATGCGGTGGTCAAGCATGTCCAGGGAGGCTTGGATCTCTTCCCCTTATTTCTTCATTTTCTTTTAAGAAGAGTTTCCCATCTCCTTCTAGATAAAGTTGAACCTCATCGAAGTAACCTTCTTTTCCAATGCCAAGGCTGAACACCTTACGACCATCCTTTATTGTTTCCATCATCTTGAATCCATCCTCATCTTCTAACTCTTTCTCTTCTGGCACAGCAGCTTTGTCTTCCTCCGTAACCCTCGAAGATGATCCATAGGGATCTTCCTTCCCTTGAAGGATACCCCATGTGAAGGACATGGTTCCAAGGCTCTCACGAGGAAGAAGCAATGTGGAGAAGATCTTGTTGGAAATACGCCCTAGAGACAAATAGTGATAAGGACTATTATCATATTTCGTAAACTTTATGACTAAGTTTTGTATCATGCTATAAATGTATTGAGTGGAAACATCAATACACGTGTGATATATAAACAACCAGGGGTTCCCAGTGAAACTCTAGTCACTAGTTCATTGGTCAACAGATGATCTAGTTTCCTAATCATGTGGCATTTATGCTAGTTGGAAATGGAGTCAACTCATTCTGAGAATGAGATGATGAACCAATACCCAACCTAAACATCATGACCCGATCATGTCACGAAGTTCAAGTTATGATGATTAGAAATGGATCCTCGTAGACTATTCCTTAGACCGTGAGGCTATATCAATTACTGTCTCCTGAGAGTGCTTAGATAGCATCAAGCGCCACTTGGGTGGTTATAAAGGTGTGTTCAGGTACTCGGAGGAAACCGTAGAGGCAATATATGTCAAGAGCGGGATTTGTCTATCCATGTGACGGAAAGATACTCAAGGGCCCACTCGGATAAGTTATATCCAATAGCTGCGCAGCGTGTGATTTGATCACAGGGATATCACTTGTTGGAACGAGTCAAGTAGCATTGTTCGGTAACGAGATTGAACACGACATGGTGATGTCATTGATCAGATCTCAGGCAATGCAAGTATCAAGAGACAAAGGGAATAAGACACGACCGTCCCGATTCAAATGACGAAAGATCTTCGTGGAATGCACAGGGGTCACATGGCCATCTAGATCCCTCTGTCGATCATTGGTCTGGGAGTGTCCCGACCATGTCTGGAGTGTTCCCGAACCATAGGGTATCACGCTTAAGGGTTTGATGATGCTTAGAGAGTGTTTATAGGATCGGAAGAATCGCCGAAGAATAGTAAAGAGAAAACCGGAAGGGTTTTGGTAAGTACAGCGGATGTCCGCAGTGGGGGTGGAAGGTGTTCCATAGCCACGAAGATTGAATAATATATGAATGAATGTTAAATATTGATTTAATCATTTATTCATAATTATTTAATAAAAGAGAAAATCAATTTAAAGGTCAAAAGGCTTAATGGGCCAATTTTGGAAGGAAGAGGGCCCATTAGGGAAAGGCAAGAGGGGAGAAGGGGCAAGGGGGTGGCCGGCTGGGCCAAGCCCTTCCCCTCCTCCTGCGGGGGACCCAATAGGTACGGTCGGCGACTGCCCCCCCTTTCCCTCTCCTTTAGTCCCACCCCGGGACTTTGAGGGAGGTAGTACCTCCCCTCTCCCTATATATAGTGGGGGTATTTGGCCAGATAAATACACACAATATTCAATAAAGGTTTCCTCACTTTTGGGGAAACCTCCAATTGATACTCTCTCTCTCTAGACCGTGTTCCCAAGTTCGGACTATGCGAACGAGAGACATCTTCACCGCGGAGCGCTGTCGCGCTGTGGGATTCAGATCCAGGAGCTCTACTTCCGCAACTATTGCTGGATCAGGGAAGCGGGAGTCATCGTTAGGCACAGGACGTGTGTAACTCCCCGCGAGGTGTCACACTTGAGGCATAAGTCATTGGAGCTGCTCGAGCGCAAGGACTTCATCACGACCTTGAGGTTGGCTTCGGCTCGTCTACATCAACCACACTCTCCTGAGCGTTGACAACGCTTTTCGGTATTCAAGGGTAAGTTCGTGAAAAGCCCCTCCCTTTACTGTATTACTAATAGATAGGTCCTGGCAACATCAGGGGTTCAGGTGAAGGGTTTGCAGCATAGAAAACAAAAAATTCCTACGATGTGAACTATTATACGCCAGGATCTATCTACTAGATACAAGCAACGGGTGGATATACATCCATAGAGAACATACCCTCGAAGACAACAAAGATTTGTTAACGAGATGGAACTCGTGGATGATGTATTCGTACACTTGCCGATCTCAAGATCGTGATGAAGTCCAGCAGGTCTAGCTCTAGCACGTCCATCAAATCCAGCTCCAGCAAGTCCAGCACCACCAAGTCCAGCACCGCAAAGCAGTGGTGCATCCTTGATCGCACACACGTCCGGTACCTCGACAACCTCCATCCCTCGCTCTAGAAAAGCAGTGGAAGTAGCAACTGCTTTCCAGATAAATCCACCGGGAACATGTATCTCTTTAATCCAAGACCATGGGGGAATAATACTAGAGGGGGAGAGAGATCCTTCACAAGGAGGTGTGAGGAAGAAGGGGTGTGAGGGTGGCCTTTTATAGGAGGAGGGGGGTGCCCCTCCCCATGGCCGGCGCCCAAGGGGTGACCCTTCACCTCCTCATTCATGTGGTGGTAACTCCCTCCACATAAATTTGCCCCTTAACATTCCTCTTTAAAGTCTCCACTTTAAATGCATTAAATTTCTCTAAATTTAATGCTCTCTCATTTAATAAAACTCTTTTATTAATTTTATTCCGAATTTTGTTAATTACTTTAATTAACAAACATTCACATAAAACCCCTGCAACATTTCAATATTACATGCAGAACCAATTTCAGCAATTTCACCCGAAACGGTTTTGGTGTCTATTGAAATAATCCCAGCGCTTTCTTAAATCTTTATCTAAAACATATTTGCTCCAATGGTGTCGGTATCCCTTAAGTGTGTCACCCTACGGTTCGCGAATAATGTAGACATGATCGATACCCCTCTCAGATTAATAATCAGAAGCGGGACCTGGAGATCCATACTGACACCTACACATTTAACGATGACTTCTGTGATCGTGAGAACCCTTAACGCTAGTAACTAAATCCCTTTGTCTCGCTATATATTACATGTCCGAGATTCGATCATCGGTATCTCCATACCTAGTTTGATCTTGTTACCGCCATGCACTCTTTTCTCGTTCCCGTGATATAACATTCTAGTGATCTTATCACTTGCTTGCAAGCTAACCAATGTGATATCACCTAGAGGGCCCAGAGTATATCTATCCGTCATTGGGATGGACAAATCCCACTCTTGATCCATGAGCCTCTACATAACACTTTCATAGCACTTAACCCACCTTTATAATCACCCTTTCACGGTGTGACGTTTGATGTTATCAAGATACTCTTCTAGTGTTAGTGATTGATATGATCTCATGGTCTAAGGACTAGGATTACTTCGTATGATGTTATAGCAATATAAACACAATGACTTTGATCGTAATGCTATACTTCGGATGAATGTTCATCTCATCATTCCACTAATGTTGTGACCTCGTTATTAACAACATCCAATGTCCATGATCAGGAAACCTTGATCACCTTGTCAATCAACGAGCTAGTTTATAAGAGAGGCATAACTAGGAACTTTCCTTTTGTTTATTAAACACACATGTATTAATGTTTCCAAATTAATACAATTATAGCATGAAAAATAAACATTTATCATAAACAAGGAATAAGATAATAACCACTTTATTATTGCCTCTCGGGCATATTCCCTTCAGTCTCCCACTTGCACTAGAGTCAATAATATAGTTTGAAAAACTTTGTGTATTGAACACCTATGGCTTTCTGGTGTTGCATATACGCGATTGGTAGTGGTTAACATAATCTCCGGATCTGATAGTTTCAGGTCCATGTGTATTTGCATGTCTTTGCGTCTCTACGCATCACTCATTCTCAAATGAGATGGCATTGTATAAAGTTGGTCCTTTGGTGAGACCTTTATTTCGTTCGGGTTAAAATATGTTGATATTATTGTCATACAATGTATCTTCATAGTATTAGCCCACTTTGAACCACACCTAGTTTGATAACAAACTACTTAACACAAATGCCCTCCTTTGCTGCTACTATAACAGTCATATACTTAGCCTCTTGTTATAGTATCCGTCACAATGTCTCAACTTTGGAACTCATCCAAATCCATCATGGAACGTCCTTTCCATTACATTGTGCCACCCATAGTCTAAATTGAGATAAATTTTAATTTGTATCTTGTGACAAAACTAGTATCAATGTAACACTTTACAATGAACTACCTTTAACTATTTGTCACTTATACATGATATATTCTTAGTTCTTCCAAATCTCATAAGAATATCTTTACTATTGTCCAATGATCATCTTATGAATCATTCTGGTATGTGCTCATAACATTTAGAGCATAGGACATATCTGGATATATACATATCATGGTATAATCGATCAAAATCTTCATGTGATTTTACACACCAAGTGTTGAAACACTTGAATCTTGATACAATCATTTCCAAGCAGCAAGAACCTTTCTTGTTGTTTCCATATTGAACCCTTTCAATATCTCATATATGTACATCTGGAACAACCATATTAGCGCCTCAATCTATCCATATAGACATTGATGCCAAATATTTCAGTTTTTCCCAAGTCTTTCATCGAAATCCTATTTTAATGAAATTCTTAACTTGTGTCAATAAAAGATACATCATTTCCAATCAACAATATGTACTCTGCATAATGTATTGGAAATTTGTCTCAGTGCTCCCACTTAATTTCTTGCAAATGCAAGCATCTTCATCGTCTCCGATGAATTTAAACTCCTTTAACATTTTCATCATGGTGAAGATTCCAACTCCGCTATGCTCACTTCAACTATTGAAGTTTGCATGCCCTTTTAGCACCCTTTGGATTAACAAAACCCTTCAGACCGTGTCTTGTACACGTCCTAGGTAACCATTCTATTAGAAGAGCATTGTTTTGTTTTTTTAACTACCATATACCAAATTATATGTAGTGGTTGCTACATTAATCCGTCAAGACTAAATATCGCTATCAAAGATCAAACCTTGTCATAGTCAACTCCTTGAACATTGCCATAAACTTCTTTCCGACATGTCGACTATTTCATAGATGTTAAACATCCATGTCTATTTCTTTATAGATCCAAACACGACCGATAGGCTTCACGCCTTTCCGGAGGGTCTTCCAAGTTCAGAAACTTGATTTTTCGTGTATGGATACTATCACGGATTCTATGACTTCTAGTCATTTTATGGAGTCAGGGCCCATCGTCGCTTCTTTGCATGTAGTCGGTTCATCATTGTCAAAACAATAACGACTTGTTTATCAAATCTCACTATTTGATTCTTACCGACCCACACGGTTCAATAGGAACTCTAATCTCCGAGATCACAACCTTTGTAATCACGGGAGCCATGAGAATTGTGGCCACCACCGGGACACTTTCCAATGCTGCGCTACTTAGCACATATAGCTAAGGTTCAACAACCTTATCAAAGTTCTATTGTCCTCCCACTTAACTTTTCGCGAAAAATTCCTTCTCAAGAAACTTGACGTTCTAAGCGACAAACTCTTTTGTCCTAGGTGTTATGAAGGAATTCCCA
The DNA here is from genome assembly GCA_910589775.1 of Avena eriantha. Taxonomy (NCBI): domain Eukaryota; kingdom Viridiplantae; phylum Streptophyta; class Magnoliopsida; order Poales; family Poaceae; genus Avena; species Avena eriantha. The sequence continues at coordinate 383,719,473 of OU342746.1, forward strand.
ACAAATTCTTTGGGATAACCTACAAAGACGTGCTTATCTGACTTTGGTTGTAAACATTTTACTTATGCATAGCATACCAAAATTTAAGAAAAGACAATTCAGGTTTTATCCCAAACCATAACTCATATGGTGTCATTTCAACGGATCACGATGGTGCTCTTTTCGGTGTAAAAGCGGTAGTCTCTAAAGCTTTAATCCTTAAAACATAATGGCAGTTTTATAAATGACACCTTTGATCTTACCATGTCAAAAATGGTTTGATTTCATCTCTCGAATATGCCATAATCCTATGGTTTATTGGGAAACACAAATCATGAAAAAAATTCTCAAATCTTAGGTGTTTTGCTAAACATGTAACTCAAATATCTTCCTTTATGATCGAATCATAAACTGTTTATTTTCTTGTTACAATGATTTTCCACTTCATCTTGAAAGTCTTTGAACAATTTTCAAATATTTCATACTTCTTCCTTATTAAGTAAATATATAAATATATTCACTAAAATTTCTGGACAAAGCATATGAAGCAAAAAAGATCCATCGCATATGGCTACACATAATGGACTATGCACATCAGCATGCATAGTTTCCAATAAGCTAGTCATTCGTTCCTCTTTGGCCTATGAACGGAGTTTTAATTATCTCGAGGAAAGTTTCACAAGAGTCAATTGATCAAAATCAAAAGACTCCAAAAATCCATCAACATGGAGTTTCTTCATGTTTACTTTCAAATATAATTCAAACAGCGATGTCACTTCATAAGTGATCTTCCAATCATTTGTCTTACGACATTTTAGCAATAATGTTTATGGATGTGATTTCTCCAATAAGACTTGTAAAAGTTCATCCATCCTTTATGGAATATGGTAATTATTTGAACAACCATTGTTCTCATAATACCGGAACAAAATAACAATTATTAAAACAAATCTTGAGGGCTAGGTTTGACAACAACAACAAAACACAATAACACTTTATTTGTTTTTGATGAACATAATCACTTATTCTCTTGCTAGTTACTTAGGCCATTGCAGTTCATGAATTGCGTTGTCCTGTATGACATGCTTCATACCAACCAATTTGGTATCCAATACCGGTATCCAATACCTAAGAACCACATTGTTTAACAAGCAAAGAATACAACCATAACATATATATCTTCTATATACCTAAGCTGGGCATCTCCAACTTTTTCTTTTCTATGAAATATTTTATAGATTCTCTTTCAGCAATTCCTTTTCCTTTTAAAATAATCTATGCCACCGTTCACTTCAAGAAGAATTATACAAGGACTTTTATTTGGATGACCTAGGGTATTGTGAAGCAGGCTACTTTGGTAGAGTTAGGAGCCATTCTTGGATACGAGGATCGTGGCATTGACCATCCATGTGGCTTTCGTTGTCACACTAATGAGCATCCCATGAAGAAGGAGGTCCTTGCTCCTCTCTATATCCGGGGCCACGGTGTTGCTGGTAAGATCAAGGATCTTCTTCCTACATATGATATCATGAACCGCATCTTCCATGAGACCATTTGTCAACACCCGGATTTTTAATCCTAGATGTCTGTTATGCCATATCTCGCAATCCCAAGATTACCATTTTTGCGAGACATAACAGAATTGGTACCACGGTACATCATCCATTACAAACTATAATAAGGTCTTACAAAATAAAGGATCTCATGATCCAGTCTTAATACAACTCAAGCAGCGGAAAATAAACATAGTTGAGGGTCTTCATAATCATTTTCACCAAGTATTCCCATCTAAAGTGATCCACTTTTATGCTTAGCACTAACCACTAAAGTTGAGGGTATTTACTAATGAGGGGTGCTAATCAAGTGTAACTATCCAACTCTAGTCTCATGCCTTTTGATGACATCTAAGTATAACTACTTAGGCCTAGTTTTATACTCTTTATGATATCTATACTATTGTTCCAGTACTCACAAAGCACTAACTAAAAGTAAAGAACTTTGGTAAAAGTAAAAGAATAAAGTTTGCAAGTAAAACTTGGGATTGGTATAATCAAAGTTGTATAACCAAGCATGCCTAATGCATCTTGCATAGGTTATGAAGTGGGCAAGTGTTAACTTGCATAGTTCTAGCTTGCAATTAGTGATGGCTTGCATAGTTAACTTGTAGTGTTAGGCTTGCCTTGAGTAGTGCAGTGATTGAAGTTCTCCTCTTTTTCTTCTTGGTAGTACTCCTCCTCCTCCTCATATCCCGGGTCGGTACTATCGTCTATAAATGAATATGAGGTACACAATCACCAAGCAATACTTAACTATTTCTATTTAGCACACAAAGGCTCACACTTGATGATCTAGCATCATCACACACATCACATGAAATAAAGACTTTGTCTTATTTATCTTATTTGAGAAAAGTAATTTATACTCATTGAAAATACTTAAGATTTAATATTCTACAATTAAAATATGGGACCATGTTGACACATGTCATCACCTCATATTCTAATACTTGGGAATGTGATTTAAAGTGTTGGTCATATTTTATAAAGTTTAAGATTATCATTTAATAGAATTAAAGTGACTAGAAATTCCTATATAGCATTCTTTTGGTACTAGTCCAATGTCACTGCATGTAAACCTAAATATTTTTACATATTCAGATAGATCTTGTCAAATGTGATTTTTCGAGTTGGAATCAACTCAAAAGCATTTATGGTTGATTTTTGAAAAATGTTTGAAGTTGGAAAAGTCTCTGTCTTGTTATTTTTGGTATAGGTGATCTATAATTTCAAATGGTTGAATCCAACGGGCTTGGATAGATAACTTGAATATCTTTCTAACAAAATTGGAATCATGCAATTTAGTTTAGTGAATCTCTTTGAATTGATTTTTGAACCTACTGACAGAATCTGGTTTCAACTAAAATGGAAAAATCTTATTTGAATTGACGGGCTCTGCGTGGGAAAGCAAATGGACCAGCCCAGCTGCACTGCACGGGCGCAGCGGGGGTGCTGACAGGGGGTCCCACTAGTCAGTGGCTCATCTAACCCGAATCGGTACGTTTTAATCTAGGCCGTACGATTAGAACATGATCTAACGACTGAGGTTCATCGTCTACGATGAACAGCTCGGCGAGATTCTAACCCTAACACGGTGGTAGGGGTCGTGTGAGGCTCACCAGGGCTCCAGGTAGGGTCGGCGATGGGGGCGAACGACGTTGTAGCCGACGGCGGTTCGAATGGTGGTCGCGGCGGCTCCTGGGGCGGCTCCAATCAACGGCTCCCTTCTTCCTCTACAGCGGCGGGCTCCGGCTAAATTCCGGCGATGTGGTGCTCGCCTTGCTCCGGGGAGAGGTGTGGGAGGTTTTGTGAGGAGTGGGGAGTGGGATGGTGGTGAATTGAGACGGAGGTGGCCTCTATTTATACACCGGTGAGGGGGACATTGCAGGATGGCTCGGGCTCGTCGGTGACGGCGATGCAGGGGCTAGCGGCATGGCTGAGGGTAGGGGGCGACGCGGTGCTTCCTGGCGGTCGTCACAGGCTTAATGGCGCGGCATGGGGCAATCGAGAATGGTCGGGTGCGGGCGGTGCTCTGCGTGGGAGCAGCGACGTTCGAGACGGGGCACAGTGGCTACGGGTCGCGATGCGGCGAACGGGCATGTCTAGGAGGCAGCTAGGGTCACGGCGAGTGTGTGCACGTGCGGAGAGGGCGAGCCGCGGCGTGTGCGCACTGGTCGCTGCGGCGCTCTGGCGTGCTCTCGGCATGGCACAGAGAAAATGGGCGTGGCGATTCTGGGTGGTCCATGGCTTGCCTGCGGTCAAGGGTTGGACAGGGGTGGCGGTGGACGGTCGCCTGTCTCCTGGTCGTCGTGGGAGAGGGCGGTGCGGTCTGTGGCGAGTTGTCCATGGTCGACCGGCGCGGTGACCGTCAGGCGGCGCTGAACTGGCGCAACGACAAAGAGGGAAGTGGTCTGCTACGCTGCTAGGTGCTGGGGAAACCAGGGGAGTGAAGAGGGGACAAATGGTTGAGTGATCACTGCTCCAAACAGTGGAAGTTAGGCAGTAGTTTTCTATGTCTACAATGTGTTCGACCAAATGGCCGCATGAATTCAAATTTGAAATTTTTGAATGAAATTTGGGGAGTGTTCTGAGCACTTGCTTGAGTGTCTATGGTTGCTTGGAAAAGTCAAGGTGAATTTGAGTGGTTTTTGCAAAATGGTGATCTTAGTACATACACTTGATTCAATTTTTAATTGTCCTTTAAATAGATTTGAAAATAGTTTCTGTGAGTTTGTAAAGTGGCCTTGGGTTCACTTTGACTTGGTCTAGCAAGGGGTGAAAAGAAATGAAAATGTTTCTGTTAGAAATTCTTTACTAGGAACTCACAAAGTGGCCTAGTGGTTAATTTTGGTCAAAATGACCATTTGATCATATGCTTTATATTTGATTTCCTTTTCTTTGGATTTTGTTTGTAATTGGCCTAGATGATGTAGTATTCATCTTTAAACCATTTCTTAGCATTTGTAGCAAACACACATGGCAATTTCACTCAATCATACATTAATGCAAATCACACATACATTCATATTCAATTTAGTAATAAGTTTTTTGTTAACCCTACACTTGGGTGATTAGAACTTGATAATCTTGATTAATATTTTTGGGGTGTTACACCATTGCCCCTCGTGCGAGAAACCAAGATGAGATACATGGCTTTATGGTGGGCATCATGTTCAACACCTATTCCAACCGTGACTCCGGAGTGCCGCTTGATGTGATGGATTGTATATGGAATGAGATAGTCGTTGCTTCTTGCACAAGGAGGGTGCCACCTTTTGCTCCCTACATTATGGCTCTTATCATCTCCAAGTGCAAAACCGTTGCTAAAAACTTGTCTTCTTTCCGGCTTGTCCACCATAAAAGCAAGGCTTTGTTGATCAAGAAGCATTCTACACCTTGCAATGTGGCGGGTCAAGAGGTTTATGAGGAAGGCAATGTGATTGAAGAGGAATCCGGTGATGAAGATAGTGGTCGTGATCATGACTTTGTTGTTTCCCATCGCAAGCATGTCCAGCCCTCATGGGCAAAGAGGATGGAAGCCAAGCTCAAGAAAGTGTTTTGCTTCCAAGTTGACAATCAAAAGCGCATGTATGAAGCTCATATCTATGCCAAGAAAGCTTGTGCTCGTCAGAAAGAATTGATGGACTCCCAATAATTGACGGTCTCCCAAGGCTTCGAGAACAACATCACTCCGAAAGATCAATGGATCTCCAAGCATAGCAATTGGGATGTCGATGATGCCTCTTCTTCCTTCCGTGCTCCGACGACCCATGATAATGATGAGGAGGAGTGATCTTCGGGGCGCTAGTCTTGCTCTAATCCCTTTTTGGCGTCTTGATGCTAGAGGGGGAGAAGGGTGATACATTGCAAATGTATCTATAATTTTTGATGTTCCATGCTTGGTTTTATCCACTTTCTTGTGTTTTGTTCCAACTTTGGAGTACTTTTCATATGATTTCTTGGACTAACCTATTAACAAGAGCCACAGTGCCAGCTGCCTGTTTTCTGCTGTTTTTGGTTCCAGGAAAGTCAGAAAATGAATATTCTCGAAATTGGACGGGACAAAAGCCAAAGTGCCTATTTTTCGGATGTCATCAAGTGCCAGAATATGAGACGGAGAGGGGCCAGGGGGCCACCACACCACCTGGCTGCGCGGCCAGGCCTGGCCCGCGCCAGGGGGTGGTGTGGCTGCTCCCGGCACCCCCTCGGCCTCTCCTTCCGCCTATATATTTCCCTCGGGACGAAAACCCTAAGGGCCCGATCAAAAATCCACGAAAGAGTCTGTAGGCGCCGTCATCTCCATCCCTAGATCGGGAGGGATCTGAAGCTCTTCCCGGCACCCTGCCGGAGAGGGGAATTCACCCTGGAGGCCTTCTTCATCACCACGCAAGCCTCCGGTGTGATGCGTGAGTAGTTCATCCTTGGACTACGGATCCATGTAGTAGCTAGATGGCTGGTTCTCCTCCTTTGTGCTTTCATGTCTAGATCTTGTGAGCTCCGTTCATGATCAAGATCATCTATTTGTAATCTTACATGTTGTGTTTGCGGGGATCCGATGGATATTGAGATGCTATTTCAGATTGATTATTGATTCTATCATGTCTTTGTTATTTGTGATCTTGCATGCTTTTCGTTGTTAGTAGCTATCTTGGCCAAGTAGATGCTAGCAACTCAAGAGTTAGTATTTATGCTCGATAGTGGGTTCATGCCTCTGGTAATCTGGGGAAGTGACAGAAATCTCTAAGGTACTAGATGTGCTGTTGCTACTAGGGAGAAAACAACAATCCTTTGTTCATAGAACAATCGTATTGTTTAGTTTACACGCAGTTCGTAAAGCAATAATCTGTTGCTTGCAACTTAATACTGGAGGGGGTTCGGATGATAACCTGAAGGTGGATTATCAGTCATAGATGCAGTTGGATGGCGGTCTATGTATAATGTTGTAATGCCCAATCAAGTCTCAAAGGAGTCAAGATGATTAGTATATGCATGTATTGCTTTCTCGATGTTTGTCAATTGCCCCGTTGTAATTTGTTCACCTAGCATTTTATCTATCTTAAGGAGAGCCACCTCTAGTGAACTATGGATCCCGGTCCTTTACTTTACATACAATCTACAATCTTTTACTGTTTTGTGTTTACTTTCTGCAAACTTTTACTTCTTTCCATTCGATACGTTTAATCCTTTGTTTTCAACAAAACACGGTGAGATCGACAACCTCATCGCTAGTTGGGAATAAAGTTCTGTGGTTGTGTTGTGCAGGTCTCCACGTTGCTACTAGCACCGGTAGTGCGCCCTGCCAAAGCTCAGCTAGTAACACCTTTGGGGTGTTTCCTTGCTCCTACTGGTTCGATTAAACCTTGGTTTCATAACTGAGGGAAACTTGATGTTGTGCTCATCATACCTTCCTCTTGGGGTTCCCAACGAGCTCTACATCAACACCCCCATCAAGCATTTTTCTAGGCGTCGTGCATTGAGCCATCAAGCATTTTTCTAGCACCGTTGCCGGGGAGTCAAGGACATCTTTACAAGGGGAGTCCCTCATAACCAATCTCTTTACTTTGTTGTTTTTGTTTTGCTTAGTTTCTTTTTGCTCTGTTTGCTTGTTTTCTTTATCAAAAACACACACAAAATTAGTTTTATTAGTTTGTTTTCTTTATCAAAAACAGAAAAAAACTAGTTCCTTTCTTAAGTTACCACTATGTATAGCCTTGCTCCAGTCACTATGTCACCCGAGGAAATGATTTTCAATTTTAAACAAGGAATTGAGAAAAGTTTTAAAGAAGCTTGGTCTAGAATCTCTGATCTACATGAAAAAACCGAGCCTAAAATGACTCAAAGCTTGTTCCTTAGCAGTTTTTACCTTGGAATTGCTCTTTCTATAGATATGCTTTAGATGCTGTTGTGGGAGGAGATTTGCTCCAATCTAATGAGGATGATGCTATTAAAGCTATAGAGAAATTGATCCTCACTTACAACATGCCTAGCCAAACTGATATTTCTTTCGCAAAAATATTTGCTAGGTTGGACACTCTTGAGACTAGCACTACTAGCTTAGAAAGTTGCTATAATACGCTTAGGGAGTATCACAATTATGTTCCAATAAACTCTGAACCATCAAAGTGGTTCCCTACAGTAAAGATTGAGATGAACACTGAAACTTTTCAAGCTCGCTGTGATATCATGTCTGAATTTTGTCTTATGCCCAAAGATATTTCTAAATCTCTGAACACTTGGGAGCTCACTGAAGGAGGAAAAGAAATATCTCTTGCTAATAATACTACCATATTACCCCTTGGAATAGCCGAAGGAGTGTTTACAAAGATCCTTGGGAAAACGATTTCTATTGATTATCTTGTTATTGAATGTGTAGGAAAAGGACAAATTACACTTGGAAGGTCCCTATTAGAACTCCTTGGAGCAATAATAGATGTGGGAAAGGGGACCATGCACCTTTATTCTCCACCAAACAATCATATTTTCCCTAAGGTTAAGAATAAAAGTAAGAGAGGTAAGGGCAAAAAAATTTGTCTTAATGCTTCTTCATTTGAGAACACTTGATTCTTTCTTGTTTCTTATGCCTAACTTAAAGGCGTTAAAGAAAAGTACTTATTGGAAGATAACCCAAAAGTTTTAGATGAGGAAGTTATTACCTCTGTAATAACATCTCTTTATCCTTTTTATTTGCTTTTTGTGCCAAGAGTAACCTCTAATGAGAGTGAAGTAATGATTGGGAAAGTTGTTGTCGCGAAACAGATTTCTGTGCTTCACCGTACAAATTCGTGAGAGATCTCTGTATGTCGTATTGAGCTGTACTTTTTTGTACTTCTGACCCAGGTTGTTATCTAACTTTATTTAGTTCAACACTTTTTTATTTGAGCAACATAAGGTCTTCGAAAAAATTCGTCTTTACCTGCTGGTCTGTTTTGACAGATTTCTGCCATTTTCTGCATTTGCTACTTGTTGGTTCCTTCTTGAGTTCTTTTGGGGAATTCAGCTTTTTGAGGGAAGTGCTACAGTAGCTAGTGTTCTAATGTAAGTTTATTTGGTGTTATAACTGAACCTTAAGACCTTTTATCTTGAGTGCACTAATGTTGCTAATAAAGATTGTGTGAAGTTTTGTATGAAGGAAAATTTTCAGGTGTATGGAAGGAATGAGTAATGAGATGAAGGATGGACTAAAGCTCAATCTTGGGGATGCCACGCGTGTCACCCCAAGAAATATCCAAGAAGTACAAGCGTCAAAGCTTGGGGATGCCCAAGGCATCCCCTTCTTCATCAATAAAAATTTCAGGTTTTTTCCAAACGCTTCATTTGCACAGTTGTGTTGTTCTTGGAGCGACTTCTTTTTCGTTTTCGTTTTGTTTTTTTAGTTTGCTTGGTTTTCTTAGTTTTCTGAATAAGTTGGTTTGACCCCCTCTTTCATACATTGGTTTGCAAATAGTTTGGTTTGGAAAAAAGAGTAGGAAAGTTCATACTTATGTGGTAAAAAGAGCTTGTTTTTAACTGTGGCCTATGCTTTGTCATGCCATGCTTGATATTGTTTTGGCTTTATGCTTATTATTCTTTGCTGTAGCATGACTTGTTATAAACAATTGAGATTTCTTAATGTGCTTTGGATGAATCATGCGTTGTTTTAGCATATTAAAGCATAGTATAGTTGTATTCTCCTTTGATGCTTTATTTGGGTTGACTTGGCGCATGCTCACACCATGTTATGACTATCTCAAGTCACCATAGCATTTATGATCCTTTAGTTTTCAACTTGTAGTATCACTTTATGCTTTAATCAATGATGTTTTGTCGCTCTGCATGATTATGGTCATTATTGCTCTCTTAGTTTGTCGTTCCCAGTCTTTTGCTAGCCTCCACAACAAAGTATGAGTTCCACTCATGCATCCAACTCCCTAAACCAAGTTATTCCAAAGAGTCCACCATACCTACCTACTAACTTATGGTATTCCAAGTATATTCATGCTTTTTTTACCTTCCAAATTAAACTTGTTATGAGAAAACTAGTGATTAAAGCTCTCACGAACTTGATGGCACACTTTACTTTTTTGCCTCTAATAAACTTGAACCATTGGGTCCTTCTTTGTTGCGTATATGCTTGTGCTTTATAAGTTGAAATTAGCAGAACCATGTTTCATGGGGAACGCTTTCAACATTGCACTTGTACTTTCTACCCCGTTGATATCATGTTCTTTTGCTTACTGATCCCGGCGGTGTGAAATAAAAGTGGAACTTGTAAGATCATGGAGTTTGTATATGTGTTAGAGAAACGCCTGGGCCGCTAGCCTAAGCCATGCTTAATCATGGTGGAAACTTTCAGCATCACCATAATGAGCACTCTATGAAGCATCATCAATAAAAACCTATGCAAATATCAAATAAAAAGATCGCTGAGATGCTCATTGTGTGCTTGCCTTGTCATTTTGATTATGGGAAAGCTCCCGTATCATGTGCAAGGGGTACCCCATTGGCGGTTCTTAATGATACACATGTACTTACAATGACAAGAGCTTACTCGTGACTGAAGTTGAGTAGCATGAGGATCGGTCTTCATAAGTAAGGGGCATGGGATTTCGGTTTATAACTTGTCAAGCATATCCTCTTAGTTGTGTCACTTTAACCTTAATCACCTTCAAGATGCTTATGATAGGGGTAATGAGAGCTGAAAGCTATAAGTATCATAATTTTTGTAAGCTCTTTATGAGACTTGAATCCCTACTTCCTTTTACAAAAAGGCCTTTCTTCCACCATTATATTGAGTCTCCACCTTCTTTCTTTATGCACCTACTTTGAGAGCATAGTGGCCATTCTTAGTTCTATATGCATTGTCCCAAGACTAGTTGATTGATGCATAACTTGATATTGCTTGTTTTAAACTATTTGTATCTAGTCACTCTTATGAACTTTGAAGGTGTCCTATGCATTTATATTTGCTACTCTATTGGGGGACAAGCTGAATACTTTTATGATATGTTTTCTTTATGTGAAACAAACAAACGTCTTACAAAGCATTGTTATTCATGAATCTTTTGTTTATGCCTTTTCATGTTGCATCATAGTTTCTTTGTCTTATTGCTAGAACTTTGTCTTTCATGTTATGATTGAAGTACTATGATCCTAGCTTTGAATGTTTTACAAATACTTTGATCAAGTCTTTGATGGTGCATGTCACCTCAAAAATTATTCTTTCTTTTTATCACTTACCTACTCGACGACGAGCAGGAGTTAAGCTTGGGGATGTTGATACATTGAAAATGTATCTATAATTTTTGATGTTCCATGCTTGGTTTATCCACTTTCTTGTGTTTTGTTCCAACTTTGGAGTACTTTTCATATGATTTCTTGGACTAACCTATTAACAAGAGCCACAGTGCCAGCTGCCTGTTTTCTGCTGTTTTTGGTTCTAGGAAAGTCAGAAAATGAATATTCTCGGAGTTGGACGGGACAAAAGCCAAAGTGCCTATTTTTCCGGATGTCATCAAGTGCTAGAATACGAGACGGAGAGGGGCCAGGGGGCCACCACACCACCTTGCCGCGCGGCCAGGCCTGGCGCCAGGGGGTGGTGTGGCCGCTCCCGGCACCCCTCGGCCTCTCCTTCCGCCTATATATTGCCCTCGGGACAAAAACCCTAAGGGCCCGATCAAAAATCCACGAAAGAGTCTGTAGCTGCCGTCATCTCCATCCCTAGATCGGGAGGGATCTGAAGCTCTTCCCGGCACCCTGCCGGAGAGGGGAATTCACCCTGGAGGCCTTCTTCATCACCATGCAACCCTCCGGTGTGATGCGTGAGTAGTTCATCCTTGGACTACAGATCCATGTAGTAGCTAGATGGCTGGTTCTCCTCCTTTGTGCTTTCATGTCTAGATCTTGTGAGCTCCGTTCATGATCAAGATCATCTATTTGTAATCTTACATGTTTTGTTTGCGGGGATCCGATGGATATTGAGATGCTATTTCAGATTGATTATTGATTCTATCATGTCTTTGTTATTTGTGATCTTGCATGCTTTTCGTTGTTAGTAGCTATCTTGGCCAAGTAGGTGCTAGCAACTCCAAGAGTTAGTATTTATGCTCGATAGTGGGTTCATGCCTCTGGTAATCTGGGGAAGTGATAGAAATCTCTAAGTTACTAGATGTGTTGTTGCTACTAGGGAGAAAACAACAATCCTTTGTTCATATAACAATTGTATTGTTTACTTTACACGCAGATCGTAAAGCAATAATCTGTTGCTTGCAACTTAATACTGGAGGGGGTTCGGATGATAACCTGAAGGTGGATTATTAGTCATAGATGCAGTTGGATGGCGGTCTATGTATAATGTTGTAATGCTCAATCAAGTCTCAAAGGAGTCAATATGATTAGTATATGCATGTATTGCTTTCTCGATGTTTGTCAATTGCCCCGCTGTAATTTGTTCACCCAGCATGTTATCTATCTTAAGGAGAGCCACCTCTAGTGAACTATGGATCCCAGTCCTTTACTTTACATACAATCTACAATCTTTTACTGTTTTGTGTTTACTTTCTGCAAACTTTTACTTCTTTCCATTCGATACGTTTAATCCTTTGTTTTCAGCAAAACACAGTGAAATTGACAACCTCATCGCAAGTTGGGGACAAAGTTCTGTGGTTGTGTTGTGCAGGTCTCCACGTTGCTACTAGAACCGGTAGTGTGCCCTGCCAAAGCTCAGCTAGTAATACCTTTGGGGTGTTTCCTTGCTCCTACTGGTTCAATTAAACCTTGGTTTCATAACTGAGGGAAACTTGCTGATGTGCTCATCATACCTTCCTCTTGGGGTTCCCAACGAGCTCTACATCAACACCCCCATCAAGCATTTTTCTAGGCGTCGTGCATTGAGCCATCAAAGGGTAGTAGGGTGCGGGATTTGCATGGGAAAGTCAGAAGCTCGTTCTTGCTTTGATCTTTGGTTGCTTGTGAACTTTATTTACCTCATATTATTCGTGAACTCTATGTGCTAACTATTAGTGCTATGTAAGTTGAGACTATATGGTTATCTTGTGAATCCATCATTTGTGACTTATGGTTATTCTTATATGGATTCATCTTATGTGATGATGCTATCTATTGTATTACTCTTCTATTTCTCATCACATATTGTTGTGCAAAGGTATGAGTTTCACGCATTTTTTATCTATGTCTTTGCACTCTTGGTTGGCTTGTAAAATAGAGGGGGAGTGTTGATCCTAAGTTATGCTCATGTGTGCACACACCTAGGGGGAGCCCATCTCTATTTTTAAAACCATGTGCGTTATCATAATATTTATCATGCAAAGTTGTGTTGTCATCAAACATCAAAAAGGGGGAGATTGAAAGGGCATTTCCTATCCTAAGTGGTTTTGATGTTTGATGATAACACATGTGTCGGACTAATCGTTTGCTAGGTGTGTCTCAGGTTTTTGCGTAGGAGAAGGCATTCGGTTCCCCTCTAAAAGGTCCATAGCAGACATAGTTTTTCCTAGGGCTTTTGCTTGAGTCGTAGGAACATCGTACTATCAAGAGGGGGTCCGCGTTGGAAAGTTTGGGTAGAATCAACTCAGTTTTGCAAAACCAGCAAGCTTTCCCAATGGTGGAGGTCTCAAAGTCAATTTGTCTTGTTGCTAGTGCCTACTGCTCTATGACGACTGGTAGTACCGAAAGTTCCATCCGGTACTACCGCTCGCCTCCGGTGGTACCGCTTGGCGGTACCGGACGAGCCAGAGAAAACAGGCTAGCCTCGTCTCCCCTTCTGGTTCACCCGGTACCACTGGGGCGGCACTACCGCTCCTGACCGGTAGTACCGCACATATGACCGGTACTACCGCTATGCGGCAGCACCGCTCATATTGAGCTGCCACTATCGGGGAGGCAGTAGACTTGCCACCGCGCTTGACCTCTTCTGGTACCGCGTCCGGCACCTGACCGGTGGTACTGCTTCAAGCGGTACTACGCTTGGGGAACCGGTAGTACCGCTTCAGTCAAGCTGCAACGGAAAGATTCGACTTGAGGGTATAAATAGACATTTCTTCTCCAACGAGAAGTGTGCTCTTTTATCTCTCTCCTCCATTGTTCTTGAGCTGTAATTTCCCTAGATCTCCTCCCCTAGTGTTCCAATCTACTTGATTCTTTGGGATTTGGTGGAGGAGGTCTAGATCTAGGGTTTCACCAAAGCAAAGTTAATTCCCCCTTGTTTTCCTTTGTGGACCTTGTTACTCTTGGGTTCTTTGAACCCTAGACAGAAGAGGTCGGTCTTGGATCTCGTGCATTTGTTGTAAAGCTTCAAGATCGTGTTGGGAAACTCCAAGTGTGGTGGAGACCTACTCAACAAGTTTGTAAAGGTTTCGGTCACCGCCTTAAAGGTCACCGCATAGTGGAACGAGTGCTTGTCGCGAGGCGGGTGCTTGGGAAAATAGGGTGAGGCCTTCTATGGCGATGGCGGTCTTAGTACCACCCACCCCTCCAACCGAGACGTACTTCCCCTCAAAAGGAAGGAACTTTGGGAAAACATCTCCGTGTCTACTCTCGGTTACTTCTACCCTTTACTTATTGTTGTTTACTTGCTTGCTTGTCATATAAGTTCTCTCATGTAGTTGCACATCTAGAGAACTTATTTTGTGTTTAGCCTTTATTTGAAAATAAGCTAAAAATTGAGTAGCGCCTATTCACCCCCCCTCTAACTGCTTATACCGATCTTTCACCGGGAATCGCGTTTTTGGGCTACAACAGTTGGATTTGGGGGGACCTATTTAAGAGGCCTTCTTCCCCAATGGTTCCCCAACTCTTCTTGCAAGTTTTCCCCTCCATTGTTGACCTTCCTAAGCTTGCTATCTCTCAATCCCTCCAATGATTCTTGCATCATCTTGAGGGAAAAGAGAGAGGATATCCTGTCCTACAGACGTCCCTACATCTACACCACCAAATCTCCCAAGTGGACCAATGACTTGCACCCGAGACAAGCTTCTACAAGCTAAGGTTAACTCGCTCCTTTCCTCGTGTGATTTTGATACATCCTTGGATGTCTTGCTACTTTATGCAATGATACCGTGCATTCTCAGCTATGAAGCCCCGACGCATTGACAAGCCCTCTCGGATGAAGCACCAAGAGCTGGACAAGAGGAAGACACTATAGAGGCTAAAGCCCCGTAGTCTTTGGCCCTGAAGCCCGGAGTCTCTGGCCTACAACCCCGGAGTCTCCGTCCTGGACTCAGGGCCAGACTCCGGACTACCACCTGTAGCTCCCAGTACACCCCTCTGGATACCAAGCCAGAGAGCGTCGTCGACACCGGACTCTCCGCACACTCCAGAGTCTCCGGCATCTCTATCTGGAGTCTCCGGTCTGCTGCCTCGAAGTCTCCGACCAGGACTTCGGACAAAACTCCGGACCCCCACCTGGAAGTCTCTATATGCCACCCCGGAGACCTACCTAGAGACCGCAGACTACCTCGGAGTCTTCGGCCACCCCAGAGTCTCCGGTCCCCATACCCCGGAGTCTCCAGCCTAAGTCAGACCAAGCATGTTAAGGCCTTTTGGGCCTTCGGCCCATGTAACCCCAAATCCGTCCAGAACTTACCTTTAATCCCCAAATTATCCTTGTTTAAGTGGCTAGCCTATATATAGCCCCACCCCTTCATATTATAACCCTAGACTTGATATTTGGAATTAGAAGAACCCCTTGTGGATCTAGTCTCATGCTCCTTTGATAAAGGAGCACCAAATATCTCCTACATGTTGAACTTTGCCTCACATGTTCAAGTTGTATAAGGCCTTGGCGTCGGAGTCCTTCACCAAGTTGTAAAGATCTCACCAAGCCTCCCACTCACCATGTCGATTAGAGAGAGAGAAAGAGAGATCCATGCCCACCATCGATCCTAAGGATTGTGTTGGACCAGTTGCTGCCGGCGTGAGCTATTGGTATGTATTGTGTTTCGCGTGTGGGTGTGTTCATCGTGTTCTTCTTGCGTGATTTCGCGGATTTCATCATCTCCCTCACCCTCCACTCGCCCCGCGTAGTGCACGACCGAAAGCGGTGCAACAAGGCAGTGCACGGGCGGTGCACTGCCAGGACACCGCGTAATGCACGGTCGAAAGCAGTGCAACGCAGTATAACAAGGCAGTGCATGGGCAGTGCACTGCCAGGACATCGCGCAGTGCATTGCGACCAGAGGCAGTGCAACCCAGTACAGCAAGACAGTGCACTGCCTGGACACCACATAGTGTACTGTGGCCAAAGTCAGTACAACACAGTACAACAAGGCAGTGCACTGCTAGTACACCGCGCAGGGCACTGCGATTGAAGGCAGTATAACATAGTACAATAGGGCAGTGCACGGGTAACTGCCAGTACGCCGCACAATACATTGTGTCCGAAGGCAGTGCACTGTGACCTAGGGCAGTGCAACGTAGTAGAACATGGCATGCACGGACGAGGACAAACGCCGGGCCGTGCACTGCGAACGAAGGCACCGTGCACTGGACCAAAAAGACAATGCAACATACGCATCAAAGGCGGTGCGAGAAAAAAGTTCGTCGAAACATATCAATAATGGATCTAATTTTGAAGATTTGGACGTGACTAGCACGGCTGTGAAAACATATATTGATTTGGACGCGCCGTTTGAAAGATATTGTAATTTTTCGTGTTCAAATCTAAAAGAGAAAAGAAAAAATAAGCCACGACCCTCTCCGCATCCGGGAAGGCCGGGACAGCGCGTGACGCATTCCACGTCCACCACGTGGAGGCAGCCGCAGCAACGCGGTGCGACCTCACAGAAGCGCGCCCTTTTTCTAACCTTTTTGCTCCTGTTTAGATATCAAATACTAGGAGCCAATTCATCTTATTGTGAAATAGTATATACTTTCTCCGTTTTAAATTATAAGATGTTTTAGCTTCGTTAAATAATGGTATATTATAAAACGGAGGTACTACTGCAGAACAAAACTAGATATGCATGCAGCTCGCAAGCAGTGCTTCACCGATGGAAATGAGATGATACACAGTCGTCTCGTTGGAATGGACCGGTGGAGATGGCTACACACGCCTACACTCTGGCTGGGTCACACTGACGGACTGAATTCTCACACAAAACCGAAGACGTCACGTGGCTTCGTCAGAGAGTCAACGATCAGCCTGGCCATAGCCGCCGGCCGGCCCGCGCGCCGCCGTGGCACCAGGCCAGAGCCACCTACCAACCCAGTCTTCCGACCTTCCCGTCGTCGCGTAGTCATTGCTGCCGTCACATCAAGACACAGCAGCCACCGTTACAAAATTGCGCTCGGAAGCCCACCGGCAGCATCCTACCTACGCCCTTCCCCGTGCAGCTTTGCCGCCCAATTCACCCACCTCCACCTGGCCGCTTATAATAAGTACGCTCTGCCCAGCATGCTCGGTCTTGTCCCCTCCTCCTCTCACCTCTTCTACCGCCGCCTCGCCGCCGCCCGGACGCTCTCCGTCTCCGTCAAGGTAAGCTCCGGTCCCTGCTCGGTACTGTTCGACCGCCTCGATCCCGTACTCGGCGCTCTAACTCTAACTGTTCTTGTCCCGTCAGATGGCGCAGTCGGCGCTGGACGAGGTGACCGACTCCGGCGCCTTCGACCGGTCGCCGTCCACCTTCCGGAGCTCCGTCTCAAGGGACAGCTCCGCCCGCTTCCCGGCCGTGGCCGGGAGGTACCACCTCTACGTCTCCTACGCCTGCCCCTGGGCGTCCAGGTGCCTCGCCTACCTCAAACTCAAGGGCCTCGACGCCGCAATCGGGTTCACGGTCAGCTCCTGCAAACCATACTCTCACATTCGATTTCGCCCAAGTCAGCTGGAGCGTCCACTGATTTCTGTACGAAATTCCTGTGTGATTCCCAGTCGGTGAAGCCCATCTTCGGGAGGACCAAGGAATCCGACGACCATTTGGGGTGGGTGTTCCCCGCCACCATAGACGAGGAGCCCGGCGCCGAGCCCGACCCTTTCAACGGCGCCAAGACCGTCAGGGAGCTCTACGAGATTGCAAGCACGAACTACACGGGGAAACCCACTGTTCCCGTGAGTCTGGATCTGGGCAGAATTTTTTTATTGCTCTGCTTCTCAATTTATTTATTGCTATTGCTCTGCTTCTCAAATTTTTATAATTGTACTACTACTAGTATACGATTACTGGCTTGGTAATAATTTGATAGCATATCATATCGTTTCCATTGTGTGTGCTACTACTGCAGGTTCTGTGGGATAAGCAGCTCAAGACTGTCGTGAACAACGAGAGCTCCGAGATTATCCGCATGCTCAACACCGAGTTCAACGACATCGCCGAGAATCCAGGCTTGGATCTCAACCCGCCTCACTTGCAGGAATCCATAGATGAGGTCAACGATTTGGTCTACGATGCGATAAACAACGGTGTGTACAAATGCGGCTTTGCCAAGAAACAGGGTCCATATGAGGAGGTAAACAAAATTCTGCACTTTTTTACCTTAATTAACTGTTGGTGATGCTTGACCAGCCCTTCTGTTGATGAAAATATGCAGGCCGTCACAAACTTATACAAGGCTCTGGACAAATGCGAGGAAATTCTTAGTAAGCAACGGTATATGTGCGGCAACCAACTCACGGAGGCAGATGTCCGCCTGTTTGTCACGCTTATAAGATTTGATGAGGTATGGATTTTTCTGGCTAGAAAGTAAAATTATATGTGCAGCTTATCAAGTGTCTATAATTTGTCCTATGCTTGTTTTTGTGCATATTGTTATTATGCCAATGTGAATTGCTGAGCAAGTACACACAGTTCTGCTCTAATTCTAGTTGTCGCTGCTCACAACTGCATGTGTTGTCTTCTTTTTGGGGCTCCCTTGATCACTTCTAAAAATAAGTCATGGTAAAAAGAAATCTCCAGAATTTGGAGAAGGCTCTAGAGTGTTAGTACCATGCTAGATCAACCCTATGCAGAATGCAGGGTTGTCGACAATCGTTTCAAAAATATTTGTGCAGCTTATCAAATTTGTACAGTTTGTCATATACAGTGTATATATAGACCATTCGATTATGACTGTGGAATATCTTTTCCAGGTTTATGCTGTTCACTTCAAGTGCAACAAGAAGCTCATCAGGGAATACCCTAACCTGTTCAATTACACCAAGGACATCTACCAGATTCCTGGCATCAGCAGCACCGTCAATATGGAGCACATAAGGAAGCACTACTACGGAAGCCATCCATCCATAAACCCTTACGGGATTATCCCTGCAGGCCCCAACATCGATTACAATGCTCCACATGACAGGGAAAGGTTGTTCCTGTAAAAACTGTTTGCAGTGTGGTAATTGAGAATGCTGTGCTTGCTTCTTGTGTAAGCCTCTACCAGATTATGGGCATGGTTTCTTCCACAGCAGCTCCAGTTCAAGTGGTTTCAGGCTGATCCTCGTGCGTTTGCGCCTGTCTTGCCATCCCCTCGTAATGTACTCCGTATACCTGTTTATTCGATGTGATCTATAGCATAGTAATATGTTCCATATCCCTGTTTTATTCAATGTAGTTTGTAGCATAGTTTCCTGTTTTACTCATGTAATTTATAGTATAACGTCGAATAAAGTTATTGTTGGTTGTTGCTTTTCTATGGTAAGGAGTGTGCATTTTTCAATGGAACGTTGGTGGTTCATCCAAGACAACATCGGTTTTGGAAGCTGAAAGTGTCAGATAGCTTTAAGGGGACAAATGAACTTTTCCCATTAGGCCATCCAAGTTGCGGCCAACGCTTGACTGGGTTACAATTTTTTGAGAACCACCGAATGACTTCTCTGTTACAATTTAAGAACCTATGAACATGACCATGTTGATTTTCATCGTTGTCTTGCTAGAAATTGGCCAAAATGCAATTGATTCTCTTCTGAAGTGTTTGACTGGATTTTATTCATTTCTATTTAAAGAATTGCCCATGTTTTATGCATGTACACGAATCAATTTGACAGGGAAAATTCTCCCCCACACCCATCCCTAGTACTACTACTATATTTTGAACTATAAACCCTACTTGCTTCTGTACATCTGAGTAACTTGTTTGAAATACCAGCATTGCCCATCGGCTGCTGCACCTTGAGCTAAAAACTTGCATGCTCCCTCACAGGTCAAGTGTTCTTATTCAGCAAGTACTTTCTTTCTCCAATAATATATGAACCTTGACCTCCAAATCAGTGAATGTTAGCTTCAACCTCTGCCATGTAGACTGCGGACACCGGGCGGTGATCAGAAAGATTGAGCTCCGCCGTCTTGTAAGAAAATAGCCTGATACCCTTTCCATATGAAAGAATGCGATCACACCTAGACAAGTAGGCAAGATTTATCCTCGGTTCACATGTACAAACATGATTTATTATGCAAATTGAAATGCAGGACCTTGACTAGGAGAACATCATACCATGCAGGTGTTCTTCTCGCGGATTTCGGTTCATCACTTGCATACTGTTCTGAGTCGAATTCATATTTATATGTTGGGGGGAAACCGATCGCCCCTTCAATCCAACCGTCAAATGTGCGCCCTTTCATCAGTTCGCTTTTTAGCTGTCACAGCAAAAGCATGAGTTCATGTGTTTTGGGCCCTTCCATTAGTTATGAATGTACTGGGCCATCAACTTACCTGATCATTGTCGAGCAATCCATCCCAGTTCTGTCTTGAGATGAGTTCACGTGTTCTTTCAAATGGTAGGTTGAGTCGGTAGTTGAGATCCCCAAACCATATAATCCTTCTGAAATTTTGGAATGGCTGGATATAAGCAAGTAAGAAATGGTTGAATATAAAATATGCAAAACATAATCTACGGTTGCGTAGGCTATCTATAGGAATCGTCATACAGCAATGGATACGCTTGGATGATATCCTGGTCGGGCGCAAACTTTTGGAGGACAGCAAAAATTCAAGCAACACGAACTTACTCGTGGTCATGTATTCCGGTAGGAATGCAAACTCTATGATCGGTGTTAAATACTGTTCTTCGAATGATTTCTTCAACATCTGCATTTCTCTTTATTAGATTTCCATCCTTTTCACCAGAGGTCAGGTGGCAACACACAAAGCAAAATGGTGTCTGATATATAGACATGCTGACTGATATTGATCCCTGAAGCATTGAAAGAAACAAATTTCTCACCAAATGAATTTCTTATTCAGACATCCAACAGGTGTACTCATGCTGAATCTAGTAAGAACTGATATGAGATGGCAAGTCAATGAAATGAAAACTAAAGCATGAAGTACAAACAAATGCAAAATAATGATGAAAGAAAATTAGATCAAGTTTGGTACTTGCCTTGTTACCAATATAGCCCATCGCACCTACACCAACAGTTGATACTCTCAAATTCCGAATGTGCCTTCTAAGGCCTCTCCAAACCCATATCGAAAGATATATTCCCACCATTTGCTTGCTTATTATCCGTACAAAGTATGGCCTTTTCCGCTTAACTACTCTATGATCAGCACTGACACCATGGTCTAAATTATCTTCTGGGAAACCATTAGAATTTTCATGTCTCGGTGAAGTAAATGATGCACCATCTTGAAGTAGGTGGACTCCACTATCATTAGTAGCTGGGTTATTGTCTTGTTGAATCAATGGATGAAGTTCCCCTTCACTTTCATTGTCGGCCTCACTAAGCAAGTCATGTTCCATCACAGGATAATTGGATGGATTAAACTTTGATGGTGGAGGAGGATCGCTGTGGCATTTATGCTTCAGTTTATATAGACATTTCTTATTCAAAGTTTCACGAATGATACTTTCCCATACTGCAACTGGATGGTCGTCTTCAGCACAAAATATATTCCCAGCATTTAGTGGAACAATTTCTTGAAATCTGAAAGATGGTCATAAATTTCATGGTAAATACAGACTAAAAGGTATGTTTGTTGCCAGTTGAACTATAGCTTTATTTAAGACAAGCAGGAGCAGGACCATGGGTCTTTCATCTAAGAAACAGCATTAGTGCCGGCAGAGAATAAAAAACTAACAAAACGCATCATAGCCAGATAATAAGCTAGTGTGATAAGAAACCAGTCCATTTTCAAGAAACTTAACAAGGCCATGAGATAACCAAATAATTTTCAGGTGTGTTTCCAATGGATGAACTAGAAACAGTTTTTAAGTTTTCCAAGATTGCAACTCCTATGTCAGATTGTGATTGCTTATTTTGTATGGATCTGTGCCACATATCCTTTTTTTGTTTGAAACCAGGCAAAAAGGCTTGCCACAAATATCCTTTTCCAGTATAAGAAATGAAGACTCGTGTAATTGAAAGTTTCTGAGCAGAGATTTTACCCAAGAACATAAATATCAGCTGGCTCCTCCATCGCCAGCCATTCTTGAATGTCCAAATCAGCGGGTGGAACTCTGCCTCCAACATTCCATGTCCCTACAAAAATCCTGCATATAAAACTTGTAGGTTGGACAACACACACAATAGGAAAACACTGTCAAGAACAAGACTATGGCCAAAGAGGGGAAGAATCTATATGACTATACCTGAGTTCTGTGATATCAATATACTGAGCAGGAAGTGTCACTGATTTGCATATTTTAAGCATGTAAGGAACAGGCTCCATTTGAGTACCTACAAATACAAATTATAGTTAGCATCAGCATACAAAGCAGCTTCCAGTCCAGGCTTCAGCAAACAAGGTGTTTGTGTCAGCATATAGGGCAGCAAGTCAACCAATGTCTTGCCTAACAGGCGCTTAATGTAACAAAACTGGGCTTTAGAGTAAGTCCAAACACATTGAAATGTATCCTAGTGCTTGCAATTGCTAATGTCCAGTCAGTAGTGCTTTTATTCATTATCCATTTATATCATGCATGGAATGCTTTGAAATGTTCACTAACAAAAGTATAAAAGGTTGAATGCCTTATATTTTTAAAAGTACAAAATCCAGAAGCATCATCGCCCTTGAGAGGCTATAACTCGAGACTGCAGTTTCTGATCTGTTATTGGTCCCAAACAGAAATTGCTGCATCTACGGTCAAGGAACCAGAAATGATTATGTATGCATAAACTAAACTAGAATCTTTTCTTCCCGGGCAGAATTTTTATCACCACTGCTCCAATGCCACCTATTTCCTGGTCTGGATATCAAATAGTACCCAATTCATCTCCAGGGGAAATTTAATAGAAAAAAGCTTAATTCGCCAACAACTTAATATGCAGCTCTTTGCATGCACGCTTCTCCAAAAAAAGAAGAGAGAGACAATAACGAAATTACCGATCGTGCCTGCACCAAGCCCACCCAATCTCCTTTCTTCATCGTTCAGGCTGTGCTCACAACAACACTTCTCTGCGCAAATGGAGCAGAGATGGTAGCAGTCAGAATATTTATGACCATCAATATCATTCTGCAAATTTAAGCTAAAGATCCCATGTACAACTGTGACGCCTATGGAACACAATGTGAATCTTGTTTTGATTGATTATGTGTAGAACTTTGCGTACATCATGAAGACAAACTCAACATATTAGCAGTCAGTCCTTGCAATGTTGTTCAGTTTTTTTCCCCTCAAAAGGCAGGAAGAATCAGATAACACCTTGACAAGCAATGGCAGATACTCCCTCCATTTACTAATGTAAGACCTTCTAGCTTTTTTTTGGAAATGCATGTATCTAGACATGTTTTATTGTTTAGGTTCATCCATTTTAATCCGAATTTAGTCTACTTTGAAATATCTAGAAGGTCTTACATTAGTGAACGGAGGGAGTAGGACCAAACAAAAGCAGGTGTGCAAAAGTGGCCTACCTTTTCCTCCTCACTCACTCACTCACTCTCATGTGCTGGCTTTGGAATGAAACAAAAAGGTACCAGGAATTTCGAATCCTCAGACTCCTCGACCTAACTTTTATTTTCCCTAAAAAACAACCGGTGGTCTGCAGGAAGCATTAGTAGTAGTAGTAGCCGGACAACACAGTGGAGGTCTCTGTCAGAGAGATGGCCTGCACGGCACTCGTACCATGCCCACATTGAACTGGTGGCACACGCATTACCAAGAATGCAACAGCATGAACTCGTACAAGAGAACAAAGCAATGGACAACTGATCATACTGTAACAAGTCAACATGGATAAAATTCAGTCAGACAATCTAGCTAGTTATGCAATGTTTCAATTCTCTAGTCGTCTTATGAAGAAGAAGAAAACGCTGTCTGCGCTGCAGAATTTGCAATGTGGTACTCTGCATTTCCCTCGTTCCCCCCAAAATCCAACCTTTTTTTTTTTGGTTGTACCTATCGGATCGAATCAGGATGGAGGGGGGGAGGAGAGGGTGGGCAAGTGAAGCTGCTGACCTTGGTGGTCGGGCTCGTCCTCGTCCTCGTCGGCGCTGAAGTCGGAGTCGCCCGAGCCGGCGCCGACGTTGAGCCACTTGCGCAGCACCACCCTGCGCCACAGCCGCCCGCAGTCCGCGCCGCAGCAGCACAGCATCGTCTCCGCCCAGCTCCGCATCACCTCCTTCGCAGCAAATGAAAAAGTCAAGAATCTGAACCGAGGAACAAGCGACCGATCCCGAGCGAATTCCCAGGGGGAGAAGCGGACTGAAATCGCAGAGAACTACCTGCTGCTGCTGACCGCTGCCCGACGGAGCAGCCGCCACGGCCGCCGCATCCTCCTGGTCATGGCTGTCCTGGCGTGGTGGGAGCAGCGGAGACGCCTCGGAGGAGGAGGAAGAAGAGGACGCCATTGCCGTCCACCGGTGGACTACTATCGCTGCACGGGCACGCGATTTCTCGGGGAGTCAGGGGCAGGAGGATTATGGGAAATTTCGAGCACTACTACTACGTCTTAATCAACGGGAGGTGTTTCAGGCGTGGAAGTATTCGTGGGGAGATTTGCCTGCCGCATTGTCGGCCAAGATTGATGGACGGAGAGATGGATAATTATCGGCGACTTCTTCGGTTCGTCGCCCCAATGTCTGTCTTGTTTCTTAAACTGTTTTGCTCCTAGCGAGCGTATCGTTATCCTGGTGAACGTGACCCCTCTATATTTTTCTTGTCCCAACTCCCAACCGGTTTCGTGTGTATTTCAGTGTTCTTCTCCTGACTTCTCTACTATTTTCAGAACTGTTTGTTTGTATTATCTCAGAAATGTTTTTCTTGTCAAATCTCTCTGTACAACTGGATGTGACACGTTGCATTGTTGAGGAAATCATTATAGGTTGGCTGGCGAGTATAGGGGATTAATATGCTAATCGGCCAGTTAATCAGTTAATCGACCAACTTATCAAATTCTTGATCACTGACAAGTTGCCTGAAGAAGACCACGATTGAAAAAATCGAAATGGTATTTGAAAGTTTCAAAAAATTATGAATCTTTCCACGGACAAATACATATACTTCTTCTGATCCAAATTAATTGACTCGGATTTGTCTAGATACATCCAAATCTAGACAAACCGAAGTCAATTAATTTGGATCGGAGGGAGTATATGAATCTTGAACACTGTCAAGTTGTCGACCAGTTGGTAGCTGCCCTGGGTTGTTCCGTGCGCGCTCCCGACGTAGGGGTTCCTTCCTCCTACAGTCCTAGTTTTTTTTATGTTTTGAAGATCTATAATTGTTTACACAAAAATGTGACTTTGAAGCGCAGAAGACTCGATTTCCTCCTTACATTTTTCTTTTCATGTAGATCACAAAGGGAGAAAAAAATGATGGAAATTTGTATATACCTACTTGTAGTCTGTAGACATCTATATGTACATTTTTTGGAATCTTTTGAGTTGTAAAAGTTAAGTTTCCAAAAAAAAAAGAGAGAATCGAGCTCCCTAGAGCTCGAGCTTGAAAAGAGGTTTTCGTATATTTATGGTTCTTGCGAGAATGGAGTATATAGCATAAAACCACCACTTTATGTTCAAGTTTACCGAATGCCACCACTTTACGTTTTCGGGACAAAAACCCACCGGATTTCGATAAATTTGACCATAAATCGGTGGTTTTTTGTCATCAATGTGGTGGTTTTTTGTCCTGAAAACGTAAAATGGTGGCATTCGGTAAATTTAAACATCAAAGCGGCGGTTTTATGATATATACTCTGCAAGAATGCCTTAATGTGTCCACATAGCGAGAGTGTGCTGGATCTTTGTCACTTGTCTGAATTGGTCCCCATGATTATTAGATTCCAATAGTGCTTTTCAAAGAAAAGGATTACATAACCCTTCATTATTCTGGCAACATGAAGCAACCACCCCCGGGCATACTTCAGGAGACATGATTTACTCAAATTAATATTTCTTGCAATAGTTCCCATGGGGCATTAGGTACAAATGGACTGTGCTATACATCTGGGGGGTCGTTTTTGTCATATTTTTGACAGGTATTTTTGTTATATATGATGTTGTGATGAGTGTTGACTATTAGCTTGCATTTTTATACATGAACACTGCTGGGGATGATGCTTCCATGATCCGTCCGGTGAATGATCATGTTCTGCACCTGTAGATGGTGGGGAACCAATAATGCTTGCCCGATGACAGCAAGTTAATTATCTAGATATGATCAACTAGAAGGGTTCCAAGATCTTGATGAAAGCAGCTCACCAAACGCCCATAATCAGAACACTTCTTCCGACTGCTTCTTTTCATTATCATCACAAGTCTGAACTATTCCGAGCCAACAAGCACTTCACAGGCAATACTATAAAAGAAAACTGCGCAACAGAGGTCGGCAGGTCGGCAAGAGTCATTGGCTACAAGCGAAGCTCTTGGCTTATACGAACAGTTATCATCCTGCCATTTTTTCCATAAAACGTGCATGGATGGTTCAGTAAAGACTAGTTTTTTTTATTCAAGAACCCATCACAAACGGCTATCAGCAAAAACAAGCATTCATTGGGTAACAGCAAACAGTTCAGAACTTGAGAGGATTTGCATGTATAAAAGGTGAGTTCAATCCCCTGTTTCCCCAGGTTAAGCGACAGAAAGTGTGAAATGGTCTGCAATCATATGTGTACCCCCTCACGCAACAGAAAGAAGCTTCTTGACCACACAACAAGAACTGTTCGCTGGATTATTTCGCTGTCAGTTACAGGCCTCTTGCCTTAAAAGGAGAAGATAGCTCATGTTAAAAGTAAACAAGACTTAAAAACCATCCACGCTCAAGGCTCGTGATGATCAGCCGACTAATCCGATGGTGCGTCCACGACCGGAGAGGAGTCGGTGCTTTTCTGGGCTTCCAAGGCTGCAAGTCGCTTGTCGAGAGCCTTGTAACGAGCGTCCACGTGGTCGTGGAGACTTTTCACCTGACAGAAGAATGCAATTTGAAGGTCAGATGCTTATCTTGAATCTCAACCGGAATACGGTAGAGTGGATGTGCAGAAAGAGCACGATTAACACCACGTGTGCATAAATATCAAATCTTACAGCTCAGACAAGGATTGCCATGGTTGAAAGACCCATGAACTGTAGAAGAAAACTTCACTTTATGAAAAAGATCTTCCACGAAGCTTAGTTCAACACTCAAGATAGCATAAGAAGCCCATCCCCACATTTACATCTGACTTGTATGAAAAAACTATATAACCACATCCCACAACCAGACCCCAAACAGACACAGGCGGTTCCAAGAACATGGGTCCTATCCAGCTGGTTAATGGGGAACTTTTAAATTTTGTGAAGTTTTGAAATTCCCACATTTGGAAGTTTGATACAGCAAAGGATATCCAGGAAGCAATGACATTGGCACTATGCACCGTATGATCGGGTAGTCCGTGCCAAAAGTAGTCTCTTCACAAATACAAGATGGTTGGCTGAAAAACCAGCTGGGGCACTTGGAGCCTCTGTCGTAATGACATGATCTACTAATAGAAAACTCTATTTTCTTTGTGCCTGACACATTTCCAAGGTGACAGGTCATCCACTAGGTCCAGGTAGTCAATGACAACTGCCCTTGCATCAACTGACTTGGATATTCAATCTACGAGCATGTTTCTCTTTGCATTCTTCAGTCCTTAATTTAGAACTTCAATTACTAAATAGTCCAGATGTCCATGATAAACAAAATGTTACTACTGATGATATGCAAGATAGTAGAAAGCAAAAAACCAAAGGTCTTTATTGCATCTACCTGAATAAATTTCCAGCTTTCCTCTATGTAATTCTGCCCATCTACATGAGCACCTCAGCAATCTTATCACGGTGTACTAGATGAATGCCCACGGAAAATCAGACATGACGAACTATCCTAATGTTCTTATCATACTTCAGTATCGGGACATCCATTACTCCCTTCTTCCCAAAATATAAGGCACGTAGATTTTGTCTAAGACAAACTTTTTAAAGTCTGGCAAGTTTATAGGAAAATATCAACATCTACAGTACCAAATAAACACACTGTGTAAACATATTTTCTGATGTACTGATATTGAATTGGTATTGTAGATGCTGATAACTTTTCTCCATAACTAGGTAAAACTTGCACATGTTTGACTCGGGACAAAATTTATATGCCCTTGGAAGTAGTCACCACAATTACATATTGGAAATAAGTTATGGGAAAACCCACCTGCATTATTGCAGAGACGAACATGCCAGATACAAGCTTGTGTTTACTTTGAGAAAACAACATCTATGACAGCGCAAATACATTTTGGAACTTAGAAGACTAGTCATGCCTATAAAACTGAAGTACTCCTTAAATATGCTGCATCAAATGAATGCCAATGCTAAGTCATTTGTAGAAAACTGAGCTAATTTCAATTATAATCATGCCATGCTGTTAACACTAGGCAACATCTTCAAATTCATGATCATTATCATTCTACATTGCCAGGACATTATCATCTGGTAATATGCAAGGCACAACAGACACATTGTTTTCACTGAAGTGTATTGGCATTTCAGATGGACTGTGTGGTATATATATAAGATAATTATAGAGCAATAAACACCACCAGGGAACTCCGTAACAAACCTGAAAGATACTGATTCTCTCCTAGGCAGCCCCATAAGCGAATTGCTTATATGAACAAAACATAACGACCATGCAATGATTCAACATTGTACCTCGGATCTTATTAAAAACAGTGTACCTCAGATAACCCCTAAGATCTATCAAGCTGCAAACTACCGAACTGCCAGATATACCATCAATTTGACAAGCCGAGATACTCATCACATGAAGTGGTACTGGAACTGTCAATGACAACCATAAGGGTGAACACTGAAGATGCATTGCTGGTTACAAATTACAAATTGCAGAAACTGGACATCACGATTTTCTGGACATAATAAAAGTTGTAATCAAATTGAAAGTGATAGCTCATAGAAACATCAACATCTATCGCCATAGAGAGCCCCCAATAATCAGCAGAAAATATGTAGTAATTCAGACCTAGTGGGTATCAGACTATCAGTGTATCACTATCTATCAGTTGGCATGTTCTCCTGGTTTGTATCCAAGCACCATACTGCATACAGTTTCAGGACAACCTACTAATGCCAAGAGGAACATGACCTAGAGATAATCGGTTTCCTAACAAATTAAACGAAACGAAACGCCTCCTCAAGGAGGGGTTTCCCTAATCCCCATTCCCCATTCCCCTACACGCGAGGAACAGGAACGCGGATGCACTTGGGACATAGGGACTAGTATATCAGGCCCGAGATCTGGGGCGAGGAGGGGGAGGAGGAGGGAGCGGGCGGGCGGGCGGACCAGACCTGGAGGGCGGTGGAGTCGTGGGCGAGTTTGTAGTCCTTGTAGAGGAAGTAGCCGCCGCCAGCTGCCGCGGCCGCCGCACCGGCGAAGAAGGAGGCCAGCCTCACCCGCAGCATGAACCCCATCCTCCTCTCCGCCGCCTCCTTGCTTTCTTCCGCCGCTCTCTGCTCCGGTCCGGTCCGGGGTGGATTCCTTCCTTGCTTGTGCCGACTGCGACCGACTGACGATTCGGGCTCGCCTCGCCCTATGATCCGACAGTGGGTCCCACGTGTCAGTGGCGTTCGACCGTGTTATGCTGGGCGTGCCGCGAGCCCGCGCGGCCCGCGATGAGAATGGGAAGCCTGGTCTGCTCTACATCACCGTTGCTGGGCCGGGCCGATTCGTGCACCAGAATTGCGCCAACGGAGGAGGTGCACTAATAGAAAAAAGATTCTAAATCTGAAAAATATCCCCGCGAAGAGATAGAGCAGCACGCGCCGACGGCCGCCCACGCGCTGACCGCCACGCCGCTCGCCCCGCGCGAGCTCGCTCGCCTCGCCATGCCGCCGCCCTCCCTTCTGTCCCTCCTCCCCGCCGCGTCCGTCTCCGCGCGGACCCGCCGAGCCAAGCACAGAGCGCCTCCCGCGAGCAACCACCTCCATTCCCGCATCCGCGTCCTCGGCGCACGGGCTCCCTCGCCGCTCCATTCGTTACCATCCTCCTCCTCCGATGTGGGCGGCGGCGGGGGTGGGGGAGGAGGCGAGGAGCTACACCTGCTCGACAAGCCCTTCCCCTCCGCCCCGGAGGAGGGCGAGCCCGAGCAGGAGCAGGCGCCGGCGCCGTCCACGGGAGAAGCGCTCGCCTCCTACCTCAACTTCTTCCAGGTGAAGGGCGCTGACGCCAAAGACACGGAAGCCTCCGCCGTGAGCTTCGCAGAGGACATCTCGGAGGACGGAGCTGCCGCGGGCGGGCCCGGTGTCATTTACTACGACCCCAAGCCCGGGGACCTTGTCGTCGGCGTCGTTGTCGGGGGCGATGCGAGGATGCTCAACGTCGACATAGGCGCCGGGGGCGAGCCTGCGCTGATGCTGACCAAGGAGGCTGCGCCGACGTCCGGGGAGGAGTTCGGCTACCTGGCGTGGGATGTCGCGTCGAGTAGCGGGGGAGAGTTCGCCGCAGAAGGCAGGGTCGGTGTCGTGGTCACCGACAGGGCCGTGAAGGCTGGGAGAATCGGGAAGGAGAAATGTGCGCCGGTAGTGGGCGTCGGCAGGATGGTGTTCGTGGAGGTCCTTGGTCGAACACTTGGTGGGCGGCCCTTGCTGTCTGCCCGCAGACTGTTCCGGCGCGTCGCGTGGCACAGAGTGAGGCAGGTCCTCTATGACTCTCCTCTCTATTATTGTTGGAATTTGATGAACTGGTCTGTTAGCAATGGTTCGGAATGTGATGAACTGATCAGTAGTTTAGTACTGGATATAGTTTGAACATAATGCAGTGCCAGATACTGAAAACACCACTAGAAATCCAGTGCTTATGTTTAGTATGAGGAGTAGGTCTGCAGCCCAAGTCATGATCACCACCTTACTGCTAGCAAGTAGTTTTGTCATACACTAACTTGTCTAAAAGCTCCAGCTGTTAAAGCATTGTGATAAATATCTTGC
Organism: Avena eriantha; assembly: GCA_910589775.1. NCBI lineage: Eukaryota > Viridiplantae > Streptophyta > Magnoliopsida > Poales > Poaceae > Avena > Avena eriantha. The sequence goes on from OU342746.1 coordinate 383,750,312, forward strand.
TTGTAGGTTAGTAGGCGGATATATTATACTACTATACCTTTCTCCTAGCCTCCTAGATTGATACACATTTTTTTGTACAGGACTCTTACGATGTCATAAATAAAATCATTTGGCATTACAGTAAAAAATTGAGCATTTCATGTTATGATGTTAAGAACATATAGTGAATTTTAAAAGATTAAGTACATCGAGGAATGATTGGTATTACATCATATGATCATGAGACGTTATAATCTTCACTCCAAGTCAGGATAAGCGTACATGCACGGGCTGTTTAGCCTCTTATATTTTATAAGCAATGTTTCACATGTATGCTGTTACTTGGGTTGGATGCAGAGCAGGGCAGCAGAAATTTCTGTAGGAATTGTGTACGAGGAAACCCCTTGTCTTTTTCATGTCTGTGTTTTTATGACAATGTACATGATTGTCTTCTTGACTTTATATCATTGATGTACTTCTATGAGATAGTCTGACTGATTACGTTTTGACATCAATAGCTATCTTTTTTATTTTGTTTAATTTATATATGACAGCTTTCGTACATACTGTTTTCCAGATAAAGCAGCTAAATGTACCTATCAAGGTTAAAATTCTGGAGTGGAATGCTGGAGGCTTGCTGTCAAGAATTGAGGCACGGGTTACTCATTACAAGTTTACTGTACTACAGTACACGGTCCAGTTTTGATATTTTGTAGCTAAAACTGACTTACGTGATTCCATCATTTAGGGGCTCCGGGCATTTCTCCCTAAGCCTGAGATGATGACTAGACCAAGAAATTATACAGATCTAAAGAACAGTGTAAGTTCAGGATAGTATGTAATACTTTTTCTATATTCTTTAGACACCTGAATTCTGAATCCTTCTTATGTAGTTTTATCAGCTTGTGTTAATAAAGTGACTGTAACTGTGAATCATATCGTTTCTTCTGCACAGGTTGGTCGACAGATCCATGTCTGTATTACAAAGATTGATGAAAGGAGTAACGAGTTAATAATGAGTGAAAAAGAGGCATGGGTAAGTTAACTGCATTAACCACTATTCACTCTGTTTTCCTTACCTGTAGCATTGACTGGCATATTGTTCACCAGGATATCATATGATTTTTTTTGTGGATGTTTGAAGTAGAGAATCTTAGTCTATCGACACGAGCTTATACAAGATTTTATTTTTATTTTAAACAAGTACACTTAAAGTATTTATATCACTTGAATTCTTCAGTACCTTATAGGAGTGAACCTATAAGTATCCTTGAGTACTTCTGATTAATTGTAAATTTCCTTACATGTTGTAGGCAATGTCATACCTTAGTGAAGGGGCTCTCTTGGAAGGGACAGTCCGCAAGTTATTTCCATATGGTGCACAAATTAGGATTGGCGAGACTAACAGAAGGTAGCTGCTAAATAATTTAGAAGTAGTTGCTTCTGCAGTATGTTCTAGTGACTGGCTCTCACATTGATAACTTCCATTGCAAATTCTGAAATTCTCCGGCTAATGAGGTCCCCTTTCTGCCTCGATCTCATTCCTTAGGTTTTGAGCCCATGCACTGTGCTCTTGTCTTGTTCCTTTGGAGTATGCACTTATAAATATTACATGGATCATGCTTTGCTTTTATTAATACTCCCTCCGGTCTAAATTAATGTTATCAGATTTCTCTAGATTTGGATTTATCTGGCACTAAAACATGACTAGATACATTCGAATCTGACAAATCCGGGAACATTAATATGGACCGGAGGGAATAACAGATTTAGATCATATAGCTTTATGCATTTATAGTGCGTGCGCCAATGGGTTTGATCAAGGATTGTGCACTATTATGCATATTTCCGTTAAAAACTATTGTGTGTCTTCTTTTGTTGCATGCCCAAATGCAATTTGGACCCATCCAGCCTAGTTGAATTGTAGACATCCTCTGTTTAAATGGCAAGTTTGTGAAAAAATCTACAGGTTGGAACGTTTCGGATGAGAAATTGACAGCTCTACTGCTTTTGCAGTGGTTTGCTCCATGTCTCAAAGATAACAAATGGTCAGCTGAGATCTGTTAGTGATGTGCAAATTCTGAAATTCACTAGCTAATGAGGCCTCTCATCTCTATCAATCTCACTGCTTAGTTTATGCACTGTGCTGTAGGAAAAACAAATCTAAATAACAATATGACATGCTTCACTTTTATTAGTAACAGAATGAAATTATATATATTTATGCACTTATAATGTGGGCGCGATTTCTTTGTTCAAGGATTGTGAACTAGTATTATGCATATTTCATTTTAAGAACTACTTGTGCATCTTGTATTGTCGCATGCGCAGATGCAATTTGGACCCGGTCCAAGTCTCTGGAATCATAGAGATCACTCTGTTTTAGATGGCAAGTTTCTGAAAAATCTGCAAGTGGGAACGTTTCGGATGAGAAATTTACACCTTATAATTTTTTCTTTTGCAGTGGTTTGTTACATGTCTCAAAGATAACACATGGCCAGCTGAGATCCGTGAGTGATGTGCTTCAAGTGGGCGAGAGAGTAAAGGCTCTGGTGATCAAGTCGCTGGCGCCGGACAGAATAGCTCTTAGGTACACACTAGAACAAACCTGCAATAGCTAAAAGTTCATACAATACTGCATTAGTTACATGCGTTTGTAGGAGAGGCTACCTCAAGTTTTTTGCGTCTGTGATTGTCCACTGAAAGTAGGTGTTGTTTTTCTTCTCTTTGTGCAGCACTAAGGACCTCGAGAGCGAGCCTGGACTGTTCCTCTCCGACAAAGAGGTAAGAACGCTACTAGCTATACTCTCCATCAGGAGCATCAGTCGTACGAATACTTCCAGTTCTATTTGGGTGTCGAACTGTCAGTGCTCAGCGTAGTCACATTTTGCACTTGCCTCTGGTATTGCAGAAGGTGTTCGCTGAGGCTGAAGAGATGGCGCGGAGATACCGCGAACAGCTACCACGGACGCCTCGGTCCGACGAGGCTGGCTCCTCTTACAGCAACGATGGTGACGACGATGACGATGTCCCGTTTGAGGACGAGGCGGAGTCATATGCGAACTGGAAGTGGCTGAAGTTCATCAAGTCCGACAGAGTAGAGTGTAACCCCGGTGGTTCCGAACCAGTGTTGTAACGCAGGGACGTTCCGCAGAAATTTTGTTCAGTCCAGAGCTTTTCAATCTTCAGTGCTGCTCGCTGTGGGATGGGAGTGAACTGCTCCGCTTCCTGGCGAATCCGGTTTTTTCGAGAGAGAGCGGGAGGCGACTGTGCGGAAGCGGAGCTGGACGTTGCGACTGCCGTGCCGGCTGCTGTCCTGTCCGTTCCTCAAATCACCTGACGCGCGCTGTTCGTCATCTTGCCCTTCCATGCATCCACGTACGGCTCCACCAACCTCCTCTCGCCGACGGCGGTTGCTGCTCGTCCCGTCGCCGTCGACAGGTTTGGTTTCGACAAGCAGCTAGCAAGCCACACATCACGGGGAAATTCTCTCTCGGGCCCGGTCCAACCACCACTTCGTCGAGATAAACAAACAAACACACGCGGCTAGCTGCGGGTTGTCTACTATAGCGATCACCGACCGGCTTCGTCGTACAAGACGACGAAAGCGAGATCCTAATTAATTAGCTCCAGGCGTTTCTTCCTCGATGAATAGGAGTATCAGTGGCACTGAGATTATATACTACATAATCCTCTCCTGTCACGTCGAAGAAACCTCGGTTCAGGCGTCTCAAGAAGCTGGATCTACCAACCGTGCTTAATCATTATGACGAAAAGATGTATTATTCCGTCCGATAGTACTCCCTCGGTTCCAGTTTACTTTGCGCGGAATGTGTAGCTCTGTGTTTACTCTACCCATTCCAAAAATTATAGAATTTTTTTGATAAAAATAAGAGAGAAATGGGCCGCCTTGTTTTGCGTGATGAACAGTAACACGCAAAGTAATATTAATATGGAACAGAGGGAGTATACACCACCAATTCCCGTTGTCCAGCATGTGAACGAGCCATGGACACAAATTACTATGCATGGCTATAATCGGTAGCGAAGGACAAAAAAAATTGTGGTCCGGACGAACTCTAAAGCACTAAAAATTATTGATGCGAAAAATCAAATTGTCTCGAGAAAATGGTAACAGAAAAATCACTTAGTAAAATGGTAATAGAAACATATTTAAATAAATGTAGAACCAAGGGCAGGTCTAGGATTAGGCATACGAAGGGGCCGAAAAAGATAATAACCATGCAAGTGATACGGAGTAAACTTTGAATATCAGACGAAAACAATATATCTCAAAGACAAATAAATAAACATTTCTACCACTTTGAATGTAGATCTACGCCCATACCTACCAAACAAGTCATAATTTTACCAACATTCACTAGTGGAAACGGGGCATCTTGTCCCGGTTTGTAAGGGCCTTTAGTCACGGTTGCCCAACCAGGACGGGGCAATTGGGACTAAAGCCTCAACCCTTTAGTCCCGGTTGGGCTGCGAATCGGGACAAAAGGGTGGTCCGCGTGGCCGCTGGCTGTCGTAAGGGGAGGGTGCAAAACACGAACCGGAATCTATGAGTCTCTGTTGCGGTAGCATTTTGGGCACTTTTTGTGCCACGACAGAGAATTCATTTTGTATATTTTCATTTATTTTGTTTCCCTTTTATCTATTTTCTTTTTATTTCGTGTTTTGCACTGAGAAATAAAGAAACTATTACATAGCAATTATCAAATATATTACATTCATGCATATATACAATATAAAGTCGTTTACGATCCCTATTACATTATCAGCATCTTCCGATAGTATTCTCCTTTTGGATCTAGGACCTCTGCATCTAAGAATGTCGTAATTTCCTCTTGAATTGCTTGTACGCGATCCTTTGATAGAAGATGGTCCCGGAACCGTTCGATCTAATTTAAAAAAAGGAGTCAACATATATGAATGAAACTAAACACAATTGATGGTAATAAAACAAAATTCTGAATATTGTTTACATACTTGAAGTTGTTCTAAATTTCTGTCCTTCTCACAGGGTATGTCTGCCTCAGACACTTTCCGAGAACACAATCAAAATAGTAATAATTAAGCACGATAACGGTATCGAAACTAGAATCAAAGAGATGCGCGGATCTAGCTAGTAGTACTTACATTTAGTGGTTTAAATGTAAGCTTCTCTTTCCAGGCATCCTTAGCCTTGTTGGTGAACCGTTTCCAAGCGCTGCCCGAAAAAAATGAATAAAATGAGTTATTAATTATTTGATATCAATAAATGAATGAAAATTGCAGATATAGTGTCATAATGACTGAAATTACCGCTGGAGCATATCCTGCATGGGGGGCCACTTCTCAAGGGGTTTACGTTTAGAGTCCATGACTTGTACTACTCCATTGTCAGGTTGAATGATTAGCAGAATATAATGGAAGCTGCACATGCATAACTCATCAATTATACACTTAACATCGAGTAAGCGAAATAGAATGTGTATAAGACAATAACACTCACTCGAAGTTGTAAGATAATAATATTTCCCTTTTGGTTTCTTTAAACCTTAACGCCATTACAATTTTATCCTCTGTTTCCTTGGGATTAAGTTTCACAGTAATTTCATGAACCCAATATGGGTCAATGAACCCAGTGTCATAGATCTGTCCTCTTCTGCATTCGAAAATCTTCAGTCTGCATAATATAGTGAGTATGATTATACATACGATATAAATGAGGTGATATAACTAGAGACTTAATTATTACAAAAATAATACTTATAGACAATAGGCACTGACGATCAATTTGTCGAGGGCTTCTTGATTGAAAAACTAATATAGTTCAGAAAATTCAATCAGTATTTAGGCATCTACATACCCGTAATGCTCGTTTCGAACTCCCATCACTATCCAGTTTGCCCATTTCTTTGTCACATAAATTTCACATATTATCACATAACTTTGAATTTAAACAATGGTTTTCATTCCGTAATGAAATATCATTTAAGTCGGGTATTTTAAGGCAATTTTAATGTTTTACAAATGTTCATGCATTATCAATTAGTTTCAAAACAACAAAGATAATTCACAAGTAATCAAACAAGATATGAACACGAATAGAAATCATTTATAAAAGTGGAACAACTGTTTGTTACAAACTCATATGAATAACCGTCTCACGAAGTGTGAGACACACTAAAGAAGTTCACAATCTCTTGATTACAGTAATCATCCTAAAACATAAACTAAATGATAAATGTCGAGGGAGAGTGTCGTCGGCCATCATCATCATGCTTGCCATCAACACACAACGTCACCTCCTCTCCAGCAAGCACCTCTCATGCAGAAGGACCTGTTTTCAGCAAAACAGAACAAGTATCAGATATACTTAATACTGCAAATGTGTTTGCAAGATTATAACATTTATAAAATTGTATATCAAATATATACCTTTGTCATTGATGACCTGAGCGACATCTGGTTCAACCAACACATTCCTGAGATGTGTCACGAACCGGTGGAACTCCATTGATTCCACGTCGCCTCTCATTACGCAAATCCTGACTTGTGCTTGGTAGCTTGGTGGCAACGACCGCAACACAACACTGTTTGCGAAAGAGCCGGTCATCCAGCTATGCAGGAAGTATGCAGGCCTCATGTACACATCATGCATGCGCTCCAAGTGGTCGTCTAGTGATGAGTTCTCCTCTATCTTAATGGAGAGGAAGTCTCCCATCAGCTCATGCTCCCATATGCGTACTTATTCTATGAAATGTGTTCTAAGCTGTAGCATCACCGAACGAGGGTCGACATCACCCACGAAAGGCCACAGCTCATCCACCATTCCGAAACGCATGGTAACTAAAATGAAGGAGGCCATCTCACGATGGAGATAGCGGTCTTTCCGCTGCTCTGGGGTCTCTAGGTCTGTGGGCTGATCCAAATCCATCCCGTCGAGTATGTAGTCGACCACGTCATTCTCGCTAAGGAGAACGTGGAGACGTGCAACCCATATGGAGAAGTTTGATCCATCTAATCTGAGCTTCTCTCCTTCTAACCAATCAATCGTTAACATGAAAGGTGCCATCTACATTTATAATTGCAAAAAGAATTTAGACTAAGTTTATAATTAAATGAATTAACAATAACTCCAGTCAGAAACACCTATCCCCAAAAGGGTTGCCAGTGATAACACGACCCCTATCAGCCACATCTCCCCCGATCGTCACGACCATCAATGTGGGTTCAAGGGTGGACGCTAAACGTCGGTCACGTCATTCATGCGACTCGTGCTCGATCTTTCGACCATCCGTGTTCCGAGGCCATGTCTGCACATGCTAGGCTCGCCAACTCAACCTCAGTGTATTCGTTGTGCAACATGGCTTACACCATTGTCTGCGAACGTAGATATGTCTGACACCCAGGCCTGTAACCCTAGATCGCCTCATACCAAAGAACTTTCTTGGTGGTGCACACTAAGGGGGAACACAATCGTTGGTAATTTTAACAGGGATCATCTTATTAGGCTACCGTCGAGTATCTAATACTAGCACACAATAAGACATACAAACAATAACATTAAATATATATGCTATGTGATATGGTCCTTCACGTCGTGATCTCCATCCGCCGTCACCGGGTTTCAGCGCCGTAGACACCAGGGTACCGGTGTCATTCCGGCATGGTAGTCCATCACCTCCACAACTATCTACTACTACGTAACAAAAGGTAATCACTTTACCTTTGCCACAATGATACGTCCAAAACGTATCTACTTTCCCGAACACTTTTGCTATTGTTTCTCCTCTATACTTGTGTGACTTGGATACAACTAATGCGAACTGACGCTGTTTTCAGCAGAATTGCCTTGGTGTCTACTTTTTGTGCAGAAAATCAACTATCAGGAAAAATCCCGGAAAATATGCCAAAAATCCTATTTCACCCGAAGACTCCAGGAGCCAGAATACGAGACGGAGAAGAGCCCTAGGGTGGCCACACCACCTGGTGGCACGGGCTAGGCCAGGCTGCGCCAGGGGATGGTGTGGGCCCCCTAGGCACCCCCTCGGCCTCTCTCTTCGCCTATAAGGAGCCTTCTGACCTAAAAACTTCGGGGGGTTCGATGTTTTTTAAGAAGGAGTTCTACTCCGTCGCCACCACCAGATTCCACGAAACAGCACTAGAAACTCCGTTCTGGCACCCTGCCGGGACGGGGAATTGGAGGAGATCATCGCCATCATCATCACCATCGCTTCTCCATCGACCATCCATGTTTCCCCCATCTATGAGTGAGTAATCCCCCGTTGTAGGCTATGGGGTTGGTAGGGATTGGATGAGATCGTTCATGTAATGGCATCAGATTGTTAGGGCATGGTGCCTAGTATCTTTTATTAGTGCTTTATGACTTTGTTGCGACTTGTTGTGCTTAATGCTTGTCACTAGGGCCCGAGTGCCATGATTTCAGATCTAAACTTATTATTGATTCATTATGATAGTATTGTTCTTGGTCTTATCTACAAGTTGTATACACACGTTGTTGTCTGGAACCTATGGCCCCGAAGTGACAGAAATTGGGATAACCGGAAGGGAAAGGCTTTGATGTGAGGATCACATGTGTTCACGGAGTGTTAATGCTTTGCTCCGGTGCTCTATTAAAAGGAGCACCTTAATTGCCAGTAGTTCCCTAGAGGCCCCGCTGCAAACGGGCTGGCAGGACAAAAGATGTTGTGCAAGTTCTCATTGCGAGCACGTATGACTATATATGGAACACATGCCTAGGATTATCTAGTACTTGGGTGCTTTATCTTATTTATCTGCAATTGCCCTATGTTCTGATTGCTATGTGAATTGTCTTGTCCATGCAACGCCCGTCCATCCATCCCTATGCCTACCGCACTCGAATCCCATTGTTTACTACTTTTGTTACTACTGTCGTTGCTTTACTACTGCTGTTACTTTACTATTCCTACTATAAAACTGTTGCTACTGATAAACTGCTGTGAGCAAGATTGTTTCCAGGTGCAGCTGAATTGACAACTCAGTTGTTAAGGCTGATAAATATTCTTTGGCTCCCCTTGTGTCGAATCAATAAATTGGGTTTCACTTCCCTTGAAAATACTGCGATACACCCCCTATACTTGTGGGTCATCAAGACTATTTTCTGGCCCCGTTGCCGGGGAGCATAGCTTTATTTATCAAGTTCACTTGGATTCTCTATTGTTCGCTGCTACTCATCCATCATGGGTAAGTCTCGTGATGGCAAGGTTCCTATTTTACCATCCACTACAAGAAGAGGTACGGTTCTGAATACCTCTACTGCTCTTGATTCACCGTCTGTTTTGAGTAAGTTCCTTACACCACCACATACACATGCTACACACACTGCTACTACTGCTGAATCTGAAACTTCTGATGCTTATGATGCTGCTTCTTCTGTGCTTGATAAAAGTGGCTCATTAGGTCATTTCCTAGATGCTACGATTGCTAGAACTATAGCTGGAAATACTGAAACTCCTAATGAAGGCACTGCCACACCTGTTAGCTCACGTGAGTCTAGTAAGAGTTATGATGCTGAAGAAGATTATGTTGAGATGACCGATGAGTTTATTGAAGAGTGTAAGAACACCCATGATAGGAGCGCTGCTAAGAGTCTCCTTGAGAGGCGTACTATTAGACCCAAATTATCTCTTGATGCTAAGTTTGTTGGTTCTCCCATAAACATTATAGATGAAGATTATGATTTCTCTCTCGATCTATCTTACATAGCTATTGTCGAGAAAGAACCTTTTTGTGGGACTAAGAATGAAAGTGCGGTAGCACATATGAATGAACTTTCTGCTATGAGGGCTTGTTTTCTGATGATATTAAGATGCGTACTTATTTTGTTGCTAAGATTTTTCCCTTTTCACTGAAAGGAGAAGCTAAAACGTGGTTTAGTAATTTACCTCCTGGATCTATTGATAGCTCTGAGTGCTTGATTAGTACTTTCCTGCAGAAATATTTTCCTCCTAGTGCTAGACATGCTATTTTGCAGGAACTTTTTGATTTTAAACAGGGAGAAAAAGAGGTATTGCCCGAATCTTGGGCAAGGTTTTGTGCTTTGATTCATGCATAGGTTGGAAGTCATTTACCTAAGAATGAGCTTCTTGATATATTTTATAATGGACTAACCGAGGAATCTAGGACATACCTAGATAGTTGTGCTGATTGTGTTTTCAGGAATAGGACTCCAAAGGAAGCTGAGGAATTAATGGCTAAAATAAGCAAGAATTATGAAGACTAGACTCCTCCTAAACAAGCTATACCTGAAGTAATTGTACCTGAACCATCTATTCATGTGCCTATGCCAACATCAAAGAAGAGGGGAGTTATTGAATTAAATGATGAAGTGATGAAGGAAGCTAAGAAATGTCTTAAGGAGAAGGGAATTAAAGCTGCAAATGTCAAGAATTTACCTCCTATAGAAGAATTATGTAAGCCTATTCCCTACTCATCCACTATTGAGGTACACTCTCTCCAACACTTTGGTGAAGGTGATATCCTTATTTGAAACCTCCTGATCAATGCTTAGAAGAATTTGATATCTTTATTGTTAAGCAAGATAACTTTAATAAAAGGGTGCAAAATCATCTTATGGTAAACACTAGAGCTATTGTTGAGTTGAAAGATATTGTGGAAAGAACCTCCAATGATGTTAAAATGATTGTTAAACACTTTCAAATGGTTCAAACTGAAATAGATCAACTCGTTAAAGTGCAAAACGACTTGCTAGTTAATGCTGCTAAAGAAAAACATGCTTATGAGATTAGAACTAGAAGTGGTGCTGCTACCCAGGATCCTCTATATCCTGAGGGACATCCCAAAAGAATTGAGCAGGATTCTCAACAAGCTGAAAATAGTGGTTCTACTCGTAAGAAAAGGAAAAAGAAACATAAAACTATTGTAGAACCCTCTGAACCTGCTATAGATCCTAATAGTATATCTATCTCTGATGCTAAAACTGAAAGTGGTAATGAAGAAAATGAAGTTCCTAATGAAGAAAAAGTTGAAGAAGAACCTGAAAACCACACTAAGACTACTAAATACCCCAAATAAGATTTCATTGCTAAGAAACATGGTAGTGAAAGAGAACCTTGGGTCCAAAAACCTATGCCTTTCCCTGATAAGAAACACAAGTCAAAGGAAGATGAACACTACAATAAGTTTTGTGAGTGGATGAAGCCTTTATTCTTGCAAATTCCTTTTACTGATGCTATTAAATTGCCTCCTTACTCAAAGTATATGAAGGACACTGTCTCGAATAAAAGGAAGATCCCTAATGAAGAAATTTCTACCTTGCTTGCTAATTATTCCTTCAATGGTAAGGTTCCTAAGAAACTTGGAGACCCCGGGATTCCAACTATCCCCTGTTCTATTAAGAACAGTTATGTTAGAACTACTTTGCGTGATTTGGGAGCTGGAGTTAGTGTTATGCCTTTCTCTCTCTATAAGAGGCTTCAACTTGAAAAATTGATACCAACTGATATATCTTTGCAAATAGCTGATAAATCTACCGCTATTCCTGTGGGTATATGTGAGGATGTACATGTTCAGGTGGCTCATAATTGCTTGATACTAACTGATTTTGTTGTGCTTGAAATGCCTGAAGATGATAATATGTCTATTATTCTTGGGAGACCTTTTCTTAATACTGCAGGAGCTGTTATCAATTGTAATCAAGGAAATGTGACCTTCAATGTTAATGACAAGGAACATACTGTCTATTTCCCCAAGAAGATTGAAAGGACTTATGGTTTGAATTCAATTGAACATGTTGAAGGCATTCAAGTTGGAGAGATATATTGTCCCATACCAAGAGGAAAATTTGAAACTATTATGATTGGGACCATTGCTATCAAGGTTAAGGTAACATAATCATTAGTGGAGTACAAAGTTTTGTCTCATATGTAATTCTTTTGGTAGCAAGACTTGATCAACCTTGCTAACAAAAGGATTCCATTGAACAAAACAATGTTTTCATTATGACTATCTCCGCTTATTTCTATCCTTTGCATTTTTAGTTTTTGCTTTCGTTTAGTTTTCTTTGTGTTGTTAGTTGCTTGCATGCTAGAACTTCTGTAGTTCTAGCCTTGTTTTGTCCTTGCATCATGTTTCCAAAAGAATAAAAACTGTCTGTCAGAAAAATCATTCTTCTATTTCTGAATAATGCCCAAAAATAAAGTGTCTCGAAAAATTCCAGAAAATTCATATTAAATTTTTACGTGAAAAAGGGGCAGAGGAGTACCTGGTAGGTACCGGGGGGGCCCACTAGGCAGGCACACCATGTGGTGGCGCGGCCAGCCCTGGGTGGCGCCATGCCCTAGTGTGGGCCACCCCTGGCCCCCCACCAACTCTCTCACCTGCCACTTTCTTCTCTCTCTCGAGTAAGCTCCAGTTCATAGCTCAAAATCGCGTTCTCTCTGTGCTGGCTCTCGATTTCTTCGATCTCCTTGCTCAGCCCATCTTTCTTGCTGAAATTTGGAGCAATTGTGCCTTGGTATGTGACTCCTCCCTTTGTCCAAGTAGATTTGTGTTTAGTGGATTATATGTTGAGTATTTTGCTGCTGTAGGTGACTGGTTATGAGGGCTTGTAAGCTTGTTTGATGCTTAGAGATATAGTTTTGATGCATGTTTAGGCCTCTTACAAGTCCTTATGAGTAGAATCCTTCATTATATTTACTTTGTAATCACTTGTTTAATAGGTGTTTAAATTTCAGAATACCGAGCATGAACAACCATACTTTTGGAGAGATATTTGAGAGTGATGCACCTAGGAGGTCGAGGCCCTCAAGAACAGCCTCTCAAGCTAGGCCATCATACAATGAAGACCTCATTGCAACACGCATTGGCAGTGAAAGGGATGATGGAGACGCTCACCCATCTTCTTTTCCTTGTTTTACTTTCTTGCAAGCTGTAGGTATTCTTGATGATTTCTTGCTACTGATTGAGAGGGTTGGCTTGACCTCTTATATGCAAGATGAGAGTGCACAATACGCTATGCTCACCAAAACTTTTAATGAGAGCTTCTCATTTACTAACACATCCTATCAATTTACTGTCTCTTTTAAAATCTATGATATGCCCTTCACCATGCCTTTGGAGAGATTTTGCAGTATTGTAGGTGTGCGTATGACAGGGACCGTGAAGAAAATTCAAGGCTGACCCGTTGATTTGTTGGAGCTTTACCGAGGGGTGACCAATGATGATGACCACGTGGCGCAGCGCGGAAAGATAAGAAATATCCAACTCCCTGCTCTTAGATACTTTGCATACTATCTTGCCACTAGTGTATTGGGTAGGGAGAACACTAGTAATATCTCCAATTATCACTTAGCTTTCCTTGCTGTTGCGCTCAACAATGATACTCGGTACAATCTTGGCTCGATTATTGCTCGCCGCCTAGCTGCTAGGGGGCCTATCTATAGGGGCATCATTGCCTCACGTGTAGTCAATGCATTAGGTCTTTCAGTGGATCCCAATGATGCTATGCTAGCACCATAGAGGCTTGACCTTGTTGCCATGAAAACTCATCACTTTGTCACTGCTACCTCTGATTTGAACAATCTAGTATATAGGATGCTTTTCACTGACGGGGATGAAAGGGAGATCCTTTTGTCACAACCTGCTTTGTTTAGTGTTGACAGGAGACCATGGTCGCACTCCAAGGAGGACGTGGACGAGCAGCTTCTCTTGTTGGGTTTCCACGAGCAGCACCAGGAGGATGTGCCCTCCTATGATTACTCCGCACATTACGGAGGGGCGTACTCGAGCTCGCACCAGGACGAGGGTACCTCCTCGTCGTACCATGGTGACACCTCATCTTGGCCAGCCTGGGGTTGATTCCCACTTAGGCCAAAAGCCTAAGCTTGGGGGGAGGTACGCCGACACCGCACTCATCTCCATATCATGTTGTGTCGGTACTTTGTATATTCATTTTTTGTTCTCTTTTTAGTTTTCGTTCTTCTTTGCTTTTGCTTTCTAAAAACACAAAAAGACCAAAAATATTTCTGTTGTTTCTCTTTGATTTGCTTCTTCTTTTTGCCTTGGTTTGCTTTTCCCTTTTTGCTTTGTTTGAACTATTCGAAAAACCCAAAAAGATTTTGCTTTGCTTGTTTTTCCCTCTTGGTTCTTGTTTAAAAATCGAAAACACCAAAAATATTTGTCGTTCTTCTTTGGTTTTTGCGAGTTTGCTTCAGGGGTCGGAAGTTCTCAGTGGAATATTGGTTTCATATTATTATTCAAGCCACACAAGTGAAGAGCAATAATGAGGATTAATGACAACTTGAGGCGTGGTAAGAGGCTGGTAACGAACTCTATTTGTCTTCATTTTTGTACATATACTCATCATTGTGAGCTTGCTTAGTCTGTTCATGTAGAGTGTATGTTATCTTTGAATGCTTAGTAGTTCTTGCTTTCTTGTGATTAGCTCCAGCTCGCTAATAGTTTGTAGCATGTCTTTTGAATGTTTGCTTCCATTACTCTATTCATAAATTGGTATGACACCGTGGTATCCTCCTCTGAATGTTTCATTTGATTGACTTGGCACATGCTCACGCATGCTCATGACTGTAATAATCAGTTAAGCCTTGGTGAATTATTTTGCCTTGAGGATCTTGAATCACTTTCATGCCATGAGTAGTCTTGTTTTGTTGCAAGCATGATAATGATAGCTATTGCTCTCTCGTTTGTCGCTCCCTTACTATTGCTAGCCTTCACTTCCACTGAGTGTTTTACTCATGTTTCCAAAGTGTCCACCATACCTACCTATTAGCATCATTTGCTACTTCCGTGCATATTCAATATGCCTTGTTTTCTTCCGAATTAAATGTTTGCTTGTTATGAGAAAGTTAGTTAGTAAAGCTCTCACAAACTTGATGGCACACTTTATTTCCTGCACTTAATAAACCTGAACCATTGTGAACTCTCCATGAAAGTTATATGCTTGCAAATTATAGGATGGGGATTAGCAGAACCGTGCTGTCACGGGGAACGCTTTCAACACTTGTAAATATATACCCAGTTGATACGTTGCTCTTTTGTTTGCGGATGTCGTCGGTGTGAAATAAAAGGGGAGCTTGTAAGTCCATGGAGTTATGTATGTGTGTTAGAGAGACGCTTGGGCCACTGGTCTAATCCATGCTGACATGGTGGAAACCTGCAGCGTAACCATAATGATATCTATGAAGCATTCTTCTTATAAAAAAGAGAGAGATAGCTATTGAGAAAAAGCAAAGAAAAAAAATAGTTTTATGAAAAGGGGAAAGAGAGAAAAAAGCACCATTTTCCCATGGTAAATAAGAAGATTGCTGAGATACTCATTGTCTGCTTGCCTTGTCATTTTGATATGGGGATTCTTCCGTATCATCGGGCAAGGGGTACCCCGTTGGCGGTTCTCAATGATACGCACATACTTAGGATGACAAGAACTTACCGGTAACTAAAGTTGAGTAGCATGAGGAGCGGCCCTCGTACTCAAGGGACTTGGGATTTTTAGTTTATAGTCTGTCAAGCATATAACACAGATTAGACCTCACTTTCACCTTAACAACATTAAAGATGCTTATGATAGGGCCAATGAGAGCTCAAAGCTAACAAGTACCATACTTTCAGCATTTGGAAAACTTTCAAAATTATTCAAAACCTTTTTCTTCTACTTGTTGAGTCTCCATATATTCTTTGAGCACCTTCTTGAGAGCATAGTTGTCATTCTTTGTGTTTGTTCCATTACTTGATTATTTGTGTTATGACTTTGATGCTTGTATCTTTGATATCTTTACTTCTAGTCATCACTTGAACTTCAGAGGTGCCTTGGCATTCATAATCAAAGGCAAGCGAGATACCACTCTATCATACCTTTTTATGAGCATTGTAATGTTGCTTATGTTCGTGCTTCATGCTACTTATTATTCTTGAGTTGGAATCTCTTCATAGCTTGCAAAGACTATTAAGTAGACTCAGTTGCATAATCTTTATTATGAATTGTCTAAGTAGTTGATCACATTGCTGAGAATATTTACATCACATGAAGCAAATGTGTTTGTGAAAGTTCTTTTATCGCACTCAGTTTTCAACTGAATTGCTTGAGGACAAGCAATAAGCTAAGCTTGGGGGGAGTTGATACGTCCAAAACGTATCTACTTTCCCGAACACTTTTGCTATTGTTTCTCCTCTATACTTGTGTGATTTGGATACAACTAATGCGAACTGACGCTTTTTCAGCAGAATTGCCTTGGTGTCTACTTTTTGTGTAGATAATCAACTATCAGGAAAAATCCCGGAAAATATGCCAAAAATCCTATTTCACCCGAAGACTCCAGGAGCCAAAATACGAGACGGAGAAGAGCCCTGGGGTGGCCACACCACCTGGTGGCGCGGGCCAGGCCGCGCCAGGGGGTGGTGTGGGCCCCCCAGGCACCCCATCGGCCTCTCTCTTCGCCTATAAGGAGCCTTCTGACCTAAAAACTTTAGGGGGTTCGACGTTTTTCAAGGAGTTCCGCTCCGCCGCCACCACCAGATTCCACGAAACAGCACCAAAAACTCCGTTCTGGCACCATGTCGGGACGGGGAATTGGAGGAGATCATCGCCATCATTATCACCATCGCTTCTCCATCGACCATCCATGTTTCCCCCATCTATGAGTGAGTAATCCCCCGCTGTAGGCTATGGGAATGGTAGGGATTGGATGAGATCGTTCATGTAATGGCATCAGATTGTTAGGGCATGGTGCCTAGTATCTTTTATTAGTGCTTTATGACTTTTTTGCGACTTGTTGTGGTTAATGCTTGTCATTAGGGCCCGAGTGCCATGATTTCAGATCTGAACTTATTATTGATTCATTATGATAGTATTGTTCTTGGTCTTATATGCAAGTTGTATACACACGTTGTTGTCCGGAACCTATGGCCCCGAAGTGACAGAAATCGGGATAACCGGAAGGGAAAGGCTTTGATGTGAGGATCACATGTGTTCACGGAGTGTTAATGCTTTGCTCCGGTGCTCTATTAAAAGGAGCACCTTAATTGCCAGTAGTTCCCTAGAGGCCCCGCTGCAAATGGGCTGGCAGGACAAAAGATGTTGTGCAAGTTCTCATTGCGAGCACCTATGACTATATATGGAACACATGCCTAGGATTGTCTAGTACTTGGGTGCTTTATCTTATTTATCTGCAATTGCCCTATGTTCTGATTGCTATGTGAATTGTCTTGTCCATGCAACGCCCGTCCATCCATCCCTATGCCTACCGCACTCGAATCCCATTGTTTACTACTTTTGTTACTACTGTCGTTGCTTTACTACTGCTGTTACCTTACTATTCCTACTATAAAACTGTTGCTACTGATAAACTGCTGTGAGCAAGATTGTTTCCAGGTGCAGCTGAATTGACAACTCAGTTGTTAAGGCTGATAAATATTCTTTGGCTCCCCTTGTGTCGAATCAATAAATTGGGTTTCACTTCCCTCGAAAATACTGCGATACACCCCCTATACTTGTGGGTCATCACATAACCATATCACAAAGAAACGCCCCCCTGCAAAACAAGTTAGACGCCTCTACTTTATCTTTGCATGTTTTACGTGGCTGAATGGGCTTTCGTACAAGAACCGTTCTTACATACGAACTTTCAGCACAATGATACATTGCAAATGTATCTATAATTTTTGATATTCCATGGTTCGTTTTATCCACTTTCTTGTGTTTTGTCCATACTTTGGAGTACTTATCATATGATTTCTGGGACTAACCTATTAACAAGAGCCACAGTGCCAGCTGCCTATTTTCTGCTGTTTTTGGTTCTAGGAAAGTCAGAAAATGAATATTCTCGGAATTGGACAGGACAAAAGCCAAAGTGCCTATTTTTCCGGAAGTCATCAGATGCCAGAATACGAGACAGAGAAGGGCCAGAGGGCGGCCAGCCTGGCCCGCGCCGGGGGGTGGTGTGGCTAGCCCAGGCACCCCCTCGGCCTCTCCTTCCGCCTATAAGATGCCCTCAGGATGAAAACCCTAAGTGCCCGATCAAAAATCCACGAAAGAGTCTGTAGCCGCTGTCATCTCCATCCCTAGATCAGGAGGGATCTGAAGCTCTTCCCGACACCCTGCCGGAGAGGGGAATTCACCCTGGAGGCCTTCTTCATCACCATGCAAGCCTC
This sequence comes from Avena eriantha, assembly GCA_910589775.1. NCBI lineage: Eukaryota > Viridiplantae > Streptophyta > Magnoliopsida > Poales > Poaceae > Avena > Avena eriantha. The sequence goes on from OU342746.1 coordinate 383,768,456, forward strand.
CGATGTGATGCGTGAGTAGTTCATCCTTGGACTACGGATCCATGTAGTAGCTAGATGGATGGTTCTCCTCCTTTGTGCTTTCATGTCTAGATCTTGTGAGCTCCGCTCATGATCAAGATCATCTATTTGTAATTCTGCATGTTGTGTTTGTGGGGATCCGATGGATATTGAGATGCTATTTCAGATTGATTATTGATTCTATCATGTCTTTGTTATTTGTGATCTTGCATGCTTTCCGTTGTTAGTAGCTATCTTGGCCAAGTAGATGCTAGCAACTCCAAGAGCTATCTATGAAGCATCCTGGTAATCTAGGGAAGTGACAGAAATCTCTAAGGTACTAGATGTGCTGTTGCTACTAGGGAGAAAACAACAATCCTTTATTCATAGAACAATCATATTGTTTACTTTACACGCAGTTCGTAAAGCAATAATCTATTGCTTGCAACTTAATACTAGAGGGGGTTCGGATGATAACCTAAAGGTGGATTATTAGTCATAGATGCAGTTGGATGGAGGTCTATGTATATTGTTGTAATGCCCAATCAAGTCTCAAAGGAGTCAATATGATTAGTATATGCATGTATTGCTTTCTCGATGTTTGTCAATTGCCCCGCTGTAATTTATTCACCCATCATGTTATCTATCTTAAGGAGAGCCACCTCTAGTGAACTATGGATCCCAGTCCTTTTCTTTACATACAATCTATAAACTGTTTACTGCTTTGTGTTTACTTTCTACAAACTTTTACTTCTTTCCATTCGATACGTTTAATCCTTTGCTTTCCGCAAAACACGGTGAGATTGACAACCTCATCGCAAGTTGGGGACAAAGTTCTGTGGTTGTGTTGTGTAGGTCTCCACGTTGCTACTAGCACCGGTAGTGCGCCCTGCCAAGGCTCAGCTAGTAACACCTTTGGGGTGTTTCCTTGCTACTACTGGTTCGATTAAACCTTGGTTTCATAACTGAGGGAAACTTGCTGCTGTGCTCATCATACCTTCCTCTTGGGGTTCCCAACGAGCTCTACATCAACATCGCACCAGCATTTTCCTGGTGTCGTTGCCGGGGAGTCAAGGACATATTCACAAGGGGAGTACCTCATAACCAATATCTTTACTTTGTTATTTTTGTTTTGCTTAGTTTCTTTTTGCTTTGTTTGCTTGTTTTCTTTATTCAAAAACACACACAAAAATTAGTTCCTATCTTGAGTTGCCACTATTTCTAGCCTTGCTCCAGTCACTATGTCACCCGAGGAAATGATTTTCACTTTTAAACAAGGAATTGAGGAAAGTTTTAAAGAAGCTTGGTCTAGAATCTCTGATCTACATGAAAAAACTGAGCCTAAAATGATTCAAAGCTTGTTCCTTAGCAGTTTTTACCTTGGAAGTGCTCTTTGCTATAGATATGCTTTAGATGCCGTTGTGGGACGATATTTCCTCCAATGTAATGAGGATGATGCTATTAATACTATAAAGAAATTGATCCTCACTTACAACTTGCCTAGCCAAACTGATATTTCTTTCACAAAAATATTTGCTAGATTGAACACTCTTGAGACTGGCACTGCTAGCTTAAAAGATTGCTATAATACGCTTAGGGAGCATCACAATTATGTTCCAATAAATTTTGAACCATCAAAGTGGCTCCCTACAGTAAATATTGAGATAAACACTGGAACTTTTCAAGCTCGCTATGATATCATGTCTGAATTTTGTCTTATGCCCAAAGATATTTATAAATCTCTGAATACTTGGGGGCTTACTGAAGGAGGAAAAGAAATATCTCTTGCTAATAATACTACCATATTACCTCTTGGAATAGCTAAAGGAGTGTTTACAAAGATCCTTGGGAAAATGATTTCTACTGATTATCTTGTTATTGAATGTGCAAGAAAAGGACAAATTACACTTGGAAGGTCCCTATTAGAACTCATTGGAGCAACAATAGATGTGAGAAAGGGGACTATGTACCTTTATTCTCCACCAAACAATCATATTTTCCCCAAGGTTAAGAATAAAAGTAAGAGAGGTAAGGGCAAGAAATTTGGTCTTAATGCTTCTTCATTCGAGAACACTTGATTCTTTTTCTTGCTTCTTATGCCTAACTTAAAGGCGTTAAAAAAAAGTACTTATTAGGAGATAACCCAAAAGTTTTAGATGAGTCTTGGAAGTTAATACTTCAGTAATAACCGCTCCTTATCCTTTTTATTTGCTTTTTGTGCCAAGAGTAACCTCTAATGAGAGAGAAGTAATGATTGGGAAAGTTGATGTCCCGAAACAGATTTCTGTGCTTCACCGCAAAAATTCGTGTAAAATCTCTGAACATCTTTTTGAGGCTTGCATTTTTGTGCTTCTGCCCCAGGTTGTTATATAACTTTCGTTAGTTCAACACTTTTTGATTTGAGCAACAGAAGGTCTTCGAAAAAATTCGTCTTTACCTACTGGTCTGTTTTGACAGATTTCTGCCATTTTCTGCATTTGTTTCTTGTTGGTTCCTTTTTGAGTTTTTTTTAGGGAATTGAGCTTTTTGAGGGAAGTGCTACAGTAGATAATGTTCTAATGGAAGTTTATTTGGTGTTAGAACTGAACCTTAAGACTTATTATCTTGAGTGCACTAATGTTGCTAATAAAGATTGTGTGAAGTTTTGTATGAAAGAAAATTTTCAGGTGTATGGAAGGAATGAGTAATGAGATAAAGGATGGAATAAAGATCAAGATTGGGGATGCCACGCGTGTCACCCCAAGAACTATCCAAGAAGTACAAGCGTCAAAGCTTGGGGATCCCCAAGGCATGCCCTTCTTCATCAATAAAAATCCTAGGTTTCGTCCAAACGCTTCATTTTTATTGTTTCATGCACAGTTGTATTTTTCTTAGAGTGTCTTCTTTTTCGTTTTCATTTTCGTTTTGGTTTTTCGTTTTGGTTTTCTTAGTTTGCTGAATAAATTGGTTGGACCCCCTCTTTCATACATTGGTTAGCAAATAGTTTGGTTTGGTTTGGAAAAAAAGTAGGAAAGTTCATGCTTATGTGGTAAAAAGAGCTCGTTTTTGACTGTGGCCTATGCTTTGTCATGCCATGCTTGATATTGTTTTGGATTTATGCTTAGTATTCTTTGCTGTAGCATGACTTGTTATAAACAATTGAGATTGCTTAATGTGCCTTGGATGAATCATGCGTTGTTTTAGCATATTAAAGCACAGTATAGTGGTATTCTCCTTTGATGCTTTATTTGGGTTGACTTGACGCATGCTCACACCATGTTATGACTATCTCAATTCACCATAGCCTTTATGATCCTTTAGTTTTCAACTTGTAGTATCACTTTATGCATTGATCAATGATGTTTTGTCGCTCTGCATGATTATGGCCATTATTGCTCTCTTAGTTTGTCGCTCCCAGTCTTTTGCTAGCCTCCACCACCAAGTATGAGTTCCACTCATGCATCCAACTCCGTAAACCAATTTATTCCAAAGAGTCCACCATACCTACCTACTAGCTTATGCTATTCCAAGTATATTCATGTTTTTGTCTACCTTCCAAATTAAACTTGTTATGAGAAAACTAGTGATTAAGCTCTTATGAACTTTATGGCACACTTTACTTTTCTTGCCCTTAATAAACTTGAACCATTGTGTCGTCTATGTTGTATATGCTTGCACTTATTTGTTGGGAATTAGCAGAACCATGCTTTCATGGGGAACGCTTTCAACATTGCACTTGGTACTTGTACCTAGTTGATATCATTCTCTTTTGTATATGGATGTCGTCAGTGTGAAATGAAAGGGGAGCTTCTAAGTCCATGGAGTTATGTATATGTGTTAGAGAAACGCCTGGGTCGCTGGTCTAATCCATGCTGACATGGTGGAAACCTGCAGCGTAACCATAATGAGCTATCTATGAAGCATTCTTCTTATAAAAAAAGAGTCCTATTGAGAAAAAAGAGAAAAAAAGAGATTATGAAAAGAGGAAAGAGAGAAAAAAGCACCATATTCCCATGGTAAATTGGAAGATTGCTGAGATGCTCGTTGTCTGCTTGCCTTGTCATTTTGATATGGGGATTCTTCCGTATCATCAGGCAAAGGGTACCCCGTTGGCGGTTCTCTATGATACACATGTACTTACGATGACAAGAACTTACCGGTGACTAAACTTGAGTAGCATGAGGAGCGGCCCTCGTATGCAAGGGACATGAGATTTCTAACTTATACTTCGTCAAGCATGTACACCATAGTTTGTTCACTTTAACCTTAATCACCTTCAAGATGCTTATGATAGGGGCAATGAGAGCTGAAAGCTATAAGTACCATAATTTTTGGGAGCTCTTTATGAGACTTGAATCCCTACTTCCTTTTATAAAAAGGCCTTTCTTCCACCATTATATTGAGTCTCCACCTTCTACCTTATGCACCTACTTTGAGAGCATAGTGGCCATTATTAGTTCTATGTGCATTGTCCCAAGACTAGTTGATTGATGCATAACTTGATATTGCTTGTTTTAAACTATTTGAATCTAGTAACTCTTATGAACTTTAAAGGTGTCCTATGCATTTTTATTTGCTACTCTATTGAGGGACAAGCTGAATACTATTATCCTATGTTTTCTTTATGTGAAACAAACAAACGTCTTGCGAACCATTGTTATTCATGAATCTTTTGTTTGTGCCTTTCATGTTGCATCATAGTTTCTTTGTCTTATTGCTAGAACTTTGTCTTTCATGTTATGATTGAAGTACTATGATCCCAGCTTTGAATGTTTTACAAATACTTTGATCAAGTCTTTGATGGTGCATGTCACCTCAAAAATTATTCTTTCTTTTTATCACTTACTTACTCGAGGACGAGCAGGAGTTAAGCTTGGGGATGTTGATAGATTGCAAATATATCCATAATTTTGATGTTCCATGTTTGGTTTTATCCACTTTCTTGTGTTTTGTCCACACTTTGGAGTACTTTTCATATGATTTCTTGAAATAACCTATTAACAAGAGCCACAGTGCTAGCTGCCTGTTTTCTGCTGTTTTTGGTTCTAGGAAAGTCAGAAAATGAATATTCTCAGAATTGTACGGGACAAAAGCCAACGTGCCTATTTTTCCGGAAGTCATCAGATGCTAGAATACGAGACGGAGAAGGGCCAGAGGGCGGCCACACCACCTGGCTGCGCGGCCAGGCCTGGCCTGCGCCAGGGGGTGGTGTGGCCAGCCTAGGCACCCCCTCGGCCTCTCCTTCCGCCTATAAGATGCCCTCGAGACAAAAACCCTAAGTGTTCGATCAAAAATCCACGAAAGAGTCTATATCCGCCGTCATATCCATCCCTAGATCGGGAGGGATATGAAGCTCTTCCCGGCACCCTGCCGGAGAGGGGAATTCACCCTGGAGGCCTTCTTCATTACCATGAAAGCCTCCGGTGTGATGCGTGAGTAGTTCATCCTTGGATTACGGATCCATGTAGAAGCTAGATGGCTATTTCTCCTCTTTTTTGCTTTCATGTCTAGATCTTGTGAGCTCCGTTCATGATCAAGGTCATCTATTTGTAATTCTGCATGCTGTGTTTGCGGGGATCCGATGGATATTGAGATGTTATTTCAGATTGATTATTGATTCTATCATGTCTTTGTTATTTGTGATTTTGCATGCTTTCCGTTGTTAGTAGCTATCTTGGCCAAGTAGATGCTAGCAACTCCAAGAGTTAGTATTTATGCTCGATAGTGGGTTCATGCCTCTAGTAATCTGGGGAAGTGATAGAAATCTCTAAGGCACTAGATGTGTTGTTGCTACTAGGGATAAAACAACAATCCTTTGTTCATAGAACAATCGTATTGTTTACTTTACACACATTACTTAATGCAATTATCTGTTGCTTGCAACTTAATACTAGAAGGGGTGCGGATTATAACCTGAAGGTGGATTATTAGTCATAGATGCAGTTGGATGGCGGTCTATGTATAATGTTGTAATGCCCAATCAAGTCTCAAAGGAGTCAAGATGATTAGTATATGCATGTATTGCTTTCTCGATGTTTGTCAATTGCCCCGCTGTAATTTGTTCACCCAACATGTTATCTATCTTAAGAAGAGCCACCTCTAGTGAACTATGGATCCTGATCCTTTTCTTTACATACAATCTATAAACTGTTTACTGCTTTGTGTTTACTTTCTGCAAACTTTTACTTCTTTCCATTCGATACGTTTAATCCTTTGTTTTCCGCAAAACACGGTGTGATTGACAACCTCATCGCAAGTTGGGGACAAAGTTCTGTGGCTGTGTTGTGCAGGTCTCCACGTTTCTACTAGCTTTGGGGTGTTTCCTTGCTCCTACTGGTTCGATTAAACCTTGGTTTCATAACTGAGGGAAACTTGCTGCTGTGCTCATCATACCTTCCTCTTGGGGTTCCCAACGAGCTCTACATCAACATCGCACCAGCATTTTCCTGGCGCCGACACTGAGCCATCACACAACGCTGATCAAGTAGTTGTCTCTACTACACCCTTTCGGGGCCCTCCGTTGCAAATGGCATACCAACTAATGCGAGAGAGACATACACCCCCCTAAGCCACTTTATACGGTACAAGCCGTATGTCAAGCGTGGACCAGTCTCGCGAATGAATGCGTAAAGTCGGTTGGGGGCCGCTTCATCAAGCATTACTGCGGTATACACAAGTACACGTGGGAGGGTAACAACTAAAAGATCAATGCCCACACACTACATCTCGTGTGTTCTACCCGTACTAGCATTACTACGCATAGATCTAGCTCTGATACCACTGTAGGGGTTTCGCGTATGAAAACAATAAAATTTTATTCTACGCCCTGAACCCCTGAAGCTACCAGGACCTATCTATTAGTAATACAGTAACGGGAGGGGCTTTTCGCGAACTTACCCTTGAAGACCGAAAAGCGTTGTCAACGCTCAGGAGAGCGTGGTTGATGTAGACGAGCCGAAGTTGACCTCAAGGTCGTGATGAAGTCCTTGCGCTCCTTCGCTCCAACGACTCGAGTGCCTCAAGTGCGACACCTCGCGGGGAGTTACACACGTCCGGTGCCTGACGATGACTCCCGCTTCCCCGATCCAGCAGCAGTTGCGGAAGTAGAGCTCCCGGATCCAAATCCCGCAGTGCGACGACGCTCCGTGGTGAAGATGTCTCTCGCTCGCACAGTCCAGACTTGGGACCACGGTCACGAGAGAGAGAGAGAGAGAGAGAGAGAGAGAGAGAGAGAGAGAGAGAGAGAGAGAGAGGAGAGAGAAAATATCAACTGGAGGTCCTCCCAAAAGTGAGAAGACCTTTATTGATTATTGGTGTGTTTTATTTGGCCAAATACCCCCACTATATATAGGGGGAGGGGAGGTACTACCTCCCTCAAAGTCCCGGGGTGGGACTAAAGGAGAGGAGCAGGGAGGGGTGGCCGCTGGCCACCCTAGTGGGCCCCTGATGACCCAAAGTATAGGGGGTGTATCGCAGTATTTTCGAGGGAAGTGAAACCCAATTTATTGATTCGACACAAGGGGAGCCAAAGAATATTTATAACCCTTAACAACGGAGTTGTCAATTCAGCTGCACCTAGAAACAATCTTGCTCACATCAGTTTACCAGTAGCAACAGTTTTGTAGTAGGAATAGCAAAGTAACAGAAGTAGTAAAGCAAAGACAGTAGTAACAAAAGCAGTAAACAGTGGGATTCGAGTGCGGTAGGCATAGGGATGGATGGACGGGCATTGCATGGACAAGACAATTCACATAGCAATCAGAACATAGGGCAATTGCAGATAAATAAGATAAAGCACCCAAGTACTAGACAATCCTAGGCATGTGTTCCATATATAGTCATACATGCTCGCAATGAGAACTTGCACAACATTTTTTGTCCTGCCAGCCCATTTGCAGCGGGGCCTCTAGGGAACTACTGGCAATTAAGGTTCTCCTTTTAATAGAGCACCGGAGCAAAGCATTAACACCCCGTGAACACATGTGATCCTCACATCAAAGCCATTCCCTTCCGATTATCCCGATTTCTGTCACTTCGGGGCCATAGGTTCCGGACAATAACGTGTGTATACAACTTGTAGATAAGACCAAGAACAATACTATCATAATGAATCAATAATAAGTTCAAATCTGAAATCATGGCACTCGGGCCCTAGTGACAAGCATTAAGCACAACAAGTCGCAACAAAGTCATAAAGCAATAATAAAAGATACTAGGCACCATGCCCTAACAATCTGATGCCATTACATGAACGATCTCATCCAATCCCTACCATCCCCATAGCCTACAGTGGGGGATTACTCACTCATAGATGGGGGAAACATGGATGGTCGATAGAGAAGTAATGGTGATGATGATGGCGATGATCTCCTCCAATTCCCCGTCCCGGCAGGGTGCCAGAACGGAGTTTCTGGTGCTGTTTCGTGGAATCTGGTGGTGGTGGCGGAGCGGAACTCCTTCTGGAAAAACGTCAAACCCCCCGAAATTTTTAGGTTAGAAGGCTCCTTATAGGCGAAGAGAGAGGCCGAGGGGGTGCCTGGGGGGCCCCACACCACCCCCTAGCGTGGCCTGGCCTGGCCCGCGCCACCAGGTGGTGTGGCCACCCCCTGGCTCTTCTCCGTCTCGTATTCTGGCTCCTGGAGTCTTGGAGTGAAATAGGATTTTTGGATATTTTCCGAGATTTTTCCTGATAGTTGATTTTCTGCACAAAAAGTAGACACCAAGGCAATTCTGCTGAAAACAGTGTCAGTCCGCATTAGTTGCATCCAAATCACACAAGTATAGAGGAGAAACAATAGCAAAAGTGTTCGGGAAAGTAGATACATTTTGGACGTATCAACTCCCCAAGCTTAGCTTATTGCTTGTCCTCAAGCAATTCAGTTGAAAACTGAGTGCGATAAAAGAACTTTCACGAACACATTTGCTTCATAAGATGTAAATATTCTCAGCAATGTGATCAACTACTTAGACAGGTCATAATAAAGAGTATGCCACTGAGTCTACTTAATAGTCATTGCAAGCTATGAAGAGATCCCAACTCAATAATAATAAGTAGCATGAAGCATAAACATAAGCAACATTACAATGCTCATAGAAAGGTATGATAGAGTGGTATCTCGCTTGCCTTTGATTATGAATGCCAAGGCGCCTATGAAGTTCAAGTGATGACTAGAAGTAAAGATATCAAGGGTACAAGCATTAAAGTCATAACACAAATAATCAAGTAATGGAACAAACACAAAGAATGACAACTATGCTCTCAAGAAAGTGCTCAAAGAATATGTGGAGACTCAACAAGTAGAAGAAAAGGTTTTGAATAATTTTAAAGGCTTCCAAATGCTGAAAGTATGGTACTCATTAGCTTTGAGCTCTCATTGCCCCTATCATAAGCATCTTTAAAGTGGTTAAGGTGAAAGTGAGGTCCAATCTGAGTTATATGCTTGACAGACTATAAACTGAAAATCCCAAGTCCCTTGAGTACGAGGGCCGCTCCTCATGCTACTCAACTTTAGTTACCGGTAAGTTCTTGTCATCGTAAGTATGTGCGTATCATTGAGAACCGCCAACGGGGTACCCCTTGCCTGATGATACGAAAGAATCCCCATATCAAAATGACAAGGCAAGCAGGCAATGAGTATCTCAGCAATCTTCTTATTTACCATGGGAAAATGGTGCTTTTTTCTCTTTCCTCTTTTCATAAAACTCCTTTTTTTCCTTTTTCTCAATAGCTATCTCTCTCTTTTTTTATAAGAAGAATGCTTCATAGATATCATTATGGTTACGCTGCAGGTTTCCACCATGTCAGCATGGATTAGACCAGTGGCCCAGGCGTTTCTCTAACACACATACATAACTCCATGGACTTACAAGCTCCCATTTTATTTCACACCGACGACATCCGCAAACAAAAGAGCAAGGTATCAACTGGGTATATATTTACAAGTGTTGAAAGCGTTCCTCGTGATAGCACGGTTCTGCTAATCCCTAGCCTATAATTTGCAAGCATATAACTTTCATGGAGAGTTCACAATGGTTCGGGTTTATTAAGTGCAGGAAATAAAGTGTGCCATCAAGTTCGTGAGAGCTTTACTAACTAATTTTCCCATATCAAGCAAACATTTTATTCGGAAGAAAACAAGGCATATTGAATATGCACGGGAGTAGCAAATGATGCTAATAGGTAGGTATGGTGGACACTTTGGCAATATTTGGTTTAGGGAGTTGGAAACATGAGTAAAACACTCAGTGTCTCATACACTATGGGGATGGTGAGAAGAGATATATTTTACATGCCAGAGGGGCTATAATTGGAAGTGAAGGCTAGCAATAGTAAGGGAGCGACAAACGAGAGAGCAATAGCTGTCATTATCATGCTTGCAACAAAACAAGACTACTCATGGCATGAAAGTGGTTCAAGATCCTCAAGGCAAAATAATTCATCGAGGCTTAACTGATTATTACAGTCATGTGCATGCATGAGCATGTGCCAAGTCAATCAAATGAAACATTCAAAGGAGGATACCACAGTGTCATACCAATTTATGAATAGAGTAATGCAAGAAAACATTCATGAGACATGCTACAAACTATTAGCGAGCTGGAGCTAATCATAAGAAAGCAAGAACTAAGCACATACAGTCTACATGAACGGACTAAGCACGCCCACAGTGATGAGTTTATGTACAAAAATGAAAACAAATAGAGTTCGTTACCAGCCTCTTACCACGCCTCAAGTTGTCATTGATCCTCATTATTGCTCTTCACTTGTGTGGCTTGAATAATATAATGAAACCAATATCCACTGAGGACTGCCGAACCCTGAAGCAAACTCGCAAAAACCAAAGAAGAACGATAAATATTTTTGGTGTTTTCGATTTTTAAACAAGAACCAAAAGAGAGAAACAAGCAAAGCAAAATCTTTTTGGGTTTTTCGAATAGTTCGAACAAAGCAAAAAGGGAAAAACAAACCAAGGCAAAAAGAAGAAGCAAACCAAAGAGAAACAACATAAATATTTTTGGTCTTTTTGTGTTTTTAGAAAGCAAAAGCAAAGAAGAACGAAAACTAAAAAGAGAACGAAAACATGAATATACAAAGTACCGATGAAACATGATATGAGGATGAGTGTGGTGTCAGCGTAACTCCCCCCAAGCTTAGGCTTTTGGCCTAAGTGGGTATCAATCCCAAGCTGGCCAGGATGAAGTATCACCATGGTACGACGAGGAGGTACCCTCGTCCTGGTGCGAGCTCGAGTACGTCCCTCCGTAATGCGCGGAGTAATCATAGGAGGGCACATCCTCCTGGTGCTGCTCGTGGAAACCTAGCAAGCGAAGCTGCTCCTCCACCTCCTCCTTGGAGCGCGACCATGGTCTCCTGCGAACACTAAACAAAGCAGGTTGTGGCAAAAGGATCTCCCTTTCATCCCCGTCAGTGAAAAGCATCCTATATACTAGATTGTTCAAATCAGAGGTAGCAGTGACAAAGTGATGAGTTTTCATGGCAACAAGGTCAAGCCTCTGTGGTGCCAGCATAGCATCACCGGGATCTACTGAAAGACCTAATGCATTGACCATGCACGATGCAATGATGCCCCCATAGATAGGCCCCCTAGCAGCTAAGCGGCGAGCAATAAGCGAGCCAAGATTGTACCGAGTATCATTGTTAAGCGCAGCAGCTAGGAAAGTTAAATGATAGTTGGAGATATTACTAGTGTTCTCCCTACCCAATACACTAGTATCAAGATAATATGCAAAGTATCTAAGAGTAGGGAGTTGGATATTTCTTATCTTTCCGCGTTGCACCACGCGGTCATCATCATTGGTCACCCCTCAGTAAAGCTCCAACAAATCAGCGGGTCACCCTTGAATTTTCTTCATGGTCCCTGTCATACGCACACCTACAATACTGCAAAATCTCTCCAAAGGCATGGTGAAGGGCAGATCATAGATTTTAAAAGAGATAGTAGATTGATAGGGTGTGTTAGTAAACGTGAAGCTCTCAATAAAAGTTTTGGTGAGCATAGCGTATTGTGCGCTCTCATCCTGCATATATGAGGTCAAACCAACCCTCTCAATCAGTAGCAAGAAATCATCAAGAATACCTGCAGCTTGCAAGAAAGTAAAACAAGGAAAAGAGGATGGGTGAGCATCCCCATCATCCCTTTCATTGCCAATACGGGTTGCAATGAGGTCTTCATTGTATGATGGCCTAGCTTGAGAGGCTGTTCTTGAGGGCCTCGACCTCCTAGGTGCGTCACTCTCAAATATCTCTCCAAAAGTATGATTGTTCAAGCTTGGTATTCTGAAATTTAAACACCTATTAAACAAGTGATTGTAAAGTAAATATAATGAAGGATTCTACTCATAGGGACTTGCAAGAGGCCTAAACATGCATCAAAACTATATCTCTAAGCATCAAACAAGCTTACAAGCCCTCATAACCAGTCACCTACAGCAGCAAAATACTTAACATATAATCCACTAAACACAAATCTACTTGGACAAGGGGAGGAGTCACATACCAGGGAACAAATGCTCCAAATTTCAGCAAGAAAGATGGGCTGAGCAAGGAGATCAAAAAAATCGAGAGCAAGCACAGCAAGAACGCGATTTTGAGCTACGAACTGGAGCTTACTCGGGAGAGAGAAGAAAGTGGCAGGTGAGAGAGGTAGTGGGGGGGCAGGGGTGGCCCACACCAGGGCATGGCGCCACCCAAGGCTGGCCGCGCCACCATGTGGTGTGCCTGCCTGGTGGGCCCCCCTGGTACCTACCAGGTACTCCCTGCCCCTTTTTTCATGTAAAAATTTAATATGAATTTTCTGGAATTTTTCGAGACACATTATTTTTGGGCATATTTCAGAAATAGAAGAATGATTTTTCTGACAGACAGATTTGTTTTCTTTTGGAAACATGATGCAAGGACAAAACAAGGCTAGAACTACAGAAGTTCTAACATGCAAGCAACTAACAACAAAAATAAAACTAAACGAAAGCAAAAACTAAAATGCAAAGGATAGAATTAAACGGAGATAATCATAATGAAAACATTGTTTTGTTAAATGGAATCCTTTTGTTAGCAAGGTTGATCAAGTCTTGCTACCAAAACAATTGCATATGAGACAAAACTTTGTACTCCACTAATGATTATGTTACCTTAACCTTGATAGCAATGGTCCCAATCATAATAGTTTCAAATTTTCCTCTTGGTATGGGACAATATATCTCTCCAACTTGAATGCCTTCAACATGTTCAATTGAATTCAAACTATAAGTCCTTTCAATCTTCTTGGGGAAATAGACAGTATGTTCCTTGTCATTAACATTGAAGGTCACATTTCCTTGATTACAATTGATAACAGCTCCTGCAGTATTAAGAAAAGGTCTCCCAAGAATAATAGACATATTATCATCTTCAGGCATTTCAAGCACAACAAAATCAGTTAGTATCAAGCAATTATGAGCCACCTGAACATGTACATCCTCACATATACCCACAGGAATAGCGGTAGATTTATCAGCTATTTGCAAAGATATATCAGTTGGTATCAATTTTTCAAGTTGAAGCCTCTTATAGAGAGAGAAAGGCATAACACTAACTCCAGCTCCCAAATCACGCAAAGTAGTTCTAACATAACTGTTCTTAATAGAACAGGGGATAGTTGGAATCCCGGGGTCTCCAAGTTTCTTAGGAACCTTACCATTGAAGGAATAATTAGCAAGCAAGGTAGAAATTTCTTCATTAGGGATCTTCCTTTTATTCGAGACAGTGTCCTTCATATACTTTGAGTAAGGAGGCAATTTAATAGCATCAGTCAAAGGAATTTGCAAGAATAAAGGCTTCATCCACTCACAAAACTTATTATAGTGTTCATCTTCCTTTGACTTGTGTTTCTTATCAGGGAAAGGCATAGGTTTTTGGACCCAAGGTTCTCTTTCACTACCATGTTTCTTAGCAATAAAATCTTCTTTGGTGTATTTAGTATTCTTAGTGTGGTTTTCAAGTTCTTCTTCAACTTTTTCTTCATTAGGTACTTCATTTTCTTCATTACCACTTTCAGTTTCAGCATCAGAAATAGATATACTATTAGGATCTATAGCAGGTTCAGAGGGTTGTACAACAGTTTTATGTTTCTTTTTTCCTTTTCTTACGAGTAGAACCACTATTTTCAGCTTGTTGAGAATCCTGCTCAATTATTTTGGGATGCCCCTCAGGATATAGAGGATCCTGGGTAGCAGCTCCACTTCTAGTTCTAATTTCATAAGCATGTTTTTCTTTAGCAGCATTAACTAGCAAGTCGTTTTGCACTTTAACGAGTTGATCTATTTGAGTTTGAACCATTTGAAAGTGTTTAATAATCATTTTAACATCATTAGAGGTTCTTTCCACAATATCTTTCAACTCAACAATAGCTCTAGTGTTTTCCATTAGATGATTTTGCACCCTTTTATTAAAGTTATCTTGCTTAACAATAAAGATATCAAATTCTTCTAAGCATTGATCAGGAGGTTTCGAGTAAGGGATATCACCTTCATCAAAGTGTTGGAGAGAGTGTACCTCAATAGTGGATGAGTAGGAAATAGGCTTACATAATTCTTCTATAGGAGGTAAATTCTTGACATCTGCAGCTTTAATTCCCTTCTCCTTAAGACATTTCTTAGTTTCCTTCATCACTTCATCATTTAATTCAATAACTCCCCTCTTCTTTGATGTTGGGATAGGCACATGAATAGATGGTTCAGGTACAATTACTTCAGGTATAGCTTGTTTAGGAGGAGTCCAATCTTCATAATTCTTGCTTATTTTAGCCATTAATTCCTCAGCTTCCTTTGGAGTTCTATTCCTGAAAACACAATCAGCACAACTATCTAGGTATGTCCTAGATTCTTCGGTTAGTCCATTATAAAATATATCAAGAATCTCATTCTTAGGTAATGGACTTCTAGCCTGTGCATGAATGAAAGCACAAAACCTTGCCCAAGATTCGGGCAATACCTCTTTTTCTCCCTGTTTAAAATCAAAAAGTTCCTGCAAAATAGCATGTCTAGCACTGGGAGGAAAATATTTCTGCAGGAAAGTACTAATCAAGCACTCAAGGCTATCAATAGATGTAGGAGGTAAATTACTAAACCAAGTTTTAGCTTCTCCTTTTAGTGAAAAGGGGAAAATCTTAGCAACAAAGTAAGTACGCATCTTAGTATCATCAGAAAACAAGCCACTCATGGTAGAAAGTTCATTCATATGTGCTACCGCACTTTCATTCTTAGTCCCACAAAAAGGTTCTTTCTCGATAATAGCTATGTAAGATAGATCGAGAGAGAAATCATAATCTTCATCTATAATGTTTATGGGAGAAGCAGCAAACTTAGCAGCAGGATATAATTTGGGTCTAATAGTACGCCTCTCAAGGAGACTCTTAGCAGCGCTCCTATCATGGGTGTTCTTACATTCTTTAATAAACTCATCGGTCATCTCAACATAACCATCTTCAATATCATAACTCTCACTAGACTCAGGTGAACTAATAGGTGTGGTAGTGTCTTCATTAGGAGTTTCGGTATTTCCATCTATAGTTCTAGCAATCGTAGCGTCTAGGAATGGACCTAATGAACCACTCTTATCAAGTACAGTAGAAGCAACATCATAAGCATCAGAAGTTTCAGATTCAACAGTAGTAGCAGTGTGTGTAGCATGTGTATGTGGCGGTGTAAGGAACTTACTCAAAACAAATGGTGAATCAAGAGCAGCAGAGGTGTTTAGAACCGTATCTCTTCTTGTAGTGGATGGTAAAATAGGAACCTTATCATCACGAGACTTACCCATGATGGATGGATAGCAGCGAACAATAGAGAATCCAAGTGAACTTGATAAATAAAGCTATGCTCCCGGGCAACGGCGCCAGCAAATAGTCTTGATGACCCACAAGTATAGGGGGTGTATCGCAGTATTTTCGAGGGAAGTGAAACCCAATTTATTGATTCGACACTAGGGGAGCCAAAGAATATTTATAAGCCTTAACAACGAAGTTGTCAATTCAGCTGCACCTAGAAACAATCTTGCTCATAGTAGTTTATCAGTAGCAATAGTTTTGTAGTAGGAATAGCAAAGTAACAACAGTAGTAAAGCAAAGACAATAGTAACAAAAGCAGTAAACAGTGGGATTCGAGTGCGGTAGGCATAGGGATGGATGGACGGGCGTTTCATGGACAAGACAATTCACATAGCAATCAGAACATAGGGAAATTGCAGATAAATAAGATAAAGCACCCAAGTACTAGACAATCCTAGGCATGTGTTCCATATATAGTCATACGTGCTCGCAATGAGAACTTGCACAACATCTTTTGTCCTGCTAGCCCGTTTGCAGCGGGGCCTCTAGGGACCTACTAGCAATTAAGGTGCTCCTTTTAATAGAGCACCGGAGCAAAGCATTAACACTCCGTGAACACATGTGATCCTCACATCAAAGCCATTCCCTTCCGGTTCCGGACAATAACGTGTGTATACAACTTCGAGGCCATAGGTTCCGGACAATAACGTGTGTATACAACTTGTAGATAAGACCAAGAACAATACTATCATAATGAATCAATAATAAGTTCAGATCTGAAATCATGGCACTCGGGCCCTAGTGACAAGCATTAAGCACGACAAGTCGCAACAAAGTCATAAAGCACTAATAAAACATACTAGGCACCCTGCCCTAACAATCCGATGCCATTACATGAACGATCTCATCCAATCCCTACCATCTCCATAGCCTACAGCGGGGGATTACTCACTCATAGATGGGGGAAACATGGATGTTCGATGGAGAAGTGATGGTGATGATGATGGCGATGATCTCCTCCAATTCCCCGTCCCGGTAGGGTGCCAGAACGGAGTTTCTAGTGCTGTTTCGTGGAATCTGGTGGTGGTGGCGGAGCGGAACTCCTTCTGGAAAAACGTCGAACCCCCCGAAGTTTTTAGGTCAGAAGGCTCCTTATAGGCGAAGAGAGAGGCCGAGGGGGTGCTTGGGGGCCCACACCACCCCCTGGCGCGGCCTGGCCTGGCCCGCGCCACCAGGTGGTGTGGCCACCCCTGGCTCTTCTCCGTCTTGTAATCTGGCTCCTGGAGTCTTCAGGTGAAATAGGATTTTTGGCATATTTTCCGGAATTTTTCTTGATAGTTGATTTTCTGCACAAAAAGTAGACACCAAGGCAATTTTGCTGAAAACAAGGTCAGTCCGCATTAGTTGCATCCAAATCACACAAGTATAGAGGAGAAACAATAGCAAAAGTGTTCGGGAAAGTAGATACGTTTTGTACGTATCGGCCCCGCGCGGGGGGTAGGCCCAGCCGGCCAGCCCCCTTGCCCCTTCTCCCTCTCTCCTTTCCCTAATGGGCCCTCTCCCTCGAGAAATTGGCCCATTAAGCCTTTGACCATTTAAAATTGATTTTCTTTTTATTCAATAATTATGAATAAATGATTAAATCAACATTTCACATTCATTCACATATTATTCAATCTCCGTGGCTATGGAACAACTTCCACCTCCACTCCGTACATCCTCCGGACTTACCGGAACCCTTCCGGTTTTCTCTCTACTATTCTTCGGCGATTCCGCCGATCCCATAAACACTCTCTAAGCATCATCAAACCCTCAAGCGTGATACCCCACAGTTCAGGAACACTCCAGACATGGTCGGGACACTCCTGCACCAATGATCGACAGAGGGACCTGGATGGCCATGTGACCCCTGTGCGTTCCACGAAGATCTTTCGTCATTTGAACCGGGACAGTCGTGTCTTATTTCCTTTGTCACTCGATACTTGCATTGCCCGAGATCTGATCAATGACATCACCATGTCGTGTTCAATCTTGTTGCTGAACAACGCTACTTGACTCGTTCCGACAAGTGATATCCCCGTGATCAAATCACATGTTGCGCAACTATTGGATATAACTTCTCCGAGAAGGCCCTTGAGTATCTTCCCGTCACATGGACGGATAGATCCCGCTCTTGACATATATTGCCTCAACGGTTTCCTCCGAGTACCTGAACACACCTTTATAACCACTGTATTACCAAGTGGCGATTGATGCTATCAAAGCACTCTCGAGAGACAGTTATTGATATAGCCTCATGGTCTAAGGAATAGTCTACGAGGATCCATTTCTAATCATCGTAACTTGAACTTCGTGACATGATTGGGTCACGATGTTTAGGTTGGGTATTGGTTCATCATCTCATTCTCTGAATGAGATGACCTCATTTCCAACTGGCATAAATGCCACATGATCAGGAAACTTGATCATCTGTTGACCAATGAACCAGTGACTAGAGTTTCACTGGGAACCCCTGGTTGTTTGTATATCACACGTGTATTGATGTTTCCACTCAATACAGTTATAACATGATATAAAACTTAATCATAAACTATATGAAATATGATAATAGTCCTTACTACTATTTGTCTCTAGGGCATATTTCCAACACTTGGCATCCAATTTGAAAGCACGATGTGTTCTTTTCGCCATAGAGTGGTCATATATTTTTGCTTCTCCCAGTTCAGTCACATCCCCTTCACCTGCAGGGTAGTCAAGCTTGAGATGCACGAATCCATCCATAACTTCATCCACCCCAATAATAGTGTAGCCCTGTGGAACCGGACAACAATGGTAAGTTGGTACCGGTCCAATTAATGGTAAGGCATAGCCTACCGCCACCTTCATGGTTATGTTGACAACTTTTACATGTAGCTCACAATGTGTCATGTCCGTGATATCATCCATTGGGTAGCGAAGAGGAGCCATTGCCGGTGCATCATCATCATCGGGGAGCTCCGTGGAAGCCACATTGCTTTTTTGATTAGTGGATGGGCCGGTAGCATCGAAGGCAGCTTTGTCTACCATGTGACGCTTAGATGGGTCGGTAGCTTCCTGGCTAAGTACATCAAGTTAATCCTGATGCTGCTTTAATTGTTCTTCTATGTTGCGCATCTGGTCTGCCTGCTTCATTACTTCAATTTCCTTCTTTTCATTTCTCCTCTGACGGCTTCTATCGGGATATTTATTCCTGTGGTCGGAAAACCCAAGTTTCCATGGTTTGGAGTTTTCCGCGCCTCGTGTTCATCCCTCGTGTTTAGGGTTCCCAAGGGATAGTTCGATCTCGTCATTCTCTCTATTGGGAATGAACGCCCCATCTTCAACAACCTTTACTGCATTTCTAATCTCTTTGATGGGTATGAGAGTTTCTTTATGTCTTATGTTATATATGCACTTTCCTTTTGAGTCCAACATGCCCCCATGTCCGTAAAACCAATTCCTTACCCATTCAATCCAATTGTATGGCTCTGGAGTGATCCCTTTAGCAAGCAGGCCGGACTCGAGTTTCTCCCACTTAGGCTTGCTAGCCTTGTAGCCACCTTGCCCCATAGTATGGTGATGCTGCTTTTTAGCAGCATTTTGCTTATTCGTTTCAGACCTTTTCTTAGCTGGTGCCGATGTCTTGTATGCCACAAAATCAGCCCAGTAGTCTTTTAGCTTCTCAAACGCTTCAGTGAATTTCAGAGTCTTCTTTTTCATGACATAGTCAAGGTGCAATCTTTTCTTCCAGATGTTGAATTGCTGGGCCATCTTCTTAAGAGCCCACTCCTTAACTTTTTCCTCCATGTGTTTCTTTAGTTCCTTCTGAGTTGGAATCTCCTCATCTGGATCGAACTCATCTGGATCCACCTCTAGCGTCGGTAGGGTGAAATTAACCATGAGCTTTTTCCAAAGCATATCTTTGGCTGTCACTGATATATAGAGCTTCCAGATCCTTTGACCTATTCCATTCTCTGACGGTGATTGGGATGTAGTCCCTAACAATAACTCCGCATTGTCTTACTTTTTTTGCAGCATCAATGGGAGCCTTTGGAGCACCGTCTAAAGCGACTTCTTTGATCCTGTACCTTTCATGGTCTCCCAATTTTCTAGTTAGGCCTCGTTTATTCTTTGCAGAATATTTGCTCGATTCGGAGGGCTAAAAGAAGAAAGAGTGTTAATATATGTATATACACGACGAAGGCTTAATTAAATAATATATATATGCACCTCACCGAGAGAGAGGGGCGTGTGTATCTGATGTCTCATGTCCTCCTTGTTGGACCCTCGTAGCCTTTATATATGGGAGGCTAGGTCTCAAGTACCAATACGAGTAGGTTACAAGTTGGTGTTTATATCTAGTCTAGTCTTGGATATTCCTTGTCTTGTATGCTTAGACTCAGTGTCCTTATAGGCTTCGTATCAGACGAACCGTCATGGGCTTTATGGATTTGGTACATCTTCAAGTGAGCCTTCTGTCAAACCACACCGTATATACCAACAATGGCCACCCGAAGGGTCATGCCCATGTCAGGTGCGTCAAGTCCTAGTCGCGATCCCATCGGGCGCATCGGCGAACTAATTTGAACAAGTCGAAATACACACAAATTTGGCGAAATTCAGTCAAAACTTACATATATTAGGGGGAATTTGGCATACATAGGTAAGTTCGACGATGTTTTAACTAAAAAACATATAAAAACAGTAGAATCCGTCTAGATCATGCCTAGGTGGCGGTAGAACTCCTCCTGGTAGTCGCCACCATCATCCTCGTTACTCCGTGGCTCATTCTTCGGGGTGAGGCTACTGCATCCCTTCTAGGCATAGTCGCGGCACTGTGACTGTCTCAGCCTGGCCTCATTCTCGTCGGTGCGTCGAGGATGACGATGCCGCGCGCACGGTGTTGACGGGTGGCACGCTCCAGAAGTCGGCGTTGGCGTCGGCCTCCTCCCGCTCGAACTCTGCCCACGACCAGGCTAACGTGTCGGGGAGGGACATCGGCGGGACATAACACCATCTTGAGGCCGTAGCATCCGTCGGGGTCGTCCGGTGCCTACAGATTGAGGGCCATCTGTACATAGTCGCTCGGTGGCGACTACTCCAGCGAGGGATCCTTCTTCAATCGGACCATGTGGAGGTGGTCGCGTGGTGCTGATGGCCCGCTGCTGCTGCCGTGTGAACACGTGCGTGGAGTCAACGGTGGTTTGGGCTTCAACGAGATGAGCTCGACAGGGTGAAGCGCGTCACGGTGGAGGGCATCACTGAGTCAGAGGAGCGCGAGGCCGACGCTGATGAAGAATTCGAAGGCCCTGCCATCCTCATCGATAGCCAGGAGCTACCACGGCGTGGGAGAGGGAGGCCGGTGTAACTACCTCGGTGAATTACGCTCTTAGTTACATGCCTGGATGAACGAAAGTGGTTAAAATAGTACGGTGGGGCCCAGGGCCACTCACGGTAGACCTTTCGGCCGTCCTAACCACTTTCAGAACATCGGGACAAGAACGAGCGGCGTAATCGGCAGGCAAAGGGATCAACTACATACACAAATGAGTATGTATGCAAGCCACATACAACAGTCCTCAGAGCCATTCCATCTAAAAGAAATAGAAATATAGCAATGCCATACGACAAGATTCAAATATCCTAGATAGAGATAATAATTTAGGATAGCTCCTCATACAACAAACATTAGAGTATCAGGCGGAAGCGGAAAACAAGATCTGAGTACGGATAAGAAGCAAATCGGCATAAGATGCCCCATAAATAAACACATCCCGCCCACAGATTTCACGGATCCCCGTTCCCGGAATCTCTACACCGAATGATCGTTGCCAACATCATCTATCTCCTCCACCCAGTATCCATCTTGCGGGTACACCTGTTCATCTGAATCAAACAATTTATCGTGTGAGACCCTAGGGGTACTCAGCAAGTCTTTATGCCGCTAAAGGGGACACAACCTGGGGTGACGCAATTGCAGCAAAAGATAATATCTAGCAATTCTATAGATACTCGCTAACCATCCGCCTAACCAATGATAGACGGATGTCCGTGAATTAAGAACAAAAGTTATAACAGTATAATTAACAGATCCATCCTCCTCCTCGCTTACCAACGAGGAAGCGGACGAACAACCCCCATCACCCGTTGGCAGTTTTATTAACCATTCCATGAGTATTGCACTATTTACTAGTCAAGTTCTTAGTCAAATTAAAAGCGATACTTTAGTTATACTTGTCTATGATCGAGAAACGGTGCTCCAAGTCGTCCATAACCGCGGACACGGCTTTCAGAAAGATTTACCCTGCAGGGGTGCACGAATAGCAACACACACTCGATCAACCTCGGAAAAAACAAATCAAAACCCAACGAGGCATTCACGACAAAGCAATCACAGGATTCAGAAATATTTCAGGGGGCCACCCCATTAAGCTACCCGCAACGAAGTTGGCCGGCTCCAAGACGGACCCAAGGTTTGTGTGGACGGCGGTAAACGACTGGGAACCCGAAAATGTGACTGGGCTTGTCGATACAGCGAAAATATGTCACGATCCAAAACAGTACAGGTGCTCCTCGCACAATCTTAAATAAAGCAGTAACATGGCATAAGTACAGGATAGTAATAAAGCCCCAAACTAATCGTGGCCCCAAGAAATAAGAATGAATCAAGCTCTGGCTCAGGGGGGTCCATAAGGCTTCCCGGATGTGGATAGTGCGAATAAACAAGGAACAGGAATCAAGTACTCGGGGTACTACGGGACACAAGTGAGCATGAAAAACCAAATAGCAGATATTGCTCACCGGTGCCTCTTTCATTAGTTATCCCATTACTACTCAGGTTATGTTGTTTAGGTACCTCATTATCCATCAGACACTCACATACCCTACACATGCTTTTCTACGACTCGCATGGCTCAAACAACTCCTGTAGTAATGGCTCATGGGATGGCGGAACAGGCTCGGTGGGGTTTAAAAGTAAAGGCTATGCAGTACTTGGGATTCAATTTGATGCAATCGTGACTCAATGATGCAAGAATAAGACAGAGGCAATAGGTACTATATGTATGCAAGCATGTGGTAGTGCTTGCCTGGCAGCTCAGTTGAAGCGAGAGATGGATCTGGGTAGTACTCCTGTGATTCCTGGTAATTCTCCTGCTGGGCGTCTATTCGAAGAAGAACCAAACAAACAAGGGCCAACATAAATAAAGTGCACAAACATATGAATTAAAATGCGACAAGCAAACAAGCATGCCATGATGAATGATGCACAATTTACATGGCATTAAAGTAGCATGGCAAAGGTGAGGTGTGGATACAAGAATAAAGCATTTTATTATTTATTTAACCAAGTTTTATTGTCATAAACAGTTCAGATTTTTAATAATAACATGAGGCATGCTTCAAATCAGAACAAGGACTGCATAGATAGAACGGGCTCGTCGTGCTGATCGATTTAGACATATTATTTGTCAAATTTGGAGTTGTAGAATTAAAGTTATTAATTTATTAGGAAAAGGGGCATTTTATTGTAATTTTAATCATCTCGAAATTTGAAAGTGCTCAAACAATATTTTGAATGTCATATTTGAATTCCTCATATTTTTCTGATTCAAAAACATATATCATTTGTATCAATTGGATTTGTATTTTAAAAGTTGTTTAAATCTGATTTGAATTTGAATTTAAACAATTTTTGGAAAATTTATTTAAAAACAGAAAACAGAAAAACGTTTTACACTTAGGCCAACCTAGCTACAGTCACAGACAGGTGGGCCAACTGCTGACGGGGCACACGCGCGCGGAAAACTCTTTTCTACCGCGGGCTTAGCTAGCCACTGAGGCTGACTGGTGGGCCATCGACTAGAGGCCCACGTGACAGCGGCTGGACCTGCAGGGGCTGACAAGTGGGGCATGCTGGACCGCGGGTTAGGGGTGAAGAAAGGACGGGTGCCTTTTTCCAAAAAGGGCACGGCGGCTGGCAGGTGGGGTAGGCTGGACCGCGGGTTGATCGCGAGATAAAAAGGGGGGCTAAATACAAGATTACCACGGCCCGTACTATTGCTCTTCCTTCTCAGAACTAAGCGTCAGATTCGTGTTGGAACGCACGGCGCGGCACGGGGGATCGAACCCGCGTCGCGGGGCGCCCGCTCTGATGTGGGAACCAGTGCGGCAGGTGTCCGGAAGGTGACAGGAGAGCGGCTGGTGGCTAGATAGGGTGTATCGCGACGTGGTGACGAGGGAATGCCAGCGGCCCACGGCGCACAGAGAGTGCCCGGCGAAACGACTGGCGTGGCTAGGGCTTCTCGGTGAGGCGGAGGATGTCTAGGCGGAAGAG
The DNA here is from genome assembly GCA_910589775.1 of Avena eriantha. NCBI lineage: Eukaryota > Viridiplantae > Streptophyta > Magnoliopsida > Poales > Poaceae > Avena > Avena eriantha. Next base: position 383,792,609 of record OU342746.1, read on the forward strand.
GGACTCACCGCGGGGTGGTTGGTGGCGGTGGCACGGCCGGAGGCGCAACGGATCGCCGGGGAAGCTGGCGGCCGGAGAACTAGGGTTTGCGTCGGGCGGGCTGGTACTGGTGGTTCTGGGGCTTCTCCTCCGCGTCAGCGTGTGCAGGGCGGTGTAGAGGAATATCCTCGATCTCCTCGACCACATCCACGTCGCGCGTACTGACAGGATCGGGGAGTAGACGGCGGTGTGCTGGCGGTTCTGGCGAGAGGGAGTCGTCGTCGTTGGAGAGGAAGGAGGGGAGAGGCAGGGCTCTGGGCGGATCTGGGCGAGGCGCAGGAGCCGTGGGGAGGAGGGCAAAGCGAGGGGAGGAAGGAGGTGTCGTGTGGGGTTCGGGGTAGATAAAGTGGCTTCGGCCCTTTCCTCCTTCTCCTCTCACGTGCTTGAGCTGGCTCGGCGTGAGCAGGACAGGGACAGGGAGAGGGGCTGCAGGTGGGGCCGAGGAAGAGAGGAGGGAAGGTGGGGCTGGCACGGCAGGTAGAGAAAAGAGAGAGAAGAGGGGCTCGGGTTAGCTATGGCTAGGGTTAGGATAGGTGGTCTCGGTTAGGGTTAGAGAGAGAGGGGTAGGGGTGAGCTGAGGTGGGCCATGCATGGCAGGGAGAGGGCCCATTGGCATGGTGAGAGGAGAGAGGTAAGGTGAGGTTTATATTAGAACTAGGTTTAGGTAGAATAGAGGCAAACTAGGGCTAGGGTTTTAATTAGTTGTTTAGGTTTTTATACATGTTGATAAGATCAATCCAAAAAGGAGAAACATGAGGGCTTGAATTATCATGAGATGAGGTGGAGGAGTAGTCAAGAAAAAGAGAAAGAAAAAGATGTATGGGAAGAAGCCCTCATTTGAATCATGCATGGAGATAAATAAAGAAAGATGTTGATGAGAATAAGGGGAATGGTGGATAGATGATGTAGATGATCCCACAAAGAAGAACCACTAAAACAAAGGAAAAACAAGTGGGTGAAAGGTGGTGATGGTGGTTGCATGGCCCATGCAAAAATAATAAATGCCATGATTTATTTTGTGAAAACAATAATAATAGTATGGCATTATTCTTATGCATTCCCAAGAAGTGGAATAAAGACCAAGCAAAAGAATTTATAGAATTAGATCCACCCCATCCACATGAGCTAGAATAATATCAAAAGAAAAAGGAACACAAGCTCATGGATAAATGGAATGGTGGAATTATAAGGTGGTGAAAAGAAAGTTGATGGAGTTGAATAAAAGATATGCCCCCAACTCAACTTGGGCATTTAAACAATATATCAATAACCAAATACAATATCAAGAGGCAAATACAATTAATAATGCATATGAGGCAAGAACCAAAAGAAAAGGGTTTTATATGATACTCAAATGCAAGGTGGCATGATGACATGAGCATGATATAATTATGATGCAACCATTATATGTAGGAACTAGCCATTATATTACTAGACCAAGTAGCATTACAATTGTTAGACAATTGGGATGCTACAGCCGGTTTGCCGCTGGTTACTGGAGGCAGGGATGGTTGCTCCCTCGATGTGCCCGAGGACGGCGGGGAGAGTGCGCCCCGTCACGTTCCACCAGAGTCGACGTCTGGCGGCATTGTTCCGCACTGGTGCTGGCGGCGGTCCTTCGTACGACGCCATCTCCCGGGCGTGGCGCTCGTGGAAGTACTCCCGCCAACTCACGTGGTTGTCGAGATGCCAGCGCGGGTCCTCCCTGTCCATGTCGGACATGCCGGCGAGGAAGGCTTAGACCTCGGTGATCATGGCGACGCCCTCCTGCAGTAGGGGATGGACACCCCGCCCACGTTGAGCCTCCAGATCATTGGTGCGCGGACGTCTGGTAGCGTCGGGTAGCTGGCCTCATAGAGGAGACGACCCTCCCACTTGTTGATAGAGCCTTGGCCGAACCCGTTGGCTGCCGGCCCGTCGTCTGGGAACCTCTCCGCCATTGCTGTGCTGAGGTGAGGATTGTGAGGAGAGGAGGAAGTTTTTCCGCAATGGGTAGTTGTGAGGACGGCGACAGAAAGACGCCGTATTTTATAGCAGCGGAGCGGGCGTGGGAGGGGTGTAGTGCGGTCGGGATTGGGCGCGAAGCCGAGGTAGTGGGGCGCCGTCCTCGTTAACTAACCTAGTTGATTCCCCGCGCGTTGCGGTAGTATTGGAGATGATTTTCATGTGTGTGAAAACATTAACATGCTAAAAAAATGTATATGACAGAGGATAATATATTCATCGAGCGAATTTTCATGTACCATATGATACGACCAATTAGAAATCTTTAGCTACATAAAGACATCAACTGGAATTACAAACCACATGCTTGCAAAACAAATTCTTCAACATGCTCGAGTTTGCTGCGGGAATTCATGGCGACATACATAAGCATTACTTGTGTAGTAAGGAATACATGTATTTGGACTAAATACCTAGTGAACCACATACCCTGCATTTAGCAATAAAATACGAAACAATCAAACTTACGGTTAAAAGTGTATTATTCACAATTAGTTACAGAGGTAGAACTTTATAATCAGATCACAATTAATTATGGATACTCGTACAAAACAACCAATTATGACATCATCATAGCATATAAAATCAAATTGCAAATCAATAGCAAGATGTATAGAAATAATGAGTAAAGTATGAAAGAGTGACTTGTAAATTTAACTAACTATGTAGGTACTGATGAAGCAGCTTTGTTAACCTTTCATCTCTTGCGGTATATATATGCGCCAACAGTATCCGACTATCTTGCTTCAAGGGACGGAAAAAAGTATAGGAAAACATCATAAGAAAAGGGGAAATCAAGTTAGCACAAAAAGAACGATGAACACACCGACATGCCTCTGCTAGTGTTGATCCAGATGCTGAACCTAGATACATCTGAAGCTGAAAATATTCTCAGAACAGACACTCATAACATATGGAAAAAACATACTGCAAATATGGAGAACAGCAACAGCCTGCTCAAAAGTACTGTAAGATAAAAAGGGAGTAACAATTCTTATGTTCTGAAATTTCTTTAGATGTTTTAGACATTACATCAGGCACCTGGATATTAATTTGCAAGTTTGAATAAGAAATGAATATACCACATGATACGGCAAATTCATTAAATAAACATGTATGATGTGACGTTTCTCTCTAGCTAGAAGCACATCCATGGATGATTACTACCTCTGCCCGAGTGCCATCCATTTGTAGCATCTTTAGGGAACAAATTTCCTCTGCAGACTAGTGACATTAGTAGAGAAATCCTTTTTCAAAAAGAAGACATTGGCAGAGCAAAAAATAGATAACATGCATTGCCTCCCCTAAGAGAAACGGGGATTGGAGAATAGAAAGATAACCTGTTTTTATGGCATCTGTAGGGCGTTGTTCACCTAGTGGAGAACAACAATTTCTGCCAATTGATACTCGTTCGTAAACCTTATTCTCCCACGGTATGGATGCAAGGAAGAAGACATAAACCACTATCATCCAGACTACTTCCCTGACCTGAAGATGAACTACAATTTTCAGACCCTCTAAAACTTTAGATTCAGTTCAAACCATAGAAGACATGTGGGCAGGTTGGACGATGTGGGGATCGAGTGATGACAGATCTGGCAACAGCAGGAGATGCAAGCAACGACCATAGAGAGCAGATTAGTGTAGAAAGCAAATATAGGATGAGGATCCGCACCAGTAGCGAACCAACGGAAGCCATTAAAATCGCCAAAACGGCCTTTCGTCTTGCAACCTGGGAGATGTCAAGCATGCAGACGTTACAATCTGATTGATAGAGGATTAAAAGCAGCAATTGAACGGGAGATTGGAGTGGCAATGGAAGAACTTTTTTTTTGAGGGAAACAGCCGAACTCCGTCCTGCTGTGAGCTTTATTAATAATCAAATAATGGTTACATCCTCCAAAAGAGAGTTCAGCAAAAAGCCCGGGGGATCATCGTCCCAATTAAAATGTTTACCATTTGTGAAACCAAATCTAGCTAACTCATCAGCTACTTTATTTGCTTCCCTCTTACAATGATTAAAAGAAACATTACCAATTAAAGTGGCCAAATCTACGCATTCCGCAAAAATCGCTGATTCTTGACTCCACCATCGCTCGACACCTGAGCATGCTTCGATTATTTCAGACGAGTCAGATTCAACGATGATACGATTACATCCAATTCGCTTAGCAAGAGCCATACCCTCCCTCATAGCAATCGCTTCAGCCATCGACACCATAGCCACATTAGGAATGAAAGTAGTCGAAGCTGCAATAAAACGACCTTGATAATCTCGAAGTACAGCTCCTGTCGCACCTGCACACAAGTCTGCATGGAACGAAGCATCCACGTTTAGTTTAATTTGGTGAGGTTCAGGCCTGATCCATTTTTCACGTTGTATATTTGCGTGTACTCCCGAAGCTTTAGCCGCATTAGCAGTAATAGAAAGAATTGACATCTTGCACTGATATGTAGGGGGGACCTGCTCATTATGTGTACGCCTTCGCCTCCTCCACCATAGGTACCAGCAAGCAACCGATAGAACTTCTTTGAATCCTATAATCTCCAACCCTCCAATCCCATTGTCTTGGCGTTGGAGTAGGATCTCAAGAACAGTAGACCCTGACCGGTCAACGTGTACTGCTTCATTAATAATTTCAGCACAGCCCAAGGCCTCCCACATCTCCACAGCAACTGAGCATTGAAAAAGGAGGTGCATAAGATCTTCAGGGCCTTGGTTGCAGATCGGACAACCGCCAGTAGTGCCAATATGGCGATTAGCCAAAATGCTTTTTAACGGTATAATACCATGAAGTGCTCGCCAAATAAAAATCTTTACTTTACTCGGAATTTTTAGTTGCCAAAGGGTTTTCCAAATAGGATTTATGGCCGAGCCTCCAGGAAGTGCAAGCTGACCAGCTGACGCTCTGATGACCCACAAGTATAAGGGGTGTATCGCAGTATTTTCGAGGGAAGTGAAATCCAATTTATTGATTCGACACAAGGGGAGCCAAAGAATACTTATCAGCCTTAACAACTGAGTTGTCAATTCAGCTACACCTGGAAACAATCTTGCTCACAGCAGTTTATCAGTAGCAGCAGTTTTGTAGTAGGAATAGTAAAGTAACAGTAGTAGCAAAGAAAAGACAGTAGTAACAAAAGCAGTAAACAGTGAGATTCGAGTGCGGTAGGCATAGGGATGGATGGACGGGCGTTGCATGGACAACACAATTCACATAGTAATCAGAACATAGGGTAATTACAGATAAATAAGTTAAATCACCCAAATACTAGACAATCCTAGGCATGTGTTCCATATATAGTCATACGTGCTCGCAATGAGAACTTGCACAACATCTTTTGTCCTGCCAGCCCGTTTGCAGCGGGGCCTCTAGGAAACTACTGGCAATTAAGGTGCTCCTTTTAATAGAGCACCGGAGCAAAGCATTAACACTCCATGAACACATGTGGTCCTCACATGAAAGCCATTCCCTTCATGTTATCCCGATTTCTGTCACTTCGAAGCCATAGGTTCCGGACAATAACGTGTGTATACAACTTGTAGATAAGACCAAGAACAATACTATCATAATGAATCAATAATAAGTTCAGATCTGAAATCATGGCACTCGGGTCCTAGTGATAAGCATTAAGCACAACAAGTCGCAACAAAGTCATAAAGCACTAATAAAAGATACTAGGCACTATGCCCTAACAATCCGATGCCATTACATGAATGATCTCATCCAATCCCTACCATCCCCATAGCCTATAGTGGGGGATTACTCACTCATAGATGGGGGAAACATGGATGGTCGATGAAGATGATGGTGGAGGTCGATGGAGATGGCTCCGGGGGCACTTCCCCGTCCCGGCAGGGTGCTGAAACAGAGACTTTCTATCCCCCGAATCTCCCCGTCGGTGGTGGCGGCACAGCGGAACTTTTCGTGGAAAAACGTCGAACCCCTGAAGTTTTTAGGTCAGAAGGCTTCTTATAGGCGAAGAGAGAGGCCGAGGGGGTGCCTGGGGCCACCACACCAGGCCCTGGCATGGCCATGCCTAGGCCACGCCTGGGGGGTGTGGCCAGCCCCTGGCCCTCCTTCGTCTCGTATTCTGGCTCCTGGAGTCTTCTGGAAAAATAGGCACTTTGGCTTTTGTCCCATCCAATTCCGAGAATATTCATTTTCTGACTTTCCTGGAACCAAAAACAGCAGAAAACAAACAGCTGGCACTGTGACTCTTGTTAATATGTTAATCCAAGAAATCATATGAAAAGTACTCCAAAGTGTGGACAAAACATAAGAAAGTGGATAAAACCAAGCATGGAGCATCAAAAATTATAGATACATTTGCAATGTATCAATATCCCCAAGCTTAACTCCTGCTCGTCCTCGAGTAGGTATGTGATAAAAACAATAATTTTTGAGGTGACATGCACCATCATAAACTTGATCAAAGCATTTGTAAAACATTCAAAGCTGGGATCATAGCACCTCAATCATAACATGAAAGACAAAGTTCTAGCAATAAGACAAAGAAACTATGATGCAACATGAAAAGGCACAAACAAAAGATTCCTGAGTAACAATGATTTGCAAGACGTTTGTTTGTTTCACATAAAGAAAACATAGCATAGTGGCATTCAGCTTGTCCCTCAATAGAGTAGCAAAAGTAAATACATGGGACACCTTCAAAGTTTACAAGAGTGACTAGATACAAATAGTTTAAAACAAGCAGTATCAAGGTATGCATCAATCAATAAGTCTTGGGACAATGCACATAGAACTAAGAATGGCCACTATGCTCTCAAGAAAGTGCTCAAAGAATAAGTGGAGACTCAACAAGTAGAAGAAAAGGTTTTGAATAGTTTGAAGGGCTTCCAAATGCTGAAAGTACGATACTCGTTAGCTTTGAGCTATCATTGCCCCTATCATAAGCATCTTTAATGTGGTTAAGGTGAAAGTGACACAACTAAGAGGATATGCTTGACAAGTTATAAATTGAAGTCTCATGCAACTTACTTACGAAGACCGATCCTCATGCTACTCAACTTCAGTCACAAGTAAGCTCTTGTCATTGCAAGTATATACGTATTATAGAGAACCGCCAACGGGGTACCCCTTGCATATGACACGGGAGCTATCCCATGATCAAAATGACAAGGCAAGCAGACAATGAGCATCTCAGCGATCTTTTCATTTACTATGTGCATAGATTTTTATTGAGGATGCTTTATAGAATGCTCATTATGGTTATGCTGCAAGTTTCCACCATGATTAGGAATGGCTTAGGCTAGCGGCCCAGGCGTTTCTCTAACATACATACAAACTCCATGATCTTACAAGTTCCACTTTTATTTCACACCGCCGGGATCCATAAGCAAAATAACATGATATCAACTAGGTACAAAGTACCTATGAAGCGTTGAAAGCAGTCCCCATGATATATGGTTCTGCTAACTTCAACTCATAAAGCGCAAGCATATGCGCAACAAAGAAGGACGCAATGGTTCAGGTTTATTAAGTGCAAGAAAATAAAGTATGCCATCAAGTTCGTGAGAGCTTTACTAACTAACTTTCTCATAACAAGCAAACATTTTATTCGAAAGAAAACAAGGCATATTGAATATGCACGGAAGTAGCAAATGATGCTAATAGGTAGGTATGGTGGACACATTGGCAATATTTGGTTTTAGGGAGTTGGAAACATGAGTAAAACATACTCAGTGAAAGTGAAGGCTTAGTAATAGTAAGGGAGCGACAAACGAGAGAGCAATAATGGCCATAATCATGCAGAGCGACAAAACATCATTGATCAAAGCATAAAGTGATACTACAAGTTGAAAACTAAAGGATCATAAAGGCTTATGGTGACTTGGGATAATCATAACATGGTGTGAGCATGTGCCAAGTCAACCCAAATAAAGCATCAAAGGAGAATACCACTATACTATGCTTTAATATGCTAAAACAACGCATGATTCATCCAAGGCACATTAAGCAGTCTCAATTGTTTATAACAAGTCATGGTACAGCAAAGAATACTAAGCATAAAGCCAAAATAATATCAAGCATGGCATTACAAAGCATAGGCCACAGTCAAAAACAAGCTCTCTTTACCACTTAAGCATGAGCTTTCCTACTCTTTTCCAAGCCAAACCAAACCATTTGAACACCAATGTATGAAAGAGGGGGGGGGGTCCAACCAATTTATTCAGCAAACTAAGCAAACCACGCAAACTAAAAACCAAAACGAAAACGAAAAAGAAGACGCCCCAAGAACAACACAACTGTGCATGAAACAATAAAAATGAAGTGTTTGGAAGAAACCTGAGATTTTTAATGATGAAGAAGGGGATGCCTTGGGCATCCCCAAGCTTTGACACTTGTACTTCTTGGATATTTCTTGGGGTGACACGCGTGGCATCCCCAAGCTTGAGCTTCAGTCCATTCTTCATCTCATTACTCATTCCTTCCATACACCTAAAATTTATCCTTCATACAAAACTTCACACAATCTCATTAGCAACATTAGTGCACTTAAGATAAATAAGTCTCAAGGTTCAGTTCTAACACCAAATAAACTTCTATTAGAACACTAGGTACTGTAGTACTTCCCTCAAAAATCTTAATTCCCCAGAAGAACTCAAGAAGGAACCAACAAGAAGCAAATGCAGAAAATGGCAGAAATCTGTCAAAACAGACCAGCAGGTAAAGACGAATTATTTCTAAGACCTTTTGTTGCTCAATTCAAAACGTGTTGAACTAACGAAAGTTATATAACAACCTGGGGCAGAAGCACAAAAAATTACAGCTCAATCCGACATATAGAGATCTCTCACGAATTTTTACGGTGAAGCACAGAAATCTGTTTCGGGACAGCAACTTTCCCAATCATTACTTCTCTCTACTCTTGGCATAAAAAGCAAACAAGAAGGATAAGGAGAGGTTATTATAGAGGTAATAACTTCCAAGACTCAACTAAAACTCTTAGGTTATCTCCCAACAAGTACTTTTCTTTAACGCCTTTAAGTTAGGCACAAGAAGCAAAAACTAAAATGGATAGAATAGAAGTAAGCGGAGATAATCATGGTGAAAACATTGTTTTGTTCAATGAAATCCTTTTGTTAACAAGGTTGATCAGGTCTTGTTACCAAAACAATTCCATATGATACAAAACTTTGTATCCCACTTCAAAGGGAAATGGACGTCGCCTAGAGGGGAGTGAATAGGCGTTTTAAAATTATTACGGTTTAGGCTCTAATAAATGCGGAATAAAACTTAACGTTTAATTTATCAAGCCAAAACCTATATCAACTAGGTTCACTAAGTGCACCAACAACCTATGCTAAGCAATACAAGCAACAAGGTGAAAGAAAGATAATATACTGTAAGCACGAAGGCTATCACAATGTAAATTGCATAAGTAAAGGGCTCGGTTGAGAGATAACCGATGGACGCGGAGACGATGATTTGTTTCCCGAAGTTCACTTCCAAAGAAGCTACGTCTCCGTTGGAGAGGTGCGGGGGTGCAATGAACTTTGAACGCCACAAATGGCTCACCTCGAGGTGTGGTGGCTCGATGCTCACCCAACGTCACACAAGGCCTCACCAAGGATGCGAAGCCACACAACTCACCGACGCCACAAAAGGCTCACCCTATTCTCCCGTGAGCTCGCCACAAAGGCCTACTCACGTTCCACTATGGGACACTTGAGGGCGGTCACCGAACCCATACAAGGCTTGGGGCAATCTCCACAACTCAATTGGAGGGCTCCCAAGAAACACCACAAAGGCTCCACAATGCCACAAAAGGCCAACAAGCTTGGGGAACCTCCACAACTCAATTGGAGCCCCAAGAACACACCACAACTCCACACCACCGTCTAGGGTTCCAAGAACCCAAGATAAACAAGCCCAAGGGCTTGCTCGCCGAATCTCCGAGGAGAACTCAAACCTATGCACCAAATGCAAGAGGCAAGTCCTTCTCTCTCAAATTCCACCAAAGCTACAAAAGCTATTGGGGGAATAAGGGAGGAAGAACACAAGAGGAGAACACAAAACTCTCCAAGATCTAGATCCCAAGGATTCCTTCACAAAGAAGGGATTTTGCTTGGTGGGGCTTGTAGATCTAGATCTCCTCTCTCAAATCCCTCAAAAAGATGCAAGAATCATAGGAGGGAGAAGGGGAGAGGGCAAGCTCTTCAAGGTCAACAATGGAGGAGAGAGAAAGCCAAAAACTGATAAGAACAAGAGTTGAGGCCGAAGGGGAAAGGGGAGCTCCTTTTAAAGGTCTCCCCGATCTGCCTGTTACCCACAGAATCGTGCACGGCCGGTAGTACCGGTGGGTGGCCAGTACTACCGGTGGCACTCAGCCAACGGTCCAAAAACATGGTGCAAACGAACACAAAAACGAGGCCGGCCGGTACTACCGGTGGGTCACCGGTACTACCGCCTGGGCCGGTACTACCGCCCAAGATTCCGACCGAAGTTCCGTCAAATAGCGCAACCAGGCAGAGAGCATACTGAAGCGAAAACGGGGTTACCGGAAATTGGGTCGGAATTAACACCGGTACTACCGGCGGCATTTCTTCCCGAGCGGTACTTCCGACGTCTGGCCGGTACTTCCAACGTCTGGCCGGTACTTCCGGTCAGAGAAACTTCAGAACCAGAAATGCCACAACTTTTTCATCCGAACTCCAAATGATATGAAACCAATTTTGTTGGAAAGATAACGACGTGTAGAATCCAAGGGAGAAAATACCATGAATATATATGTGAGATACCTCCCAAGGTGTGGAGCCGGAAAACCCGCAAGATCAAAAACGCAATAAGATATGCAAGGGGAATCCGTTTTTGATGAACTAGAGCTTGTTATGAAGAACAAGCTCTAGATCCTCACATGGACAAGAACCAAACAATCAACCAAGAAAGATGATGCTATGAATGTAAAGGTTTGAGCTCTCTCCGAAAGATACAAACAAGTCACCCACTCGAGAGCCCCTCTTGATAGTACGGCTACCTATCCTAAACCCGGTCTCCCAACACTACAAGAGACCGGTAAAATAGAAACCCTATCAAGATCATACCTTTGCCTTGAGCATCCCACTTGGGCGTGATGTAGACGATCTTGTCACCTTCAAGATGGAACACATTTATTGATTGCTCTTGCTTGCTCTTGCTTGATGAAGACTTGAGAAATTCTCCCCCATACTCCATGGGGAAAACCTGTTCTTCGAACTTGTCTTCATCATTCCATGATTGCCGACGATGGCACATCTTGAGCTTGCACTTCAATTCTTGACGATGTCTTGAAGATAGCCATGAGGAACTCCATCTTCTTCTTCTTCTTCTTAAATACATACTTGATCTTCTTCTTCTACTTGATTCCAATAGGCACAAAGCCTTTGGACAATGCTTCTTCTTTTTCATCCTTGAAACCAACACATGGTCCAAGCGATGCCAATGGACAAACCTACAAGTGAGACTCAATTTGCACATTAGTCCATAGGGATTGTCATTAATTACCAAAACCACAGATGGGGGCATACATACCCTTTCACCACTAATGATTATGTTACCTCAACCTTGATAGCAATGGTCCCAATCATAATAGTTTCAAATTTTTCTCTTCGTATGGGACAATATATTTATCCAACTTGAATGCCCTCAACATGTTCAATTGAATTCAAACCATAAGTCCTTTCAATCTTCCTGAGGAAATAGACAATGTGTTCATTGAAGGTCACCTTCCCTTGATTACAATTAATAATAGCTCCTGCAGTATTTAAGAAAAGGTTTCCCAAGAATAATAGACATATTATCATCTTCAGGCATAAAAGTTTGAGAGGATGCTCTCATAAGAAATATGAGTTGAAGTAAAAGAGAGCATCAAGAAGCAAATTCAAAACACATTTAAGTCTAACCCACTTCCTATGCATAGGAATAATGTATGCAAATAAATTCACCAAGAACAAAGTGAAAGACATAGGAAGATAAAACAAGAATAACTTCAAAACTTTCAGCACATAGAGAGGTGTTTCAATACCATGAAAACTTCTACCACCATATTTTCCTCTCTCAAAATAATTTTCAGTAGCCTCATGAATAAACTCAACAATGTAATTATCACATAAAGCATGCTTTTCATGATCTACAAGCACTAGAGCTTTATCATAAACATTTTCAAGAGAAACCTCAGGAACATAACATTCATTCTCCTTTAGTAAGCAAGGGGGACAATCAAATAATGTAAGGGATAAAGAGTTACTCTCATTAGAAGGTAGGCATGGGTAGCTAATCCATTCTTCCACCTTTTGTTCATTACTCTCCTCCTCTTTTTCATCTAATGAGATTTCAGGTTCATCAATTTCTTCCTCCATAGGATCCTACAAGGCATTAGTCTCTTCCATTTGTGGAAAGCATCTATTAAAATATTAAAGAATATAGCCATTTTCATCCTTGTAATTATCAAAGCAAAATTTAAGTATACCATACACCTCATATTTGTAAGGTGAATCATCAATATTTTCAAGCAAACTAGCAAGTTCAAAAGCACCCTTCCAAGCAATAAATTCTTCAATTTGTTCCGCATCATCAAAGTCATAAATTCCTTTAGCATAGGAAGATATGGTATCATTATCACTATACTCACATTGAAAAGGGAGGTGTTTATACCTCTTTCTGCAACAAGACTTATCACAGCAATAAGTAACATTATAAGTAGAGCACACGTTTCTAGCAATGGTATACAATCTATCAATTTGTTCCCATAAGTGTTTCCCTTTTTGTGACAAGCGGTGTTCCTTATAATAATCCTTTTGATCTTCCGTGAACCCACCTTGCCAATAAGATTCAGTTTCAAAGAAACCAACCATTGACATCAAGCATGATAAAGCAGGACAATAACAAACCAACGAAAACAACAACTAGAGTAGGAACTAATTTTTTTTTTGTATTTTTGATAAAGAAACAAGCAAACAAGGAGAAAGATAAACTTAGCTTGAACAATAGTGAATCCAAGTGAACTTGATAAATAAAGCTATGCTCCCCGGCAACGGCGCCAGAAAATAGTCTTGATGACCCACAAGTATAGGGGGTGTATCGCCGTATTTTCGAGGGAAGTAAAACCCAATTTATTGATTCGACACAAGGGGAGCCAAAGAATACTTATCAGCCTTAACAACTGAGTTGACAATTCAGCTGCACCTGGAAACAATCTTGCTCACAGCAGTTTATCAGTAGCAGCAGTTTTGTAGTAGGAATAGTAAAGTAACAGTAGTAGCAAAGCAAAGACAGTAGTAACAAAAGCAGTAAACAGTGGGATTCGAGTGCGGTAGGCATAGGGATGGATGGACGGGCGTTGCATGGACAAGACAATTCACATAGCAACCAGAACATAGGGCAATTGCAGATAAATAAGATAAAGCACCCAAGTACTAGACAATCCTAGGCATGTGTTCCATATATAGTCATACGTGCTCGCAATGAGAACTTGCACAACACTTTTGTCCTGCCAGCCCGTTTGCAGCGGGGCCTCTAGGGAACTACTGGCAATTAAGGTGCTCCTTTTAATAGAGCACCGGAGCAAAGCATTAACACTCCGTGAACACATGTGATCCTCACATCAAAGCCTTTCCCTTCCGGTTATCCCAATTTCTGTCACTTCGGGGCCATAGGTTTCAGACAACAACGTGTGTATACAACTTGTAGATAAGACCAAGAACAATACTATCATAATGAATCAATAATAAGTTTAGATCTGAAATCATGGCACTCGGGCCCTAGTGACAAGCATTAAGCACAACAAGTCGCAACAAAGTCATAAAGCACTAATAAAAGATACTAGGCACCATGCCCTAACAATCTGATGCCATTACATCAACGATCTCATCCAATCCCTACCAACCCCATAGCCTACAACGGGGGATTACTCACTCATAGATGGGGGAAACATGGATGGTCGATGAATATGATGGTGGAGGTCGATGGAGATGGCTCCGGGGGCACTTCCCCCTCCCGGCAGGGTGCCGAAACAGAGACTTTCTGTCCCCCGAATCTCCCCGTCGGTGGTGGCGGCGCAGCGGAACTTTTCGTGGAAAAACGTCGAACCCCCTGAAGTTTTTAGGTCAGAAGGCTTCTTATAGATGAAGAGAGAGGCCGAGGGGGTGCCTAGGGCCACCACACCAGGCCCTGGCGCGGCCAGGCCTAGCCCGCGCCTGGGGGGGGGGTGTGGCCAGCCCCTGGCCCTCCTCCGTCTCGTATTCTGGCTCCTCGAGTCTTCTGGAAAAATAGGCACTTTGGCTTTTGTCCCGTCCAATTCCGAGAATATTTATTTTCTGACTTTCCTGGAACCAAAAAGAGCAGAAAACAGGCAGCTGGCACTATGGCTCTTGTTAATAGGTTAGTCCAAGAAATCATATGAAAAGTACTCCAAAGTGTGGACAAAACACAAGAAAGTGGATAAAACCAAGCATGGAGCATCAAAAATTATAGATACATTTGCAATGTATCACGCTCCAAATTGATGACGCCACTGAAGATAGTATCCAGACCTCACAGTGTATCTACCATGCTTAGTAGCCCCCCAAGCAATAAAATCCTCAAACCCCTGATTATGCAATGGAATCCTCATAATTCGGTGCACATCAACCGATCCAAATAGGGATCTGAGAAGAGCTTCATCCCATTGGCCCGAGATAGGGTCAATCAACTCATAAACCCTTGTATAAATTGCTCCTCCCCTTGGTGATATAATTCTCCAATTTGGACTGCTAGGAACCCAACGATCGTTCCATATATTGATATTTTCTCCGGTGCCAACTCTCCACACGTATCCTCTCTTAAAAGTAGCTAAGCCGGCCAATATACTCTGCCACGTGAAGGAGGCGCCTGCTTTGGGTCCAGCCTTCAAAATATCCCCATCTGGATAATACTTGGCACGCAGAACACGCGCACAAAGAGAATCTGGCTCATTAATTAGCCTCCAAACTTGCTTGGCCAGCATCGCTAAATTAAAAGAGTGAAAATCTCTAAATCCCATGCCTCCTTCTTTCTTAGGGTAGCACAACTTCCACCAAGCAAACCAATGCATTTTTTTGCTATTGTCATCATCTCCCCACCAGAATTTCGAAATAGCATCCATCATCCTATTACAAACACCTTTAGGGATCAGAAAAACTGACATAGCATAAACAGAAATTGCTTGGGCCACCGCCTTCAACAGAATTTCCTTACCAGCAATAGATAATAGTTTCTCCTTCCAACCATTAATTCTCTGGATTATTCTTTCCACAAAATGAAGGAAACAATCACTCCTATCCGCCCCAACAATGGCAGGTAAGCCCAAATATTTATCCGATAGAGCTTCTGTATCAATATGAAGTGACTCACATATCTCTGCTCTCAATAAAACATTAGTATTAGGAGAGAAGAAGATACTTGATTTTGCTAAACTCACCAATTGTCCTGAATTTGCACAGTACGTATCCAGAACCCGTTGCAAGGAAGTTGCATTATTCATATCAGCTTTCATGAGGATTAGAGAATCATCAGCAAAAAGTAAATGTGAGACTGATGATGCATTTCTGCACACTCTTACCCCATCGATGCCACCAACTTCTTCATGCATCAGAAGACCAGATAACCCCTCCGCACATAGCAGAAACAAATAAGGAGAAAGCAGGTCTCCCTGCCGGAGTCCCCTTGTAGGAATAAACATGTCGGTTTCTTCAGAATTAAATCTAACCTGGTATCCTACCGACCTTACACATGCCATCATTAATGTAATCCATCTTTCATCAAACCCCATCTTCCTCATCATATTTTCCAAGAAGACCCGTTCCACTCTATTATAGGCTTTGTGCATGTCCAGCTTGACCGCACACAAACCACTATTACCCGATTTCTTTTTCTTGATAGCATGGATACTCTCATAAGCAACTAGAACATTATCCGTAATTAGCCGACCCGGAACAAAAGCACTTTGTGTCGGTGATATAACCTCAGGAAGAATTCCTTTAAGCCGAAGAGCAAGCATCTTGGAAATAATCTTATAAATGACATTACAGAGACTAATGGGGCGAAACTGTGTAATCAGCTCAGGATCATCTACCTTTGGTATAAGTACCATAGTTGTATCATTCCAACCTTCCGGTATCAGCTCCATCACCATAGCCTGCAAAATTTCTTGCGTGATCTCATCTCCACAAACACTCCAAAATTTATTGTAGAATACCGCATGCAGTCCATCAGGCCTAGGAGCTTTAAAGTCACCGATACTTAAGACTGCTTTCTTGACATCTTCTGCCGTAAAGGGAGCAAGAAGCTTCTCATTCAATCAACTCTCGGCTGTATTTTGTCAAGTACCGCGGGATCAGTATCCTGAACTTCAGTAGTAAAAAGGCTAGTAAAATAATTAAGCACAAGTGGTTTGAGATCCTCGGTGCCTTCCACCCAATCGTTATTAGTATCCTTTAGTTTTTTTATAAGATTTTTCTTGCGACGAGCTGACGCGAAGTTCTGAAAAAAAGAAGTATTCCTGTCTTTAAGTTGGAGCCAGTTCGCCCACGACCGTTGTGCCCAATAAACTTCTTCTTGCTCAAGAAGAATCTCAATCAGATTTGACATCTCTTTCGCTTTGGTGTCATTCTCGTCTGTCATAGGGCCATTCATGGCCTTTTCAAATTCTCGTTGTGCCTTTTTTTATCTCTTCTTTGGTTTCTTGAGAACTGATGCGTCCCATTCATGCATTGCTGTATGCAAGTGACCAAGTTTGGCCATCACTCCTCCAGGCGTAGCAGCTGCAGCCTCCCAGGCATGTTCTACAACCTGGCGAAAACCATCTTCCTAAAGCCACTTCGCCTCAAACCGACGTGGTCCTTTTTTCTGCATCAGTTGAGTGTTCTGATACTCAGTATCTAGTAATATTGGGCGGTGATCCGAACGGATATAGTCCAGGTGTTTCAAGACCGTGCCCGGATGCATTATAGACCAAGCACCATCAGCACATGCTCGGTCAAGCCCCTCACGTATTTTACCACGTTTCCAAGTAAAATCTTCTCCCGAGAAACCAACATCCTCCAGGTCACAATCAGTTAAAGCATCTTGGAAGGCCTGCATATAACCAGGAGGGCGAGCCCTACCACCTTCCTTCTCATGAGAATAAAGGATCTCGTTAAAATCGCCTATCACAATCCATGGAAGACTCGAGTTATCCTTTAGCTCTCTAAGTTTATCCCATGTTTTATATTTATCCTCCCATCTCGGTTCTCCATAGTACCTGTCAACCTCCAAACCTTCTCCGGTGATTCAATTACTCGAACATCAATGTACTTCAGCGCCGAGAAGATTTGTTGAATCACAATCTCCTTTTTCCAAAAAAGAATTACTCCCCCACTTCAACCATTGCTTGGGTTGACAATTTTAAAATCCATCTTCAACGTTCTTCTAAGACACTCTGCCGGATATTCATCAAGGTGTGTCTCCGACAAGAACACAACCTCGGGGTTACATCACCTTCGAATATTCGAAAGCGCACGAACTGTCGGGGTGTTACCCAAACCCTGACAGTTCAAAGATAAGATCCTCATTGTGCTCGGACAGGCTCCTCCCGGGAGCCCGCCGATCCTAGTGAAGAGGAGTTAGCTCCATCCTTCATGGGGCGTTTCTTGCGATCTAGCTCATCCACATTTTCTGCATTTTCTTTTGGTACCTCAGATCCATCCATTAGCATGGCAGCTGGATTAATGCCATCTCTATCAGAACCATCCTCTCCTAAAACCTCGGTCCCCATGTCTAGTGTTCCTTTTGCTTTGGGATCATAGGTATTCAGGTCACCACTCTCCATATTTGTTGTTTTTGTTGGGCTCGCAGCCGTGTCCTCTAATTCTCCATTAGCCTTTTCATTGTTCTTAGCACTTGGTACTATAGCATTGTGGCGCCAAGGGGTATGCATATATCCTGGTCCATCAACATCTCCTCTCCCATTGCCCCTTGGGTCTCTTCCACGGCCACCCATCGCACTTCCACGAGAACTACCACGGGTACCACCAAAGCCACGACCATGTCATGTACTCCAATCAGCTTTCAAAAAATCACCCCACTTAAGATTATCAACATCATGCTCCCCTGATCCGCATTCTAGATGGGTATGGCCGAAGAAACCACACGCACCACAAAACTTAGGAATCTTTTCATACATCACCTGATAGAATTCTCTTTTTCCTTCCCTCGAGATTGTGACAAACCTTGCTAGGGCTTTCCTCACGTCCAGCTGAACACGGACAAAATTGCCAGCCCCATGAACATCTATTTCAACAGAACTAACCTTCCCCACCTTCTTTTCAGTGAGATTTTTAATTAGCGTTGAGTTCCTGTACCCAACAGGCAGCTTGTGGATCTGAATCCATGCATCAAAAAAGTTCAGGTTAATTGATTCCGTAGGAGACAGCCCATCATACTTCTCAATACAAACCGGATTCTGTCTAAACAGCCATGGCCCCCCTTGTTCAACCTTGATCCAATCTCCTAAGCAGAAACATTGGATTGTGAAGATATTATCCTCAAGATGTTGGATCTTCACCTCCCTCGCCGAACTCCAAGCAACTCTCATATGCTGCTCAAACGTTTGGGGGCTAAAGTAGTTCGTGGTGTGTACCTTCGCGAGCGCCATCCACTTCATACCCTGTTTTGGAGCAGCTTCATCTTCCTAAAAAATTAGATCATCAATTTCATCCTCCTCAATCCCAAGGCGTTGCATCAGATCATCAATGGTTTCTGACTTCTTACCCGATCCACCAGCCGAATTCGTTGAACTCGCCGCTAGACTAGCCATCAAGACCACCACGCACTACCAGCAACCCTCGTGAGATCAACTTCAGCAGTCTCCGGAAAACAAACAGTAGAGAACCCAGCGCGATCACACCTTGACGAGGAGCCAAAGAGATCTAACAGGGGAGGATTGAACTTCGCACGGTGGACGGATCCAATCGGCGAAGTAGAGGAAACCCTAGTCGCCCTGACAGTCGCCTATCAGAGCCCTAGGTCGGCGAAGTAGAGGAAACTCGTTCTAGTTCGTGCGGTTGCGCGTTGATTGTGCGCGTCGAGTGATGACAGATCTGGCAACAGCAGGAGATGCAGGCAACGACCATAGAGAGCAGATTAGTGTAGAAAGCAAATATAGGATGAGGATCCGCACCAGTAGCGAAACGGCCTTTCATCTTGCAACCTGGGAGATGTCAAGCCTGCAGACGTTACAATCTGATTGATAGAGGATTAAAAGCAGCAATTGAACGGGAGATTGGAGTGGCAATGGAAGATCTAGCGACGGGGCGGAGGCAACATATCTCTCGGCCGGCTGACCGATAGATTTTTTTTCTGCTTTGAGTTGTAGCTTGAGAGTAAGAGTAAAAATGATGGTGGGTTTACTTGGGCTGGGCGTTGCGGAGCCGAGCGAGTCTCTGGCCAGCCGAGCCGTTCTCTATTTTTTATCTGATCTGAATAAAATATGGGCTTTTCTAGTGATTCCATTCTCTTTGGGCTAGGCCCGATGATGGTTTCGTTTTTGAACTCACGGACGACAGGACAGGAATAAACAAAGTCACGAGGGACATCAGGGCTTACCGATTGAACGGATGACGTGGATGCTCTGCATGTTGAGCTTGCAAACATTAAATGAAAGATAGTGGGAATCAATTTTATAGATATTATAGATATGCAGAAAGGAGTTTGGGATCGATGCAAACTTTTAAAATGTAGGACAGCTTGATTTTAGTCTCAGGCGCGCAGAGGGTCGAGTCTAAATTTTCGTGGTACGCCGAGATTTTTCGCTTTGTCCGCCGGAAGGATGCATGCACGAGTAACTAAAAAATTGGTAGTACAAGAGTATCCGTAAAAATTTATAAACCGGTCGATCTATAACATAGCTCCCTCCCTTAACGATCTCATCCATCCATGATCCACTTGCTATATATGTCGAAAAGATTATTACACACCCTAGAGCTTGTCTCTCATGTTGAGATCGAAATACAATTAGCTTCTCCTCATACCAGTCCACCACCTAAAGTCGAACAAGGCCTCGTGCCGGCGTTGCTCCGGTGAAGGCTTGAGGTCCTCATCGAGCCCCTCGTCCATGCGGCGGAGATACTGATGCTTGAACATCTCGGGATTGCCGGCAAAGCACTTGCGCAGCGCCGCCGTAGCCTCTCGACGCAAGTCTCTACGTCCGGAGCGACCAACTGATCGCGCGTCCCTGGCACAAGCTGGTAGCTACACACGCTCATCGCATTGTTGAACTCGTCGATGCACCCGCCGTTGGCCACGTGCTGCATAACGATGGCTTTGGTCACGTCGTTCAACATGGCCGCCGGCACTGCTGGCTGCTGCTGTCCGGCCGGCCCGGCGTCGATAATATCTAGTCTGGCTAGGGTTAATTTGCGGCCGGGGTCCATAGGCTCGCCGCCGGACTGCGATCGATTGGCGAGTTGTAGATAGTCCAGCCGTATATGTATGCGACCAGCCGACCAGACACCTCCACCTGTCGTGGCCGTGTTTCAATCCTTCTCTCATTAGTTGTAGCGCATTTGAGTGGAACACAGACAAGTATTGCAATGGCAATCAATCAAAGACAACCTATACTATGTCGATTGGTCTGACGCGCGCACCTGGCCGCCGGATCCCTTCATCAAGAGCCACGTACGGCTTGTTTCTCGAAGGGTTTTAATCCGCCGTGAGCCCATGAGAAGTCACCGGGTGCGCCGAGGACCACCACTTTTTGCGTGAAATTTCGAAGAAAACATCACTTTATTTTTGAATTGCTAAAAACCACCACTTTACGGTAATTTTATTGCAATATGCACTAAAATTGAATTGATCGCGAATTGGCAGAGAATCTGACCGGTGGGACTCATCAGTCAGGGCTGATGTCGCATAATTTGCTTAGGTAGACTGGCTCCCACATGTCATCTCAATTAAAAAAATCTAAATATCGTAAAAAGAAATAAAAAGAAAAAGAAAAGGAATCGGGAGGTGCATGGTGGGGTCGACCCGAGCCCCAACCGGTCAATGGCTCTAGCGCCGCCGGCCCAGGCTCCCGCCGCCACCGGCCTGTGCTGGCACTGGCTTGCCCGCTAGTCTCCCCGCGTTGAGCTCGCTTATCGCGCGCCGCCCCGCGCCCGAGCTCACTTGCCGTCCGCCGCCCCGCTGCTACGTTCCTGACCGCGCCGCCGCCCGCTGCAACACGCCAGCCCTTCCGCCGCCCCCCCCAATGGCGCATAAGCAAGGTCGCGCCCGCGTCATTTCGGCGAAGCAGCGGTTGTATGTTGCGAGCTGCAGCATGCCGACGCCATCGTTGGCGACCGCCCCACATCTTCCTCGCGGTCAGTGCCCGAGCTCTCGCTTTCTCCATGACCGGCCGCCCCATGTGGCGGCGGCGGGTACGGGCTGGGAGGAGGGAGCTGCTAGACCAGGCCATGGGGGACGAGGGGCGGCCATGCCTAGCCATAGTACGGCGGAGGGTACAAACTGGGAGGAGGGGCGGTCGGCCCAGGTCTTGCCCTCCGCCATGGCATGGCGGCGGGGATGGGCTGGGACGAGTGGCCGCCGGCCAGACGCTGCCCTCGCCATGGCGTGGCGGTACGGGTTGGGACGAGGGGACGCGCTGGGTGGAGGGGCCGGCCAGACCTTGCCCTCGGCCATGGCGCGGCGACGAGGACGTCCTGGGAGGAGGGGCGGCGGGATGGCCTGGGAGGATAGGCGGCGGGGACGGGGCCTGGGGATCTGTTTTATTTTTATTTTTAGACAATTTTGAATTTTTTTCAAATATTTAGATATCTTCATCTCAGAAAATAACTTGTTTCTGCCACGTCAGCCTTACAGTTGGGTCCCCTTTGTTAGAAATCGTGTCAATCTATTATCAATTCTAGTTCAGTGTACGTTGCAACAAATTTACCGTAAAGTGGTGGGGTTTTTTGAAAATCAAATTTAAATTGATGGTTTTAAAAAAAATTAACGCAGAAAGTGGTGGTTTTATGCTAAATACTCCGCGCGCTAAGGCTGATAGTAACTTAGTCTAACTTAGTTGGACATGATCTGTTGCGCCAATCCGTGTTCCTAAGAGCGGCGATCGCATGGCAGGATTACGTGTCTGCATCACGTCTCTGATCTGATCCCAAAGCAAAGGTGTCGGTGAACGGCACGCGGCACCATCATCTCACATGCTCAGGTAACCGATCGCTATCGTCGCGACTGCCTTCTTGTCAAAGCACATCCTCTCGCCGACGACGTACGGTTGCTGCTGGTCCCTGTGAACGTGGCACAGTGACCCACAAGCACAAGGCCCCTGGAATCTGTGGGTGCAACAGCACAAACCTATATATCGTGTCATTGTTCGACTCTCCGCGCGCCTCTCCATGAAAACGACGGCTCAACTGGGGTTCTAGGGAACATCCGTCGTCGACAGGTTTCGACTTTCGACAAGCTAGCTAGACACTTCATCACTCTCGTCAGTGCGCTGCTAATCCTGTTCTTATATCTGATGAGTATTATCTAAACACCACCATGCATGCGTGCATCGGATAAACTAGCTAGTCGCTGGGGGCTGTGCGTTCGTCACGGAGAATTCTCTGGGACCCGTACCCGGACCAACCACTTCCTCCGCATAAACAAACACGCAGCTAGCTACTCCTCATGCATGCCACATCGTGGAAACTTCAGCTCGATCAGGCGTGGTCCATGAAGCTCCATCTACCAACCTGGCTTATAGTATTAACCTTTGTGTGAGGAATTTTACTCGTGACTTTGTGAATGGCGGATGGATCAAGATACTCCCTCCGACCCGATTTAATTGACGTGGACTATTTACAATATAATCTCCATTTCACACAAACCACGATTGCATGTTCAAATGTGATATCCTCCGCCCGCAGCACCCCGGTGCTCTCCTCCAGCCCCAGCAGGCCAGCACGCAGCAATCTTGGGCTGCACTACCTTGATTTTTAGATAAAACCTACACACACACACACATATAAATAGAGAGAGATATTTTCTTATGTTTATACATTTTTTGCTATTTTCTGCTAAATAAAGCAGACTCTCTAGCCGCGTAAGAATAAATAAAAAACTTGTGTACTTTTACAACTATTAAATTCTCAATAAATATAATAAATTTTATCAAATACAATGAATACTAAAATAACAAGCTTCAAAATACATATATATGTTTATGAGTTTGCTACATCGAGCAAGGAATATTCAAAAGACTTGATCTTGCTGAAATCAAGAAAGATTTTCAAAAAGAAACTAGAGTTTTGACATTATACCTAGGACTGCTAGACGGAATTAAAGCTTTATTGTCGATGTGTTCTTATGTTATACTTTCTATTTAAAGATATTGCTATTACCTTATGTTTGTAAATAATATAACAATTTAAATAACCAACTTTCAAGTTGTGGTAAC
The DNA here is from genome assembly GCA_910589775.1 of Avena eriantha. Classification (NCBI taxonomy): domain Eukaryota; kingdom Viridiplantae; phylum Streptophyta; class Magnoliopsida; order Poales; family Poaceae; genus Avena; species Avena eriantha. The sequence continues at coordinate 383,816,087 of OU342746.1, forward strand.
CGATCGGGTATTGATTGAAATCCTTTAGGCCCCGTTTGGCTTCAAAGTATTTTTGAAGTATTGGGGAATACTTCGGTTTCTGAAAATACTTAAGTATTGAATACTTTATGGTGTTTGGATCGAATAAATACTGTGGTTTTAAAACTGAAGTATCCTCCAAAAACGTGGTATTTTTAAAGTAATTGAGAAAGAGGCAAGACCCAGTTTTTTCTAAAACTGAGAAAGGAGAAAAACTGTGGTATGAGTTTGCCGGGCGCTAAAATACTTTGGTTTTAGAATACCTCGGTTTAGAAAATACTAAGGCTCCGTTTGGCAGCTCCACTTTTTCTAAACCATAGTATTCTAAAACTGAAGTATTTGAGTGTATGGGCAATGAATACTTCTTTCACCATACTTTAGTATTTCTCAGTTTTGGCAAAAACTTCAAGGCGTTTGGGAAGTGATGTTTTGGTATTCTTTGACCGGTTTTTATGGTTGCTGCATGATCCGATTTGATCCATATATGTGTGCATGGCTGGGCATGCATGGCTCTCCCGAGCAGCTAGGTCCGCACTAGATCGGCAGCTGAAAATTAAACCAACATGGAAATAATCAAACAGAATAGATCTGCACTAGAGCTGGGATGGATTCATGCATGCAATGATGGTAAAGAGGCAACAGTCTGTACGGAGACGGAGCAGAAAACCTAATCGATCTCTGGTGTCCGTCTGTGTGGGAATCAGAGGATATCTTGACAATAATATCATGCCCTAGATGGAAACGTTGGTGCCATACAGTTTAGAAGAACATCATGCCATAGATCTCGGCAAGAATAGAGCAGAACAAACCTTCGGTTCCCGTTGATGCGCCTGCTTTCTCCATGGATGAAGTAGAAGACATCGCCGCTAGGCGAAGACGATGGGAGGAAGCAGATGCGTTTTGTGAGGGGAAAGAGCGAGCGTTTTCTCTGTTTTGGAAAATAAAGAGGTTGGGACCGAAGTTTCCAAAACGTCAAAAAAACTGCAGTTTTTTAGATACTTCAGTTTTAGAAACCACAATATTCCTTGGAACCAAACGCTTTAAAGTATTGGATACTTCATTATTTTTGAAAACTGAAGTATTGCCGGAATACTTCAAGAAAACGGAGCCGCTAAACGGAGCCTAAGCTACCAAACGGAGCCTTAACAAAGGATAAAACTGAGTTTTTATGCAATACCGATACAGGGGATGGGGGCATCTGCCCCCCCCCCTACTGCCCACCCCACCCCCCCACCCCCCCCCCACACACACACACCCTATGGTTCTAGTTAAAATGATATGTCTATGATTTCTCCCTACCAAACTTTTAAATCATCCTCGGCTACTTGGAGCATAGTTGCTAATATCGTGCAGGGACCGCTCTCTTTGTGTGTTACTATAATCGTGCTGACAACCCACTCCGAAGCAATTCAATCCTTCACCTCCGAGGTACTCTCGTGCGGCATGAGCTTATACACCGATGCAAGTTCTCCCACGCAGCGAGGGACACAGGGTGGCCGCATCGGCATTCATCGCCAGCGGCACCCTAGTGGTCGTCGTAGCCAGCGTAACAGAGGGGGTCGAGAATGTTTATGTGGTGTGCGCATCCACCTTTGTTCTCGTCGTGACTGGTTGGATGACGTCCGGGCTTGTCAGGAACAGACGACACGTCGTATGCCTAGTCATATGATTCGACGGAGCCATCGCGATGCGGCAGGGCTTCCTCATTTCGGGGGACCTTGTCGACCGTCTTCATGCAGTTGTATCTTGAATGCGCTTCCTTCACTGGGCAAACGCATCGAGCACCAGTAGAGGAAAAAGGAAAATGCATGCTAATGGCTGGGAGGTTGAGAAGATGGGCAGACATTGTGAATGTTACGATGGTAGTTTCCTCAAATTGGGCAATCAGAGATGTGGCATGTTGCACGCATGTGACACGGCGGTTATGAACGAATTAACCGTTCTCCTTGTGCCACGCAAGAAAAGAAAAAAACGAATCCTACCGAGGCACTAACCCTAGGTTCCTATTTTCTCTTTCAAGCATGACACATGCATGCCCTTTTGTGCATTTGTGTTAGTGTAACAGTATTTTTTTTGCTAGTGTACCTGTTGACACTGTCTTTTGAACAATATTGCTACACTTACTGGCCAAAATTTACGGACAGAAACTTAGGAGATGACGTGACAATCACGTGCTGGCCACCGGAGATTTGTTCCTTCAATCTTCCAACGACTTTGTTCCACATAGGTCCGTAACAAAAATTTGTAACAGTTTTGCCTGTAAGTGTAGCATTATTGGTCGTTTGAATGGATATGATTATGTGCACTTTTGGGTACCTGTCCGTTCTTTTGAAGGGTTATTATGCTTGCTCTTTGAATTTTTTTCCTCGCCATCCACTTTGGCACCATCGTTTACTGACAGTACGTGAGTCCCTCTCGAATAGTGTCTCGATTCGATTATCTCTCTTTGCCAAGTGGGACCACATGTTAGGGATCTAATTCGCGTTAAAACCCATGGTGATCTCTAGCCAAGTTGGACGGCCTAGCGAAATTAAATCTCCCAAGACACCCAAGTGCCAACGAATCAGCTTGCCATATTGGACCGACATGCAGACGTGTCAGGACGGGGTAAAGGTAAAATGGAGTAAACGAACAGAAAAACATTAGGCCCCAGATGGAACGTGGAGACTCGAAACATTGGACTAAAAGAACTATGAATTGAGATGTCACGTATCATGGTTTCCTACAGGAAACAAAAGTAACATGAAACCTCAAACGTGTCGTCTGGTTGTTACGTACGCTCAATAAAAAAAATATAGAAACTGTACAAACAAGGAGGAATATGAGACTCATACTTCATACGAAATGCAATGGAATCTAAGGTTCCTATTCCAATTTCCTCGAAACGTGCCATAGGAAATTTCCATGTAAAATAGCTGTCATCTAACATTCATATACTCCACCTGTATTCATCGTTCCAAGCAGGACCTTAACTAAGGGTGACTTGAGGATTTTTCTCAGAATACTGTATTACTCCCCCGTCTTAAAATAGATGTCAAAAATTTGTCAAAAATTAGATGAATCTGTATACTCTCTCCGTCCCGAAATGTAAGGTGCCTAAGATTTAGTCAAAAGTCAACGTATTTTAAGTTTGACCAAATTTATACATAAAAATATAAATATTCACAATACCAAATCAATATCAATAGATTCACTAGAAAGTATAGTTTCTCAAAATGTCCATTTGATATTGTATCTAGACCTCCTTTAGTGTGCAGGTTTACTTAGGTTTAGAGTAAACCTACACACTAAAAGACGTCTAGATACATTCATTTCATAAAGCTAATCTTATACTCCGTTCATCCCAAAATAGATGTCTCAGTTTTATCAAAATTCAGATAAATCTAGACATTGTTTAGTACTCCCTCCGTCCTAAAATGTAAGGCGTTTAAGCTTTATCCAAAAGTCAACATCTTCTAAGTTTGAACCTACACACTATAAAAGATCTAGATACCCTTCATTTTTTTGAATTTTTTTTTTGAAATTTCTAGATACCCTTCTTAGATAAAGCTAAAGCATCTTATATTTTGAAAACGGAGAGAGTAGAATAGAATTCAGGTGAAGGAGTATTTCCTTGTACATTTATTTACCCCTAAACAGCGAACTGGTGAGCTGGCAGCGCCATTTGAAGCTCCCTCTCCGGCAGCTCAATCTTGCTGGCATACGTGGTACGCTCCAGCACCGGAGGACCCCTGGGAGGAATTCGCACCGGCCATTGACCAACGCCGGACGGAGACGCCGGAGACGGAGAGGGGATTGAAAAGCTAATCAAACCTGCATTTATTATCCTCCATAAAATCCCCATTCGTGCGCGCGCCCATCGACCGGCACGGCCGCTCCAGCTACCGCGCACGGCGCACGCTCTTTCAACCATAAATAAACTGTGCTGGCTTTGAAGTTGGAAGTCACATGGCCGGCCGCTCACGCGCGACAGCTGCTAGCTGCAGGGGCAGGTGCCGCGTGCCGGCCGGGGCCATGCCGCGATGCGCATGCGCTGCCGGTGCACTCGAGCGCGCGCGAGCGGCACGCCGTTCGCTGCTGACGACGGCCTCGCCATGCATGCCACTGGGCTGGGAGATCGACCCACTACGCCGGCATCTGCGTTGCGTGACACGCACCGACGCCGACGTGTCGCGCTGCGTGGCAACGAACCGGCCGCCGAGATGTTTAGTCCGGCCGATCGATGTAGTTAGCGATCAGTTTATTCCGGCGTCGCTGGCTGAACTGAACGAGCCCGACGGATCGATCCGGCAGGGCGGCACGACGGGTGTGCGTGATCTCGACAAGAGGCGGCTGACAGGGTGGCCCCTGACTAGTATGTACGAACGAACGTGCACACGCTGACGCGTGGCTCAACACGTACAGAGATACGTACATGCCGGTGGTTGGCCGGACCACGTCCTTCCTACGACCTCAACGGCAGCTGATTACTTTTCCCTGTCACGCTTGGATTATTTGTTAATTATGGTGCTAATCAAAAGTGATGACGATTTGTTAGTGGAGCATGGCCGGAATGTTGGGTTGCTACGACTCGATTATCTTAAGTCAAGTCCGGTCGGTCTCCTCGCTTGATTCTCACATCTCCAGCTTGTACATACACAAAAAGAAGAGAGAGAAGCCATGATGTTATTTATGTCTCTATAGATAGCGTAGGGTTTGTTGTCTCTTGTACTAGAAAAACTAGCTTTTATTCGGAGCAGCTCAGAGCATTAGTCTCGGTTTCGCCATGAACCGGGACTAATGCTCGCATTTGTTCCGGTTTTTTCATGAACCGGGACTAATGCTCGCTTGTCCCGGCTCGACCGTCGCACAGGGGCCAGGGACTATTCGTTCTGGTTTGTAAGGGACTATTCGTCCCGGTTGGTATTACGAACCGGGACTAATGGTCGTGTGCCGGACACGTGGCCCATCGTACACCTTTAGCCCGGTTTGTAATACCAACCGGGACGAATAATTCGTCTATAAATACGTCGTCCCAGCCAGTCCTTCCTCTGTTTTTTCTCTTGGTGGAAGGAGTGAGGTGTATGTGCTAGTTTTTTTCCTATGCACATTAGGTGTTTAACGAAATGTCTGAGAGAATGATATGTGAGGGGCTCATGAAAAACTCAATAATGAGGATAATATTAAGCTGGGTGAACCTTTCTCTGATGTTGAGACTATGGCTAAATCCAAGCCTTATTTTCTATGGCTAAAAACAAGGTCCTGATAATATTCCAATTGAATTCTATCAACATTGTTGGGATATTATGAAGCATGACATTATGAGACTTTTTGCTTCTTTTCATACCGGTAGCCTTGATGTCCAAAGATTAAACTATGGTACAATCACCTTACTTCCAAAAAATTATGAGGCCAACAAAATTAGTCAATATAGGCCTATTTGCCTTCTGAGATGCATTTACAAGCTCCTTACAAAAGCCCTGACGATTAGAGTGGAACCTCTATTGGATAAGTTGATTAGTGTTAATCAAATGCTTTTATGAAACAAAGAAGTATTGTTGATGGAATAATGTACCTTCATGAGATCATGCACCATACTCATTCCAAGAAACATGTGGGTATCATCCTTAAGTTGGATTTTGAAAAAGCTTTTGACAAGGTGAACTTGGACTTTTTGTTAAGCTGCCATGAAGCTATGGGTTTTGGCCCTTTTTGGAGAGACATGCTAGAGAAAATTCTCTATAATGGTATTGTTTCTGTTAAGATTAATAATACTCATGGTCCTTATTTCCAGAGTGCCAAAGGAGTAAGGCAAGGTGATCCCTTGTCCCCATTCCTGTTCAACTCTATTGTTCAATGTCTTACTAAGATGGTGCTTGAGGCTCAGAAAAATGGGTTGTTGCTGGGGCTGATTCCTAATCTTATTGACAAAGGTGTTGCAATTATGCGGTATGCTGATGATATCGTTCTATGTATAACTCATGACCCTAAGAAAGCTCTGAATCTGAAGATGTTGCTTTATATGTTTGAACTCATGTCTGGCTTGAAGATTAATTATCAAAAAAGTGAGCTCTTTTTGATTGGAGGGGATAATGATATTGCTGAACTCTATTCTGATATGTTTGGTTGCAAGGTTGGCTTGTTGCCTATGAAATATTTGGGTGTCCTTGTCACTTTCAGGGCTCTTAAGAACTTTGATTTGGACTTTGTGGATGCTAAGTTTGTGAGGAAACTTGATGCTTGGATTGGAGGGGCTGCCTCTTCTAGTGGAAGTTTAACTTTGGTTAATGCTTGTCTTTCTAGCTTGCCTTCTTATGTTATGAGTATTTTCCTGTTAAATAAAACTTTCATTGCCAAGATGGATAAGCATAGGTGTAGATTCTTTTAGCATGGGAAAAAGCAGAAAAGGGGTTATTATATGGTGGCTTGGAAGAGAGTTTGTAGATCCAAAAAGAAGGGTGGCCTGGGAGTGAAAGATTTAAGCAAGCAAAACATTAGCCTCCTTTGCAAGTGGTGGTGGAAACTTGACAAAGGAGATGGCCTTTGGCAACAAATTGTTAGGGCTAAGTACCTTAAGAAGCATGATGTTGTTACTGATAAGGAAAAAGTTTCTGATTCCCCTTGCTGGAAAGCTCTTCTCAGAGTAAAAAGTAATTATTTAGTTGGGAGGAGGATTTCCTTAGGCAAAGGCAACCTTACCAGCTCGTGGCATGATCCTATTGGGGGAGATTTACCTTTCTCAGAAAATTTCCCTATGCTTTTTAGCATCTGCCAGGATCAGAATTGCACCATTAAAAAATATGTGGAGGTGGATTTTAGGGTACCTTTTAAAAGAACCCTTAGTGGCAACATGCTTTTGATGACTGCAAGTGCACAGACCATTTGTAGCTAGTTTCGAAATAAAGATATCGATCCCATAGGAAGCAGGAGTCTGAAGTCTAATAATTCTTGAAATAAATATTATGATAGAAATGCTAAATAAAGTTCTAAATAACAAGATAAAAATGCGAGTATTATGTAAAAGGTGTTTTGGGGTTTTAGGTATAAGAGCAATAATAAAGTAAAATAAAATAACTGAATACGTAAAGTAAGTATCGCGTATGTAAGAGAGATTGAAACTGCAATAGGGGAAAAGCGAGTAGCGGATACACCACTAGCATTATAAGGAGGTAAGATAAAGATTATCATCATGAACATTATAAACTATGTATGTGTGGTAGGAACTCCGTATTTGGACAAATAGGCAACAGCCGCTGCTCACATCATCCTCATAACCACAGCAGTCAGCAATCGTCATTAACCGAATTACTGCGCTATTAAGGGACGTAATCCCGTAGGACATATCCCATGGCATGGATAGTGTCCCATGAGTTACCTCGGTTTCCCAAGTTGATACGTAAGGGGTGCCAACAGCTTTATAGTCACTGTAAGTGCTAGCACATCTCCGTCTACCAACTAGTAGTTCCCTGCATCAAGTCTCCATGCGAGGCAAATATTGAGAGGTCGACTTCTCTCAACATCAAGACGTAGAAAATCTAACACATGGCCACAACGATGAATATTATAATAGACTTTATCTTATTTCAATCTCATACTAGGGTTTCTCCATCTCCCCAAGAACTAGTGATATACTCAGATATAGAGGCAATCAACATCATAGCAATGGTAATGGAAATAACATAGATGAATAGTACTTGTATAAATCCATAATGAGTACGGGAATTACAACAAGATCTAGACAAGATGTAGATGGGATGGATGTAGATGGTGGTGATGCAGCGGTAGATGATGAAGATCGATGCCTTAGTCTCCTAGATCTGCGCAGGGTGAAGATGGATCCCGGTGGATGAGTTCCCCCTCCAGATACCTTCCAGGGTGAGGTTTCTGCGATTTCTAGGTGTTCTGTATGTCGTATCCTCGAACCAGTTGCACAGAGTGAAACTATTTGAGAAGGCAGAGGCGGTGCCAACTTTTATGCTGGTTTTGAAAGGAAACAACGATCGGAGGTTGCACTATTATTCTCTCCAATATATTGGTATCTCTCCAAAATCTTCGTTAGCCCAACAGGACGGAGTACGGTTTATTGAGTTAAATATACTTACGGTCCCTATACTTGTTAGGCTGACTCGAGTTAGTCCCCGTTCCCGGAATTTGCTCAATTTTTGCCATGTACTTCTGAATTTGGCTCAATTTAGTTTTAATCCATGCTTGACGTCGAAATTGTGCTGATTCGGATGCCACGTGGACTAGAATCTTGCAGAAACACCCTCCCGCATCTAGAATGTTTTTTTCCTGCTGCCAGATATTTGCATGTACCCCCTCCCCATCAGATCCATTATACAGAGCGCCCCATGCTGTTATAGATCTCTTCAACCCAGAGAGTTCTGTTCGAGCGAATAAAAAAGGAAGGACTCGGCGGAGGTGGAGGCGACGTGCAGGTGACGGAGGTGGTGATCGCTAGACGGTAAGGTGGAGCAGTATATTTAAAATGGGAGGTTAACTAATGATAATGGAGTAACACGGGAGGGACTAACTGTAAATTTCTAGTCCATCTTCACTCCTGCAAGTGTGACGCGCCTCCACGTGGCATCCGAGTCAGCACAATTTTGGTGCTAAAGATGGATTAGGACTAAATCGAACCTAATTAACAAGTACACAGACAAAATTTAGCAAATTTCGAGTACGAGGACTAAATCGAGCCAGCCCAACAAGTAACTGTTAGTGTATTTAACTCCGGTTTATTCGATCACAGAAAAGGCTAAATACAAAGAGTGTTGCATGGACACTGATTTTTCTCGTGAAATATGTATTAGAACTTGTACTAAAATTTGATTTCTTAGATTCGGTGCTTGCAAAATGTGTCAGGTGGTACGATGTGCTACATAGCACCTAGCCATTAATATGAGCGTTTTCAAATTACCCCAGCAATGCATATCTTGCCACATTGCGTGGGTGTAGTTAAGCTTGGGCAAAGTAGGATTTAGTTTCTAATTTTCCTTGTTGTGCCTTACCTCAAAGAACCCTTTTGAAAATATTTTACTGGTTTTTATTTTGGACAAATGATTTTTTTAGTAAGGAAGTTTTAATATGGTTTGATATACCATGAAATTTTGTCTTCTCTAATAGTATTTGGAATTTCATTTGGTTGAGCTGCCAGCTGGCATATCTCAGAGCACCTTTCGGAACTGATACGTCACCTGTCGTGTGAGATCCATGCAGCTTGGCCACCGCAGCCCGAGCGGCAACATTCTATGGCGGATACGAGGATGACTCTGGTGCAGATACCAGATTGGTTTCATTCCACCTTCAGACAACTTCTGCTTAATATTCACACGTCACCATTGCAATCATTTTCTCACTGTTCCAGTCTTATGGTCCAACAAAGGCTCATTGCATTAGTATATTTTCTAGACAAATATATCGAACTGCAAAGTTTCACATTTACCATTGCGGAAACCAACAACATCATGATCATTGTCCCTGCAAAAAAAAAACATAATCATTGTCCCTGCGAAATTTCACATTTAACTTCTGTTTCTCCGCCTTTCCTCATTTTCTAATAATTCATGTGGTTTTCAGTGATTTTACCGTGGAAGAGAAACTGAATCTGTTGCATACATTGGCTAGATTATTTTGTATCTGAAGTTGTCATTTGATGGACGATCAGTGAGACAGTTGGACTCAATCCTTCCATATTTTTTGCCTACTGTTGTTGATGCTTGGTCAGCCATGGGCCGGGAGACTATACATGAAAAAAATTATATCTTAGAATTACCAATTAGTAACCACTTAATTACACTAGACTCTTTATTGCCTCTAATTTGACTATTTTGGCAACAAATTTAATTACACTGGCTCTATATATATTTTGATTGGTGTCCAAGAAGCTCCATCTTGGCCATATAAACCATGTAGTAACTAATCTGCGGTAGGGCACATTTTTCTCTTAAAATAGCACTGACCGAGTAAGTAGCTATAAAAATTGTGTATTAGCACATTTTCTGTTTTCAAAGATATCTTCACATTTCTATGCTTAATTTGGTCAACGAATGCGCTGCATTTGGATTGTCATAGATGTAACACGTATTAAAACTACATAGAAAATTTACTTATTGAACAGAGGAGTGGGATTAAAAAGGCATGTTATATTTTTGGATTTACAAAACTACTCATTGAAAAGAACATGATACTTCTACCGTTCTACACATGAATATATTATTCTAATGCGCATATATTATTGTAATGCGCAAACTTGTCGGAAGTTAGACAAGTTTCTAATGGGGAAGAAAATGATCCTTTATTTTATTTCCAATGGACAATTTTGTTTGTGTTTGCCAATCATTAAAGAAGCTCTTATGGGATCAAAGAAGAATGGCTCTTCAAAAAACATTAAAATATTTTGGCTCATGGATATCATTTTTCTTATATCTTTTAGTGAAACAGAAAAGGGTCTGACGATTTGTCCGCAATGTTTTCCACTTAATAACTAACTTCCGACATTTGGTAGATAATTTTCAAATAAGAACATAGAATTAATGAAATATGTGACACAGAAATCATTTTTACATGTTCCATAGGATTGCTTGTGGCAAGAAAGCTATGTTAATTAGCAAATAACTTCAGATATTTGATTTATGATTTGCGAAAAAATACATAAAATTGATGGAGACGTGCGTTGCACGTGCCCATTTACTAGTTACTAGTAGTAGTACAAAAGACATTGTTAGGAAAAACAATCCGGATTATCCACTCACGTGAATCAAAGCGTGTGCCATTCCAAAAAAAATCCCGTAGTAGTAGCAGTGCACAAGCCACAAGCCACAAGGATACTGCAAGCGAAACAAAATCCGTGTTGAAATCATCACCTACTCCTACCTCCTAGTACCTCCTACGGCATGCATCACATGATAACACACACATGCATGGTTGCAACGGAAGTCAATGGCAGATTCTCCGCTGCGCTGCATGCACGACTGTCCCTAATCCTGCCATTATACACGTCCGTTTAAGGCGTTAATCACCGCACATGTCGCGCGCGGGGCCCCACCTCACGGCCGAACTCACTTCCCCTCTCCTCACCGGTTCCTCGACCACGTGCCACACTGACACGTGGTCCGCCACCGCTCCCACGGACGGCCGTGTAGGGGACGACGGGCTTAGCCGCGAGCCGGTGAAAATACGACGAGAATGCCAGCCACCTTTTTTGTTTCCAGCAAAAAGAAAGAACCACGACGGACGGACCACAACTGGAATATCACAACCCCACTGACCTGTGGTCCCGGGGCGCCGCACCGCCTCGTTTCCACCGCGCTGCGTGATTCAAAGCCTCACGCACGCACGCTCCCCACACACTACCGACGGCCCGCGCGGGGCCCGTGCGTCAGTGTATATGGGACAGTCAAGTTGGGCCCGCATGTCATGGAGGCGTAGTGGTTCTGTTGGGGCGTGCTGGCCTGCTGGCTCACTCTCACTCGCTCGCTCACTCTCCCCTTGCTACTTGCTAGCTACTCGACTCGAGCTCGCTTTTTTCCTCTCCTGCATTTTCGATTTGTTTTCCGCTTCTCCGCTGCTGCTTTTTCCTTGTCTTCCTATCGCCGTCACCTTGCTGCGGTCCGCTGCTACACTACCACTACCAGCCAGCCCAGCCAGTACCCCCACCACGCCTGTTGGCCTCCTCTCCCTGGAAGGAATGGAGGCGTAGGGGAGCACGAGCGAGACGCAGTGAGACGGGAGCTAGGGTTCTGCCTGCGCCGCCTCCGACCCCGGTGAGTGAGCCCGCACTCCCCAGATCCGGCGGCCCGACTCCCTGGCCGCCGCCGCCGCCGTCTAGATCTGCGCTGCTCTAGGGCACGCCGTTTCCCTGGATTAGGGGCCAGCACCTGACGCTGCATTCGGGGGGAAGAGCTCTCTTCGAACTGTGGATCTCTTCACCCCTTTCCTTTTTTGCTCCGCGTTTGATCCGCTGCCGTGTTTTTCTCTCTCCTTTTTTAATACACTATTTAATACAAATCGGCTGTGGTTGCTTTCACTGGGCCACTGCTCATGATCCGGGGTTTAGGTGGATGCTGCGTTTCTCTCTCTCTACTAGGTAATAATTAGCTGCAGTGTAGTGTAGTAGATCTGTGCACTGACCCGCGGCGGTTCGTCTGCAGGGTAAGTCCGAAACCTCCGGCGACCGGCGGTAGGCTCCGATGGGGAAGTCTCCGGCCAAGTGGCTCAAGTCCGTGCTCTTCGGGAAGAAGTCCTCCAGGTCTGCCTCCACCAAGGCCAAGGATTTATCGGTACGTTAACTATTATACCCTCCTTGTGTTGATAAGTCAGTGAAAGCTGACTTTTCCTATCTGAGTGTGGAGTCCAGCTACGGAATTGCAACTAGAGAACAGAGATCTGCTCATTGCTACAACTGACGCCTATGTTGTTTCCCTTGTGTAGAAGGCCCCGGGTAACAGAGGGTATGCTCCTGCTGGCAACGGCCCTGTGCTTTCCGACAGCTCCCCGGTGATCTCTGAGCCGGTGCTTGTTACCCCGCACAACAACGATGCCGCCGTGCCGGAGGTCCGAAAGGGTGAGAATTCCCAATTCCAAGGCGAAGTGGCGGCGCCTGACGTGAATCAGGAATTGGAGAAGCAGAGCACTGGTGGGTCCGATGTGTTGTCCAATGACCCGGAGAGGATGAAGGAAGAGCAGGCAGCCGTCAAGGCCCAAGCCGCCTTCCGCGGTTACCTGGTAACGCTTTTCTTGGCGATGAATCTGTCAAGTGTACTTTAAAATGTAAAGAAACATGACCAAATATATTGTGTTTTACCTCTGTTACTTTTCATGGTTTAACAATGTTTCTATTAATTTGAAAAATTGAAATCCTGCCTCTGCACTGGATCGTTTCACCCTATCGCTGGTCTTATTAGGCTACTACACAGAAATATTCTTGCCGTAGCTACTTGGTTTGATTCGCTGTAGATCCACGCTAATTTTAGCATCATATCTGTCCAGGCACGTCGGGCATTTCGCGCGTTGAAAGGAATCATACGGCTTCAGGCGCTGATCCGTGGCCATCTTGTAAGGAGGCAGGCTGCTTCAACTCTTCGTGCGACATGGTTGATTGTGAAGTTCCAAGCTATTGTTCGTGGAAGGAATGTCAGACTTTCTAGTGATGCAGTTCAATTTAGTTGGAAGCCTGTCGAGCAGAATTCTCTGGTAAATTCCTTGCTCATTCTAGTTCATTCAGTACCCGATGTATTATTCATCATTATAGCGCGTGAGTGCTCCTTTTTGTTTGACTGTTTGTACAGCTGCTGTAATCTTATTGAATATGGATGCTCATGATTTTATTAGCGTGTATTATGTTGCGGGACACGAGGTGTGATATATGCCTAAACTAAACAAGAAGGAAAATGTTTCCATTAAGGCTGTTGAATCCAAATATGGTCACTTGTGTACCTAGTTGACATGATTTCCCTTTAAGCGTCATGTGAAAAACAGAAAGGATTTGGTAATAGGTCTAGACGCAAATGTTAGCTTCACCTTATGGGCTCATTACTATAATTCAGTCTGTTCTTTCCTGTGTTAACTCTACCTTATCATTGTAGTTCAGTGGACATAGATACCTAGATAGTTGAGTTCCTTTTAAGTAACTTTCATGTGAAAAACAGTGAATATTTGGTAATTGGTCTACATAGATGCAAATGTTAGCTTCACCTTATGGGCTCATTACTGTAATTCAGTTTGTTCTTTCCTGTGTTAACTACTTAACTCTACCTTATCATTGTAGTTCAATGGACATAGATACCTAGATAGTTGAGTTCCTTTTAAGTAACTACTTTCTATGTGCCATAATACTACTCCCTCCGATCCAAATTACTTGTCACAGTTTTAGGCAAAATGTTGCCTAAAATATGTCTTTAAGTTTAATGAATCCGCGACAAGTAATTTGGATCAGAGGGTGTAAGATGTTGTAAGACAATTTGGTTAGGTAACTTACAGAATACAACCACTTCACAGTTTTGTATTGCTCATTCCTAAAGTTTTTATATCTGGCTACATTCTGCATTTTGTTGTAACCGGACTAAGGGAACGATTCTTATCAGCACTAAAACATTTCTCTTTTGTCGCTATTACATAGAACATAAAGATATAGTTCCGTATGTTAGAACATTAGGAGCATTAAACTGTTCTTGCCTTACCTATGATGAAGCTGCCATGGGTTCTTCTATATATTTTTAAATGCCCGCCCCTTCCTATTCAAATTAAACTACAATGCCAATTGTGATGGACCAGGTTATCGAATATTCTTAATGCTTTCATTTTCATTTGCACGTAATGTTGATCAAAACAGAACGATTTGCATGTATGACCTATATGTGGTATCTTAACCTAAATTTAAATATACAATTCTTGCCTTTTGTCAGGTTGCTAAACCAGATGCATGGAAGGAGAGGTTAGCTTCAAATGCATTTGCTCGTAAGGTATAAATGTCTGTGCCTCTATATATAGTTATTTAATGTCTTGGATATACAGACCAAAGTATTGTGACCCTGCTGTCTGGCCTTTGTGCTCATTTATTGACCAAACACATGCCATCCTCTCATATAGCCCTTTTGCTTCTTTTTTTTTTGAAAAAAGATAGCCCTTTTGCTGTCTGCCTGTGAGTATTTTGTTGGGCGAAAAGTTAACTATTTTCTTTGTATATCTTGTAGCTGCTAGCTTCACCGATTCTGGTAGAGGCTCTTCACTTTCAGTATGATGAGAGGGATCCAAATTCAGCTTTCAACTGGTTAGAGAGATGGACCATAAGTCATGTCTGGAAACCCATTTACCAAACAAAGAGAACTGCTGTCACTGATGCCAAGCCGCAGACAAGGAGGGCCAGCTATACAATGGAAACCGAGTCAGGGAAGTTAAAACGCAATGCTCGGAAGAGTTCTGCATTGACAGCTGAGCCTCAAACAAACGTGCCGGTGGAAACTGAAAAAACTAGACGGAACCCAAGGAAATTCACTAGCACTCCTGCTGATTCAGTGCCTGATAGCCAGTTAACTGAACTTGAGAAGGTCAAACGTAGCCTTCGGAAGGTAACAAATTCCATGGCTGAAGCCTCAAAGGTATCTAGTCCTGCAACTGAGACCCTTGACTATCAAGAGGTCCAATTTGAGAAACCACAACGGACTGCACAGGAAGTCCCAGTGTATCCTGAGATTCAAGAACCTCACAATGGTGATCTATTGGAAAATGCAAAGATGGATGTCATGGTACCTGATCTCAAACCTGAAGTGGAAGTTACTACATATCCAGTCACAACTGAAGAAAAAGTTGACGAGCCAACTGTTGTTGCTACAACAGCTGAAGTTATGCCTCTGCAAGACATTGATAATGAAGAAAATGCTTTAGCGAATGATGTGGAACAGAGATCTAGAGAAGACCCTCTTTCTGTCGAAAGCCTTAAAAGTGGCATTAGGAGGTCTTCATTCTCAGCTAAGCCAGAATATCCAGAAAATGGGTCCAAAAACTCTCCAGCTGTGCCCAGCTACATGGCTGCAACAAAATCTGCAAAGGCGAAACTGCGGGGACAGATATCACCTAGACTCAGTGCTGATTCAGCAGAAAAAACTGTCTATACACGCCGCCATTCCCTCCCTTCCCCTGCCAATGGCAAGCAGAACTCGCACTCGCCGCGTACACAAAGGCCAACTCATCTGAATTCTGGTAACAAGGAGGGAGTGAAAGGCGACAAGTCTCTGCTGTCATCAAGAGACGCGGCTGGTAAGTAGTGGAGGATCGTTGAATACTCCTGTTCACATTAGTAAATCTAGTCTCTGTCTTGCTATATTACGTGATTAATTTTATTATCTTTGTTATGTGCAAAATGTTTTCACCTATTTTAAAGTAACTAGTGTAATTGATAAGGAGGTTGTTCATAGAAGCCCAAGTCTTGATATATATACGGTGTACCCTGTTGCCTTGGTTTCTTGTACTCCATCTGATTCAATCGCAGTTTTAGGAAACATATTGCCTAAAATATGTCTAGATTCAACGAACCTACGACAAGTATTTTTTACCGGAGGTAGTACATAAGATTGAGACACCTGTTCCGTGCCCCCAATTTGTTTGCAATCACGTTTATAAAGATGGCATCTATGCTTTTTGTTTAGTTCAACAAAAGTAATCAGATAATTGACTATGGTTTTATTTAGTTCCACTAGAGTAATCAGATTATCTGACTGAACTGTTGCCTAAAGCCACTCAAACCATGCTTATGCAACCACACTGGGATCCATGAATAGCCTGCCAGCCAATTTTCTGAACCGGGTCAAGGTTATGAGGAAGAAGTGGCCAAACGAAGTTCATCACATGGCAGTGCTGCCAAATCATATTAATTTCGTTTTCTTGCGCCTGCATTTAAATGGTATCTGCTATAAATTGTTAGGATGGTGTACCATATCTGTCACTTCAGCTTAACCTTCTTCTGATACTAGTATCATTTGCAGAGAGACCGATGAAAGCCGAGTGGAGACGCTGAAGACGGAGACCAGTTGACCATCACTGAACACCAGATCCTCTGTTCTGTTCTAGTAGCGCGGTGAAGTTTGGTTTGCACGGAAGGCGGTTTGCTAGAATTTGTGTTTTGTTGCCTCTGATGTAAAAAATGTTCTCTTGTCCGTCTGCCGTGACAACTGGACCAGCTGCTGAATTCGTTGCGGAGTTCGAATTATTTATAGGGTTTTGCGACATGTCCTGCCTAGTGGTCTTGTATAGCGATGACGTTTGTTCTACCCCTGGTTTGTTTTGGTCTGTCTGTTCACCGCACTGTCTGGAGAGAGACACATTGCTTTGTCAAGTGAGAGTGAGAATGATGAGAGATGCTGATGTTAGTGAGTGAGTACCTGGGTTGAACAATCTTTGTCCCGCCTGGTTGGTTTATCTCTGATGCCCGTTTTCGACCGGCAGTGAGTGCCATTCGTGACACGATTTGTTTAATCCCCTTGTTTTCCCAGATGCATTTTCTTGTTTTGGCTGGATTAGACAGTCTTTGTTGGTCTGTTTTGTACATGTGGCCTGTGACCTGGATGTGTTTGCTTGATTCATGCCCGTTGAAGCATGCGCAAAGAGTGATGCCCACTTGTTTCGGCTGGATGTGCTGCTTAAATTTGCGTCAATCAACTTCGAGGGCAGATTATGCCTAGTACAATTTCGGCATATTCTGCGTCCAGACCTTTCCAGCCCTGTATTTGTTTATGCAGCCTAGTCCTTCTCTAATGCATATATTCACCAACCAGCCCCCCGGGTGGAGCAGAAAAAATTCACCGCGGTAAAAACGACCTTCTTTTCACACAAGAAACAGAGGACAACAGCGTTGCCACAGTGCTCACCACCACCCCATCCATTCCCCTCTCCCCAAGAACACAACGGGCATCGTCATCCACGCACCTTCTTTCTCTTCAAGAAAAAGAAGGTCGATCGAGCCGGTAATCTCCACGCACGGCCGACAGATCTGGGCCGTCCAGCCCCTCCCCACGCACGCGCCGATAAAACCTGAGCCCTCCCCTCCCTTCCTCCCCGAGTCACCCCCCTTCCCGTCTCCCCACCCAAATCACATTCCTCTCCTCCCTTCCACCTGTCTGTCGAAGCCGCCGCCCTCCTCCTCCGCGCCTCGCCATGGACTACTCCCCGACCCCCGTCCCCGCGCCCGCCCCGGCCGTCGTCCCGGCCCCAGTACCCGCCGCCGGCCCCGTGGGTCCAGGGCTCTACGCCGAGATCGGCAAGAAGGCCAGAGGTATCCACGCCGTCTTGTTTGTTCCCCCTTTGGTTCCGTAGCTTCTTCGCTGTTTTTTCTCGGTTCCTGCTTTGCTGATGCCTGCTTCTTCTCGGTGGATTCTGCAGATCTCCTCTACAAGGACTACCAGACGGACCACAAGTTCACGCTCACCACCACCGCCGCCAACGGAGCCGTGAGTGCCCGCCTCCCTCCCCACTCCCCACCCCTTCTCGTAGCGCGAGCTTATGATGTTCCCCTCTGCGTCGATTTGGTTTGCTTCCTCCGAGTAGATTCTGCTTGGTTGCGCTGCTATTTAGATGGATGCCGGGTTAGGGTTTAGGGGTCTGCTCCGGAATGGTTTGGTTTTGCTTTCCGAGGCGCGATTCATGCTGGTATCTAGGTCGAGATGGTCCGTGTGTGCCGTGGCTAGTTTCCGATGGAAGGTTTGTGGTGCGGTTGCTACTGGATTTGCCTGTTTATTTTCTGTTTTCGGGAGGGTTTTGGGTTTAGTATGTTACAAAACTTCGATTCAAGTCTGTAAGTGTTGATTTGTTCTGATCAGTTCACTTCTCAAGATTTTGGTGTTTAGACTAGAGCGGATTTGCTTGTTCGGTGACTATATATCATCCTAGCTGAACATCATGTTAATGCAGTGTTTGGTGGTCAGTTTAAGTTTACAGAGTAGCAGATTTGGGAAACATTACACCGTTTGCTTAGTTTTGTTCTTATCCATGTCGGTTTTGTTTTCTTAGTTTCAACCCTGTGTTTTTTCACATGAACCTAGTGTTGTTATGACATGATTACCGTAGTACGTCTGCGGCTTTCTAAGACCTCCTCTTGGATGTCGAACCCATAATTGGGCCTATATGATCTATATCAGCTAAATTTTTGCTGGAACGTGTAAAAATCTCTTATGACATGCCCTTTTAGCTCCTGACTTTGTTCGATTTGTTAGTGCAGTTTTGTTTTCTGAGCAGCAATAAACTGTAGATTTTGTTTCACCAAGCTGTATGTTTTTTTCAGTGACTTGATTCATTCAGCAATTACTTGCTTGCTGAATACTGCCTTCTAGCATTTGAATATTTCTATCTAGTGCTCCTTGCAATTATATTTCGTTGGGCTATAAGTTGCATACGTGTTGAATATTACCTACTAAGTTTCAGTGAATATTTTCTGATGCATGTGACCATGTGTAGAATGTGACCTTTCACTTATATGCATAGCTTTTTATATTGTGTTCTTTGTTATTGGTCTGGCCCGTTCACCCTTACGCCTGATATCCTGATGTTGTTTTCTGTTTATAATATCCTGTTGGGCACTGAACTTAGATGGTTTCAATTGTGCTTTCATGCTGCAGCTACTAGCATGATCTTATCTATAGAATTCTTGAAATATGTTGTTATATTTTAATTGTGTTGTGAGTCCACTCTTTTTTATAAAGAATGAAGTAACTGTAATGCTGCATGTGTGACCTTTCACAGTAGTGTAAGTTAGTACCAAACACATGAATTTCTCTGTTAGTGAATTGTTGTAGTTCTGGTGTGTGAAAATCTTTGTAATGACCTGTTTTCAATTTTATCCTGTAGGCAATTACTGTTGCAGGCACAAAGAAAAATGAAGTTCTATTCAGTGAGATCCAGAGCCAGCTGAAGGGCAAGAGCTATACAGTGGATGTGAAAGCAACTTCAGACTCAAAGGTAGTTCCTCTTTTTTGATTGGTCCATTACAATGTCTTCCACTGTGTTTACATGTCCTGAATTGGGGCCCTCAGTTTCAGTATCAATGACACTATTTTTCCTCATATACCAGGTTATAACTACAGTCACTTTCAATGAGTTGTACACACCAGGCTTGAAGGCAGTTGTATCTGTTCCTACCCCCTACCAGAAGGCTGCCCCTGGCAAGGTATTATTACTTGTATACATTTTGGAGCGCACTGTTTAGATTTCGATCTGATTTCTGTCTCATCCCTTGGAATGTAGTGTCAGTTGTACAGTTTTACTTTTGTGGTTTGATAAATGTTTAGAAGCCAGCCTGAATTCAGTTTAATCCCCTCTCTGTGGTTTCAGGCTGAACTCCAGTACTTGCATGCACATGCTGGCATCAATGCCAGTGTTGGCCTGAATGCAAACCCTCTTGTGAACTTTTCTGGTGTAGCTGGAACTAAAGCAGTAGCTTTTGGTATTGATGCTGCATTTGATACTGCCTCTGGAGACTTCACCAAGTACAATGCTGGACTGAGCCACACTAATCAAGATCTCACTGCTTCCCTGAATCTGTAAGTTGTTTCTACCAGCCCTCTGGTTTATATCAGCACATTGCTTGATCTGAAATTGTCCCAGTCTTTACATGCTGTTTACCTTCTGCAAGTGTCAATTGCCCTTAGCAGTCTCTCTTACTAAGATCAGATTATTTTATTACTGAAAGTGGGCTAAGATCACTTTATTTTACTGGGTTATTTTCTTCTGCATGATCTGGCTCTGATGGTGTTCAATTTGCAAATTCAGGAACAACAAGGGAGACACCCTTGCTGCTTCCTACTACCACCAGGTGCATGGCACCACAGCCGTTGGAGGAGAGATTGCTCACACCTTCTCGAGCAACGAGAACACCATCACCGTCGGGGCGCAGCATGAGCTGGACCCCCTGACCACCGTGAAGGTGCGCTTCAACAACTCCGGCATTGCCAGCGCGCTCCTCCAGCATGCGTGGAGGCCCAAGTCCCTCATCACCTTCTCCACCGAGATCGACACCAAGGCCATCGAGAAGAGCCCCAAGTTCGGTCTGGCCCTTGCCATCAAGCCCTGAATGTGGGTGGGGGGTCAGCGTGCTTTAGGATGCTAGCGTTACTACCAGCAGCTCTAGTCCAGCGAACAATGCCTGGAAAAAACTTGTAATCCCGACTTTGGTGATGTGCCGCAAACTTATCCATCGTTGCCTTTTAGCAATGCTCTACAATGAGGGGTTTCTACCCAGTTGATCCGTACTACTGGTGCTTTTCCTAGCGTACTGCAGTGTTCTGAAGTCTGAAATTGTCACTTGGATGCAACGTGCTTTGTCTTTGCTTTTGCTTTTTAAACTGCAAAATTCGCTGGTTTATTCAATCAAGTTCCTACCTGGCGATTGTTTGAATCTTTGTTGGTTCCCATTTTTGTTTCTTATCTGATCTTTCTGTGCTGCAGTTGCCGATTGGCCATAATTAGGGCGTAAGTTGCTTCCTGGGCAGAACTTTTTAGTCAAGTTTAATATTTTAAACAAAATTAGTCTAGTTTAAACTAAATTTTGACTTCGCAGGCTCAGTGGGGATCCTTGCAACCACGGTCTCATAGGCCAAAAGGCCACAAGTCATGTCAGACAGAAGCTGTTGCTACTTATATGAGCTCAGAAGCTAGCCGGGGCCAACGTACAACACGTACTCCATATAAGTTGAACTCTTATCTGACCTTTCTGTGCAGCAGTTGCCAATTGGCCATTATTAGGCCTAAGTTGCCATGGATAGCTTCTGATGGTAGTATCAAGGTTACGCCGTGTTTTCAGAGAGCTCCCCGGTGATCTCTTAGCCAGTGCTTGTTACCTTGTGCAGGAGGTGGGAAAGGGTGAGAATTCTCGCTATCAAGGCGAAGTGGCGGCACGTGATGTGAATCAGGATTTAGAGAAGTAGAGAGAATGTTGGTTCTGATGTTGTCCAAAGACCCAGAGGTTGAAGGAAGAACAATCATCCCTCAAGGCCCTAGCTGCCTTCCGAGGTTACCTGGTAATATTTAACTTGATGATAAATTTCTTGAACTTATATCTTTAAATGATTAGAAAAAGGAATAACAATACTGTGTCACACCTCTATGATTTAGCCGTGTTCCTATTCATTTGAGATCCTGCATACACAAGACCATTTCGCACTCTTCCTGATCTTGTTAAGCTGCTAGAAAAAAAAATCTTGCCACTGCCACTTGGTTTCTTTTGCATTATAGCCATGCTAATCTCAGCATCATATTGGTCTGAGCACGTCTGGCACTCCGTGCATTGAAAGGAATCATACGACTTCAGGCCCTGATTCTGGCTATCGTGTGAGGAGGCAAGCTGCTTCAACCCTTCGCGCATCATGGTTAATTGTGAAGTTCCAAGCTATTATTCGTGGAAAAAATACCAGACTTTCTAGTGATGCAGTTCAAATTTAGTTGGAAGCTTATCGAGCCATTCAGTGGCCAATGTATTATTCATCATTATAGTGCATGAGTGTTCTTTTTTCTTTGAATATTTGTACAACTCTTATAATCATATTGAATATGGATGCTCATGATTTTATTAGGTAGTGGTTTAGGGTCTACCCGGCAATGGTTTGATTTTTCTTTTCCGAGGCACGATTCATGATGCTATCTAGCTAGGTCAATATTGTCTGCATGGCCGTGGATAGCTTCTGATTTGGGGGGGGGGGGGGGGGGGGGGGGGGGGTCATATTGGGTGCGGTTGCTACTGGATTTTTTACGTGCTGTTTTGGGGAGGGTTTTGGGTTTAGTATGCTGCCACTCCGATTCAAGTGGGGATATGTTCTGGTCAATTTACTGGAAAGTTTTTTTTAGATTCACATGGATCGCCCATCCCTGGTTCAGTGAAGACTCAACGAAACCCAAAAGCAGGTCTGAGTTTTACAATCACTCGATCAACGAGCGTTCTGAAAGGCAAAAGAGCGACAAAGCCGAGACAACAGCTAAAATGAAATAAAAAAGTACTACTAACTACAACCCATGGAGGGTGTGACCACGACAACTTAATCAACTAAACAGGGGAAACAAAGGTAGCAGGCTCCAAGGTAGAGACCGGAGTGGTAGTTGGAGTCCCCTAGGTCCCTTGAATTGCAACTCTTTTGGCAGCGGGAGACAACACCAGGTTATGGGGATCACTCTTAGTCAACCCTGGATCGCTCAGCCACTTCTTAGTTCGAAGTTCGAGCTCAGGATCTTGGCAACGTGGTTGTGGAAGTGATCCACTTCTTCTAGCATAGGCTCATTGAAGACCAGTCGCCATCGCATCATATAATGCAGGACCATCCTCAAGATCTGATGCAAGTTAAGCTATGATTGGCCATAAAGAATCATGTCATTTCTAAACTTCCAAAGAGATGACAGAGTAGCAGAACAAACTGAATTTAAAACTGTTGGAAATATGACCTAGAGACAAATAATAATATGGATTATTATCATATTGCATAAAGTTTATGATTAAGTTTTATATCATGCTATAACTGTATTGAAAGGAAACATTAATACACATGTGATATATAAACAACCAGGAGTTCCCGGTGAAGCTCTAGTCACTGGTTCATTGGTCAACAGATGATCAAGGTTTCTGAATCATGTGGAATTTATGCTAGTTGACAATGGAGTCACCTCATTGCGAGAATGAGATGATGAGCTGTACCCAACCTAAGCATCATGACCCGATCATATCACGAAGTTCAAGTTACGATGATTAGAATAGACCTAGTGTCCTATTTCTTAGATCGTGAGACCATATCAATCACTGTTACCCGAGGATACTTAGATAGTATCAAACGCCATCTGGTGATTCGGTAATCATAAAGGTGTGTTCAGGTATTCGGAGGAACAGTTGAGGCAATATGCGTCAAGAGCAGGATTTGTCCGTCCGCGTGATAGAAAAGATACTCGAGTGCCCACTCGGAGAAGTTGTATCCAATAGCTGCGCAGCGTGTGATTTGATCACGGGAATATCACTTGTCGGAACGAGTCAAGTAGCATTTATTGATAACGAGATTGAACATGACATGGTGATGTCAATGATCAGATATCGGACAATGCAAGTATCGAGATACAAAAAGAATACGACATGACGTTCATGGTTCAACGACGAAAGATTTTGTGAAATGCATAGGGATCAACATGGCCATCCAGGTCCCTCTGATGATCATTGGTACGAGAGGGTCCCGACCATGTCTAGAGTGTTCCTGAACCATGGGGTATCACACTTAAGGGCTTGATGATCCTCAGAGAGTGTTTTGGTATTGGCGAAATCACCGAAGAAAAGAGAGAGAGAAAACCGGAAGGGTTTTGGTAAGTCCGGAGGATGTCCGAAATGAGATGGAAGGAGTTCCACATCAACGAGGATTGAATAATATGTAAGTGAATGTTGAATATTGATTTAATCATTCGTTTATATTTATTCAATAAATGAAAAATAATTAAAAAATGTCAAATACCTAATTGGGCCAAAATTCGGAGGGAAAAGGGCCCATGAGGGAAAGACCAAAGGGAGGAAGGAGGAGGGGTGGCCGGCTGGGCTTAGGCACACCGCGTGGGGCCCACTTGGGCCCTGGCCGGCGGCCAGCCCCCTCTCCTCTCTCCTTTGTTTTGTCCCACATGGCTAAGGCAATTGTCTATGTGGGGTTTTTCCCCTATATAAAGAGAGGTATTTTGAGAAATTAAATAGACAATAATCAATAAAAGATTCTCTCTCTTTTGGGGAGACCACCAGTTGATTCTCTCTCTCTCTCTCTCTCTCTCTCTCTCTCTCTCTCTCTTGACCGTGGTCTCAAGTACGGATCGCGTGAGCAGGAGTCTTCTTCACCGCAGAGCGCTGTCGCGCTACGGGATTCGGATCCAGAAGCTCTACTTCTGTAACTGCTGCTGGATCGGAGGAACGGGAGTCATCATCAGACACCAAACGTGTGCAACTCCCTGCGAGGTGCAACACTTGGGGCACTAGGAGTCGGTGGAGCCGCAGGAGTTGTCGGGACTTCAACACGACCTCGAGGTCGTCTTCGGTTCGTCTACATCAACCACACTCTCCCAAGCATTTACAACGCTTTTCGGTCTTCAAGGGTAAGTTCGTGAAAAGCCCTTCCCGTTAATGCATTACTAATAGATATGTCCTTGCATTAGGGTTCTTAGCGTAGGAAAAAATTATTGTTTTCATGCGCGAACCCATACAAAAACTGCATGCTTTTTGTTAGCTACCCAAAACTTAGCGATAGAGAGATAGTCATCCCCAGCTTGCACTTTAAAGAACTTCGAGATGGCATGCCAAATTTGTTTAGCTACAATGCACTTAAATAATAGATGCTCCACATATTCATCATCTGTGCAGAAGATACAATCTTCAGGTTTATTAAGGTGTCTTTTTTATATATTATCCCTGGTCATTAATTTGTTCTAAGACAAAAGCCAGAGAAAAATGTGAACTCTGGTTGGTATGTGGAGTTACCAAACTGCAGGAGTAAAAATAGGTGTGACCCCACCGTAGTTAATAATGTCATAGAGGGAAGAGGTGGAACAAACCCTCTGATTTCCATACTGCCAGATAAGAGAATCAATGTTAGTAGTAAAAGATATACCTGAAGCTGTGCCCTCTTGGAGCCCAAGGGGAATGAATTTACTTTTAGAGTAATTTATTCTCATACGAGAGACTTTCACAAAGAAGGTTAAAACCCACTTGAGATTAGTAGCTAAAACTGGGTCACTGTCAGATAAAATGATGGTATCATTTGCATATTAAAGGAAAATGATACCTCCTGGAAAGAGACCAGAACAAAGGCCCCTAACTAGATTAGCATTAGAGACTTTGATTAGCATGCGAGTAAGAATATCCACTCCTAGGTTAAATAGGAGGGGGGAGGGATATCCTTGTCGGAGGCCTTTTCCAGAGACAAAGAAATGACCGATGGTGTTGTTTAATTTGACTCCCACGGAGCTACCATGAGTAATGGATTTAATCCAGGCAATAGTTATTGGGCTAAAGCCTCTTTTTTCTAGTAAATAGTAAAGAAAGTGCAGGTCCACTTTATCAAAAGCTTTCTCATAATCCAGTTTTAACACTAGACCTTGAGCTTTATCATGAACAACTGAGTGAATTACTTCGTGGGAAGTAACAACACTCTCAAGAATGAACCTACCCTTGATAAAAAGCATATTGATTCGAGGAGGTTATAACACCCATGATTAAAGAAAATCTATCAGTAAGAACTTTGGTGAGAATTTTAAACACACAATTAAGCAAACTAATAGGCCTACAATTTTTCATGCTATTGGCATCAGGTTCTTTAGGAATGAGAGAAAAATATATCAAATTTAAGCCTATAAATGTCTAACTTCCCAAGATAGAAATCTGTGAACATTCCCATAAGATCATCCTTGAAAACCTCCCAAAACTATTGATAGAACAAAAAGGGAAGGCCATCAAGCCCAGGTGCTCCATTAAAGTAAGAGCCAAACATAGATTGTTTGACTTCTTCCTCAGTTTTTAAAAGGGGAATCTAGAGCCTGATTTTGTTCATCAGTTATTTTTCACTGGGGGAAAAGAAATCTTCATCCAGAGAACATCCAAAGGGTTCATATTTTTTGAAGAGATCTTTATAGAAGGAAGTAGCTAATTCTAACATGCCAGCCTCCTCAGTGAAAAACCCATCGGACCCATCTAGAGAATGGACTAGCATTTCCTCCTTCTCTGGTTGGCTACTACATGAAAACATGATCTGTTTCTGTCACCCTCCTTAATGTCCTTATCCATAGACCTTTGTATGGCTTTAGCTTCTTCTTTAAGCTAGAGATTATTCATTTCAGAGTAAATTTCCATAAGTCTATTTTGCTCCTTAACAAAGGCCTCTGTCGTATCTAGCAAATCATCTCATCCATGAGGTCTTTCTTAAGAGTTCTAAGCTCAAATTCTATATTCTTGTTCCACCCCTTAGACCATAACATCTAGTTCATTTACTGTCAAGGTTTTTGTGAGTAAGGGTATTACCTTGTTCGATGACTATAAATGCTCCTAGAATGCAATTTTTGTTTGGATTATATGAAGTGTTGGTGTACGCCTAGTTTAAGTTTAGAGAGTGTAAAACTCTGTATGTTGTAGATTTGGTAAACATTATGCTTTCTGGATAATTTTGTTTCATCATATCCTAGTTTACCCATGTCAGTTTGTTTTTTAGTTTGAACCTTGTGTTTTCTCACATGAACCTAGTGTTGTTGTGATATGATTATTGTAGCAAGTCTCTACTATCTAAGACCTCCTTTTGGATATAAATGTTACCTAACCCATAATTGGGCCTATATGATAAATATCAGCTAAATTTTGCTGTAGCGTGTAAAATCTCTTATGACATGCCCTTTTAGATCCGACTTGTTTGATTTTTTAGTGCAACTTTGTTTTCTGAACAACAATATATTGTAGATTTTTCAGCAAGCTGTATAATTTTTTTAGTGACTTGATTCTTTCAGCAACGACTTTCTTGTTGAATAGTTCCTTCTAGGATTTGAATATTTCTTGCTAATGCTCCTTGCAATATATTTTGGTTGGGATATAAGTTGCTTGTTTGTTCGTTGCTACCTATACTAGTTTCCAGTGAATTTTTATCCGATGCATGGACCACATATAGAATGTGACTTTTCAATTATATGCATAGCTTTGTAGATTATATTCTATGTTATTGGTCTACCGGTCCGTCATGTTCAGTCATGGACCACTGACCCCGGCTTTAACGCCTGATATCCCAATATTGTTTTGTGTTTATAATATCCTGAACTAGATGGTTTAAGTTATGTTTTCATGTTGCAACTACTAGCTATATCTCATCTATAGAATTATTTTAGAAATAGTTATATGTTATAATATTTTAGTGTTCATAATATCTTGAACTAGATGGTTTAAGTTATGTTTTCATGCTGCAACTACTAGCACGATCTCATCTATAGGATTCATTTAGGAATAGATATTTGTTATTATATTTTATTGTGTTGTGAATCCATTCTAGTGTTGGACAAACCCTCTTGTTAACTTTTTTGGGGTAGTTGGGACTAAAGCAGTAGCTTTTGGTATTGATGTTGCATTTGATACTGTCTCTGGAGACTTCACCAAGTACAATGCTAGAGTGAGCCACACTAATCAAGATCTCATTGTTTCCCTAAATCCGCAAGTTGTTTTTACCACCCCTCTGGTTTATCAACACATTGCTTGATCTAAAATTGTCCTAGTATTTACATGATTGTTACCTTCTGCAAGTCTCAATTGCTCTTAGCAGTCTCTCTTACCAAGATCAGATTATTTTATTACTTCCTCCGTTCACTAATGTAAGACATTCTAGCCTTTTTAAAACATACGTACATAGATGTGTTTTAGTGTAGGTTCACTCATTTTGGAGTGTTACTAGACCACTTTGAAATACTATCTAAAAGGTCTTACATTAGTAAACGGAGGGAGTTCTGAAGTGGGCTAAGATCACTTTACTATTGCAAATTCAAGAACAACAAGGGAGACACCCTCGCTGATTCCTACGACCACTAGGTGCATGGACCACATCTATCGGAGGAGAGATTGCTCACACCTTCTCGAGCAATGAGAACACCGTCACCGTCGGCGCGCAGCATGAGTTGGACCCCCTGACCACCGTGAAGGCGTGCTTCAACAACTCTGGCATCGCGAGTGCGCTCCTCCATCAAGCGTGGAGGTCCAAGTCCCTCATCACCTTCTCCACCGAGATCGACACCAAGGACATCGAGAAGATCCCCAATTTCGGGTTGGCCCTAGCCCTCAAGCCCTGAATGTGGGTGGCGGTGGACGCACTTTAGGACGCAGAGCGTTACTACGTACTACCAGTAGCTCTGGTCCATCGAACAATGCCTGGACAAAACTTTTAATACCGAATTTTGTGATGCGCCGCAACCTTATCCATCATTGTCTTTTAGCATGCTCTACAATGAGGGGTTCGTAGACAGTTGATCTGTACTACTGGTACTTTTCCTAGCATATTGTAGTGTCCTGAAATGTTGAATTGTCGCTTGGATGGAACATGTCTTTGCTCTTTTAATCTGCAAAATTCGCTGGTTGATTCAAAGTTGAATGTTTATTGGTTCGCATTTATGTTCTATATATGATCTTTGTGCGAGAGCTGTTAAGTACATATTTTCCTTTTCCATGTCTTCTAAGTTTTAGACTTGCTTAGCTGGCTTATTTTTGTGGAAACTTTGAGTGATCCTTCGTTGTAATAAGGTGTAATACTTTGCTCCAAATAATGAAATAAAGTTCGTATGCATCAACTGCATCGATTGATACAGAGACCGGGGATTGTCCCCCTTTTCGAAAAAAATGTCAAACGACCATAAAACATGACTAGACCGAGGATGTTGCCATTCAAAGAATATATGAGCGTAGAAGCTAGATGAGGGAAAGGCATAAGATATGTACTAGTATAAGTTGATTTTTTATTTAGAAGACCGTCGGTAGTAGAAGCTGCCATGATCAACATGTAAACATCGCTAAGCAAGCCGGGTCCAAAGTCTAAACCAGTGCAAGCTGGAGTATGACACATTATTTAGGGCAGCTAAACATTGCTACTAGAAGAGGTGACGCATTGTGCACGAGCACCACTCAGTGAGCATCACCGGATGGCGAGGCTTCAAGCCCAGTAATAATGGCGTTGAGAATTTGGAGGACTTCGCCCAGCTGCCCGGCACTCAGAGTTGCGCCCAGATTGAGGTCTTGGCGCATGACGACGCCCGGCGCTCGGCTCCCTTCCATCCGCGAGGCTCCTACGTGGGGCGTGGCGATGTCGCGCATGACAGCGCACAGGCAGTCCGCGGCGCTTCGCTCTCTTTCATCCGCGGGGATCCTCTTATGGAGTTCGACGCAGTGTATGAGCTTGGCCATGTAGTAGTCGTGCATGTACTGCCCGCCTGCGGAGGACGGTGCCGTCGCCGGTGCAGCCATCGGGCTGCCGTCCAGACGCCCCTTGGCGGAGGTAACGACCAGGAGGATCACGACAAGGAGGACGAGTAGGATGCGGGGGGATGCCACGGCTTTGGTGTTCGCCAAAGTTTCTCCACGTATAATCTCACTAAAGTTTCTCCACGCACGCACGCACGTGGGTCAATCGCTCCTATGCGATGTTTTTTCGCAGAATTGTCTAAAATGCAACGTTGTTCGTGAAAATAGCTGCAGAACAACA
Organism: Avena eriantha; assembly: GCA_910589775.1. NCBI lineage: Eukaryota > Viridiplantae > Streptophyta > Magnoliopsida > Poales > Poaceae > Avena > Avena eriantha. Next base: position 383,845,783 of record OU342746.1, read on the forward strand.
CATCTCGCGGGCGGAAATAGCTCATGTGCGACACGGGCTTTAAGAGAAGTAGAGGACGTTAAAACTTTGCATTATGTGAACTAAGTGGGACCCACAACTTATCCACCTCAGCGCCGACCCACACACTGAATCCACCTCGCCGTGGGACCCACAACATGCCCAACTCAGCTTCAGATCTCACCTCCGCTCGCCCGTGCGTGCGTGCCTGCCGCCACCATTTCGTCGGGTCTTCTTCTCCGGCGACGACACACGACTACGGCTGGCCGCCCGGTGGATTTATGTCGACTTCTAGTTCAGCCTCCCGCCCCTCATGGCCTAAGTATGGAGCAGTGCCCATGACAAGATGTCCTGACTGCACACGCACCGCGCCATTGAAGCGATTGGTCACAATCAAGAAGGACAATGGGAACTTCGGCGAGAACTTGTGAAGTGCGAGAGCAACGCCGAGCCGGGAAAGGTTTGATCTGAATTATCCATCGGCTATTTTTCTGTAATTTGTGCAGATTTATTCGATTTTTTCACCGATTTGGGAATTAGGGTTCATGTGTTCTTTTTCACAATATGAAGAAATGTAACCATTTTGAGTGGATTGATCAATACGTTGAGAGGCTTCAAGGGGAGGGAATCATTGATTTGAGGGGGGACGCAACCTGGCAGATCAATCAAGCGCCAGCGGTGGAGAAATTTGCCATGGGTGATGGGGAACTGATTGGGGAGCTGAAGAAACTGAACATGCACCTAAGACAGATGGTTCGTTTGAAGAAGCAGGAAAATATGATCAATGCAACATTTTATTTCTGTATAATTTCTCCAGGAATTGTTTACCTTCAGTTGATCAGTCGTTAGACCGTGTATGTGGTTCCTATTTTAGATCAACTGGTTATGTTTGTGTTTGAATGTATGCTCACCCTTCAGTAAGATGCATGATTTGGCCGCTGGCTTTTCGTAATGAATCAAATGTGGCAGCAATTCGGCCAAAATTCCCCTTTCTTCAGTTTCGTTAGTTAAGGTAGCGTTGCGTTCTGAAATTTTTTTTATTGCCCTTGGCCCATGGAGAAAGGAAGCCCACCTGAGATAGTGAAGCTTATGACAAAGGATCGGGTGGTAAGTTGGGCCGTAGACATGTGTGGTTTTCTGTTCCCCAAATGATTTGGCATTTTTTGTAAATTTTTTATCTAGTGATCAATAAAGCTTCGGTTGTTTGAGGTCAAAGAAAGAAACAAATCCCTCTCAAATTTGGCTAAAGTTTATGTTTTTTGATGTTTTGTATGAAAGTAACTTGCACTTTTTATTGTTAAAAAATATGACAACTAATTTCTATTTTGTGTACAACATTACACCCATGATTGAGAAGCATATTTTAACTCAATGCACATTGTCCTAAACTTTGAGTGATAGTATAGACAAAAATACATTGTCGTATAACTTTGAGCTTAGTTATTCACAATTGTAGCATCAAGCATTTTTTTAAAATGGTTATTCTTGTGTTAAAGAAAACAAGTTGTCTCAATCATGGGCTCAATCATTGCATCAAGTAGCAAAGTTAGTTTGCACCTTGTGAGGTTATCTCATTTGAGAACTCATTTTTAGTGCTTATAAACGTGCTTTGAAGTAGCAAGGGTAAGTAGTTTCTTTTTCTCTTTGGGTACCAATGTGTCTTTCTCTTTTTCTATATGCATTTGTGTAGTTTATTACTGCAAATAGTTTTTTTCACGAACTATAACCACATAGATAAATATAACACGGTAGTAGCCTTACATAAACACATCCCGCTGGCGGGCGACACGATAAAAACGCACACAACTTACATAATAAAAACACTAGAAAAACAGTGAAACAACGAGGCATCTTCCCGGGCTCCCCATCCTCCCTCCTTGGCTCTTCCTTGCGGGGTAGGGGCTCACTCGTCGTCGTCCTCTGGCATGAGGTAGGGGAGGGTGTGCATGTTGCCCGGGGAGGGGAAGACGGCATGGAAGTTCGTAAAGACGTTGTAGGTTGTGAATGCGATGAACTCACATCCACACCAAAAAACCTGCCCGAGGAGTGCGAACACGTCGAAGGGGTTGGTGAAGCGGACGTATAGGCCGATCTCCATGTTGTTGTTGCTATTGTTGCCGTCGTAGTACCGCTCGAGCGTGAACATGCGCGGCAAGCCCCTGGGGAGGTGGCGGTAGCCGGCCGAGAGGAAGAAATGCGCTAGGGCCATTGCCCCCCTCCACCTTGAGATCGCCCACACACACAGCTCATTCTCCACGATGACACCACCGAACTGCCGCTTGGGCGTGGTGGCTGGGCGACGAAAGGTGGGGCCGTTGAACTGCATGGTGGTGGCAGCGGGGCTAGGTTTTGGTCGAGAAGATGCGGTGGCGGCTGAAGAGAAGAGTGTGAGAGGTGTGCGGAGAGTGTGACGAAATGGTGCCATTATATAGGCCCAACCCTAGTGTGAAGAAGATACGGTGTCGTTTACCCTGTTTTCTCTCCACCGAGGATGTGGGGGGATACCACGGCTTTGGTGTTCGCCATTGTCGCGGAATGCTCGACGCTTCTTTCTTTTGAGGAAACGGTCGGGTTGCTAACTGCGGGTGTTGGGCTGCTTGTGGAGGTATTGTGTGCAAAACGGATGTATCTATAGGGTGATAATTTGCGTACGCCCATGATCGGGTCGTTTTAAGCCAGCCCGAAGTCTCCATGGCCGATTGGTACGACCGTAGTACACCTATCTCTAGCTCTTGTTTCTTAGACGACGGTCAGAGTAGAAGCATGAAATGATACCTTGGTACCGAAGGTACATTGCACGCACAGGATCACTCAATTTATTAGCCGGCGGCCACGACTGTATATCAGAGATTTCTTTTCTCATGGTTAATACGGGAATTAGTTAGATGTGAAAACAGTACACGGGAGATTTCAGGTCATGATTACAAGGACATACTAACTCAAGAACAAGCACATGGAAGTGGGCGACTTTTAACTCACCTATATCGTGAGGCAATTCCATAATCTCACGAAAGTTTCTCCACGCACGCACGCACGTGGGTCAATCGCTCCTATGCGATGTTTTTCCGCAGAATTGTTTAAAATGCAACGTTGTTCGTGAAAATAGCTACAGAACAACACATCTCGCGGGCGGAAATAGCTCATGTGCGACACGGGCTTTAAGAGCAGCAGAGGAAGTTAAAACTTTGCATTATGTGAACTAAGTGGGACCCACAACTTATCCACCTTAGCGCCGACCCTCACACTGAATCCACCTCGCCGTGGGACCCACAACATGCCCCACTCAGTTTCAGATCTCACCTCCGCTCGCCCGTGCGTGCGTGCCTGCCGCCGCCATTTCGTCGGGTCTTCTTCTCCGGCGACGACACACGACTACGGCTGGCCGCCCGGCGGATTTATGTCGACTTCTAGTTCAGCCTCCCGCCCCTCATGGCCTAAGTATGGAGTAGTGCCCATGACAAGATGTCCTGACTGCACACGCACCGCGCCATTGAAGCGATTGGTCACAATCAAGAAGGATAATGGGAACTTCGGCGAGAATTTGTGAAGTGCGAGAGCAACGCCGAGCCGGGAAAGGTTAGATCTGAATTATCCATCGGCTATTTTTCTGTAATTTGTGCAGATTATTCGATTTTTTCACCGATTTGGGAATTAGGGTTCATGTGTTCTTTTTCACAATCTGAAGAAATGTAACCATTTTGAGTGGATTGATCAATACGTTGAGAGGCTTCAAGGGGAGGGAATCATTGATTTGAGAGGGGACGCAACCCGACAGATCAATCAAGCGCCAGCGGTGGAGAAATTTGCCATGGGTGATGGGGAACTGATTGGGGAACTGAAGAAACTGAACAAGCACCTAAGACAGATGGTTGGTTTGAAGAAGCAGGAAAATGTGATCAATGCAGCATTTTATTTATGTATAATTTCTCCAGGAATTGTTTACCTTCAGTTGATCAGTCGTTAGACCGTGTATGTGGTTCCTATTTTAGATCAACTGGTTATGTTTGTGTTTGAATGTATGCTCACCCTTCAATAAGATGCGTGATTTGGCCGCTGGCTTTTCGTAATGAATCAAATGTGGCAGCAATTCGGCCAAAATTCCCCTTTCTTCAGTTTCGTTAGTTAAGGTAGCGTTGCGTTCTGAAATTTTTTTTATTGCCCTTGGCCCATGGAGAAAGGAAGCCCACCTGAGATAGTGAAGCTTATGACAAAGGATCGGGTGGTAAGTTGGGCCGTAGACATGTGTGGTTTTCTGTTCCCCAAATGATTTGACATTTTTTGTAATTTTTTTATCTAGTGATCAATAAAGCTTCGGTTGTTTGAGGTCAAAAAAAGAAACAAATCCCTCTCAAATTTGGCTAAAGTTTATGTTTTTTGATGTTTTATATGAAAGTAACTTGCACCTTTTATTGTTAAATAATATGACAACTAATTTCTATTTTGTGTACAACATTACACCCATGATTGAGAAGCATATTTTAACTCAATGCACATTGTCCTAAACTTTGAGTGATAGTATAGAAAAAAATACATTGTCGTATAACTTTGAGCTTAGTTATTCACAACTGTAGCATCAAGCATTTTTTTAAATGGTTATTCTTGTGTTAAAGAAAACAAGTTGTCTCAATCATGGGCTCAATCATTGCATCAAGTAGCAAAGTTAGTTTGCACCTTGTGAGGTTATCTCATTTGAGAACTCATTTTTAGTGCTTATAAACGTGCTTTGAAGTAGCAAGGGTAAGTAGTTTCTTTTTCTCTTTGGGTACCAATGTGTCTTTCTCTTTTTCTATATGCATTTGTGTAGTTTATTACTGCAAATAGTTTTTTTCACGAACTATAACCACATAGATAAATATAACACGGTAGTAGCCTTACATAAACACATCCCGCTGGCAGGCGACACGATAAAAACGCACACAACTTACATAATAAAAACACTAGAAAAACAGTGAAACAACGAGGCATCTTCCCGGGCGCCCCATCCTCCCTCCTTGGCTCTTCCTTGCGGGGTAGGGGCTCACTCGTCGTCGTCCTCTGGCATGAGGTAGGGGAGGGTGTGCATGTTGCCCGGGGAGGGGAAGACAACATGGAAGTTCGTAAAGACGTTGTAGGTTGTGAATGCGATGAGCTCACATCCACACCAAAAAACCTGCCCGAGGAGTGCGAACACGTCGAAGGGGTTGGTGAAGCGGACGTATAGGCCGATCTCCATGTTGTTGTTGCTATTGTTGCCGTCGTAGTACCGCTCGAGCGTGAACATGCGCGGCAAGCCCCTGGGGAGGTGGCGGTAGCCAGCCGAGAGGAGGAAATGCGCTAGGGCCATTGGCCCCCTCCACCTTGAGATCGCCCACACACACAGCTCATTCTCCACGATGACACCACCGAACTGCCGCTTGGGCGTGGTGGCTGGGCGACGAAAGGTGGGGCCGTTGAACTGCATGGTGGTGGCAGCGGGGCTAGGTTTTGATCGAGAAGATGCGGTGGCGGCTGATGAGAAGAGTGTGAGAGGTGTGCGGAGAGTGTGACGAAATGGGGCCATTATATAGGCCCAACCCTAGTGTGAAGAAGATGCGGTGTCGTTTACCCCGTTTTCTCTCCATCAAGCAGTCAAACGGCGTCGCAGTGCATTGAAAGCGGCAATGGTATCCAAGCGGCGGGCAGAGCATTCATCGGCGCGTGATGGTAAAGCTGCACGATGCACGTTGTCCTTTGCGTGTGTGTGTACGTGTGTACATGTGTAAATGACGAGTTTAACTTAAAATTAAATAAGATGCCGAGAGAGCATTCAGAGCATTGCATGGTGTGCAAATAGCTAGGCTACTACGTGTGCATGTGATGCCTTAATCGCTGTCATGCTGCGATGCTACGACGGTGTGCAATAGCCAGGCTACGACGCTGCATGTCGCATGCATGGAAAAGGCACTGAAAAAAGGGGCTGCGACGGGCGGCGGGCCAGAGGCATGGCTGCCACGAGCAGAGGCATAGACGGGCCAGTTACATGAGGCGTGGACGCACTGGACGGCCTAACAGACATGTGATCGTTTCCCGTCGAACCAGACGCAACTCGTTGAAAAAACGCCAGCCAATCACGTCGAAGAACCGGGGCTCTCGCGGATCGCTCATGATTCCTTCTGGAAGACCGTATTGCACGGTGGCAGCTTAGCGCGGCAGCGTCAGATGAACGGTCGAGGTTGGTTTGCTGAGCCTCACACGGAATCCTTCTAGAAGGACAGATCGAATGGTCCGGATAGCACGCTAGGGTTAGATCGACGCTCCAGGTTGGTCGTTAGGGTTATCCTTGTCAACGAATGGGGTTTTGGGCTCAGTCAACGGGGTTTTGACAACTTTGAACGAGTATAACTAATTCAAAAAAATCAAAAAAATACAACATCTTCGCACATAGTCATGTTATGTCACCTAGTTATGAGGAAAAATCATAAACATGGTAAAAAAATTTGCACGAAAAATCCTTCACAAATCGAACAACCTCGGCTAAGGTTGCAGAGAGTTCAAAGGAGAGAGTAGAGGGTCTGGGGTTTTGAAAATGCAAAATGTCAAAAACCTCACCCTAGCTTTATTTTGGAGTGACTAAGCAGGATCTGAAGTTAGTTTTGCAATGTCATGTTTTAAAGTTGTTTTTTTAATCATTTTGTATTATAGCATATACTTTCAAAAATAATTTAATAATATGAAAATTAATTCAAAAAATAGTGAGACTTCGTATGGATACTATATAGATAGAATAAATGCTAATGACATTTATTTGGATGATTTGGACAAGGTTGAAAAATATGTTGCTTAGTAATAGGGTCGTTTCCCCTAGCTTTGGAGGCCATTTCTACCATATTTTTGGTAACGAAGATTTGTACTTCACAAAAGGGCTAGGATTGATGAACTAACGTGCAAAATAGTACATAAAGCATGGGAACATCATAGGACAAACCAATAAAGTCGAAAAGTACTAAATGTTGGTTTAAATTTGAATGTCATTTCAAATTCAAATTTGATTTCTAGTTCAAATTCAAATCCATAGCACATAAATTTTCACATAAAAGTATACAAACCATAACAACATAGGTTTTCACATCAAATTACACAAACCATTACAACAAACATAATGATTTAATGGTCCAACTCTATTTCTTTTGCTTCTTGCCGCTCAATCTCTTCTTCTTCGTTTTGCTGCTTGGTTCCACATGAAATAATTGGTTGATGCTCTTGGTTTTCTTACCAACAATAGTTCGCCCCCACAACTTTCACAACACAACCTCCTGAACTGGTTTTGGTGGCAATTCAACGGCCAAATCATCGACGTTGTTCAACACAACCTCCAGACCTGGTTCATGTGTCAACTCAATAGCCTCTTTTGTTGCCTCTTCATTTTTGACATCATCTAGAACTGGTTCAGGTGGCAAATCAACTACCTCTTTTGTTGCTGTAATATCTTCAGTTTGCACACCATCCAAAACAATTTCATTTTGCAACACAATATCATCAAGAACATGATCTACTTCCATTGCAACACCAACAACAGCTTCAGATTCCATTGCATCTTTTGGAACCAGCTCAATTTGATCAGCACAAAACATGATCTACATATTTCTCTTTTTTCTAAATCCACCTTGTCTTGCCTTTTTGGTTGGCCAACAGTTTTCAACAACAAGAGGTAAAGTTTTCTCCTAAAAAACATAACATGTCATTTTGCAACAAAACAAAGTAAAGAAACAATAGTAATAGTAACAACAAAAAATATTGCATACTTCTTTGGTTTTTCAGGAGTGTAACAACATTTAGAAGATCCAAATCCGTGCCCAAGTTCTTGGCAAAGCTTGCATCTATTTTTGTTTCCTTTTTGAGGTCTTTTTGGCTTATCATCCTTTTTTCCCTTCTTACTAGTCCCACCTTTCTCAAACCATGCCTTGTATCTACTTTGTCTAGGCCGGCCAACTTTTCTTTTGGTCAGTGGAGGACACATAGAAAATTCAAATTCTACTTCAGGCCACTCAGACTGGTCTGTAAGTGCTGGAATTGGAGTTGCATATGCAGCTTTGAATTTTGCTACTGAATAATATTCATGCAAATATGGGTGCATATTTAACTTTGGTTTGGAGGCCAAGAAAAGTATGGCATGCTCACATGGCTTGCCAGTGTGTTGCCACTCTAGGCAAGTGCATTCATGCACTTCAGTGTCAACAACATGTCTCCTTCCAGTTTTGGTGTCTCTAACTTCAGCACCCCACAAAGAAGATTTCTCAACTTTCAAATGTGAAAGATCTCTACTCCTTTTGACCACCTATTGTACCACAGCAAGAAGCTTGTTCGCTTGTAGGGCATCACCAATTCTTCTTCTCAATTCCCACAAGCGCATGATCATGATCCTGATTTGGTCAACCATGTCATGTACATGCAAGTCCTTTAAATCCTTCACCTTGCTGTTAAAACTTTCTGCCAAGTTGTTGTTGATATGATCACATTTGATGGCAGTATTAAATCCTGACGTATACCATAAGAGAGAGTGATAGGTTTGCATCCATGTAGCAAACCTATACCTATCATTCTCACTACATGTTGTCATTATCTTACCAAGATGATATGAATGTGTCTGGGTACTGTAAGATCTTGCTACAGGCCACATGCTGCCAAATTCTTCTCCTCCAAACTTTTGGATCAAATTCATCCACATATGGCCAAAGCACTCTCTTTGCTCAGCATGGGGAAACACAAACTTTACTGCATTTTCTAGCGCTTTGCATGCATCTATATGGATTTACAAAGGTGAGACTGGCACTAAGCATCTTTTCAACTGCATCATAAACCATGTTCATGAAGCCTCAGTCTCTGATTGAAACAACCCAATGGTAACATGGAACATCCAATTATGTCCATCTAGAGCATTGCATGCTACCAGCTGACCATTCCACTTTCCAGTTTTAAATGAAGAGTCTATGCTTAAATATGGACGACATCCTAGTTTGAATCCATCAATGCAAGGCTTTAAATCCATAAACAATTTGGAGAAAAATACCTTGCCATCAGGTGCAACCTCAGTATCTATCTTCACAACACTACCAGGTGACCTTTTCTCCACCTCTGCTTTGAAGTTATACAACATCCTAAAAGTATTTGCCCAATCACCATACAATTCTTTCATTGCCCTTTGTTTTGCCTGCCACACAGTGCTATAATTCACCTTAATTGGGTAGTCCTTTTCCAAGTATGCTTTTAGCCTCTTTGTAGTAGTGTTTGATGTCTTGGTTAAAATAGGAGTGATCTTTTCAGCAACCCAAATATGTGATGTCATTGTTGATACTCTCTGTGAACTAGTAATGCAAGTGTGTTCAAAAGGGATTTGATTAACTCTAATGGTACTTCCATCTGGTTGGCGTCTAGCAGAAATGTACCATTTGCAAGGATTGGCGCCCCTATCAAAACCTCTGCATCTAGCATATAACTTATTTTTATCAGTCCACAGAGTCTTGGCATCAAACTCCTTCTTGATTGCATATGTTTTGAAACACATCCTAATCTCACTCATGTTGGGAAACAGTTTCCCTACTGCAATAATAGGGTTTTTCTTGTCATAGACAGTAACCATCTCATCATCATATGCATTATTTACATCATCTGCAGCATTTTCCATCAAATCTCTATTTACATCTTCAAAAAATATTCTGTTACCATCATCATCATTAGTCCAATTAGTTTCACCAGCCTTTTCCTTATCTCTATCATCTACTGGAATGCCAAATATTTTAGCCATTTCTATGTCAGCCATTGGTGCTATGACTAAATCAGTAGGTTCATCTAACTCCACTGAATTCAAATCAACACACACACTAGCCCCTGTATCAACATCATTTCTATCTGAAAGTACTGTCACTTCAGTTCGTATGGGCACCATCTTCCTCTGTGAAGCCCAATCATCATCTGACATTTGCGAAGACAAATTTGAAGCCACATATCCAACCTTGGAATCTGCTTGCAGATCGACGAGCTCAGCATGAAAAGTTACCTCTTTGTTTGTCCATCCATCTTGCCGATTAATTTCATCAACTAACCCTTCTCCATCCTCAATTCTCAAATATTCTCCTTTCCAATTTTCAAACCGTAACAATGCAACTTCCTGTTGTCGACCCCAAGGATCACTTTGCCCAATTTTCTCCACCAAATTCTTCACAGCCAGTTCTTCCATTTGCTACAGTTGCTGTGGATCAATATATGCAAACTCAACCTCCCAACTCACAGATGTACCTCTCTTGATGTTACGTACACTACCATCATATAGTTTCGCTTTAGATGGGAAGAACTTGACATAGAATTGGAATTTTCTCCGCTCACAATCTCCCCTGTTTTGAGTGGCGACGGGCAGAGTGAGCTAGCGGAATTGGTTATTACCTAAATGCAATCAAATGAAATAAAAATTAGCTTGTTTTACCTATTGGAAGTGCTCTCTTGCCTCTCCATCTCGATGCCCCTGATTCAGCCAACCCGTCCACGACAATCTTGAAGGGATACGGGTAGGCTACACTAGCGTAAAATCAAAAATTTCTACCGCGTCAACCAGGAATACTATGGTCATAGATCACGGGATTACCGCTAGACGCGCAGGTGCGGAACTCGATGAAGCACGTTGCGGCAGTGTAGATGTTCTACGTCTCCTCCTCGTCCTCGTCCCACGAGCAGCTCCCCTTTGCGCGGCTCGTCCAAGTGCTACAGATGCAGCACCTCCGAGGTATCCACACGTCCGGAGTGGAAGCCGTCACACGCCAGACTGCTAGGTCTGCGCGTGCAACACACGCGGAAAAAGGAGTGGCGGCTAGGTGGAATGCTCTCTCCTTTTCAGCTTGCCTCACTCCCTCTTATATAGGCATCCCTGGTGGGCTTCTACATTAGCAGCCCATTAGCAGCCTAAGCCTGGTCTAATTCGGATCCAATCCTCATTAGGCTTCCAGCCCCTAAAGTGTGTGACCCTATAGGTTCATACACGTATAGACATGACGCGAGTACACTTACTCCGTCAATAGTTGGTAGCGGCCTCTAGCAAGACGTGCCAACTCCTAAACGCATATAAAGATCATTCGGACGAACCATCACAAGGTTGAGTACATGTCTTTCCCTTTGCCTCACGATATTTGGTCTAGCTCTAAGCTGACCTCTCTTTCTCGATACTGTGATTCAGAATCCCTTTACTAGGTTAACTCTTAACCATATGTAGCACGGCCATGCATTTCTGGATCCGATCACTCGAGGGGCCCAGAGATATCTCTCTCAAGTAGAGAGGGGCAAATCCCATCTTGATTGACCGATGCCTTGCAGCATGTATCAGGACAAACCCGAAAGCTACCTTTATAACTACCTAGTTACGGAGTAGTGTTTGATAGCCCCAAAGTAGGTCGATCCACATCTCAAGTACATGCGACAATCTCAGGTCTAAGGACAAAACGTACACGATGTGTAAAGAGAGCTGCAAGTATTATTGCTAGTCTCATGTTGGGTCAGTCCAACCCCATGTTCATAACATGTGTCCACATCATTGGTTTGACATCTCTATGTCAATGACTTGCGAAACATAGTCATTAACCAATCGATGTGCTAGTCTAATATTCACGTGTGTCCTCGCATGAACTCCGACTAGGGACAATTATTAGATAACCATACAAGTAAGGAGTTTCACAAACAATTCACATAATTGCCAATCAATACAAGTTGCCTGGTATATGGATATTCAAGGAACATTATAATAACTCATGGATACACATGAAATACAATCATCTCTATGATTGCCTCTAGGGCATATTTCCTTCAGTCTCCCACTTGCACTAGAGTCAATCTAGATAGTATCTAATACCTATTGCTCTTGTGTGCGCTTCATGCGCAGGCTGCGGGAGTGGCTTAGTCAAGGGATCAGCAACATTTGAGTCCGTATGTATTTTGCATAACATGACACTACCTTCATCAATGAACTCACGAATCAGATGGTAGCGCATGCGAATATGTTTGTTCTTCTGGTGCTGTCTAGGTTCTTTGGCTTGTGCAATAGCACCATTGTTGTCACAATAAATGTCCAAGGGATTGGACGAGCCCTGAACCACACCAAGAGCGATCAGGAAATTCCTAATCCAAACAGCTTCCTTTGCAGCCTCCGAGGCAGCAATATATTCAGCTTCTGTTGAAGAGGAGGCCACTGTATCTTGCTTGGAACTTTTCCAGCTCACAGCACCACCATTCATGACAAACACATAACCTGATTGCGATTTCGAGTCGTCTGAGTCATTAAGGTAACTCGCATCTGTGTAACCCTTTACACTGAGTTCAACCTCACCTCCACAAACTAGGAACATATCCTTAGTCCTTCTCAAGTACTTAAGGATATTCTTTACCGCTGTCCAGTGAATCTCACCTGGATCAGCCTGGTATCTGCTCGTAACACTTAGAGCATAGGAAACATCTGGGCGAGTACATGTCATTGCATACATGATGGATCCAATAGCCGAAGCATATGGAACCCTACTCATGCGTTCTCGCTCATCAGTGGTCGAAGGACACTGAGTCTTGCTGAGTTTAATGCCGTGAGACATGGGCAAGAACCCCTTCTTAGCCTCTTCCATGCTGAACCGTTTCAACACTTTGTCAATGTACGTACTCTGGCTTAATCCAATTAGCCTCCTTGATCTATCTCTATAGATCTTGATACCCAGAATATATGCCGCTTCTCCCAAGTCCTTCATAGAAAAACTATTTTTCAATGAGGTCTTAACAGACTCGAGCATAGGAATGTCATTTCCAATCAATAATATGTCATCCACATATAAGATTAGAAACACAAGTGATTTCTCATTTTCTTTCTTATACACACAAGGTTCTTGTTCGTTTTTGGTGAAGCCAAACTCCTTTACAACTTCATCAAATCGAATGTTCCAACTCCGAGATGCTTGCTTCAGCCCATAAATAGACTTTTGAAGTTTGCATACCTTTCCAGCATTGTTTGGATCGACAAAACCTTCGGGCTGCATCATATACACGTCCTCAGAAAGGATTCCATTTAAGAAAGCCGTCTTGACATCCATCTGCCATATCTCATAATCGAAATGTGCAGCAATGGCTAGAATGATCCGTATAGATTTAAGCATCGCTACAGGCGAGAAAGTCTCGTTGTAGTCAACTCCTTGAACTTGTCGAAAACCTTTTGCAACAAGTCGAGCTTTATGGATGTGAACATTTCCATCCATATCAATCTTCTTCTTATAGATCCACTTGCACTCGATGGCTTTAAAACCATCAGGCAGGTCAACCAAGTTCCAAACTTGATTGTCTCCCATGGACTCTATCTCGGATCTCATGGCAATCAGCCATTTCTCACAGTCTGGGTCCACCATCGCTTCTGCATAGGTCGCAGGCTCATCATTGTCTAACAATAATAACTCTCGCGCTTCGCGGAGCCTCGCCGACCTTCGTGGTTGTGGTGCTTCTATTGCCACGGGTTCCTCAACTTGTTCTGCTACAATAGCATCACTCGTAGAAGCATCCCCGACTGGCTCATCTTGAACTTCTTCAAGTCGCACCGACCTTCCACTCGTTCCCTTTGTGAGAAACTCTTTCTCTAGGAAAACACCGCTACGAGCGACAAACACTTTGCCCTCTTCTCGGTTGTAGAAGTAATACCCTAAGGTTTCCCTTGGGTATCCCAAAAAAATGCACTTATCCGATTTGGGTGTTAGCTTGTCCGACTGAAGTCGCTTGACAAATGCATCACAACTCCAAATCTTTAGAAAAGACAAACTGGGATTCTTTCCAGTCCACATCTCATATGGTGTCTTAACTACGGATTTAGATGGTACCCTATTTAGTGTGAAAGCTGCTGTTTCTAGCGCGTAACCCCAAAATGATAATGGTAAATCCGACTGGCTCATCATCGATCGAACCATGTCCAACAAAGTTCGATTACGCCGTTCAGAGACCCCGTTTCTTTGAGGCGTTCCGGGCGGCGTGAGCTGTGGAACAATTCCGCAACTCTTAAGATGATTGCTAAACTCGTGACTCAAATATTCACCTCCGCGATCAGATCGCAAGGCCTTTATTTTCTTGCCACGTTGATTCTCTACCTCATTTTGAAACTCTTTGAACTTTTCAAAAGTTTCAGACTTATGCTTCATCAAGTAGACATAGCCATATCTACTGAAATCATCAGTGAAAGTAATGAAGTAGTGATATCCTCCTCTGGCTGTCGTGCTCATTGGTCCACATACATCAGTATGTATGAGTTCCAACAAGTCTTTCGCTCTCTCGGGAAACCCCTTGAAAGGCGTCTTGGTCATCTTTCCAAGTAAACAAGCTTGACATGTCTCGTATGATTCAAAATCAAACGAAGTTAGAAGACCATCACCATGGAGCTTCTTCATGCGCTTTTCACTTATATGCCCCAAACGACAATGCCATAGATAGGTAGGACTCAAATCATTTGGCCGAAGCCTTTTAGCACTAACATTGTAAACACATGCATTATCAAGATTTAAAATAAATAACCCATTCATAATGGGAGCATCAGCCACAAACATAGCATTCTTAGAGATTACACAACCATTGTTTGTACTCGCGAATGAATAACCATCCCTCATCAAACATGAAGGTGATAAAATGTTTCGACCCATACTAGGAATGTAATAACAATTATTCAACTCCATGATAAATCCTGACGGAAGATGAAGTTGCATGACGCCGACGAACAATGCAGCAACCCTTGCTTTATTTCCGACGTGAAAATCCACTTCGCCTTTCTGCACTTCTCTAGTCCTTATTAGCCCCTACATCGAATTGCAAATATGAGCAACCGATCCGGTATCAAATACCCAAGAGTTAACATAAGAATCTGCGAGAAAAATGTCCATAACATTTACAACAAGTATACCTGAGTGGGAAGTACTCTTACTTCCACTTTTCTTCAAAGAAGCCTGGTACTTGCTGCAGTTTCTCTTCCAGTGGCCATATTCGTGACAAAAGAAACACTCAGTGTCTCCTGCAGGACCAGCCTTTTGCTTGGGTGCAGGGTTTGGCTTAGGGATCGTATCCTTAGCCTTGCCCTTCTTCTTCTGCCAAGAAGTGCCCTTTTTCTTGAAGCTAGACTTGTTCTGCACAGCCATCACATGGCTATGCCCTGCACACTTCTTAATGTCACATTCTGCTGTTTTCAGCATCCCACATAATTCATTAAGGCCCCTCTCCACCCCATGCATATGGTAGTTCGAAATGAAATGCCCATAGCTAGATGGAAGAGATGCCAAAATGAAGTCAGTGGCCAACTCTTGGCCTAATGGAAAACCAAGCTTTTCCAAAGTCTGACTGTAACCAACCATTTTGATCACATGGGGGCCTACAGCTGCTCCCTCTGCCAGCTTGCATTCCACAAAGGACTTAGCGACATTGTACCTCTCAGTCCTAGCCTAAGTCTGGAACATGTCCTTAAGCGCAACGATCATATCGTACGCTTCCTGATCCTCAAACTGTTTTTGAAGATCAGGTTCCATGCATGCAAGCATAAGACAACTGACCTTAAGAGATTCATCACATGCTTTCTTGTAGGCATTCTTAAGGGTAGCAGTTGCATTATCAGCAGGTTCATCCGGGATTGGGGTATCCAGAACAGTTTCCTTTTTCTCAGCCCTGAGAACAATTCTCAGGTTACGGACCCAGTCCGAATAGTTTGTTCCATTTAGTTTATCCTTTTCAAGAATCGAACGCAAAGCAAAAGGTGATGAATTGTTCGGTGCCATTGATCTACAACAAAAAATATGCAAAATACTAAGCCATGTAACCATGAAAGAGTAAAACATATTAAACAATTTAATAGCATATACTCCCACTTAAATCAACATCCCTCTATTGATACTAAGTGATTCAAGATCCCCAATTAACAAGTCGACTAGTGAGCTTTAGCATCACTGCTAGAAGACAAGGTAAATCGGTAAGCAACCTTTGCTAATCATATCACATATGACTCTTGTTGTTGGGTGACATCTCTATGTTAAAACTAGGCGCCCAACCTTTATGCCCCAAGGTCCTTAACTGTTAAGATGACCTTGTTAAGCTCACCAACCCTTATGCGTGTAGGTATCCGATACAAACCCATCCAGCCAAGGAAAACCGTGGCACCCTAATTTCATAGACCCACCAACGATTGTATAGGGCATAGGATGGTGCAAGGTTTGGTTGGGAGGGCATGGTTTAACTTAAACTTTGTGAGGGATCGTTCTACTTCTATCATCTAAGCATGCATAGTAGTAAAACGTATAAGAATAGCATTCACATAGATGTGATACAGTATGGCCCATTTTCTCATGGTGATCTCCATCGCCATAGAACCTGTCCACCATGATGATCTCCATCTTCATGCTCTATGCGAGCCATCCTCCAAGTGATGAGTTCTCCAAGAAATAATACAAGCTATTACTCCTAACATCTAGTAATCAAAATTACATTGTATTGGGATCATCACAAGTTGGCACGCATGCCATTACAATAATTGACAACACATATGGCTCCAGCCGTGTTGCCCAACTCACGACACGCAGGTCATGAAAAATACATACATGCATCACATACATTTTTGGGCCATACTGATCACATAAATCCTGCAAAAACAAGTTGTGCATAGAATCGCATTCTACCGGATCATGTGAAATCGTACCACCTATGAACCTTAACGAGATACAAAAAGGGGGGCTACGACTAAGGGGGGTCTAGGGGGTCTCCCCCTGCGGGGTTCGAAGGGGCAGCGCCCCTCGCGGTACCTTTTCTTTAAGGATTTTCTTTGTGAAAAATGAGAGATCAAATTTATACAATTTTCTTTAAGGATTTTGATCGGCAAATCCAATTTACCATAAACCGACCATAGTTCCGATTTGACCAAACTCCTTTGATCACGGTACGTCGATTCAGATCTAATTCCCGATTCGATCAATCATATTGATCTTCGCGTGATTCGGAAGGATTTATGTGTCACTGTCTACCCCGATGGCGGAAACCGACCGGTAGGGGTAAGTCGTTCGACGACCTTAGAATCACGATCACGGAAAGTAAGATCATAGATCAATCCAGAAACACCGCCATACAAACGATCATATCATTCATATCAATCTACATATCACCATATGCAAACTTCCCGAACCTATGACTGAATAGCATCGGCTCTGATACCACTGAAGGGATACGGGTAGGCTACACTAGCGTAAAATCAAAAATTTCTACCGCGTCAACCAGGAATACTATGGTCATAGATCATGGGATTACCGCTAGACGCGCAGGTGCGGAACTCGATGAAGCACGTTGCGGCAGTGTAGATGTTCTACGTCTCCTCCTCGTCCTCGTCCCACGAGCAGCTCCCCTTTGCGCGGCTCGTCCAAGTGCTACAGATGCAGCACCTCCGAGGTATCCACACGTCTGGAGTGGAAGCCGTCACACGCCAGACTGCTAGGTCTGCGCGTGCAACACACGCGGAAAAAGGAGTGGCGGCTGGGTGGAATGCTCTCTCCTTTTCAGCTTGCCTCACTCCCTCTTATATAGGCATCCCTGATGGGCTTCTACATTAGCAGCCCATTAGCAGCCTAAGCCTGGTCTAATTCGGATCCAATCCTCATTAGGCTTCCAGCCCCTAAAGTGTGTGACCCTATAGGTTCATACACGTATAGACATGACGCGAGTACACTTACTCCGTCAATAGTTGGTAGCGGCCTCTAGCAAGACGTGCCAACTCCTAAACGCATATAAAGATCATTCGGACGAACCATCACAAGGTTGAGTACATGTCTTTCCCTTTGCCTCACGATATTTGGTCTAGCTCTAAGCTGACCTCTCTTTCTCGATACTGTGATTCAGAATCCCTTTACTAGGTTAACTCTTAACCATATGTAGCACGGCCATGCATTTCTGGATCCGATCACTCGAGGGGCCCAGAGATATCTCTCTCAAGTAGAGAGGGGCAAATCCCATCTTGATTGACCGATGCCTTGCAGCATGTATCAGGACAAACCCGAAAGCTACCTTTATAACTACCCAGTTACGGAGTAGTGTTTGATAGCCCCAAAGTAGGTCGATCCACATCTCAAGTACATGCGACAATCTCAGGTCTAAGGACAAAACGTACACGATGTGTAAAGAGAGCTGCAAGTATTATTGCTAGTCTCATGTTGGGTCAGTCCAACCCCATGTTCATAACATGTGTCCACATCATTGGTTTGACATCTCTATGTCAATGACTTGCGAAACATAGTCATTAACCAATCGATGTGCTAGTCTAATATTCACGCGTGTCCTCGCATGAACTCCGACTAGGGACAATTATTAGATAACCATACAAGTAAGGAGTTTCACAAACAATTCACATAATTGCCAATCAATACAAGTTGCCTGGTATATGGATATTCAAGGAACATTATAATAACTCATGGATACACATGAAATACAATCATCTCTATGATTGCCTCTAGGGCATATTTCCTTCAAATCTAGCTCAGAAATCAGAGGAAGCGACCGGGTCAGATCCAAATCCAGGCACAGGGAATGGAGCTAGTGTTTCGAGATTACTCACCACCGATGGGCTACCGCTGAGCTCACATGGGCCGCCGCTGCCGAGCACACGAAGTTGACGGCGCCACCACCGGAGAAGATGGAGGAGGACCGCGGTCGGGGACGGTCAACAGGGAGAAGTTTAGCTGGCGGACAAGTAAGTGGGACCGACTCGAAACGGTTGTCTTTTTTTTGTTAGAGCTGGAACCAAATGGTTGTCTGAATCTAACCCTAATCCTTAACCCCACCATTGATTAAAACATGTCGCAAGAGAGCGTTGACATCGATTTATGGCCCGTGTCGCACAAGAGCTATTGTTGCCGCGAGAAGCGTCGTGCTGCAGCCATTTTTATGAACGATGTTGCGTTTCAGCCAATTCAGCGGAAAAACGTCGCATAGGAGCGCTTTGTCGCTTGGACAGCAGCTCTAGTCCATCAAACAATGCCTGCACAAAACTTGTAATACCGAATTTTGTGATGTGCCACAAACTTATCGATGTTGAAATAAATTGCCTAACCCTTTCCACCAGTACGAACTGTTAGTTGCGTTGGCTAGAGCACGCAATTCAATAATCCATCGTTGCCTTTTAGCATGCTCCTCTAGACGGTTTATCTGTAATACTGGTGCTTTTGCTAGCATATTAGAGTGTCCTGAAATCTTGAATTGTCGCTTGGATGCAACGCTGCCTTTGCTCTTTTAATCTGCAAAACTCGCTGGTTGATTCAAAGTTGAATGTTTATTGGTTACCATTTATGTTCTATATATGATCTTTGTGCCGGAGTTGTTAAGTACATATTTTCCTTTTCCATATCTTCTAAGTTTTATACGAAACGGCCATAAAACATGACTAGACCGGCGATATTGCCATTCAAAGAATATTTGAGCGCAGAAGTTAGACGAGGCAAAGGCATAAGACGTATAACATATGTTAATTTTTTTATTTAGAAGACCGTCAGCAGCAGAAGCTGCCATGATCAACATGTGGACATCGCTAAGCAAACCGGGTCCAAACCAGTGCAAGCTGGAGTATGACACATTATTTAGGGCAGCTAAACACTGCTACTAGAATAGGTGACGCATTGTGCGCGAGAGAGCATCACCGGATAACGAGGCCTCAAGCCCCAGTAATAATGGCGATGAGACTTTGGAGGAACTCGCCCAGCTTCCCGGCACTCAGAGTTACGCCCAGATTGAGGTCTTGTCGCATGACGACACCTGGCGCTCGACTCCCTTCCATCCGCGAGGCTCCTCCGTTGGGCGTGGCGATGTCGTGCATGACAGCGCACAAGCAGTCCGCGGCTCTTTGCTCTCTTTCACCTGCGGGGCTCCTCTTATGGAGTTCGACGCAGTGTATGAGCTTGGCCATGTAGTAGTCGTGTATATACTGCCCGTCGGGGGAGGACGGTGCCGTCGCCGGTGCAGCCATCGGGCTGCCGTCCGGACGCCCCTTGACGGAGGTAACGGCCAGGAGGATCACGACAAGGAGGACGAGTAGGATGTGGGGGGATACCACGGCTTTGGTGTTCGCCATTGTCGCGGAATGCTCGATGCTTCTTTCTTTTGAGGAAACGGTCGGGTTGCTAACTGCGGGTGTTGGGCTGCTTGTGGAGGTATTGTGTGCAAAACGGATGTATCTATAGGGTGATAATTTGCGTACGCCCATGATCGGGTCGTTTTAAGCCAGCCCGAAGTCTCCATGGCCGATTGGTACGACCGTAGTACACCTATCTCTAGCTCTTGTTTCTTAGACGACGGTCAGAGTAGAAGCATGAAATGATACCTTGGTACCGAAGGTACATTACACGCACAGGATCACTCAATTTATTGGCCGGCGGCCACGACTGTATATCAGAGATTTCTTTTCTCATGGTTAATAGGGGAATTAGTTAGATGTGAGAATAGTACACGGGAGATTTCAGGTCATGATTACAACGACATACTAACTTAAGAACAAGCACATGGAAGTGGGCGACTTTTAACTCACCCGTATCGTGAGGCAATTGCATAATCTCACTAAACTTTCTCCACGCACGCACGCACGCACGTATGCCAATCAGAGGATAACTCAAAGACATTCTTTCACATAAGGGTTCTGCTTTACAATCAAAACAAACCAATTATGTCCATTTATTTATCGGTGGGATTTGTTCTATATGGTGAAGGTAATCCTGTTTCATTGGTCGATTGTCTCATTTTAATTATTGTTGTCCCTAACAGTAATTATTTAGTACTAGTCTTGGTGGTGAAGACTGGTGCGTAGTCTCACTTATTTAAGTAGCCGACATCTGAAATCACTTCTTTGTATATTTCACAATCTTGTTTTACAAAATTATTACTATGTGATTTAAACGGGAGTTGATTTTCTATCACACTACCAGGAAAAACGTTATCAGTGGCGCACCAAAACCACTTTCTATGGCGCATCTACTAGTCGCCACTAAAATTATATTTCTGTGGCGCATATGCATATGCGCCATAGAATTCTCCAAATTCTGTGGCGCATATAGCTATATGCGCCACATAATTCTATGGTACATTCTGTGGCGCATATAGCCATATGCTCCACAGAATCCTTTTTTCAGAATTTTGAAATTTTCAGAATTTGGTACAAATACAGGTATATAACAGGTATATTACAGGAAATACATAAAAATTAACAGAAATTCACAGAAAAGCTGCACACAGCAGTACAAATGTTCCAGTTCACATATAATACATCAACAAGCACGAATGTTCACAAGTGTTCATCAATCACATCACTTAGAACCGAATAAGTGTACAAGTATATTTCACAAGTGTTCATCTCACTCACATAACTTACAACTGCGCGATGTTGTCACCGCCTATACCTTAGGACAGAATGTAGTACACCGTAACCGCGATGCCGATGAGGAGGAGCGGCACCAAGATCTTTGTCCGGTTCTTCTTCCACACGTGTCTCCTCCACTTGGCCACCGCCTCCTCTCTAGTCGCGTATCCCTTGTAGCTGTTGCCGCTGAACTTGTCCACTTGTTGGTGGCAGTCCACCCACTCCTCGTAGACACCTGGAACCCGACCTTGTACACAACGTACATCGACATCTCTATTGACAAGGCATATTAGTACATCATGCAAATATATATGTTGACAAATATTAGAGCAAGGCATTCATAAACTTAAAACAATGCGTCGATGACAATGAAAGAAACACGACAACATGTCCGACAGAATAACAACGATGGTTTCAAGCTAGGCAAGTTAAGTTTTTCGACACACACACTACATGTCCACCGATACACACGCTCTCTCGGTCAAGTAGCCTTCTCCTCGCAGGGCGCCGGGAACGGCTTGTACATGTCTTTCGTCGTCCACGTCCTGAAGTCACCCTGCACCTTGAGGCGGGCTTCGATCTCCCTCTTGGTGAACGACCTGGGCTGGTGTAAGAGCCCACCATGTGTGTTTACCTGTTCCATGATGATATGTGACAACTTCACCTGCGTATCATGGAAGTCTTCCCTGAGATCGGGGTCACTGATCCCATGCAACTTTTGGGCTCATCCTTGGAGAGAAGATGGCAGCGTTAGCATCTCGCAATCCCGGACAAACCCTTTGAGGTGATGACAAACGTAGAAGGCCTCCTTCACACTGTCAGACGGCTGCTTGACGCAGGGGAACTCGAACACATGCTTGAACTTGTGCCGGCCATCGTCCATGTAAGCCTCCCCCTTATAGTTGAAGGGGCCTCCCTGATTGGCATAGCCCTCGATAGCATCATCCAGAATGCTCCTTACTCTGGCGTAGTTCTTCCTCCTCGCACTCCCCGAGTCGAAGTAGGTGGCAAGCGAATACCTCATGGAGAGGACGATGAGCGTGCAGTACTTGTCTCTGCGCAACACACAATGTGGAACGGGATGTTGGAAAAGAGCAATGGGAAGAAATACTTATGTGTTACGACGGCGGTAGGAGGATGTGTACACTTACTCGGGAAAGAAAGGCACAAGGATGTTGACCTTCCTCTTGTTGTCCATCAATAGCTTCTGAAGGTAGGACTTTGCCCGGGCCCGGGTCCTTGTTCCTTCGTCCAGCTGGCTATCCCGCATGTAGTAGGGATCCGCTATCGCGACGAATGGGGTGTCCTCTCTCTTGACCTTCATCGCCAGATTGAGCGCGAATAGGCGGACTAAGTTATAGTCCAGCCGTCTGATACGTCCATTTTGCATCACTATTCTATGTCTTAATTCACTATTATTCATTGATATATTTCGTATTGAGAGGTGATACTTATGTTATTTCATCTATTTTTGCATGGTTGATGACTTTTGGAGCATGGACCGCTGCAGTTAGGATTCTGATGGAAAAGGTGCTGTTTGGAGGCAAAATTCGCGAAGATCAGAAAATCCGGAAAAATATACGGAAAATCCTATTTTTCCAGAAGACTCAGGATGCCAGAAGATGGAGTGGAGGTGGGCCACAGAGGGCCCACACCACCCCATGGCACGGGCAGGCCTAGGTCGCGCCTGGAGGTGGTGTGGCCGCCCTGGCCCACTCCAGCCTCTCCCCTCTGGCGTATATCATCCCCACGAAACCCTAAGACTCGGGGAGGGACCACAGAAAGATTCCGCCGCCTCTGCGGGGCAGAAACACCAAGAGAGAAAGATCTCTCCGGCAGACAGATTTCTGCTGGGGGAATTCCTTCTCGGAGAGGGGAGATCGTCGCCATCAACACATCAAGCTGGACTTCATCGGGATCATCATCATCATCACCACCATCATCACCCTCATCACCATCTCCATATTGCTATAACAATTGAGTTGAATCTTGCATAGTTTATAGGGGAAACTTTCCCGATGTTGATTACTCTTTGTAGTTGATGCTATTGAGTGAACCATTGAATTATTGTTTATGTTCATATTGTTATATATCATTATTCCATCTCTGATCATGATCCATATGATGTCTTGTGAGTAGTTCGTTTTGTTCTTGAGGACATGGGAGAAGTCTTGTTGTTAGTAGTGGAGTTGCGTTGAGAAAGATTCAATAGATTGTTATTTAAGTTGTGGCGTATTTCTTCTAGTGGTGTCATGTGAACGTCGACTACATGACACTTCACCTATAAGGGCCTAGGGGAATGCATTGTGTATTTGGCTACTAATCGTAGGGGTTGTCGGAGTGACAGAAACTTGAACCCCCGTTAGGAAACCATTGCACAAGGGACGTAAGGGTCTTAGAGTTTAAACCTGTGGTTAGGTTTCTACCTTAATTAATTTCTTGTACTTACGGATGTTTGCAAGGGGTATAATCACAAGTATGTATTAGTCTTGGATGGGGCGGTACATTAGCACAGGTTCACCCACACAACACTTAGCAAGCTAAAGAAGATTAATCGACTATATGAAGCGAAAGCACTTGACAGTCTTCCCATGTGTCCTCGAGAACGTTTGGTCATCTATAGAAATACAACCGGCTTGTCCTTTGCTGCATAAAGGATTGGGCCACTTGCTGCACTTATTCCTACTGTCTTTTATTTACTCGTACTTTGTTTACTTGCTTTATAGAAAACCCCTAAAAATCCGTTTGCTAAGTATTTGTAGAGAATTCCTGATCCATACCACTAGCCAACACCTTCTGCTCCTCGTTGGGTTCGACACTCTTACTTATCGAAAATACTACGATACACCCCCTATACTTGTGGGTCATCAAGACTGTTTTCTAGCGCCGTTGCCGGGGAGTGAAGCGCTATTGGAGAGTGGAACTGGTAAAGGAAACTTCTACTGTGAGTATTGTTTACTACTGTTAGTTGCTTTATTTTCGTAATGGATAATTCGCTGAGTTTCTTATTTGGTAATGCTACTACCACTGCTAAGGTAGTAGATAAGCCACCACCTGCTGAGAAAGATGTTTTCAAAATACCTACAAGAATTATTGATCGTGTTATGGATAACTATTATGTTGGGGATGGAACTGTCCATCCCGGTGATCATTTACTCTTTATACACGAATTATGCGGGTTGTTCAAGTGTGCATGTATTACTACAGATCAAGTTAAGAAGAAGTTATTCTCATTAACACTGAAAGGAAGAGCTGATGAATGGTATAAGCTGCTAAAGAATGGTCGAGCTCTGGAATGGGAGGAAATAGTGCCTCTCTTTTATTCAAAGTTTTATCCTCCTAGTGAGATTCAAAAAGATCGGAATCAAATATACAACTTTTGGCCTCTTGATGGAGAGAGTACATCTCAAGCTTGAGGGAGATTGAAGTTACTAATGCTCAAATGTCCCATTCATGAGCTCCCCAACAATATTATTATCAACAAGTTTTATGCAAGGCTCCCTCTACATGACAAGGATTTATTGGATGCTTCTTGTGCTGGATCATTCACTCACATGGAAGAAGAAGCTAAATGGGATCTTTTGGACCGTATTCAAGATAATGCTGAAGCTTGGGAGAATGACAAAGGTAGAAAGTCAGGTATAAATTATGATTATGAATGCATTAATCTTTTATGAGAACTGATGACTTTCAAAATATTAAAAATGCTTATGGTCTAGACTCTCAAGCTATTGCTTCTTATTTTAAGGCTTTTTCTTTCTACATTGAGTGCCTAAAAAGAAGTGGAATAAGTATCATGAACCTTATAAAGATGTTGCTAAAAGTGTTCCTGCAAGAAATACTGAAGTTTATACTGCTAATCATGTTTTACTTAAACCTTATATTGAGAAAATGCCTTTTCCAGTTAAGGTCAAGGAGTATTCTATGATGGCTAGTATGGTAGATGAAAGTATGAATAAAGCTGTTGAACCTAATAAACAAATGGTTGATGAACCTATGATAGCAAATGTGAAAGACTTTGTCACTAAGTATGAGGAAGAGGGACACACTATCCTTTGTAAGGATACCTCTAATATTGTTTCACATAGTAGTGTTATGAGAGCTAGTATTCCTGTGCTTTCTGTTAGAATAAGTGATCATTGCTATGATGGTACTTGTGATAGCTATATTGTTAAGTTTATGCATGATACTGAAAGTTACTATGAAAGAGAGAAAAGTGTTCTTATGCATCTCAATAATATCAAGTTTACTCGTTTTATGCTGAAAGTTTTTATGTTGCACTTCTTTTGCCTTCTTATACAAGTTGCCTTTGGGTTTCAATAACTTGTTTGTTTACAAAATTCCCTTGCATAGGAAGTGGGTTAGACTTAAATGTGTGTGTGTTTTTGCTTCTTAATGCTCTTTTTCACTTCAATTCATATCCCTATGAGAGCTTCTTCAAAATTATCATGCCCATCTTAATGGCTATAAAGAAAAAGCTTTATGGGAGACAACCAAATTTGATTTTGCTTTTAGTTTGTTTTTGTTTCTTTGAGTCTTGGAAGTTATTACTTCGGTAATAACCACTCTTTATCCGTTTTGTTTGGTTTTTGTGTCAAGATCAACCTCTAATGAGAGAGAAGTAAGATTTGGGGAAGTTGCTGTCCCGAAACAGATTTTTGTGCTTCACCGTAAAAATTCGTGAGAGCTCTCTGTATGTCGGATTGAGCTATAATTTTTTGTGCTTCTGCCCCAGGTTGTTATTTAACTTTCCTGAGTTTTGCACTTTTTGATGTGAGCAACAGAAGATTTTCGAAAAAATTGATCTTTACCTGCTGGTCTATTTTGACAGATTTTGCGACTCTTGCATTTGCTTCTTTATTCGATTTCCTTTTTGAATTCTTTTTGGGTTTTCGGAAGGAGTTGCTACAGTAGCTTATGTTTTGATGGTTTTCAGTTGAAGTTGGACTCAAAAGGTTTTATCACTTCACTTATACTAATGTTGCTAATGAGACCTGTGTGAAGTTTTGTGTGAAAGAAATTTCCAGGAAGTGGAGATAATGGTGTAATAAGGAAGAGAAGGGTTTTATGACTCAAGTAATAAGTATATGAAGATGAAGATACCGATGATCCAAGTGGTGACTCCGGAAGGATCCAGTAAATACCAAATTCAGAGACCTGTAGAGTCCGTGTTCAAATAGGTAACGTTCTGGTAAGAAAAGTTCCACGAAAATACAATCCAACTATATTTTAGCAGTTTTCAGTCAATAAGGACAACTATGAAGCGAAAAAGGGACGGAAATGGAGCCAGGTGTGGCGCCCCGCTAAAACCACTACCAGAAAATCGCTATGTTTTTGAGCATGGCATCATCATGACCGCATGCTCATGTCATCATGCCACATTGCATTTGAGCATCGTCATCATCATGCATGGTTTGTTTACAAACTATTTCCGAAAAGTCTGGTTTTGTTTTCTAAACGCCCCGTCTTTATTTCAAATTAAAACCAGATCTCTGGATTATTTTGTTTCAACTACAAACAGTTTTTAAACGCCCCGTTTTAAACAAATAAAATATTTGTATTATTTTTAGGGGGCAGCCCGGCCGGCCACCCCAAACCGTAGCTAAAACGCCCCACCTAATCCTACCCAATTCCCTCCTTCCCCGCCGCCACTCTCTCTCTCTCTCTCTCTCCACCTCATCCCGACCAACCCCGTCTCACCACATCACCAGCCCACACCCCTGGCCCAATCTCCCACGCCACACACGCACACACCCAGCCACACACCAATCCCCACCGTCCGAACCCACCTGGTCCACTCCCCAGCTCGCCCCTGCCCGATCCCCACGCTCCTGCACCCCGGCCCCACCCCACATCGCGTCCCGCGCCTGCCCTCTCTCTCTCTCTCTACGCGACGGACACGCGCACCGCGCCTACCTCTCTCTCCCCTCGCCTCTCTCTCACGCCTTGCTCATCCCCACTCCTCCCCAGACCCCACCAACCGCACCGTCGCCTGGTACTCCTCTGGCCTCCGCCTCTGCAGGCAGCCGCCTCGCCCGGCCCCACGAACCCCGCCGCCACTTAGCTCGCCCTGTTCCGTGTGCCCCGTCCCGTCTCCTCGCTCTCTGTCCCAGCGAGCGCCGCCGCCTCTCGCCTCTGTCCCGCCGCCATCGCCCAGGTCGCGGTCGACCGCGCCAAGGCCGTCTCCGGCGCTGCCCTGGACCTCGGTCGCCGCCTCTACTCCCCACCTACCACCGCAACCTTCGCCTTCCGCCGCCGCTACCAATGCTGCTTGCTGCGCCGGCCGACTCCGCCTTCTCGCCACCCCCTCCCCTCCACTCGCTTGCCGCCGATGCATGTCCATCATCGTCCACGCCCCTCGCCGCCGGTCATCACCCGCGCCCCCAAGCACCTCGTCCTCGGTGGCTTCCCCCTCGCCATGGCCTTCCTTCTCCGGTCTCTGCCATGTCACCGTCCGAGGCCACCCTGCGACCGCCGCCCTCAGTCGTGCCCTCCATCCCAGGCCACCACCTCTGGCCGCCATCGCCGTACTCCCGAGCCGCCGCCCCCTCACCGTCGCTCGCTTCGGCCGCCTCCTCGAACCTCGTGCAGATCCTCGCCGGCCCTGCATCGCCTCAGCCGTACGCCGTCCCCAGCTCCGTCCCTTGTAGTGCCTCGCTCTGCCTGCGCACGTCCCCGAGCCCCATCGGCGTCAAGCCCCGAGAAGCCTCCTCCCTGGCCTCGTTCAGGACGTCCGCGCCACCAGTGTCAAACGGTTCGGCTTTTTGATGTTCTGTAGGTGTGTGACTCATGTGCTTGTGTACCCGTGTGAACACCTTGGCTATACAAGTACTGATACCTGTTGCCACGTTGCGGACCATGAATTACAAGATCTTCGGGAAGATGTACCTGTCCTGCTTCGGCTTCCCGAGTACCCCGAGCCCGCACGCTGGCAAGACTGATGTTTGGAGATGAACCCGGTGGACTTCAAGAGTGAACTCCATGACCTTCTTCCCGGATCCAAAGGCGGAACCTCGAAGACCCTGAAGATTGTTCCTGGACCGAGTTCTCCATCACGGATGACACGCTCTCCATCTGGTTTCCAAGACCGATTCCATCGAACCCCTCGGAACGACAATTCTCCATCCCGGGGCGCCAAGACATTCTCCTTCTCGGATCCGATCGCCGAGACCCTGGGGACCGACTCCGCCAAGACCGAACCCCATCGACCCCAAGATCGCCGATACCCTAATGTGATTCCCTTTCTGAGACCCTATTTTTATAATATATAACATACAACTTGTCGCATAATTAAATCTTCATACTTGCATGCATATTGTGGGTGTTTGGGGCTATTTCGATGATTCATCTAAATTAAATATGGAGTCCATCTGCGGGATATCTTTGTCTTATTCCGGACTCCATTTCAATTGCATAGCGAACCGATACCATGTTTTGACTTGTTAAGACAACATTTAAATTGCAGGTAGCTAAACAACCCGAACCTTTTAATTAATTGTCGGGACTTCGGTTTCGTTTAATACTGCCTAATTGCACCACATCTGCATCATATCATAAGCATGCCGGATCTTCTACCGTAGTATTAAATATTGCATCCGATGTTTCTTCTAGTGTTTACTTCTTCGCGGATTAGGCCGATGAGTTGATGCGAGTATCGACAAGTTCTTCGGATATGAATCTCTGGCAGTGTTTCCCAGGCGAGCATCTCTCCCCTTCAACCTATTTTGCATTTATAGTCTTTATTTCCTCCTGTTGATCTATTGCTATCTGTGTCGCGATGCTTTAGTTTCCGTGCACCAGTTATCTCCCGTGCAACCTCTATAATGCCATGGACACCTCCTAATACCTGTTGTTTGGTAGATAGCTGGCCTTGCAAGTCGTAGTTGCTTGCTCAGGTGCGATCTCGTGTTGTCGAGCACCCCAGTTGTTGGAATGCTGGCAGATGTTTACGGTGGAGATGCTTAATGGTGGAGATGATCATGACTTTAAACACAACTATTAAATTGCTAGATATAACTAATGCATAGGCATCGGTGGGCAAGAGATGTTATTTGGTTCTTCCACGCTCACTTGTGTCCCGTAGGCCCCGAGTACTTGATACCTGTTCCTTGATTTTTCGCACTATCCACATCCGGGAGGCCGTGGACCCCCCTGAGCCAGAGCTTGATTCATTTCTATTTCTTGGGGCCACAAACTAGTTTGGGGTTTTATTACGATCCTGTACTTATGCCATGTTACTGCTTTATTTAAGATTGTGCGTGGAGCACCTGTACTGTTTTGGATCGCGGAACGATTTCGTGGTATCGACAAGCCCAGTCACACTTTCGGGTTCCCAGTCGTTTACAGCCGTTCTCGCAAACCCTGGGTCCGTTCCGGAGCCGGCCAACTTCGTTGCGGGTAGCTTAGTGGGGTGGCCCCCTGAAATATTTTATGAATCCTGTGATCGCTTTGTCGTGAATGCCTCGTTGGGTTTTGAGTTGGTTTTTCCGAGGTTGATCGAGTGTGTGTTGCTATTTGTGCACCCCTGCAGGGTAAAACTTTCTGAAAGCCGTGTCTGCGGTTATGGACGACTTGGAGCATAGTATCTCGATCATAGACAAGCATAACTAAAGTAGTGCTATAAACTTGACTTAATATATGACTAGGAATCAGATTCAACTATAACGGAATGGATATTAAAAATGCCAACAAATGTTGGATCTGGGTTGTTTTGTTATATATGCCTAGTAAGTATTGCAACTCCAATGGAATGTGATAAAAGTGCCAACAACGGCTGGGTTTGGGATTCCTCAGGAAAATTATATATGACTAGTAAGCACTGCAACTACCATTGAATGGTAATTAAAAACTGCCCACTACTTATGCTTCAGGATGACTCATGCTATCTATATTTGATTAGTAATCGCTGCAACTATAATGGAATGAGTAAAACTGCCAACTGTGTGAGTTCCTCGGTTTGACTTCCTCGTTTGGTCTCGAGGGGGAATGCCAGGATGGGTTTGTTTGGTGTTAGCTTCAGGTTGGATTCGAATAGGTCTTTCTTATCTCTCTCTGATAACCGCCAGTTGTATCGAGTCTCTATAGATTTTTTAGTGCCGCTGCGCTGCCGCTTCAGCCCACCATACCTATGTAGGCGAGAGCCGCTGAATTCTAGCCTCGCCGTGTACTGGCCTCAGTGCTGATGCTCCTCTTTTTTCCTTTGCCCTTTGTCGGCGCCCCTTTTTGTTTTAGCAGGTTTGAGATCGACGTCGTTAGCAGGGTTACCCTTCCGGCTTGGCCTGGGCAGGGTTACGGACGCCATTGGTTATTCTTCAGGGCTCTTAGCCCCATTTGCATCTTATCCGTACTCGGACGCAGTATCATTTTCAAGGTGATTTGGGTCTTTGTACTGTATATCTGTATTCTTGACTCGCTGTTGTATATATATCTGTTCTGTGGGTCCCATCGAGGACTGTTGTGTAATGGTATTACTTTGTTTTCCACCCGCACGAAAGTGCCTGGTGAGCGTCCTTGAATCGTTTCTATGCGGGTTTGGCGGAAAGGGCTAAAACTTGCATAGGGCCGATTTGAGGGTGTTACACCAAGGTGGCTCACACCACCCTGTGGCGCGGGCCCACCCCTGGCCGCGCCACCAGGTGGTGAGTCCACCCAGGACTCTGCCTCTGACTCGTTTTCTCCCAGTACCTTCCTTTTGATATGAAACTTCGTAATATATAACCCCCCGGATCCCCCGAGGTCCGTATATCGTGTTTTCGTCGTGTTTTTGTTTCGATCTGTTTCTGCCAGGACATACTCTTTGAAGGTTTAGAAGCACAATGGTGTCCGCTAAGGATAAAGGGAAGGAACCTATGGAGGAAGACCTCCAAGACCCTGGGAAGGAGAAGGAGATCAAGAGTGAAGGTGAAGAGGAGGCAAAGCACACCGGAACTACCGTTGCAAGCATTGGAGTGGTGGCGAACCCTGCCAGGATCAGAAGGACTGCACGGATGTCAACTGGAGGGAAGCCTCCATGTCACTGCTTGGCACCATGGACACCTCCTCCACACACCAAGAATCCCTTCCATATCTTTATCCATAACCATGCAGGAAAACAAGACTCCAAGTGGGAAGAATGGAAAAAAGAATCACAAGAGCTGGGATCCACAAACTGAAATGATTATGGGCCGTATTGAGCACAGCTCGGAATTGATTCGTACTCTCACCTTCGATATTGAGGACTTTGGGAAATTGATCAAAGAGCTCATCAAGAGGATACCACCACCACCGAAGGAGTAATTCATCATCAAGTTTGGCATCCCCTTGGTTTGTTCCAAGCTTGGGGGAGTTCCGCGGTATCATATCACTGTCTTCTATCTTTTTACCTTATTAGTAGAGTCATATCTTGAATAGAGGAGTTATTATGTAGTATGGTTTGCATTATGGAAGTGTCCCCTCTCTCATTAGGTATGTATCCCTTGGTGTGAGTTTCCGTTATGGAATATTAATGAGAAGTTCTATCATTCACTCTTTTGCATAGCTTATATTAGTTTTCAATTCGTGGTTATATGATTGATCTTGTTGTTAGTATTGGTATCACTTTGGGATCATTGAGTTAATTTAGTTGGTTTTGGCAAACCTGGCTCGGTCAGTAGCACACTACTTTTGAGAGTTGAAAGAAAAGATAGAAGTATTCTAGAGAAAAAATAATTTCATCATCTTTCTTTCTTGATTTGCTCATAAGTCTAGTATTCTCTAGTTAAGATATTTTGTGCTTCCAAGGAAGATTGCATGTTTGTCTTTATCACTTGTATGTTTGTTTGTTTCCTTCAACTCTTATACTTGCTACCCAGCCTTGCTAGCCAAAAACCTGTACTGAGAGGGTATTCTTCTCGTGCATCCACTCCTTTATACCAAAACCCTTGCGATTTGCGTCCACCATACCTACCTAGTAGCATTATTGCTATTCCAAGTAAATTCTTGTTTTGTCTACCTGTCAAATTAAACTTGTTATGCGAAAATTAGTGACTAAAGCTCTCACGAACTTGATGGCACACTTTACTTTCTTGCATTTAATAAACATGAACCATTGTGAGCTCTCCATGAAAGTTATATGCTTGCAAATTATAGGCTGGGATTAGCAGAACCGTGCTGTCACGGGGAACGCTTTCAACACTTGTAAATATATACCTAGTTGATACCTTGCTCTTTTTTTTGCGGATGTCGTCGGTGTGAAATAAAAAGGGGAGCTTGTAAGTCCATGGAGTTATGTATGTGTGTTAGAGAAACGCCTGGGCCGTTGATCTAATCCATGCTGACATGGTGGAAACCTGCAGCGTAACCATAATGATATCTATGAAGCATTCTTCTTATATAAAAAAAGAGAGAGATATAGCTATTGAAAAAAATAAAAGAAAAAAAGAGAGATACTATGAAAAGAGGAAAGAGAGAAAAAAGCACCATTTTCCCATGGTAAATAAGAAGATTGCTGAGATACTCATTGTCTGCTTGCCTTGTCATTTGGATATGGGGATTCTTCCGTATCATCGGGCAAGGGGTACCCCGTTGGCGGTTCTCAATGATACACACATACTTACGATGACAAGAACTTACCGGTAACTAAAGTTGAGTAGCATGAGGAGCGGCCCTCGTACTCAAGGGACTTGGGATTTCTAGTTTATAGTCTATCAAGCATATAACTCAGATTGAACCTCACTTTCACCTTAATCACCTAAAGATGCCTATGATAGGGGCAATGAGAGCTGATAGCTAGTAAGTATCATAATTTTTGGGAGCTCTTTATGAGACTTGCAATCCCTGCTTCCCTCTTTGAAGGGCCTTTCTTTTACTTTGTAGATTGAGTCAGTAAACCTACTCCCTTCTACCTCAGCAAGTATTTTGAGTTGATGTGTTTCATTCATTCATATGGTGATTTCTTCAATCATGTTTCTTATGTTCCTTGTTTTGCACATTGCTCTTATCTTGATGTTTACTACTTTGAAAGATATCATTGAAAAGCCAACTATTTGTGAACTCCAGCAAATTATCAACTATTCTTCGACTAAGAGCTAAGATTGCCATTACCAATTATGATTCACTTTATGTATCTTTATTGTGTTTCCTTTACTCATTACAAGTTGAGTTATATAATAGTGAGTTGTCTTCTATTACAATCTATGTATTTGATGAATGCGATGCTTCTTGTCCGTATTCTTTTATCGACTCTTCACTCCATAAACCTGAGGTCATGTTTATTGAGCTCAGTTTCGCTTGGGGACAAGCGAAGTCTAAGCTTGGGGGGAGTTGATACGTCCATTTTGCATCACTATTCTATGTCTTAATTCACTATTATTCATTGATATATTTCGTATTGAGAGGTGATACTTATGTTATTTCAACTATTTTTGCATGATTGATGACTTTTGGAGCATGGACCGCTGCAGTCAGGATTCTGATGGAAAAGGTGCTGTTTGGAGGCAAAATTCGCGAAGATCAAAAAATCCGGGAAATTATACGGAAAATCCTATTTTTCAAGAAGACTCGGGATGCCAGAAGATGGAGTGGAGGTGGGCCACAGGGGGCCCACACCACCCCATGGCGCGAGCAGGCCTAGGCCGCGCCTGGAGGTGGTGTGGCCGCCCTGGCCCACTCCAGCCTCTCCCCTCTGGCGTATATCATCCCCACGAAACCCTAAGACTCGGGGAGGGACCATAGAAAGATTCCACTGCCTCTGCGGGGCAGAAAACACCGAGAGAGAAAGATCTCTCCGGCCGACAGATTTCTGCCGGGGGAATTCCTTCCCGGAGAGGAGAGATCGTCGCCATCAACACCACCATCAAGCTGGACTTCATCGGGATCATCATCATCATCATCACCACCATCATCACCATCAGCACCCTCATCACCATCTCCATATTGCTGTAACAATTGCGTTGAATCTTGCATAGTTCATAGGGGAAACTTTCTCGGTGTTGATTACTCTTTGTAGTTGATGCTATTGAGTGAACCATTGAATTATTGTTTATGTTCAGATTGTTATATATCATTATTCCATCTCTGATCATGATCCATATGATGTCTTGTGAGTAGTTCGTTTTGTTCTTGAGGACATGGGCGAAGTCTTGTTGTTAGTAGTGGAGTTGCGTTGAGAAAGGTTCAATAGATTGTTATTTAAGTTGTGGTGTACTTCTTCTAGTGGTGTCATGTGAACGTCGACTACATGACACTTCACCTATAAGGGCCTAGGGGAATGCATTGTGTATTTGGCTACTAATCGTAGGGGTTGCCGGAGTGACAGAAACCTGAACCCCCGTTAGGAAACCATTGCACAATGGACAGAAGGGTCTTATAGTTTAAAGCTGTGGTTAGGTTTCTACCTTAATTACTTTCTTGTACTTACGGATGTTTGCAAGGGGTATAATCAAAAGTATGTATTAGTCTTGGATGGTGCGGTACATTAGCACAGGTTCACCCACACAACACTTAGCAAGCTAAATAAGATTAATCGACTATATGAAGCGAAAGCACTTGACAGTCTTCCCATGTGTCCTCGAGAACGTTTGGTCATCTATAGAAATACAACCGGCTTGTCCTTTGCTGCATAAAGGATTGGGTCACTTGCTGCACTTATTCCTAATGTCTTTTATTTACTCGTACTTTGTTTACTTGCTTTATCGAAAACCCCTAAAAATCCGTTTGCTAAGTATTTGCAGAGAATTCTTGATCTATACCACTAGCCAGCACCTTCTGCTCCTCGTTGGGTTCGACACTCTTACTTATCGAAAATACTGCGATACACCCCCTATACTTGTGGGTCATCACCGTCTCGAGTGGAACAGCTTGAAGATGTCCTCGTAGGCTATGAAGAACACATCCGCGGGGGCATCGGTGATGAAGCCCACGTCCTCCGGCACCTTGGCGGTGAACACCGGGTAACTAGGGTCCTTGTCCTTGAGAAGGTGGCCCTCCAGTGTCAGGACACCTTCATGCAAACTCATCATAGCTCCCGAAGCTAGGCGACGCAGTTCCGGAGGCAGTATGGGCTGACCAGCTTCGTGCACTCTGGTCAAGCCATCCTCGCGGGGTGGTACAACGTCGTCCCGGTAACGGATCGGAGCGGGCTGGCTCGCAGCCTTGTCCTTGTTCCTGTTCAGCCTCTTCCTCACCCTCTTCCTCTTCGCATCAGCAGCCTCCACTTGCGATGCTAACCCGTCACCGGCCGTCCTGCGGAGTGTGTCAGGGCTGGAAATGATTTCGGCCGATGGAGGTTGTGTCTCGGCGGCCGGAGGCGTCTCCTGAGAAAACCCACGGAAGACCAGACGCTTCTTGGGATGGCTAGCTTGATCGCGGAATGATGGTTCTTCAACGAGAGGAGGCATGAACGGTCCTTTGCTGGCGCCGGTGTTAATGAAGGCATTGACGTCGACCGGTGCATCATCATCATCATCCACCTCGATGTTGGCATCAAAGGCCGCCATGTCCATGTCATCCTGGGGTGGTGGCGATGGCTGTTGCGGTGCCACGGCCTTGCCTTTAGGCGGGGGCGATGGCGGTCGAGGAGCAACCACGCCCTTGGCTGCTTGTGGTGCCGATGCAGACGCTCCCAAGAGTCTCTGGTGAAGGCTTGTGGTGGCGGCGACGACGACCGGTGCAGCAGGAGGCTTCGTCCTTGGCGGCCGGACGACCAAGGTGGCACCGATGGAGCGAGACCCAATACGAATCTGGGTCTTTGGCCAAATCATGGGATAGCCATGGCAACCTTCCAGGGTCAGGTGCTCATCGGCTCCCAGCGGTTGCATGGGAGGGTCCATGTCTTCGCACCCCCCCAACACCCGACTCAACTCGACACGCATCATGGCATCGTCCATGGGCTTGCAGTGCATCGTGCGGTGCGCCGGTTGTATTAGCTTGCCTGTGGCAACATCCTTCAACTCGCCACCGGGCACCTTGTGCAGGAGCATGCACGGAGTGTCCTAAGGCATACAGATATGCATCATGAGATGGCAGCCAATCAAAGGCATTAAGTAGAGCATGTTGACTAACTACTTATTTTACCTTGGTAAGGCATCGAGCTCGGCTAATGTCGAGACACGGGCGGCCGGTGGCTGATCCTTCTTCTTCTCCATCTCGGGTGCATTAGGAAGCACCGCCGCCACCGGCTGCTGCGCCTTGGTAGTCTCGGCAGGAGGGGCAGCTCTGGCGCATCCAACTCCATCGGCTGCGCCGCGGGGATGGAGGGCGGCGGGGTAACCATGTCTGGCGACACTTGGTGGCTCGAGGTGCTGCCGCCAGCGCTGGGCACTTGTATGGGCCCCACCTAACCATCCACATTCCATTTTGCTATCCCCTCCATCAGCCGAGGGGGTAGCATCTCGAGGATCTTCTGCTGCACTATCGCGTTCACCTCGTCCTGGTCCACCTTACTGGCCTCTAGATGCGCGATCTTCCGCTTTAGCTCTTCCTTCTCGGCTTGATCCCGAGCCGCCGACTGGGTCCGCCTCTCCTTTCTCTTCTTGGCTTCCTCGTTGTAGTACTCACAGAACTTTGTGCTCGTACCAAAGCCAGAGATACGGCCAAATGACGTGGGCGGCTCGGACTGTGGCCTCCCCTTGAAGGCGTTGGTCGCCCTGTTGAAAATCGTGTCCCACGGCTCCGTCGAGCCCTGGGACGACGAGTCCGGCGCCTCGCGTGTAGCCTTGATTTCAGCGTCCTGCAGATAAGGAAAGGTGAACCCATTTAGGAACTTGCCTTCATTATTCAAAATGAAAGCAAATGGACTGTGGGTAAATTCCTTACCAGCTTACTCTCAAACTTCCTCACATCGTCATCATCGGTGACGAATTCCTTGGAATCCTTGTCCAGATAGTAGCGGGCCCGGACAAAGTTCCGGGTCTGCTCGTCCGTGATTTTTAAAAACGGGTTTTCTTTCCCGAGACGCTCAACCTCAGCGTCCTCCCTTGCCCATATGGCCTTCTTTCCCCTGTAACCGCCGCTTCCACATCGGTGGTTACCTATGTTCTGTTCCCGACCCCACTCCGTCCATGCCTTCGCTTCGTCAGTCTCCATCTCCGCCTTGAATATCTTGAACTCGTCTTCGTCGATCATGGGCTCACCCTTCTTGATCTTCTCCCAGCTTTCCTTTTTCGCGATCTTGTTCTTCACCCAGGTTCTCCAGCTGCTCAAGGCATTGGCCATCTTCGTGATGGCTAACCTGTTCACCTTATTGGATTTTTCCAGTTTGTCGGTGTACGGTGCTGGGAACTTGTACCGTCGGTGAAGCTTCTTAAGGCAGTTTGCCACCAACCGCTCATTCGCTTCACTTCTCAGGTGCTTCGTGTTGATCGACATGCTTTCCCGGATGATGCACCCGAGTTGCATGCCGTACCCGGCAGCAACATCCGGAGGCTCCAACGGAAGGCCACTTTCCGAGACCAGAGTGATCTCGTCGGTGGTGTCGGCGAGCTTTTGCGGCTTCCGATCCCTCCTCGGCTTCTTATTCTTCTTAAGGGACGGGTTGCTGCTACCGCCATCCGTGCGGTCCCCGCCATCGGTCGTGCGGCCTCCGCCATCGGTCGTGCGACCTCCACCATCGGAGGTGGTCGCATCCTCCTCCTCGGCTTCATCTATCCGGTAGTCCTCGTCCCCCTCTTGCTCATCATCCCCATTGTGGCCCGCAGTAGCTGCCACGTCCTCATGCTGAGACTCGGCCGCCTCGTGCTGCGCCACCGCCTCCCAGAAAGTGAGGTTCGCCGCTCTGGCTTGGTCTTCGACGCTCATGGCGGCCTTAGAAGTGCCGACCCCATCGACGGCCGACATGTTTGCACACTTCTAAACAAATTAAAATAAGGAAGTTAGTATTAATTATTGTTGACAATATTTAAAATGAGCTGTCCATTTCTCCCGAAGTGTCAATTCACTTCCACTTCGGTCGAGAAATGGGGCTCATATGTCAAAAAATTACTAAGTGTCGACCGAAAAATTCAGCATGACATTCGCTAATTTTTTGACATATGAGCCCCATTTTTCGACCGAAATGGATCGAAATCAAAATTTCAGGAGAAATGGGCAGCTCGGGTGATTTCCTTGCAAACACTTCACATACAAAAATGCACAAATTGTGCTCCACAGCCACATATGGTCATTGGTCAAATATCCATAATATTTATAACCTCGTTTATCGCGAACTGAGGGTGCACATCGTTGTGCTGCTACCTACTTCCATCAATTTCATTCAAGAAAAAGAATAAGAAACTTCATGAGCATGGACAATATATAGTATAGAAGCGCCACCAGCATCGTTTTCACCTGTAGAAATTTCTTCACCGAAATTTGTAACCTATGTTTTATTTTCAAACGGGCTAGAGGCACCAAACAGGCCAATATCTGCCTGGTCTGGTGCTTCACTGCAGTTATTGCTCCTCCCTTCTGAGTGAATATTATTTCAACATGGAGGATTTTAATTGATTCCTGTGCATGTTTGAAAGAATGTATATGCCTCTTATCGCCTTCATTATTTGGCATGGGTGTACTACTGAATGTTAGATGTTCAGAAAATGTGTACATGTGCTTCCATGTTTTTATATTATGCTCGTACTATTATTTAATGAAAATTATCATCCAGCATCCAAATTCAGTATATATATAACAGGTACCATCAGCTACATGTATAATAGATATACACTCCAGGGACCATCAGCAAGTATACAACAACTAGCAATGCAAAACCTCTTACTATCTTCAAACTCCTCGCTGCGGCAATGCCTAATAAATATAGCAGTACTGCCATATTCACCCATCACAGCAAGTAGATAATCTCATCCACTAGCATAAGATTATGTTATTGCATTTCTACCCACAGCCCTACTACCTATTAGAACTCGGTTGAGTGTTTATATTGGACAGACATTGATGAGGCTAAACTTCCAGTTATGAAATTAAAGGCTAAACTTCTAGTTATGGTGCACCGACTGCACTCTTTAATTCTACCAATTTTAATTACAGTAAACAGTCAGGTAGCTATATTACTAGACATTAGCTTAATTCCCATCAGGTATTACATTTCTATTAGAGGTTAGTGACATTTGAGCACATAGTGCAAGAGGAAAGTTCATTCTGTGAACTGTAATTACAATAAACAGTCATGTAGCGATATTACTATTCCAATTAAATCAGTATAATTTGCTTGGTACCAACGCATGGAACTAAGCTAAGAATTCCAACTAGCAATGTATTAGCAATACCATTTGCAATCAACAAACTTAAAATGAGCAGAGTAGCATATCGCAAGAATCGCCTCTAGCCAGCAACAAAATCAGCTCAAGTGAACCGAACAATTACTCGATAAGACACCACACGGAGATGGAGAACGACCGCATCACGATTACCTAGGGATGGTGGACGGCGGACGGTGGATTACCTAGGGTTCCTAGAGTATAGAGATCCAGGGGAAGGATGCATCCATGGGAATCGGCGATTACCTAGGGACGGCGGATGGCGGACGGTGAGGTGGATGCTATCTGGTGGACGACGGATGGCGAGGTGGCTACTCCTCCTGCGCGCTGCGGATGGGCTCCTCCTACGCGCTACAGGCAGGCTCCTCCTCCACGGGCTCCGGTGATGGGGGCGGCTCTCCTCCACGGGCTCCTCCTCCATGGTCTCCGGTGATGGGGACGACAGAGCCTCCTCCTCCTCCTGGACGACGAAGCCTCCTCCTCCTGGTGCTCTGCGAGGCCACGGTGGGTATGGCGGCCAGGCAAGGCGGGTGCGGCACGACGGGCGTGGCACGGCGGGGCGGGCGAGAGCGGGGGAAAAAGGGGCGGGCGCGGCGGCGAGAGCGGAGGCGTGCTAGGGTTCTGTGGGATTTGTCGATTTGGGGAAAAAGGGGCAGTGAGATTGAGGCCTCATCAAAACACTAAGTCAAAGAATTCTGTGGCGCATCTCTACAGATATGCGCCACAGAATTGTTGGAGATGGTACAAAAGGCGCGTTGCGCTGTTGTCTGATAGAAACACTTGCTTACCACACTGGTTCAACACTTGCTCCTTTGTTCTGAACCTGGAGTGGCCAGGTTCGATTGCTGGCTACCACATCTTTTTTTTGACTTTTAAAAAAATATTTTCAGGATGGTAATAATATATTAAAAGCAAGAACTAATATATTTGCCTATTAAAAACAAGAATTAATATATTTTCCTCGATATTATATTATATGCTTGTGTCACACCCACATCAATATCCGCATACATTAGTTTGTCAAAGTAATACATATATACAGGCGCGCGAGCACACATGTGCATTAATTAGTACAAAAAAGGCGTCAAAAACCGCTAAGTCGGCTCCGAGGTAGCTAGTGTCTTTTCACAACAACTTTCTTGCCCTTCTTCTTCGTGGTAGAATACTTTAGGCCGGCCACCTTGAGATTTCTTCTCGTGTACGGGCAACCTTTAGCCGGTAGGGTAGTCTTCCTTCTTACTTTAGCATAAGTAGTTGGCTTGTCGAAGTACTTGTCGAATTCCTCTTCGATCTTGGGATCGCCGTTCTTGTCGATGTCTTGCTTGTTGGCGGGTCCTTCCATTCCGATGATGCTCCTCTTGCCCCTCCTCACGATAACATGGCTTGGCTTTGCTGGGTCGGTAATGAAGAAACATTGGTCAACTTGGCTAGCGAGCACCCATGGCTCATTTTTCGTGGAGGCGTTCTTCGATTTGGCATCGGGTATAACCATGGTGGTGAAAAACCGGCCATATTTTTCGACGCTCTTGGACCATCTGACACGAAACATCGGCACCGTCACTCCGCAGTAGTCGAGTTCCCATATCTCCTCGATCCTTCCATAGAATCTTTCCTTGACATCAGTCTCGTCATCAGGGTATGATAGCATAGTTACTCCTGAGTTTTGGTATTCGCTATTCTTGTCCTTCTCCTCGGTGTAGAATCTGTAGCCGTTGATGTCGTACGTCTGATAGGTCCTAACGTTGCACCCGGGGCCCTGTGAGAGTGAGAATATGAGTTTCTGATCTTCAGTATAAGGCGTCGGCATGGGACTTTCCAGTAGCCTTTTCTTGAACCACCCCGTGAAGCTGGCGTTGTTCTCTCTGGTTACGTCTCCCTTCTTCCTCGGCTTGCCCATGTTGGCGAGCTTCTGCTCGATTAAGGTTTTGTGCTCATCCACCCAGGGGCCGACCAACTGTATGTGTTGTAGCGCGACTCAGTTTGCCCTATCAAAGTCGGCGTGTTTGAGTTCGATGCCGATGTGGAGTGCGCAGTAGCCCTCGCGGTGACCAAATCCAGCGAGCCTCCTGAGGTGCTTCCTGGTGGGCAGACCGACATCCTGGTTCTCGGTGCTTAGGTAGTTCTGGCAGAAGGAGATGTACTCGTAGGTCAGAAATCCATTGGCTATGCTTCCATCTAGACGGGACCTGTTGTGAACGAATCCTTTGATGACACCATTTAGCCTTTCGAACGGCATCATTGTGTGTAGGAACGCCAGCCCGAGATGGATGATGTCATCCACGACATGGACAAGAAGATGCACCATGATGTCAAAGAACGCGGGAGGGAAGTAAATCTCGAGCTCGCATAGTATCTCGACGATCTCTTCCTGTAGCTTGCCGAGCTGCTTCACGCCGATAGACTTCCTAGATATGCCATCGAAGAAGTTGCAGAGGCCAAATAGCGTCTCACGGACGTGCTCGTCCATTATCCCTCGGATCGCAATGGGGATGATCTGTGTCATCAGCACGTGACAGTCATGA
The DNA here is from genome assembly GCA_910589775.1 of Avena eriantha. Classification (NCBI taxonomy): domain Eukaryota; kingdom Viridiplantae; phylum Streptophyta; class Magnoliopsida; order Poales; family Poaceae; genus Avena; species Avena eriantha. Next base: position 383,887,875 of record OU342746.1, read on the forward strand.
GACTTCATCCCACTGAACCTCTTCTTCGCTACGTCCAGATATCTACTTATCTTCCCAGAGTAGCCGTGCGGAACCTTGACTCCTAGGAGGCAACGGAAAAACCTCTCGAGCTCCTCCTCGCTTAGAGTGAAGGATGCAGCTTTAAGCACCACCTCATTCTTCTTAGCCCTTTTGCAGCGACCCTGGGTCCCTTCCGTCTGTTCATCGTCATCGTTGGCATCGTCACTATCGGGGTACTGAAGTTCCTTCTTAATGCCAAGCAATTTTAGGTCGCTTCTTGCTTTCGGCCCATCCTTGGTCCTATCCGGCATGTTCATCAGAGTGCCGAGCAGGCTCTCGGTAACGTTCTTCGTGATGTGCATCATATCGAGGCTATGGGGCATGTGGAGGACCTTCCAGTAAGGAAGGTCCCATAAAACGGACCTCGCCTTCCATACTCCATGCAGCGGTGATGGCTGTTCCCTCGGCCGCTTCTTTCCTGGCGCAGGGCACTCTTCCCAATTGTCCAGAAGCTCCTTGATTTCTTCGCCGCTCAACGGTCGACGTGGGGCATTATCGAGCTCGTCTTTGCCATTGAACAGGTCTCCGCGTTTTCTCCACGGGTGATCGTTGCGGACCCACATTCGATTCCTTTGGAACACGGTTTTCGAAGACCCAGGATCCCTCGGCAGCTGCAGATGCGGGGTCTTATCCATGCACCTGACACATGCACAGAATCCGTGGTTCACCTGACACGCTACATATCCGTAACCAGGATAGTCCTGCACCGTCGTGAGCAACGCAGCTCTCAGGTCGAAATAATCTCCTGTGTAGGCATCCCACGTACGTGCCGGCGTCTCCCACAACGTCGCTAACTCCTCTTTCAGGAGCCTGAGATACAGATGCATGTCGACACCCGGTTGTTTTGGCTCCTAGATAAGGATACTCATGTGTACGTACCGCTGCTTCGTGCACAACTAGGGGGAGGTTGTACGGCCATACAAACACGGGACAGGTGTTGTGCGTGCTACTCTGGTTGCCAAAGGGATTGAGTCCGTCGGTGCTCATGCCCAGCCTAACGTTCCTAGGATCGAGCCCGAACTCATCTTGGAATTCGATGTCCAGCGCATTCCACTGGCTAGCGTCCGCGGGGTGTGTCAGGATCTTGCCCTTCTCCGGATCATCTTCCGGCTTCTCCCTCTTCACGTGCCATTGCATCAGCTCTGCTTCCTTAGGGTCTACGAAATACCGCTGCAGACGGGAAGTGATAGGAAAGTACCACACCACTTTTTGAGGAACATTCTTGTTCCCTCTCTTGTACCGTCCCTGGCCGCACACCTAGCATGTGGTTCTATCCTTGTACTCGTTCCGGTAAAGTGCGCAGTCGTTGATGCATGCGTGGTACTTCATGTACGGTAGGTCTAGTGGGCAAACTACTTTCCTCGCCTCCTCGATACTTGTTGGCAATGTGTTTTCCTTGGGAAGACGAGCGTGCCAGAATTTCATGTGAGCGTTAAAGCTAGTGTCGGTCCATTTGTGCTCCGCCTTCATCTCCAGAGCCTTCAACGTTACACTCAAGCGTGTATCCTCGGGCCGGCACCCAGGATACAATGGACTCCTCCCGTCTACCTCCATTTGTGTCAGCTTGGCTTTCTCTCTAGCTGCAGATCTCGTGTTGGCCGTCTGCTTGAGGAGTATTTCTTGAAGATGAGGGCCCCGGAAGGTCGAAGTTAGTGGTGTGTCCGTGCTCCCGTCTTCTCCGCCACCACCACCACCATCTGCTCCGGCATCGTCTCCTTCATGATGATCGTGTCTGCTGGCATCTCCTTCTTCATGATGATCATGTTCGTCGGCATCTCCTTCGTCATGATAACCATGTCCAGGAGACCCTTTGTCTTCTCCCCTGCCCCCGGCCTCTTCTTCATCATGGCCACCGCCATCTATCGGTGGCTCCTCATTCACTAAGAAGCCAGGCATGAAACCGCGCGTGAACAAGTGAGACTCCAGTTGTCCGGAGTGGGAGGGAGGAGGGGGACGAGCTAGCTAGTTGGAGGTGGTGGGAAGAAGGGAAATGGGGGCTGCCACCTTTTGTAGATCTGTTTCGCACATTCTGTGGTGCATATGGAAAATGCTCCACAGAATGTCGAAATTCTGTGGCGCATATAGCTACATGCGCGGTCAGGCCCACATGGGCTATATGCGTCACATAATTCTCACTTTCTGTGGCGCATATATCCATATGCGCCACAAAATTGCAGGAATTCTGTGGCGCATTTGCTACATGCGCCACATAATTAATTTTAGTGGAGCATTTTTTGTATATGCGCCACAGAATTAAATCTACCTATAATCATTTTCCTAGTAGTGTCAACTGGCACGCTGGCCCTTGCATTGCATCATCTCGGAAATTGCTTATGAGATATTGAGTCAATGAAGAGCTATGGTGTAACAGATATATCCTTGATATCAAAGTAATACACTTTATAAAAAAATACACCCTATGATTTTCCATAAAATATATTTAATTATTATATTATTTAAAACAATTGTGAAGATTGTGTATTAACGGAGACACCATAGTTTTGACAATTTATGTTGTTCCTATATGCTATTACCTCAAGATGCCGAATTAAAGTTTTAATTTTAAGTTGTGAATAGATGTAAAGGTACAAAAGTATACATATTGTGATCGAAATATTATTCATGATCACCTAATTAACCACAAGATGGTGTTTTATGATATTTCTGAGGAAATTGCAAAATAAGTGAAAACAATTTATAATTTTTGACACCTAACTGCTAGGCCATCTAAGTAGCAAGAATATTTACTTCTCCATAGATTCCAGTAGAATGCTCATATGAAGTCAATTTATTCGATTAGAAATATATGAGCCCCGGCCCTAAAACTGAAAGAAGTACTGAAGATAAAAAAGCGCCATGTTTTCTTCATGAAAAGACAATATTTGTTCATCCTTTGGCTATGAAATAACAAATAACAATAAAAATAATATTATTCGACCTCAGACCCTTTTAAAGGTAACATATACTAGTTGCAAATCTTGTTCTTCTCATTCACTTCATTCATTCTAAAATACATGACGATTTGGATACATCTTTCCCCAAAATGCACGTTCTATTTAAAACAAAAAGTATAAATGTTACATCCTATTTTAAGTATATTTATACAGATTAATAAAATACATAAACATATTTTCCTACAAAATTTCTAAAACCTCACTTTTTATGGAACAAAGGTAATTAAGAAACAGTAAAACTTACCTAGTTAGGAGCCACCACAGCCATTTTGACCTCTGAACCGTCCGATTTGCTTGTTTAGTGGCTGAGATCACTCCGTCATCAATATCATGCACCTGGAGACATTCACACGGGAGCCCGGTCCTTCCGGCTGGGCCAACGTTTAAGGACCGCTACTCTGAAAATTGAGTTGGGTGCCCTCTGGTGAATCGGGCCGAAGGGACGAAAAATAGTGAACTGCTTGGAGCTTCTACGACCCACTTTAATATCCCTCGTGTAGCTTCTCTGTACTCCTGATCCCAGCCCACTGTTGGCCTCTCTCCGTTTGTACTGAGATAATAGAGGCTGGCCCAGCGGCCGTGGAATCAAGGCGAAGAAGCTCAGTCGTTCCTTCCCTGCTTGCGTTACTCTGTTAATGATGCATAGCCGGCGGCGGCAGAATCGTGGCGAGTTAACTCTACCGTGTCCCTTCAGTTGCTAATGCTAATGCTAGGAGTGGAGCCGTGTTGCTCCCTTTACCTCCTCTGTTGCTGAGCTACTCCATGTACGCTTCCTTAGACCTTAGGTCTCTTTCTCTTTCGTCTAGCCCTCACTACTTCATTCTTCGGTAGTCATGTTTGTGAGCTTATTGCTTTCTTTCCTACCCTAGGGTTGTTTTCTCATTAGACCTCTGCCTCCCCTTCATCAGCTTATTTTTAGCTTTTTATCGGTGCCTGTATAACCAAGCAATTTGTTTATTGTTCTTGCTTAGGAATTGTCATGCACAGAACTGGGAATTGCTCCTGCCATGATGTTCATACGTGAATTTCTGGCTTGCTTCCGTCTATATTCATTGTTGACGTCTGTAGCATGTTATTCTACATTCATTGTTGAAGTGTGCAGCTGGTAATGCAAATTACCATACTTGGCTTCATTTCAAATCTTTAGTATATTACACATGTTGACTTCATAGAAGTTATAGAGCATGTGTTCATGTGGAAAGGCAGAGTCATACAACATCAAGGCTGATCATCCGGCACCAGTAGTTGCCATCACGCTGACTCACTTGTTTGTTGATACTTCGGATTTAAGCACGTTTTGCATCATAACATCGTTTTCACATGTTCTCTGATTGTAGCCTTGTAGGTTCTTCGTTCTTGTTACAGAAGACTTGTTTCTTGCTGCTGCTTGGTTCATATGCTATTCTTATTTCATGTTCAGAGTTTTACAGGCTTCACAAAGCTGGAGTTGTACGGGCTACACAAAGTTGATGGGATTTGGGAGCTTTACACTGAGTGAACCAAATAGTCAAGGAGCATTGCTTGAATAATATTGTGCACAATGCACGCTCTGATGTTCTAGAAATTTTTTCCGTTCATATTGTCTTAGAAAGTTTTCCCGTTCATATATTTTGAAATATTTATATTATTCTTCTGACAAGAAGGATGGGCGCGGCAACGCGTGCTTTGTTGTTCTAGTAATTGTATTATATGTATTCTGTAACTCTAACTTATGTTACCACCAACCTATATCATCATGTAATATGCCTACATCGCAACTTAAACGGTCGCTATATCTACTATGTGATTGCAATGATATGAATTCTCTTATTTTTTAAAAGATTAGAAACCATTAAGATCGGCTCAAAAGTGTGTCTATTCAAATCCTAGGAACGCCTTACATATTTATACTCAAAGATTTCTTTAAGACTGAGTGTGAACTATAAGAAAAAAAAAACCAAAATACATAATCCTGTAAAATAAACTATCTCTATAGGAATTAGGAAACACATCTAACAGTATAACTCAGCAATAATTTTAAAATCTTGTAAATAAAAGGAAAAACATCTTCTATCAATACCCCCAGGAAACATAATTCCCGATTATTGATCTTGGGCATTTTTATATATTCCATCTTTTCAGAAATACATGCCATTCAGAAATTGTGTCCAGTCAAAAAATTTCACCATGACTATTAATATATGTGCTGCAATTTTTTTGTTTATCAAGTAAATTAAGAAACAGGAAAACTTAAGCACCTAGTCTCTCTCACAGCGTTTTGATGTTTTGGACCGTCAGATTATATCCTTGGACGTCTCGGATCATTTAGTGCGCTAGTGGTTGCTTTCTGTTGGGGCCACTGTTTTTGGGCTGCTACTCGAAGATATTGACGTGGGCGCTTTATCGTGACATGGGCCAATAGGAGCCAATGATCTGCTCATTGGACGCTGCTTCATGAGCTTTGCTAGTATACCTAAAAAATTCTCCATCGGGGGAAACCTAGGTGGTATCGCCGTGACCATTCCCTCGGGCTTCCTTCCCGTCACAGCTTCCATGACCACGCTGTTCCCTGCAACTCACCTTCGATGTATCATCCCTACCCTACGCCTCTGTTTGACGAATGACAATGGAAAGGATGTGGCCGTGGCACAAACAACCCAAGAGGAGGGATGGCGCATTAGCGGCACGGGAACAAAAGAGCAGGAACGGCTGAGCGGGAGTCTTTCTGCATCTTCGCCCAACCGCCTTCACTCTCCTGTCCCTCTGCCTTCACTCTCATGTCCTTTCGTCTCTGTTAGACGTGTATTCTTCCGGAGCAGGCCTTCGTGGAGGTGCGTCTACATCCTCTCATCTCCTCTTCCCCTCACTGTCACTGCTGCCTAATCAAAAACTAGCCTGGACAATCACTACCTAGAGCTCGTCTCGCATGTGAGTAAGAATTCCTAGCACTACTAGAAATATAACCATATTTTTCCCTGTTGCATTGACCTTACTGCATCTCCCCCTCTCGATGCAGATTTTTTTGTAAGAAGATCGTTTTTTATCGAAGACTCGACACAACTTGCAAGTGTTCCTGGTCAACTATATGTCAGTACCGATCGAACATACTCATCACATGACTCCGAAAATTTCTCTTCAGAAATCCAGACGGAAGCATAATTTTGCATGCCTCATACCAGCAACCTAGCTGCATATTCACCATCACAATGTTAAAACAATGGAATTTTTACTATAACGATATTGGTCTTTTGCTCTGGTTCTTTGAAAACGGAATGACAAAGCTAAGGGCCAAAGAAGAAGGGAGAATGCAAGTGTTGGTACACCATGTGAGGATGACATGAGTTCTGCATGTAAGAAAGCTGAATCCATGGTCATCACAAGACCAGTTAAGTGTGCGCCAAGATACGAGGTTTGTTAGCTTTTCCATTTAATCATTGATCAATGCGTATCTAATCTCATCATATTAAAAGAAGAAAAATACTAATGCTCAAAGACTCTAGCTTTCCCGGTTTAGCGTGGTCATGAGCCCATTAGTATACTAATGCTCAAAGAAAAATACTAATGCTCATCCATCAGGAGTCATCAGGACTTGCTCGAAAAAAGCAAAGCGATACGTACTGCCGGTACTTGTATTATAAAGTAGACACAAGAAACACATCGTCTAATCCCCATATGCAGAAAAATTTCTCTTATTTTCAATATATGAGGTTCGCATGTGTACTTAGTTCAAACAACCTGTCTTTCCCCATAATATGTGGAATACATGGTTATATAGTTATTAATGTACTATTGTCAGGAGAACAAATATCATTTCTTACTATTTGTATCTTTCTTTCTCAATATGGATGAGCATGGTAACTATTTGTAATTTACATCTTTCTTCTCTTAAGATAGACGGACGCGACAACACGAGCTTTTATGCTCTAGTCCTATACTAAAATCACAATATGACAAACACTCATGTCATCCTTCTATGAAAGGCACATGATCCCAATTTTGTGGTTGGTGTCTCTTCCTTCTTCAAAAACTTATGAAGTTAGTCTAATCTTTGTAGATATGATTTATATTCTACAAAAATCTAGGAGTCGATCCTCAGGTGCGCCACCGCTGGCTTCGCCTATGGCTAGTGCCCCAGCACAACCATGTACAACGCCATCGAATAATGCAATCCGGTCTATGTGCTAGGGTTTCTCGCCGGCGGCCGACGCCTGCCCTACCCAGCACTGCTGCTCCATGCCTCCATGTGTCCCTGACTATTCCATTCCCTCTAGATTCTTCCTTCCCTCGGAACCCACTCTGGGAACCAGCGCTCCTTGTGGATTTGCCCTGCCCTTGCCAACTTCGAGGGGAGGCAGTTTGCTGGGACTACCCCCATGGCAAGTAGGGAGACGTCGACGTAGAAGTGAAGGTCATGGGGGAACGCATGCCTCCATCGTATTTTCAGGTATAAAACCTCCTTTGCCCCTCTTTTCCTTATACTTTTCCTCTCTAGGTACGCCCCATCATCGTCACTCTACTTGGTGGGCCACAAGATCTGTGGTTTTTGGTATTGTTTTTGTTCTTTACGGATATTACGCGATCTCAACGGTTCTTCAGAAGCGCACATGACCATGTATCGACTCCTCTATTAACCTTATATTTGTTAGAGCATAGCATTATTATGCTAGTCCTTTGAACTTGGTGATCTATGTATAACTGAAATTCAAAATGAACTGAATTTAGCATGTAGTTCCTAAAATGGTGAATGTCAGTCTCTTCAAACTTTAGATTACCCTAGCTTGCAGTTTTTTGAACTATACTTCAGATAGTCATACCAATTCCGTCCGCTTATGCTTTTCTTAATTATCATTATACTTGGGTCTAATACTATCTCACCAATAGTTTTTTGAACAAAAAGATGGGTTGTGAAAGTGTTCGTTCATCACCATCCTGTTCGTTGACCCACCTATTGTGGTGGTCCCGTTGGTTCTCACATTTGCCTCCCTCCCACTACTTGCATAGTGTGTCTACTTGGGCATCTGCCAGCACCGATTCCAACGAGGTTAGAAATTGTTTGATTTATCAGACCGTCATTTGATAGGATCGCAAGAATCTTCCCACATTTTGTTTTGGGCGAATTGGAATGCATATGGGTTATAGTTGCAGAGCTAGGGTGTACACATATCGAGCAAGCACTACACCTTTCCCTGAACAATGCTCGACCTTAGTTTACTTTTTATTTTCTTCTCCATGATCTGGCTCTGATGGTCTCATTTTGCAAATTCAGGAACAACAAGGGACACCCTCGTTGCTTCCTACGACCACCAGGTACATGACATGATAGCTATCGTAGGATGGATTGCTCACATCTTCTCCACCAACAAGAACATCGTCACCGTCGGGACACAACATGAGCTGGACTCCCGACCACCGTGAAGGCACACTTTAAACAACTCTGGCATCGCGAGCACGCTCCTACAACATGCGTGGAGGCCCAAGTCCCTCACCACATTCTCCACTGAGATCGACACCAAGGCCATCGAGAAGATCCCCAAGTTTAGGCTGCCCCTGGCCCTCAAGCCCTGAATGTGGGTGGCAGTCAGTGGGATTTAGAAAGCTAAGCGTTACTACCAGCAGCTCTAGTCCATCGAACAATGCCTGCACAAAACTTGTAATACCGATTTTTGTGATGTGCCGCAAACTTATCGATGTTGAAATAAATTGCCTAGTCCTTTCCATCAGTACGGACTGTTGGTTGCGTTGGCTAGAGCACGCAATTCAATAATCCATCATTTCCTTTTAGCATGCTCCTATAGACGGTTTATCTGTAATACATGTGCTTTTGCTAGCATATTACAGTGTCCTGAAATCTTGAACTGTCGCAGGGACGCAACGCTGCCTTTGCTCTTTTAATCTGCAAAATTCGCTAGTTGATTCAAAGTTGAATGTTTATTGGTTACCATTTATGTTCTATATATGATCTTTATGCTGGAGTTGTTAAGTACATATTTTCCTTTTACATGTCTTCTAAGTTTTATGCGAAATGGCCATAAAACATGACTAGACCGGCGCTATTGCCATTCAAAGAATATTTGAGCGCAAAAGCTAGACGAGACAAAGACATAAGACGTATAATATATGTTAATTTTTTATTTAGAAGACCGTCAGCAGCAGAAGCTGCCATGATCAACATATGGACATGGCTAACCAAACAGGGTCCAAACCAGTGCAAGATGGAGTATGACACATTATTTAGGGCAGCTAAACACTGCTACTAGAATAGGTTACAAAGTGTTAGACTACTAGCTCGTGGACATATATGTTAATTGTGAAACTTCTTAGAAAAATTACTCTAGTTGTTACATAACTATTAGCAAAGAAACTTTGCACTAATGTCTATGTTTTGTAGTACAATTCTTAGGATTCTATTGACGGGGATAACCAGATATCCTCCTACGTTTAGATGATGTTTACTAAGATGGATAATGGAGACCTGAAGGTGCTATAGAAAGGAAAGTATAACTACCCTTTTTTACTAGAAAACCTAAGGATGGGGAGAGGGATTCCCTTTTCCAACGTGTTTTTGCATTGAAGGATCCAACCAAGATCACCTACAAGGAAAGGGCAAACCACAAGGCCCTAGGCCATTTGCTGTTATGCGATGATTTGCCAACTTATGGTAGGCGTTCCAACAAGAAGACATGAGGGTCTACTATATGAAGATGTTACTTTTGTTGAAGTTATGTAGTGCATGATGAAGTACTTTGCTTCTGTGTTGAGAACTTTAGTAGTACCTGATTTTTATTAGTTTGTGTGTTGAACTTATCTAGTAGTATCCTATGGAGTAATGTGCATATCTTGGAATTAAGTGTTTGATGGAAATGCTTAGTACTCCATCCGTCCGGAAAGGATGTCCCATGCGAATGTAGAAAAATATGCGACATCCTTTTCCGGACAGAGTGAATAGTATATTATGAAATAATGCATAGTATTAATTGTTGTCGAGGCATCCTTTTGGAGGAAATTTAGTCCCATATTACTCATGAATGACAAATCTGATTTAAAAATGGTCTTGTTTAAATAAAATAGATTTTCCATTTCTGAAGTAAATAAGAATGGAGTTAACAACAAAATAGAATGAAAAAGCAACATGTACAAATAAACAAGTTCATTTTGTATCAAATATTTATCAGTGTACTACAAAAATGTAAATTTTAAAAGGATTGATTCTTTAATAATGCAATAGTTTATAAAATAAGACAAATTGATAATAAAGAAAAGATAAAATAAAATGACATAGTGCGAATGGGAGAATGAAAGCACTGTTCGCGGCTCGGATGACTAATGGGCCGGCCCAGCCAAGTGCGGGAGAGTATAATATTACCGGCGTTTGGCCTTTGAGGCCCAGAGGTTGCTAGTAGCCCGTATGGCTAACCGACCGGCTCGACAAAGCGTGTGAGCGTGAATATTGCCGGCCTTGTGCACTTTTGAAGCTAAGTGCTCCAGGGTACGACACATCGACGAGGTGGGTTGGGATTTAGTCCTAACTCACCAATTAGGCGTGTGGCTCCGAGCGGCAATTCTACCATGCACGAGAGATATCGTGCATGGTCCATCCTCTCTCTCCTCTATACTTTATGTCATGTCATATCTTCCTCTGTCCTTTATGCCAGTTTTTATGCTAGACTACTCTTTCCATTTGTATAATTTAAAACTTCTGTAGATTTTGAATCATAACGTTGAATTAAAAATCGTTTGAATATCTAAGTTCCTATTAAAGAGAGCTTTAAAATAAGAATATTATTGAATATATTAGGATAATATTTGAAAATTGACTTTTAAAACTTGGTGAAACTTTGAAAAAAAATATGAAACATGGTGATTTTTCTTGTATGAAAATGTATGTTTCACTATGTTTTAAACTTTGTTCGTCATGGTTAGAAAAAATTGGCATTTTTCTTAGATTTCAAATAGTAAAATATATTAACGAAAAACAAGATAACCAAGTTTTATTGGTATTCATTGTTAGTCATGACGTTTCATTGTGTTTCGGAATTCAGGTTTTTAAATTTTGTTAATTTCAGGCCTGTTTAAATGATTTAATCAAAATAAATACAAGGGTTCAAATAGAATTTTAATTTGACATTTAGTTCGATTTATACTGCTCTTTTAAATGTAGGATCAAAAATTAAATGATAGGAGAGAGGGTGCTATGAATATGTCAGTCATTGTACCACATTTGCATGCAAAAGTTTATATTTTTCCCTAATCTCAAAGCAAGTTGCAAAAATGAATAGTCATGGCATGCACGTGAGCTCATGTGTCATAGGACCAGTGAGCTCCTCTCCACACATCCTGCACGAGTTGGGCCATTGTCGGTTGGACCACAAGCCACTATGTGTGGTGCTCCATGTCACGCGTGATGGGCTCGATTTTGTTCATTACTTTGGACCAAAACCCGAGTGACCATTGTGGAATTTTTATGATTTTTAATTTATTTTAAATAATATCATGTGGTAGATGTATTTAAGTTATTGCAATTATAAATATGATTATTTTTCTTTATTTATCAAATTATTGGTTATTTAAATAACATATGTTTGAGTACCTTGTAGGTTATTTCAACTTGCCTTAATAAGATGAAAATGCACATAACAAGTTGCAATTTTTTGAATGCTTCTTCAATATGACCATGTTTGTTTATTTTATAAATAATTGATAATTTATTTATGATCATGTTTCAATAGTTTATTTTGCTACGGAAATCCAATTCGGCTTACGGGTGCAAATGAACTCGTTGTTTGAAAAAAATATTTACAAATGTAAAAAAGTAATTGGAAAAAATATTTTTGCATGTAGATGCAAAAAATTTATGATTGACCACAAGTTTTGTGGAAAAAGGAAGAATTTTTGTGACCTGTGTAAAAATTACAAATTTCGATGCTCCAACATGACTATTCATATGATATTTTTTTGTCTTTTTTACACAACCCATATAAATGTTCCTTTTCCCTGAAAATTTGTGTATGAACATAATTTTTTTAGATGTGCATACGGATTTTTTCGATTTTTTTTACATTTTAAATTTATTTTTTATGCATTCTCATAATAGGTTCATTTGCACCTGTGAGCCAAAACACCACCTCCGTTTTGCTACTTGAACTTGTACTTAACAAGATGACAAACAATTGTATGATACAATCTAGATGCACGTAGGACACCTTTTGCTTCAGTTTTCAACTTTGTGCACAAACAAACAGATGCAATATTCCACCATCTCAAACCTGACTACAATGAGAGATCCAACATTTGGTTGACGTTGCAGAAGACCTCCACATTTCTGAAGAAACTTTTGTTGATGTTCTGATGATGTATTGTATATTTACCATTAACGACCTCATTCATACCCTTGACAAAGTAAATAGCAGTTCCCATACGTGGTGGATTGGAACCGTGTATGATGTGTGATGGCATGATCTGAATAAGTAAAGGAAACACAACACATATCAGAACTAACAAGCCAGAACAAAACATTGATTAAACATAAGATAATATGGACAAAATAAGGTTACCGAGCATCAAAAAGCAACATCTTCAGGAGTAACTCTGTGGAAAAAAAACTGAAGATTAGGAACATTATCCTTATGAAGGGCGTTTACTTCCTTCAACATTTCCCAAATTGTGGCAGCCATGTCTGCCTCACCAACATAATACATGTGTGTAAAAATAGTGTTGTAGAATATTTTTCCAATGCGAGGATCCACATTCAAAATAAGGAAACCTGAATGAAATATATGGTACAACTTTAAGGATGAAGAAATAGGAACAAAGAAAAATTAATTAAAGGAAGGAAATTGCGAATAAAGGTGAAATAAAAAATACCCGCAATATATTACAACTCCTTAGCTTTGCCATCAATGTGAACAACAAATATTTCAAATACATGTTCATCAACATCATCATTCTAATCAATCTCATTATTGTGTTCACCTAGTTCATCATCGTTTTCAACTATTTTAGGTAGTCTAAACTTGAGAACATAATTGAGAGCAATGTCGTATGCCCTCAAAAAGTATATCCAGATATACATACAAGTCTTAGAAGTCCTCTTTCTCAAGGAAAACTCAAACTATGGCCTTAATCCATAACATGTAACGACTTGTTAGCATAGTCGTTGACACGTTCCTTGAAGTAACAAGGAACTATTTGATATTAAAGTAAAGCGGCGAATCATGAAATTATCCTAGTCATGAATATATGATGGAGTTGAAAGGAGAAACCATAAAAAAACTATAATGAATTGATGGTAATGATAGCACACCACATAATCTTTGAAGTTTGGTGTCATGATGATGTCAAAGGAGGATGCACGCCGTTTTGAATGACAACAATGACATGATCTTGACTTTTTGATAAGCCTTGATATTTCTATGAGACCAAAGAAATGATACATCATCGGGTCTAGCTAGGACATGGTTGTGATTGTCATCAAATTTCCAAACAACACTGATACATTGCAAATGTATCTATAATTTTTGATGTTCCATGCTTGGTTTATCCACTTTCTTGTGTTTTGCCCACACTTTGGAGTACTTTTCATATGATTTCTTGGACTAACCTATTAACAAGAGCCATAGTGCCAGCTGCCTGTTTTCTGCTGTTTTTGGTTCCAGGAAAGTCAGAAAATGAATATTCTCGGAATTGGACGGGACAAAAGCCAAAGTGCCTATTTTTCTGGAAGTCATCAGATGCTAGAATACGAGATGGAGAAGGGCCAGAGGGCGGCCACACCACCTGGCCACGCGGCCAGGCTTGGCCCGCGCCAGGGGGTGGTGTGGCCAGCCCAGGCACCCCCTCGGCCTCTCCTTCCGCCTATATATTGCCCTCGGGATGAAAACCCTAAGGACCCGATCAAAAATCCACGGAAGAGTCGGTAGCCGCCGTCATCTCTATCCCTAGATTGGGAGGGATCTGAAGCTCTTCTCGGCACCCTGCTGGAGAGGGGAATTCACCCTGGAGGCCTTCTTCATCACCATGCAAGCCTCCGGTGTGATGCGTGAGTAGTTCATCCTTGGACTACGGATCCATGTAGTACCTAGATGGCTGGTTCTCCTCCTTTGTGCTTTCATGTTTAGATCTTGTGAGCTCCGTTCATGATCAAGATCATCTATTTGTAATTCTGTATGTTGTGTTTGCGGGGATCCGATGGATATTGAGATGCTATTTCAGATTGATTATTGATTCTATCATGTCTTTGTTATTTGTGATCTTGCATGCTTTCTATTGTTAGTAGTTATCTTGGCCAAGTAGATGCTAGCAACTCCAAGAGTTAGTATTTATGCTCGATAGTGGGTTCATGCCTCTGGTAATCTGGGAAAGTGACAGAAATCTCTAAGGTACTAGATGTGATGTTGCTACTAGGGAGAAAACAACAATCCTTTGTTCATAGAACAATCGTATTATTTACTTTACACGTGGTTCGTAAAGCAATAATCTGTTGCTTGCAACTTAATACTGGAGGGGGTTCGGATGATAACCTGAAGGTGGATTATTAGTCATAGATGTAGTTGGATGGCGGTCTATGTATAATGTTGTAATGCCCAATCAAGTCTCAAAGGAGTCAAGATGATTAGTATATGCATATATTGCTTTCTCGATGTTTGTCAATTGCCCCGCTGTAATTTGTTCACCCAGCATGTTATCTATCTTAAGGAGAGCCACCTCTAGTGAACTATGGATCCCGGTCCTTTTCTTTTACATACAATCTATAAACTGTTTACTGCTTTGTGTTTACTTTCTGCAAACTATTACTTCCTTCCATTCGATACGTTTAATCCTTTGTTTTCAGCAAAACACGGTGAGATTGACAACCTCATCACAAGTTGGGGACAGAGTTTTGTGGTTGTGTAGTGCATGTCTCCATGTTGCTACTAGCACCGGTAGTGCGCCCTGCCAAGGCTCATCTAGCAAAACTTTTGGGGTGTTTCCTTGCTCCTAATGGTTCGATTAAACCTTGGTTTCATAACTGAGGGAAAATTGTTGCTGTGCTCATCATACCTTCCTCTTGGGGTTCCCCAACGAGCTTGTTAATACACGATCCATCAAACACAAAACCCCTTGGATTTTTCACAATGATATGGGCATTACAGTTGCAACGAGACTCGCAGCTTGCGGTCATCCATGGTCAAAGACTTGCTATCACGTTTCCCTATCCTCTGTCAGCGAATGCCTATACTGAATTTATTCCGAAGGACCTTTTCCTTTGTTCACCTTGTCAAGTCTAATGTTGTAACGATGCTCTTTCACTTATGTATTGTAGAACATGAATGCAACCTCTTTAGAAATGAAATGTCATCTCTCCTTCACAATCTAGTACTTATCCCTCTTATCTTCATCATGCTGACAATCCATCTTTGAATCCCCTTGATGCTTACTAGGCTCATGTTGGCCATTTACTGTCACCTACACAATTAAAAACAAAGTCATATAAGTGGTGATATGATTGGTACTATTTATACCTTGCTATACAACAATAAACAATTTACATCACTTCTGTTTCCGGATTTTGACTCCCTAGGATCCTGTAATTCTTCCATGTTCTCATCATCCAATATCTTCAAGTCTAAATCCCCTAAATAATTATGCTCGCTTCCTCTCCCTACTATTGACTAGCCTAGAGCATCTCCAAGGGGCCTCCCCAAACTCTGTCCCATTTTGTCCATGCAGACACTTGTTTGGGGAGAAAAAGGACAGCTATCTGCCCCTTGTCCACCCCTAGCACCCAACGGGCCGCCCGCAAATCATGTCCGCCCCCGCTCATGAAAAAAATAAAAAAATCCA
The DNA here is from genome assembly GCA_910589775.1 of Avena eriantha. NCBI lineage: Eukaryota > Viridiplantae > Streptophyta > Magnoliopsida > Poales > Poaceae > Avena > Avena eriantha. The sequence continues at coordinate 383,903,687 of OU342746.1, forward strand.
TAGGATAGATTCATAGCCAAAGTCTAAACTTAACTAAACTCGAACTAAATCAAACAAAACTTAAACTAAAGTAAAGGTGCCGACGGGGAAGATGACCGGCTTGGGCTCCGACGGGTCCCGTAGCTAGAGCGGGATCCCCACCAGCGATGAGCGCTCCTCCGACAGGCGCTGGTACATCTACAAGTCGGAGTGCGCCATGTCTTCATCGTCGGAGCCTAGTGGGCTCACGGACTCGCGGAGGAACCACTCTAGCGGCTCGATCGCGAAGAAGGAGTGTCGAGCCATCTCATGCTCGGCCTAGAAGGACTCATCCCAGCCTAGCCCGTTTATTCTGTAGCGGGGGTCAGCGAGGAGCTCCGACGGCGAGAGGCAGATGTGCCTCTATATCGCGTGATGACACATGCCACCACTGGGTGGTGGTGGCACCAGGACCCTGTTAGGGTTGAGGTGACACCCATCTGGTAGCCTCGTGCGTGGCGGAGCTGGCTCGTATGCCAGTCAGAGCCATCGAGCCTGTCCTCCGACGAGATCATGGGCCGCGACTGGGCAGCGGGTGCAGCCGGTGCGCTAGGGTGGACATAATGGAAGCTATCATGTGGGGTCATGTGGGACGAGGATCCACCAGCACCATGCGCGGACAGGCGGGAGGCCGAGGAGCCGCCGCCGTGCGGGGACGGGCAGCGCAGGACGAGGATCCACCAGCGTGCGTGCGAGACGATCCTGGCGGAGGCGAGCGACGGCCAGATCGGGACCTCCACCAGTTCGGCATGGCGGCCACGACAGGCGACAGCGTGGTGGGGATGCGTGGTTCGGTGGGGCGGTTGTAGGCGGCTCGGTGGCTATGGTTTGGTCGGGGTTTGGGGAAGAAGAGTGTGGGCGGGAGTAGATAAAGACCGCCCGCGGGCGCCAACAGGTGGGCCAGGGGAGACCACGGGCAGACAGCCGTGCATACACGTTTGCCCCCAAATCGTCCCCAAGTTTGGGGACGGTTTGAAAAAATGGACATTTCGGGGGGTGGGCGGGCGGGAGGGGGGGGGGGTTGGGGAGCCCGTTGGGAGGAACAATTTGGGTCGACCTGTCCGCTCGGACCGAAGCTTACATATGGGGAGCGTTTGGGGAGGCTCTTTGGAGATGCTCTTAGAACTCATGAAGTAATGTAGAACAAAAAACAAACTAACATGTCAATTGATAATCAAGGTCAAAACTAGCAAATATAAACCCTAAGTCGCCATGCGCAAAGAGATGCAAAGAGAGGGTGTTAGAGAGGCGTACACTCACATCTTATTGACATCGGTAGTGATACGGGATACAGGAGTGGACGGTAGATCTTGAGGATCCTCGGGAAGTTGGTGGTGGCAGTCGTGGCGCGCGGTTCGATCGCCAACAGTGGATCGACGAACGCAACATGGCCACCGGGTACGGCAACGATTTGGATGGACGCCCTTGTATGTGGAGGCGGATGATGAGAAGATGATCTAGATGGTCGCCCTTGGATCTATAGATGGACTGATAGAGGCGGGAGGATTCAAATGGTGGCCACCGGTTTTGGCTTGCGGGACGGCCACGTCCCCATGGGAGTCGGGCAGGATCAGAGATGTCCACCGTAAGCGACGGCTGGTACGTGTTCCTCGCAATTGCCTGTGGGTTAGTGAGAATGGCAATAAGAGACAATGCATTATATAACTTTTATCTATTGCTTTCTCTGTATGATGTGGAAGACTAAGAGAATGTGTGCCTTCTCTAGCATTGTACATGCTTCGATATGGTCTTCCGCATGCTATCCTCTCTGATCCGGTTGAAGACCCTATTGACTTCTACAATCTTTGAGAGTGGGGTCCATCGAAGCACACCTCTATTTTTTGCTATGGTTGTTCCTCCCCTGAATAGTACCCTCATCCTGATCAAGTATAATTACATACTCCATTCGTTCTTTAATATAAGATGTATAGTTTTCTTGCACGAATATTAGCGCACAGGCTGGAGGGCAAATTTCCCTGCTTTCGGACATGAATACCCCCAGGTGATTGACATAATATATAGGGAAATAGGAAATTTGGGCATTCTCTTTCTTCTGGTCAGATTAATTGCCTCCTAAATAAGCGGAATAAGTCTTAGAATTTTCTATACACCTTATATCCTTATATTAAGGAACAGAGGGAGTATCAGCGTATCTTTTGCCTGCAAGGCATGGGCGCTGAAGTTATGTCGTCAGACGGGGCCAACACACAACACATACGACATAAGTTGAACTTGTTATTTAGAAGACCACTAGCAGCAGCCATGATCAACGTGTGGACATGGCTAAGCTGGTTCCAAACCAGTAGTACAAGCTAGTAGTGCGACACATTATTTATGCAATAGAGTAGCCGAGGTGACGCTTTGTGCTTGCCGGTGCGTGTTCACGACTATATCCCTGAGCTTCACGGGACGGCGAGGCCGCGCGTGGCCTCAACCCGACGTAGAGGCGGGGCAAGAGAGGCCGGAGACCTCAGGCTGGTCGCAGACGAAGAGCACGGCCTTGACGTCGTCCGTGAAGTCGGCGCGGTCAGGTACGCCGGCGCGCCTGAAGGCGGTGCACAGGCAATCCGTTGCGTTGGGCTTCTCTCGGACTTCCCGGCAGCACCGCTCCCTCTCGCTGGCCAGGTTCTTCCCGCGGAAGTCCACTCTGCCCAGCCGGAAGTCGACGCAGGGTGCGAGCTTGTCTAGGTAGTCCGTCGTGCACTGCCCGCCAGCAGACGGTGCCGTTGCCTGGCCCTGGACGGAGGCCACAGCCGCAACGATCACGGCGAGGAGGAGGAGCAGGACACGGGAGGACGCCATGGCATTGGTGCTTGTCATTGTTGCTGCTCGAATGCTCGATATATCGGTCGATGGTTTTTCTAGTACTTCCTTTGAGTTTGAGGTGTGTTGCTGCGCTGCGGATGTTTGCGCAAACCGGGACGTATTTATAGGGGGCTAAAAGGCTAGTTATCCTACGGCTGGACTGTCGCGCCAGCTCAAGCACTCTGTGGTGGTTTGGTTAGTCGCGCTATGTGCCGTAGGTGTAGAAAATGCGCGCGCCTATCCAGGATCTAGCTCTTGTTAATTAAATTAGGGTAGAAGCAAGAAATAATAGTTTGGGTACCAAAGTACATCGCGTACAAGGGTGTAATTTAGCCGCCCACGTCTGAAAACCTGGGATTCCTATATTTTTTCGATAAAAGCACTTTATTACTTAAAAGGTTTAAGCATTACACCCGGCCTCTGCATAACTAGATGCACACAGCCGTACCAACATCCGAAACAAGATAATAAAGCAAAGAAGACGAAATACATAGTCCACGGACTGTATGTCGCCTACAGTGGAGGAGGCTCGATCATAAGGTCATGCTGCCATCCATGTAGGGTAAAAGTAGCCCTCGCCGTGTCCTCCAAACGAACACAGACCTCCGTAAATAGGTCTCGAAACTCCCCACGCTGAAGAGACGACCACAAACGGAGTATACCTATGCACCGGTAAATAACCTGTATAAGAGAAAAAAAATTATCAGTAAAAACCTTATCATTTCTACATAGCCATAGCGAGCAAATAATGGCTAGCGCTCCCACCCTAAGAAGGATTCTAAACCTTTTATCAACCCCATGTAACCAGTTGCCAAAAATGTTTGCAACACTACGTGGAGGATATAGTCCAGATGCTAACTGGGTGACTGACCATATAGACCGAGCTAATTTACACTGGAAGAATAATTGTTTTATTGTCTCGTCGTGATGACAGAAAACACATGATGCACTTCCATGCCAATTCCTCTTAATAAAGTTATCTTTTGTAAGAATGACTCCTCGACGAAGATACCACGCAAATATTTTGTTTTTAAGTGGTATCTTCATTTTCCAGATATTCTTATTATCATCAACAGGCACATCTGATTGGATTAGGGCTCTATACATAGAGTCTATAGAAAACTGTCCGCTTTCATTTGGATTCCAACGAAATACATCAGTCTCATGCGATAATTGCACTGTGGATAAACGCTGCAACAGAGCATTCCATGATGCAAGACGCAGACCAACTAAATCTCGTCTGAACAACACGTCTGGAGGAAAAGATTCCAGGACCTTGGCGATAGTATCGCCCTTGTGCCGCACTATGTTGTATAAAGCAGGGTATTGTTCCCGGAGAGTAGGATTGCCTAGCCACTTATCCTCTCAGAATCTAATTTCCGAGCCATCTTGGATGGTGAAAGAACCATGGTGAAAGAAATGTTTTTTCGTTGCCATAAGTCCAGCCCATTCCTATATGTGCAAATACTATCATCCTTCCTAAATATAAAATGTTTTGGTAGAATAAAATGGCGGACCAGCACATTCCAAAGTCATGGTGTGCTATACCTAAAAGGAGGTTACCATGCATATAACATCTTTCTCAAAGTTAACCGTATTTTCAGTGTTCCTCCATCTTTGTTGAAGCAGAAACATGCCTTATACTGTTCCAGCCAAAGTAAGTTTAATCCCGGATTCCCCTCAATCATATTGAGGGCAATATTATTTTCTTACTGAAGAGTTACAACGATGCTGCAAATAAAGATTTATTATAAACTAAAAGCAATATAATGAGCTTTTAGAGGACCACGAATCCATATCGTTTTAATTATTTTGAACAGTTAGATCTAGAACCTATGGGCCTACACCTATAATTAATAATAAAATATAAGAAGAGTTTCTGCGGTTTCATCCATAGGGAAATGCCATTTTTACCCTCATACGTTCGGATATATTACAAGCAATGTCACCGCCTTCCTCCATCGACACCGCCGCCGACCAGAACCTCACCTTCCCCCATTAGCGCCCCTCCCCGATCAGTCTAGCGCGAGCTCTGGCAAGAGGGATGCCCTGATCTCCCCACATCCCCCCTGTGGTCTAGCAAGAGCTCCGGCAAGAGGGGTGCTGCCATGAACTCCCAGCTTCTCACGGTGCCTACCGACCTCCTCCTCATCTCGCTTGTGTGCCTTGCACGCAGCAGCCCGGATGCCCTCCTCTGCTCCGCGCCTGCACGACCGCTCTTCACCTGTGCGCACTCGGAGCTATCAGTTATTGATGATTAGGGACAATAGATTAATCCTGGGCTCACTACAGGAAACGGTCACTACGCCGACAACTATAAACCGTCGGCATAGGCCAACAAGCCGTCGGCATAGCTCCACACCGACGGCTGCCATCGGCGTCTCACGACGTCGGCGTAGACGAGGCGACCATCGGCGTATGAGGTTGCCGTCAACGTAGTATATGCCGACGGCCAGTTGCAGAAGTAACTACGCCGAAGACCACACTGTCGGCCTAGCTGGCCACGTGGGCGCGCCTGGGCGGGTGAGGGGGGAGCTACGCTGACGGCTAAGCCGTCAACCTAGCTTTGCACGTGGCAAAACCTGGGCTACACGCGTGGGTGGGCCGGCGGCCAAGCCGTCGACAAAGCACTGACGCCGTTGCCGCGCCGTCACGGACCAGATAAAGGGGTCCACGCGAGGCCCACTTACGCCGATGGCTACTCTACGCCTATGGGGACCGTCGGCCCACTTCAGGCTATGCCAATGGCCCGCTTACGCCGACGGCCCACCTCAGCCTACACCGACGGCTTTTCTAGGCCGACGGTCCGTTTGCTAGCCGGCCCGGTTCGTACCGCTACGCCGACAGTTCGACATTTGGACGTCGGCGTAGCATATGGCCGTCGGTGCCTTGGGCGTTTCCTGTAGTGGCTATGAAGTACAATTAGCTTGAGGCTTTTCGGCTCATGTGCATTCCTACTGTTGACACGTATTGCTCTCACCAATCTCCACATTCTAATATTAGGAAACATATGATTTGGTCGATGAAAGAACAACGGTGCACTATGGTGCATGGTACGTATTCTTTCATTGACACGTGATTGGAGCACGGCGATGGATATTTTTTTCCGATATGGATAGCCACGTGATTTGCGAATCGATCCAGCATAGCTCGAGGCCGTTTACTATGACCGTGCATGATGTAATGTTAGCCTCCTTACTTTGTTATCTTCTAGTGTGGTTGATCGGCTATATATGTACATCCTAGCTATGCGGACGCCGGGTGTAAACGATATTTTGATAAGCAATAAAGAGCCCATTTCTTAAAAAAAAGCAAGCAACCGAACATCACCAATTGTGGTGCAAATATGTACCCTAAGAAGGAACATATTCATCTGTAATAACAAAGCCATGGGAAGCATAATGTTACCTAAACTGAGGTTACCAAGTGCCGTTTCTCCAATTTCCGTTGAATTCCTAAATTTTCCAGATATGTGTGATATATTAAATCTGAATGTAAGCCCAGGACAATATTGCTTCAAAATTCTTTGAAGACGGCATGAGCCTGATTTCAATATATCCTAGTTATTCTCAAAAGAAAAAAGTTGGAAGATGGATGAGTATACCTTATTACATTTTCTAAGGAAACTTCTATTCTATATCTTTGTCAGATTCGCATCACCATATTATCCATAGCTCTTCATAATTCTTGTCGAGAAATTGACCATCAGCATGTTGATTATCTTCACGTCTGTTGGGCTTCAAACGGGGCATCACGCTCACACACCGGATTCGTCTAGTCATAGGACTAGAGTCGTCAATACGTTTGACCGGATAACCTATAAGATCTTACTCGGGTGCCTGTAAGAGTAAGGGTGATGCACCTCAATGCGTACCTACGAGGTCGATCTTATAGCGCGGTACACAAGATAGTAAACTGGCGCACTTTGAACCAGAAGCCCCGGTTTTGCAGGAGGAATCCGTGTTAGATTCTAGTGACTATTGGCTGAGTTAGTCGGCCTGACTGCGCTAACTCGGTTGTCTATCATTCGCAACATAAAGTCACCAAACAAACGGAAGCAGGAACAAAGGTTGGGATAGTTGAAAGTAATACAGTAAAATCAATCGACCGTCAGCCCTCCCAATATATATGGAGTGGTTGGTCTTTCCGTGCAAGCCTAGGAGACTACTACACGAGTATATTACATACTCCTTAGTAAAAAGATAACTCTAAACTAGGCAACTCGCCCGATCAACCCCTTTTAGGCCTCCTTTGATTCATAGGGTAGGTAAACTATAGGAATAGGAAATATACAATAGAATGCCATGCCTAGTCTGTTCCTACGGACAAAGGAATTCTCAGAGGAATCAGCGTAGGATTTTTTTTCCCCATGAGGCCAGAGCTCATGCTATGTTTCCCGTGAAAACACACAGCCAACTTCCTACAGGATTGGTTCCTACAAGTTTTAATCCCATGAATCAAACGGGTTTGGAAGGGAAAAATCTGCAGGGATTGAATTCTATACAGATCCTGAGAAAATCTGCAGGGATTGAATTCTATACAAAGGATGCCTCGGAGTCTCTTTCCTTCCGTGTTGACGCAGTTGTCTTAATCTTCATGTATTCTTACGGACTAAGTCATGGGCTTGGACTTTAATTCACAATCTTCTAGAATTTTATCTCTTGGTATGCCTTTTCGGTGTAATCTGTTTTGGGCCGACTTTCATCAACCGATTTAGAGTCGATCGGGCATATTGGCTGAATCTTGGTGATGGCAAAATGCGTCCAACTGCTGCTCACCTTGTTTGGCTTTCGCCGTTGTAATTTTAATCAGCCCAAAATGGGTGCTAACAAATGCCCCCTCCTTTTCCTAGTAAAGCTTGTGTGTTAGGAAGTACTCGGTGTAAGCTGCTAAGGGCGATGACGTGATTCATTGGCCATGTGTCGTTTGAGGGTGATATTCAGATATTGGCCATAACTCAGCGATGTTAGTGTCGTGTCTTGATCGACACTGGGGATGGGTATCCTCTTTGTTAGTTCGGCCAGGGGTGCAACGTCCGGCGAGCTAGACATGGTGTTTTACCCAGGTCCAGGTCCGCGATGTGAGGATCCCTACGTCCTGCAACTATCAACTATCTGGTGGATGATCATAATTACACTGGTTCCTTCCACGAGAAGGCTCTAACGGAAATCTCCTCTCCTTCTCTCGACCAACATGGGCCTCCTTTTATAAGGTAGCTTCCCTATACATCAAATTTCCCGTCCTCAGATGGGGAAGAGAAAAATGATTCGTTAAGATGTCCGTCTCTTCCTCTTCTTTATCTTTTTAGCTTCTGAGGGTGACCTGAGGGGCGAGCTTTGCCATCTGATGGTGTTCCCCGGCTAGGACCTCCCCCGCGAGGGCCCAAGAAACAATGCTCCTTTATGAGCAGATATTAGGCCGAATAGCTAGTGCCCAAGAAACTTGCTCTGAGAATGAACTTATCTTTCTGTGGCCGAGGTAGAAGTCAATGACAAGCCCCCTTGTTCAATCCACGGCATAGGTGGGGGTACCTCCTGGTTCGCATCCGGGAAGAGGGTTTGCGAGATTCAAGTCTGATTTGTATCTCGTCCAGGGATGCCAAGAAAAACACGCGACCGATCCAAACACGACTCTCCATTAATGAAATGGCCTGGATGAACGATAACCAAGATGAGTGCAAGAAGGATCAACTCATCCGAATTCATCCACATGTATTGCTTCTGGATACACTGCTTGTGCTATGGGACCCAACTAGCGCACAAGGCTTTTCTTTACGAGGGGGCAACCCACCAAGTAGTCTACTCACGAGGTTTTTTTTTCCCGTATCGTTAGTCCAACCGTGCGCAAACCCGGATACACTTTCACGGAGTGACCAGGGCCACAAAACTAGGTGTTTCTTCAGGATAAACCTGACCTTCCGTCTTTGCCCTGGCCGAAGCCGGGTCGTGATGCCTTTTCTAAAGTCCAAAAGCAGACATCCCCCTCCTCCTCCCGGGCGAGCCGGGTCCGGTTTCTGGGAGAGGTATGCTACCTGCCTCAGGTCCTACCCCAGGTGAATCACCATATCCCATATGACGGGAAGATACTCAAGGGCCCACTCGGAGAAGTTATATCCAATAGCTGCGCAGCGTGTGATTTGATCACAGGGATATCACTTGTCGGAACGAGTCAAGTAGCATTGTTCAGTAACGAGATTGAAGACGACATGGTGATGTCATTGATCAGATCTCGGGCAATGCAAGTATTGAGTGACAAAGGGAATAAGACACGACTGTCCCGGTTCAAACGACGAAAGATCTTTGTGGAACGTACAGGGGTCACATGCCATCCAGGTCCCTCTGTCGATCTTGGTGCGGAGTGTCCCGACCATGTCTGGAGTGTTCCCGAACCATGGGGTATCACGCTTAAGGGCTTGATCATGCTTAGAGAGTATTTATAGGATCAGTAGAATCAGCGAAGAAGAGTAGGGAGAAAACCGGAACGGTTTCGGTAAGTCCAGAGGATGTCCTGAGTGTAGGTGGAAGGGGTTCCATGGCCATGGAGGTTGAATAATATGTGAATGAATGTTAAATGTTGATTTAATTATTTATTCATATTTATTTAATAAAGAGAAAAATCAATTTAATGGTCAAAGGTTTAATGGGCCAATTTCCGGAGGGAGAGGCCCATTAGGGGAAATGAGAGAGAAGGAGGGGCCAAGGGGGAGGCCGACTGGGCCTAGCCCCCCCGCGCGGGGCCCACTAGGGTGGCCGGCGGCCACCCCTTCCCCCTCCTCTCCTTTAGTCCCACCCCGGGACTTTGAGGGAGGTAGTACCTCCCCTACCCTATATATAGTTGGGGTATTTGGCCAAATTAAATACATCAATAATCAATAAAGGTCTCCCCACTTTTGGGAGGACCTCTAATTGATATTTTCTCTCTCCCCCTCTCTCTCTCGTGACCATGGTCCCAAGTCTGGACTGCGCGAGCGAGAGACATCTTAACCGCGGAGCGCCGTCGCGCTGCGGGATTCGGATCCGGGAGCTCTACTTCCGCAACTGCTGCTGGATCGAGGAAGCGGGAGTCATCGTCAGGCACCGGACGTGTGTAACTCCCCGCGAGGTGTCGCACTTGAGGCACTCAAGTCGTTGGAGCCAAGGAGCGCAAGGACTTCATCACGACCTTGAGGTCGGCTTCGGCTCGTCTACATCAACCACGCTCTCCTGAGCGTTGACAACGCTTTTTGGTCTTCGAGGGTAAGTTCGCAAAAAGCCCCTCCCGTTACTGTATTACTAATATATAGGTCCTGGCAGCTTCAGGGGTTCAGGAGCGTAGGGTAAAATTTATTGTTTTCATACGCGGAACCCCAACAGTGGTATCAGAGCTAGATCTATGTATAGTAATGCTAGTACGGGTAGAACACACGTGATGTAGCGTCTGGGCGTTGATCTTTTAGTTGTTACCCTCCCACGTGTACTTGTTTATACCGCTGTAATGCTTGATGAAGCGGCCGCCAACCGACTTTACGCGTTCATTCGCGAGACTGGTCGACGCTTGACATATGTCTTGTACCGTATAAAGTGGCTTAGGGGGTGTCTGTCTCTCTCGCATTAGTTGGTATGACATTTGCAATGGAGGGCCCCGAAAGGGGTGTAGTAGAGACAACTACCTGATTAGCGTTGTGCTTAAAGTTCGTAGATAAGAACGGTTCTCGTGCGAAAGCCCATTCAGCCACATAAAACATGCAAAGATAAAGTAGAGGCGTCTAACTTTGTTTTGCAGGGGGCGTTGCTTTGTGATATGGTTGTGGCAAAGGTAAAGTGATTACCTTTTGTTACGTAGTAGATAGTCACGGAGGTGACGGACTACCACACCGGAAAGACACCGGTACCCTGGTGTCTACGGCGCCGGAACCCGGTGACGACGGATGGAGATCGCGACGTGAAGAACCATATCACATAGCATTTACATTCAATGTTATTGTTTGTATGTCTTATTGTGTGCTAGTATTAGATACTCGACGGTAGCCTAATAAGATGATCCATGTTAAAATTACCAACGATTGTGTTCCCCCTTAGTGTGCACCACCAAGAAAGTTCTTCGGTATGAGGCGATCCAGGGTTACATGCCTGGGTGTCAGACATATCTACGTTCGGATACAGTGGGTGTAAGCCATGTTGCACAACGAATACACTAAGGTTGAGTTGGCGAGCCTAGCACGCCACAGAAGCGTGGCCTCAGAACGCGGATGGTCGAAAGATCGAGCACGAGTCGCATGAACAATGTGACCGATGTTTAGCATCCACCTTTGAACCCACATCGATGGCCGTGTTCAATCGGGGGAGATGTGGCTGATAGGGGTCGTGTTATCACTAGAAACCCTTTTGGGGATAGGTGTTTCTGAGTGGAGTTATTATTAACTCATTTAATTATAAACTTAGTCTAAATTCCATTTGCAATTATAAATGTAGAAAATGGTTCTCCCCGAGACTACCTTTCCTATCGACGATTGGTTAAAAGGAGAAAAGCTCAAGTTAGATGGATCCAACTTTTCCGCATGGGTCGTGCGCCGGTTTGATCTCCTTGGCGAAAACAATGTAGCTGGCTACATGACCTGCGAGATGTATTTGGAACCACCCTATTCTCATGAGACCTAGGAGCAGCAGGATCTGCGCTACCGACGTCGTGTGATGGCCACATTCATATCAGTGACGATGCGCCTCGGAATGGAGGATGGGCTATGGCCAATGGTGGGAAGTCTTAAACCCCAAGTGGTCATGGCACATCTGAGATCGCATTTCGTGGAACAAGTGCGCATGTGGGAGTATGAGCTGATGGGGGACTTCCTCTCCATAAAGATGGAGGAGGGCTCCTCACTAGACGAGCACTTATTGAGCATATACGATGCATACATGAGTTTGGCATACTACCTGGACAACTGGTTCTCAAGCTCATTTGCGATGGGAGTTGTGCTATGGTCGCTTCCACCAAGCTTCCAAGCACAGGTCAGGATCTGCATTATGAGAGATGACACGGAAACACTGGATTTCCTCGAGTTCATATCACATTTCAGAAATGTGGTGGATGAACCCAACGTCGCTGGAGTCATCAATGACAAAGGTATATATTTGATATACAGTTTTATAAATGTTATAATCTTGCAAACACATTTGCAGTGTTAAGTATATCTGATACTTGTTCTGTTTTGCTGAAAACATGTCCTTCTACATGAGAGGTTCTTGCTGGAGAGGAGGTGACGTTGCGTGTTGATGGCGAGCATGATGATGACGGTCGAAGACACTCTCCCTCGACATTTATCATTTAGTTCGTGTTTAGGATGATTATTGTAATCAAAAGATTGTGACCTTCTTTAGTGTGTCTCACATTTTGTGAGACGGTTATTCATATCAGTTTGTAACAAACAGTTGTTCTACTTCTATGAATGATTTCTATTCGTGTTCATATCTTGATTGATTATGTGTGAATTATCCTTGTCGTTTGAAACTAATTGATATTGCATGAACATTTTTAAAATATTGAAATGCCTTTAAAAAACCAACTTAATGATGTTTCATTAATGAATGAAAAACCATTGTTTAAATTCAAAGTTATAATGATAATATGTGAAATTCATTCGATTTCTTTTCACATATAAATCATGCCTAAGTTCGGCAAAATAACTTGAACACCGTGTATTACTTGAATACAAAGTGTTTAATGAATTGTTAAAAGTTAATACATATTCGATGAATTGTGTTTTAACAAAAATGGTAATTATCATCATATGATTATTTAAATGTGTAAAGCAGTTTACCAAAGGAAACATGAATATGAAATTATTTGATATGATCAAAATGTTTCATTAACAAAGGGTATAAACATAGAAGGGAATCTAATTACTATGATTTGATCAATAGTAATGAAATTCGAATTTATAAGAATGGCATAAAAGAAATTGTGGAATGCAGAGCGTTTTGAAACGTCAAAATGCAAAGCATCACCATGTGATATTAGATATCAAAGGGGTTGAATAGAAGGCACCAAATAAATCGTTGTAGTGTAGATGTAGAGACCATTAGTTAGAAATAGTTAGCACTCAATTAGAATTTATAGTGAACCATTTGAATTCGTGAAAGTTTTGGGGTTATTCGATATAACCAAAACAATAGCGAATAAGTCCTTGTAGAGTATTTATTGGAAAACTTTGAATACGAAATCCATAGCTAAAACCAAAAGGAAAGCAAGATTCGTACTACTTGGATTTTGGTGCATTCTTGAGAAAGCTCACTTCTAGTGGTGTTTCTCAATTATGAGGCAAATGGAAAAATAGTGTAAAACACGACGAGGATTCAAAACCCTGCATCAGAGTGTTGAGAAGCGCAACGGACAATGTTCCTGAATGTTTCTCTTCACAGAAGGAAAGAATCAATGATATTGATCATTGTATTTTCCCCACTAATGTTTTCACTACATGAAGTAGGATTCAAAATGAAATCCATATCTAGTATGGAAACGTTTGTGAATCATTTGTCATGATTCTTGGAATATGACATACCTACGAACTACAAAGGAAATAATGGTAAACTAGAATTGTGAGAAATCCTAGAAGCAAAATTCCCTTAAGATTAGAAAGCAATTCGTTGCTGAATCTCACAAGTAAAAGGAGTTGCTTGAATTTTCCCAAATCACTACAAAGCCATAGTGGAAAAGGGGGTGAATGACAAAAGCACAATTTGTCAGGTATTGGACAAATTCAAATGTGCTAAATGCCTAGTGGATTTAAAACTAGTAATAGTACTAGTATCTCATAGCAAATCTCCAAGTTTGATATTTGATCAAAGTTTTTGAAGTTGTTCAAAATAGAGAGTAGATATGCAATTTGCATAAAATTGAGTGGGAGCTATGAAAGTCTTCCTAAAACAATATGTGATTGACATATTTTTGAGTGGGAGCTTGTAGGAGTAATTCTTAAGTGTGTTAAGAATAAAAGCGCAAATACTTATAAATAATGATTTATAAGATGTAGAAGTTGATAATAGGTGTATTGTGATATTATGTAGTATTCCTTAAGGGATTCTGAAAGGGGTTTCAGAATAGAAGTTAATTAAGGAACTAGTCCTTAATAACTCAAATTAGGAATAGTATTAAGTTTAACATCAATGGTTGAAAGAAAGAAAAGGATGATCATCATCCACTATGTTGAGACATAGGTTCTGTCTTAGAAAACCATGATGACAACTTAACATAATATGTGATCCAATAAGGAACGTTCAAAAGTGATTAAATTCGAATCGCAGAATGTTGAGCTAATAGAGAACTATAGACATGTTTTCCAAATCCATAAAGGATAACATATTTTAAAACATAAAGGGTTATGTTATAAGGGAATATGTTGGAAACTCCCGTAAACACCGATTAAAGTCAAGTAGGAAGCGAGGTAAACCAAAAACATTGAAAGTTGCACAGAGTGCACTGGTGTTTCGATGAATACATTTGTAATAATAGATAAGGGTACCATATAAAGTGTTGTATAATGTTATGGCGGGGCTAGTTCGCTTTTAACGTAGAATGGTTTGTCCCAGGGCACAGTGCCCATGAGAAAGCCCTCGAGGTTGATCTAACGTCACTGTAGGCTCCTGGAATCAAGCCTCGTTCTGCTGCCATAGCGACGATGCATACACACAGATGTTATCATGTGATGATAAAGTATTAATGTCAATCAAGGTGACATTAGTAAGTTGCAAAGGATTTGGGACTGTAAAGTACAGACCCAAGACTCAACCTCTTCCATGAGCAAGCATGTTCAGGGTACCGGATATATGGTGCTAATGATTGAGAACAAATGCAGCTAGTGTATTTGTACTCTAGTGCAAGTGGGAGACAGTTGGAAATATGCCCTAGAGACAAATAGTAGTAAGGACTATTATCATATTTCATATAGTTTATGATTAAGTTTTATATCATGCTATAACTGTATTGAGTGGAAACATCAATACACGTGTGATATACAAACAACCAGGGGTTCCCAGTGAAACTCTAGTCGCTGGTTCATTGGTCAACAGATGATCAAGTTTCCTGATCATGTGGCATTTATGCCAGTTGGAAATGAGGTCATCTCATTCAGAGAATGAGATGATGAACCAATACCCAACCTAAACATCGTGACCCGATCATGTCACGAAGTTCAAGTTACAATGATTAGAAATGGATCCTCGTAGACTATTCCTTAGATCGTGAGGCTATATCAATCACTGTCTCTCGAGAGTGCTTAGATAGCATCAAACGCCATCTGGTAATACGGTGGTTATAAAGGTGTGTTCAGGTATTCGGAGAAACCGTAGAGGCAATATATGTCAAGAGCGGGATTTGTCCGTCCATGTGACGGGAAGATACTCAAGGGCCCACTCGGAGAAGTTATATCCAATAGCTGCGCAGTGTGTGATTTGATCACAGGGATATCACTTGTCGGAACAAGTCAAGTAGCATTGTTCGGTAACGAGATTGAACATGACATGGTGATGTCATTGATCAGATCTCGGGCAATGCAAGTATCGAGTGACAAAGGGAATAAGACACGACTATCCCGGTTCAAACGACGAAAGATCTTCGTGGAACGCACAGGGGTCACATGCCCATCCAGGTCCCTCTGTCGATCATTGGTGCGAGAGTGTCCCGACCATGTCTGGAGTGTTCCCGAACTGTGGGGTATCACACTTAAGGGCTTGATCATGCTTAGAGAGTATTTATAGGATCGGTAGAATCACCGAAAAAGAGTAGGGAGAAAACCGGAAGGCTTTCGGTAAGTCCGGAGGATGTCCGGAGTGGAGGTGGAAGGGGTTCCATGGCCATGGAGGTTGAATAATATGTGAATTAATGTTAAATGTTGATTTAATCATTTATTCATATTTATTTAATAAAGAGAAAAATCAATTTAATGGTCAAAGGCTTAATGGGCCAATTTCCGGAGGGAGAGGCCCATTAGGGGAAAGGAGAGAGTGAGAGGGGCCAAGGGGGAGGCCGGCTGGGCCTAGCCAACCTGTGCGGAGCCCACTAGGGTGGCCGGCGGCCACCCCTCCCCCTCCTCTCCTTTAGTCCCACCCCGGGACTTTGAGGGAGGTAGTACCTCCCCTCCCCCTATATATAGTGGGGTATTTGGCCAAATTAAATACACCAATAATCAATAAAGGTCTCTCCACTTTTGGGAGGACCTCTAATTGATATTTTTTCTCTCCCCCCCCCTCTCTCTCTCTCTCTCTCGTGACCGTGGCCCCAAGTCTGGACTGCGCGAGCGAGAGACATCTTCACCACGGAGCGCCGTCGCGCTGCAGGATTCGGATCTGGGAGCTCTACTTCCGCAACTGTTGCAGGATCGGAGAAGCAGGAGTCATCATCAGACACCGGACGTGTGTAACTCCCTGCGAGGTGTCGCACTTGAGGCACTCAAGTTGTTGGAGCCAAGGAGCGCAAGGACTTCACCACGATCTTGAGGTCGGCTTCGGCTCGTCTACATCAACCACGCTCTCCTGGGCGTTGACAAAGATTTTCGATCTTTGAGGGTAAGTTCGCGAAAATCCCCTCCCTTTACTGTATTACAAATAGATAGGTCCTGGAAGCTTCAGGGGTTCAGGGGTGTAGAGTAAAATTTATTGTTTTCATACGCGGAACCCCAACACATGTATATGATATAGCCCGAGGGTTTTGTCGGTCCGTAAGCTGATAAGGTATGCAAGCTTCAAAAATCCATTTATGGGTTCAAGCAAGCATCTTGGAGTTGGGACATTCGCTTTGATGAGGTAGTCAAATCGTTTGGATTCATCAAGAGTGATCATGATTCTTGTTTATACAAGAAGTTTAATGGGAGCAAAGTAAACTTTCTTATCTTATATGTGGATGACATATTACTGATTGGAAATGATGTCCATATGTTGAAAGAAACCAATGAATCATTGGAAAAGAGTTTTTCGATGAAAGACTTGGGTGAGGCGATTTACATACTAGGAATCCAGATCTATAGAGATAGATCAAGGCGGCTCATTGGATTGAGTCAGAGTACATATTTTGACAAAGTATTGAAGAAGTTCAACATGGAGTCATCTAAGAAGGTGTTCTTACTGATGTCCCATGGCGTAAAACTTGGCAAGACTTAGTGTCCTTCGACAACTTATGAGAAAAGTTGGATGAGTGCGATTCCGTATGCTTCTGTAGTCGGATCCATCATGTACGCTATGATTTGTACAAGGCCAAATGTTTCCTATGCTCTAAGTGTTGTGAGCAGGTACCAGGCTGACCCTAGAGAAATCCACTAGGCAGTGGCTAAAAATATCCTTAAGTACTTGAGAAGGACTAAGGATATGTTCCTAGTTTATGGAGGTGAGGATGAACTCAGTGTAAGGGGTTACACGGATGCAAGTTATCTCACTGACTCGGATGATTCTCATTCGCAATCCGGATATGTGTTTGTGATAAACGGAGGGGCTGTGAGCTAGAAGAATTCCAAGCAAGAGACGGTGTCTGTGTCTACGACAGAGGCTGGGTATATTGCTGCCTCAGAGGCGACAAAGGAAGCTGTTTGGATGAGGAATTTCGTCATGGATCTTGGTGTGGTTCAGGGATCTTCCAATCTGTTAGACGTGTATTGAGACAACAATGGTGCTATTGCATAAGCCAAGGAACCTAGACAACACCAGAAGAACAACCATATACTCGTGCGGTACCACCTGATTCGCTAGTTCGTGGATCAAGGTGATATCAAGTTATGCAAGGTACACATGGATGCAAACATTGTGGATCCGTTGACAAAGCCGCTACCACAACCAAAGCATGAGGTGCACCTGAGAGCTATGGGCATTAGATGCCTAGACATGTGATGTCGGATGATTGACTCAAGTGCAAGTGGGAGACTGTTGGGAATATGCCCTAGAGGCAACCATGTATGATGTTATTTCCAATGTATTCATAAAGTTATTGTCCATGTATGAACTACTCATATGTATCATTGAATATGTGATTCGAGTGTGGAACTATATATTCATGTTGTTCATACTAGTTGTTCTTCTCGTTGAGGTTGTGCTAGACACACAACTTAGACTAATGTGAAAGTCGGCTGATCACTCAGTTCCACTTGTCATGGGCATGGTGATGTCATTCCAACTTACACGGATTCGGCTAAAGAGTTTAGCGAGTCGGATTGACCCATATTGATATGCAACGAACAAATCGTCATTTGTATGTCTCAATCAATGTAATCCTTAGACCTTAGTTTATTGCACAATCCGAGTTGAGGATCACCAACTTAGGTTCTGTCAAACGTTGTTCCGTCACTAGGCAGTTATAAAGGCACAGTTCGGGTTGACTGAGAATCAAGCTACGTGATGTGAATAACCGAGATGGGATTTTCCCCCTCCAACTAGAGAGATATTCTCTAGGCCCTCTCAGAAGATATGATTCGGAAAGCATGTCCATGCGCGACTCGGTTAAGTGTTAACCGAGGCGATCGACTAAGAGTTAGTCGTATGTATCACTTATCTCAAATCGATAAAGAGAGTCGAACTATTTAAGAGATGACGTTTATTCGCCTATAGTTCGACAAGGCATATCGTGAGGCAAACATGACTTGGACGAAAGTCGCATTGGAAGGTATGTCGTCATGACTCTTTGGTACTTGGGAGTCGGCACGTTCTGCTAGGAGCCGCTACCGACTGATCGGTCACGAGTGAGAATCGGATCGTGTCCGAGTCACCGTGAGCCTGTCGGGTCACACACTTAAGAGCGGGAGCAAGTTTGGGTTGGACCTGAATAGGAAACGGACTGAATCAGTGAGTTGGACTCACAGTGACTAATATAGGCCTTTTCGTGAATGGGCCACAAGTGAGTGGAGCCCACTTTCACTCCCTATATAAGCTGGGGCACAGATGCTACGAGCACACGGTTAGGTCATTCCATGCGTTGGAAACCCTAGCTCTAGTCAGTCCAGTCCTGCCGCTGTACCGGACCTAGCAGTCCACCGTCGGCGCTCCTCCTTGTATGTGTGGATACTGGCGGAGGTGCTGTACGTTTAGCACTTCGACGATCGTGGATCGGAACGGATCATGAGGACTTCACTACATCAAGCGACGTGCTTCATCGATTCCACAACTACGCGTCTAGTGGTAATTCTCGTGGCCTATTACCTTAGCTAAATCTTGGGATCACCATGTAGGGAAAAGTTTTTGCTTATCTCTACGTGGCCCAACATACCCTTTGCTACATCCTTCAGCACTCCGTCCACATACTGCAGTAATATGCAACTGGCGTCCTGCGGGAAAACATGTTGGAGATCATGATCAGATGGAAGTCGATCAAAGACCAACAATGGTGTAAAAAGTCGGGCCTACGATGAAGCAAAATTAGTTACCTTGGGGAGGGCGTCGAGCTCGGCTAATGTGGACACGCATGGCTCTACGTCAGCTCCTGCTCGGGTGCATCATGAAGCAACGCAGGCTGCACATTGGTCTTGGGCGACGGCGGGCTCACCAATGCAACCAGCTACGCCAAGGTGTTGGAGGGCGGGGTCACCAAGTTCGGCGACACGTGTTGGGATGAGTTGCTGCCGGACATGCTAGGCACTGGTATCGGCCCAAGTCCACCAGTAGCATTCCACTGGGCTAGACCCTCCCACAGCTAAGGAGGAATGATCTGGCGCCACCTTACTTCCAACGTTTCCTCCACTTGCACCGGCAATTGGGCCACCTGTGCCTTCAGCTCTGCGATCTCCCATCTCTGCTCAGCCTCCACCTTGTCCCTTCTCTCCTTTTTGGTCTTTGAGTCCTATTTAAAGTGGACGCTAACTTTCCTTGTCAGCCCATAGTCGGGAACACATCTACCAGATGTCATCTTCATGTTCTTGAGTCTCTTCTTGACAACGTTCACCGCCCTGTTGAAAGGAGTGTCCCACAGCTCCGACAACCCCATGGTGGGGCAACCTTCCCCAACCGCTATTTCATCTGCCTAAAAAGGAAGGTGAACCCATTTATAATTTTGGCTTCATTATTGATCGCCAATCGACTTGAGATCCACGCAGTTAGTTGCTTACTAGGTGTTTCTCGAAATCCAGCACATCCTGATCTGTGGTTTTGAATTCCATTCTTATGGGGCATAGGAAGTAGCGGGCTCGCACAAAGTTCCTCACCTCCTTGTCGTCCTTAAATTTGTCAAACATGTTTGGTTTACCAAGACGCCTAAGCTCGGCGTCCTCCTTGTCCCAAATCTGTTGTATTCCTCTGTGAGCGCCGACTCAAGCCAGTGGTTACCTATATTCTGGTCACGCATTCTCTTTCCCCACGTCGTCTAAGCTTTTGTGGTATCGGTCTCCAACTCCTCCTTGAAGAGGAGATAGTCGTCGTGTTCGAGCAGTGGCTCGTGCTTCTTTATCTCCTCCCAGCTTTCATTTTTGTCAATCCACGTCTTCGCCCGGGTTCTCTAGTTGCTCAAGAGGGTGCTCATCTTCGTGAGGGCAGCCTCGTTCACCACATTGTTCTTGACCACAAGGTTTTCATAATCGTGGGGGAACTTGTAGCGGCTGTGAAGCTTCTGCATGAGGAGCTGGACGAAATGCGCATTCCCGGGATCTCGGAGGTTCCTCGTGTTGAGCGTCACAGTCTCCCTTACAATGCACCCGAGTTGTATCCCGTACCCAGCAGCAAGGGCTGCAGGCGCCACAGGTGCACTGCTCTCTGTCACTTCGGTGAAATCGTCGTGCTCTGTGCCGAGCGTTGGCGGCTCTTGATTCTTCCTCACGGCCTTCTTCTTAGTTGCTGGGGCGGAACCACCATTCATCTGTTCGCTGATGTCAGTGCGTTCGTCGACATCGGTGGTGTCATCCTCGGTGCCATCGGTGCGTTCGCCGCCGGCATAGGTGGTGTCATCCTCGTCGCCATCACTGGTTCCAGCATCGTTGTCGCCCTCTATGTCTTCGTCGTCGACCATGGTAGCTATTTCCTACTCCTCCTCCACCCTCTGCGAAAACCACCAAAATGGCATGTTGGCCTCTCGGGCTTTTTCTTCGACAGTCATTTGCTTTGAAGGGCCGGCCCCGTCGTTGACTTGTCCGGTTGACATGTTTGCACTAAACAAGTATATGGAACTAATTAGTACAAGAACATTTTGGGAGTAACGGGCACTCAGTTTGGAATCCGTGCAACAATTGACAAAAAAGGCACCAATGCCATACACAAAATGTCCACCACCACCATTGATTCATACAAGCATATAGACAAAATGTCCACCACGACCACCACTGATTCATACAAGCATATGCAGAAGCATATGGAACTTACTGCTCAAAATAGCAGATAGAGAAAACGTGAACAAAATATAAAGTGTAGAATATAAAGTCATCGTAATTTGCACCTTATAAAGTGCAAGATATAAAGTCCTCGTAATTGCGTTCTTCTTCTTCATATTTCTCACCTTGCTATATTAACTCTCAATATGCAGTGAAAACCTTACTCTCCTCAACTGTCTCAACATGAAAGAATGACCACTCATATATGTAAGTAGAAGCAAAAAAAAAAAGAGCTAACCAGTTGGTCAAATGACCACTCGTGATACTAGCATACATGAACCTTGTAAATTCTATTGACCCCCCTTGCATTTCTAATTTTCAGTGTCTATAGGTACACGGACAAGGATTTTAGGAGCAAGGACTAATTATACAGTTGGTAGTTTCTGATCTCTCAAACTTAGAAATGATTCAAATCAGGGAAAGATAATCCTCCTTTTTATACCTTCCTGTTCTGAACTTGTGCTAGACAGTTTTATTTATTTTTGAACTTGTGCTAGTCATGTATGCTTTTAGTTTTGAACTTGTGCTAGTCAACTGTACCGAAGTTTTTGTTCTGCCAATTTCCATCAATCTGATGTTTGCTGATATTCAAGATCAAGTAAAGTTTTCTAGTAGTCACGATATTTGCACCACACGGGTTTCATATGGTGATATGCATTACTATCATCCAGTAGTCCAAGGCTAGTAATCATGTATCTGTTCTCTGTTAATACAAAGAGTTTTTGCTCTCAGCTCATACAGTAGTCCAGTGTTCTGAAATTGTTGCTTGCTAGTGTGGTCTAGATGTTGTTTGATGGTATTCTGAATAACTGCAGTTTTTTAGTATTCGAGCTACTCATGAATCCCAATATTTTGTGGAATTGGGCTACCCTGTTCTAAAAGTAGGCAAAAGCTTTGCCCCTTTCGTTCCTTAGTTAAAAAGTTGAACGAAATTGATGGAAACGAGCAACAAAACCCAGGATAAACCTTACATGTGTGTAGCAAGAGAGGGGGGAGGGGAGCCCTAGCAAGAGAGGGGAGAGGGCAGGGCCGGCCCATACTTATACGGGGCCTAGGTGCAAAATGACAGCAAGGACCCTTATTCACACAAAAAAAGACTATTAAAATAATATATTTCAAGCTAAAAAACGTCATATTTCATTATAACAAAGTAATATTCGGTACATATCATAGATCCATGATTTTTTGACTCTCAAATGATAACACAAACTAATCTTTTAACTCTAAAAATAACATTACTTATCTTGATCAAGTGGACTAATCATGGAAAGAATGAATCAGATAACTTCTTTCTAATAGACATATCACCAAAATACAAGTTGCATAAAAAAGAACAAAATAGGGAACGGAAGAACCTGGCTCGATTCAGATGTAAACTTGATATGTAGCATGAACAAGAAGACCACACCTTCATGAAATAAAGAATTATTCCCCTTTCTCTAGCAATTAGCACTCTCAGTCTCTCAGATCCAATCGAAACCACACCCCATAGCTTTTTGTTTTGCCTATGGAGACCTTGATCGTTGACTGCTTGATGGGAGCTATTTAATAGGATTGAGGTTTGTGGAGCAGCGGTAAGGGCGGACACAAATTTACCTCTGTCTAGAATCTAGTCTCAAATGGCTATTTGATCGGCAAACAATAGAATCGCTGAAAATTGAAGGGAAGAAATTTGGGAAACGATGGATATGTGCTTTGGCATTCATTAATTCCAGAAAGGCACGACCACCGCCGTGCCGTTTGGGAAGGAGCATATGCCGTCTCATTCGGTGGAGGGGTTGAGAGGTTAGAGGAGAAGAAAATGCAGATACTCGAACGGTTGATTTTTTACCTAAGCAATGAATCGATTGCTATGCTCCCGTACGTGTTGACCTGCCTAGGCTGAACATGGGCCTTTGACATGTTTTTTAGGCCAAAAACCATAAATTTCAATTAGAAGTAGTAGAACTAATACCTGGGCTAGGGCCCTTGGCTCGCGGGGGCCCAGTGTGGGCGCACCGTTTGCCCGGCCTGTGGGCCGGCCCTGGGAGAGGGGAGGGGAGGGAGAGCGAGGCTCAAACCTGGCAGGCAGCGGACAGAGGCAGGTGGTGGCGGCGGTAGGGTGTGTCGTCTTCTCTCCAGACGGTGGGGCGGGGGTGTCGTCGATCGTCTTCTCCGGGCAGCGATAGGTGGTGGTGTCGGTGAGGAGGAACAAGAGGAGAAAAGGGCGCGCGGTGGCGGTGGGGATCAAGGAGAGGAGGAAGGGGAATGAACAGAGAGCAAGGGGAAGGGGCCAGGCCGGGGCGCGTTATTTCGGCTAAGTACGGGAACTCTGTGGCGCTTCCCGAACCGGTGCGCCATGCGCCACAGAGTTCCCATACCTATCTCAAAAGACACGCGGTGCAGTGTTGACAACAACACTTGCATGTTCTATAGGTTACTAGCAGGGTTGGTTAGTTCGAACCTGCAGGTGATAGGTTCAAATCCTGGCACCCCACACTTTTTTAACAAAGTTTGGAATTACTGTTTAGCCTAGTAATATTTACTCATTTAGAAAACAATTATCTAGTATTTTTAAAATAAGAACAATTCAACATTTACAAATATAAAAGCAAAAAACGCATGTATATAATTGCAAGTAGACAAAAAATTTATTCCAAAAAACCACGAATCATGTATATGATTATTGTTCAAAAAAAACATATGTATCATGTATAGTTTTGTCGACTTGATGCACGCGTACACACATCACACACAAAAAAGTCACTTCTTGCGATGTCGACTCCAAACGAGCTAGCGTCGTCTCGTCACGATAATCTTCTTGCCCTTCTTTGTCGCGGTTGAATAATTTAGCCTAGGAACATGGTGATTTCTTCTTGTGTACGGACATCCTTTAGCGGGTAGGGTGATCTTCCTTCTTCCTGATGCAGCACTAGGCCTGTCGAAGTACTTGTCGAATTCCTCTTTTATCTTCGGATCGCCGTACTTGTCGAAGTCTTGCTCGGTGGCCGCTCCCTCCATTCCGATGATGCTCCTTTTTCCCCTCTTGACAACAACACGACTAGGATTTACAGGGTTGGTAATGTAGAAGCATTGATCCACCTGTCAAGCCAGTACCCATGGCTCATTTTTTGCCTGGACGTCCGAGCCAGACGCCTTCAATGATTTGGCTTCGGGTATAACCATCGTGGTGAAATATCGGCCTTCTTTTTTTACGCTCTTGGCTCATATGAACCGGAACATCGGCATCTTGTCTCCACAGTAGTTGAGTTCCTAGATCTCCTCGATCTTACCGAAGAATATCTCCTTGACAGTGGATTCCTCGTCCACGTAGGATAGCATCGTGACTCCCGAGTTTTGATATTCGTTGTTCTTGTCCTTTTCCTCGGTGTAGAATGTGTAACCGTTGATGTCGTACGCCTGATAAGTTCTCACGTTCATCACGGGGCATGTGACAAGACGAATATGCATTTTTCATCATCCGTAGAAGGCACCTCACCATGATGAAGCTAGAGTAGCTCTTTCTTGAACCAACGCGTGAAGCTGTAGTTGTACTCTCTAGTCACATCTCCCTTTGTCCGTCATTGGACCGTGTCCCTGAAGATCTTCTCAATTAAGCTTTTGTGCTCTAGCACCCATGGTTCAACCAACTCTATGTGTTGTAGTGTGACCTGTCAAAGTCTGTCTGTCGACCAGTGAAGATGATATGCATTGGGGTGTGGCCCTCGCGGTGACCACATCCATCGAGCATCCCGAGATGCCTCCTGTTTGGCAGACCAACCGGACTGTCGTCGTCCATTTTGTAGATAATTCTGGCAGAACCCCTTGGCTATGCTTCCATCCGGACGGTTCCTATTGCGAACGAATCCTTTAAGAATGCCATTCAGCCTTTCAAACAACATCATGTTGTGTAGGAATAGCGGACCAAGGTGGATGATATCATCCACGAGGTGGAACAGCAGATGCACCATGATGTCATGGAACATGGGGGGGGGGGAAGTAAATCCGAGCTCACATAGTATCATGACGATCTCTTCTTGTAGCCTGCTAAGATGCTTCACACCGATCGACTTCCTAGAGATGATGTCGAAAAAGTTGTAGAGGCCAAACAGCGTCTCACGTACGTGCTCGTCCATTATCCCTTGGATCGCAACTGGAAGTATCTGCGTCATCAGCACGTGGCAGTCGTGAGATTTCATCCCGGAGAACCTCTTCTTCGTTTCGTCTAAATATCGGGATATCTTCCTTCCATAACCGATAGGAAGTTTGGTTCCGACGAGGACGTTGAACAACTACTGGAGATCCACCCAACTCATAGTGAAGCAAGAAGGGGGGCAGTAGTAGTCTTTCCTCTTGGCCCTTTTGCATCGATGACCTTGAGTCTCTTGCATCTGAGCATCATCCTCATCGTCATCATCATCAGGGCGTCCTCCATGAGGTTCTTCCTTGATGCCCAGCTTGATCAGGTCGTTTCTTGCCTTCGGCCTATCTTTGGTCCTCTCCGGCATGTTGACAATAGTGCCAACCAGACTCTCGCACACGTTCTTCGTGATGTGCATGAGGTCAAGGCTGTGTGGCATGTGGAGGTATTTCCAGTATGGCAAGTCTCAGAAAACAGACCTCGCTTCCATACACCCAACATTAGCTTTGCTCTCAGACGCTTCTTTCCCGGCGCAGGGCACTCTTTCCATTTTTCTAGAAAGTCGTTGATATCCTCGCCGCTCCTCCTAGGTGGGACTGTTTCGAGCTCGTCCTCACCATTGAACAGAGCTCCGCGTTTTCTCCACGGGTGATCCGCGGTAAGCCACATTCGAATCCCTGGGAACACAGTTTTTGAAGACCCAGGATCCTTCAGTAGCTGCATATGCTAGGTTTTCTCCATGCACCTGACACATGCACCGTGTTCATGGTCCACCTGGCACGATACATATGCCAGACCATGATAGTCCTGCACCGTTGTGAGCAACGCAACTCTCAGAGGGAAATATTCTCCTGTGTAGGTGTCCACGTACGGGCTGGCTTCTCCCATAGCGTGGCTAACTCCTCTTTTAGCAACCCGAGATACATATGCATGTCGATACCTGGTTGTTTCATCCCCTGAATAAGAATACTCATGTGTATGTACCTTTGCTCCGTGCATAGCCAGGGGGGAGGTTGTACGGCCATACAAACACGGGACAGGTGCTATGCGTGCTACTCTGGTTGCCAAAGGGATTGAGTGCATCGATGCTCAAACCCAGCCTAACGTTCCTGGCATTGTCCCCGAACTCCTCTTCGAACTCCATGTCCAATGCGTACCACTGGCTAGCATATGCAGGGTGTGTCAGCATCATGCCCTTCTCCGGATCATCTTTGGGCTTCTCCCTTTCCGCATGCCATTGCATGAGCTTCGCTGCCTTAGGGTATATGAAATACCCCTACAGATGGGGAGTGATAGGAAATTACCATACCTCTTTTTGAGGAACTTTCTTGTTCCCTCTCTTGTAACGTGCATGGCCGCACACCGGACATGTGGTTCTATTCTTGTACTCACCCCGATAAAGTGCACAGTTATTGATGCAGGCGTGGTATTTGACGTGCGGTAGATTAAGAGGGCACGTGCCTTTCTTGGCCTCGTCGATACCTCTTGGCAATGTGTTACCCTCAGGAAGTATATCATGCCAGAATTCCATGATTTGGTTGAAGCTCACGTCGGTCCATTTGTGTTGCACCTTTATCTCTAGAGCCTTGAGGGTTATATACTTATATTCAGGCGTGTATGCTCAGGCCGGCACCCAGGATACAACGGAGGAATCCTATCTTTATCCATTTGCACCAGCTTGGCTTTCTCTCTGGCAGCAGCTTTGGTGTTGCTCGTCTCTTTGAGGAGCAGTTCTTGAACATGAGGGTCCCATAAAGATAAAGTTAGCGGTGTTTGCGGGTCCGTGTCTTCTCCACCACCATTGGATCCGGCATCTCCTTCATGATGATCATGTCCACCAGCATCTCCTTCATGATAATCATGCTCGACATCTTCTTTATCATAATCATGTCTAGTGTCTTCATGAGCACCATTTCCGGCTGGCGCCCCGTCATTGACGTCCTCGTCAATGTAGTCGGGCATGAAACCACCCATGAGTAAGTGCTTCTCCAATGTCCCGGAATCAGGTTTGATTAGGGTCCCGAGTTTGCATCTCTTACAAGGACATCTTATCTCGGTCATGTTGTTCTGAATCATGATGGCTATCACGCGTGCCATGCATCTAGCCACCATAGCTTCGCTCATGTGGTGCACCATGGTTGCCTGCGTGGTATGGAGCAAAAGAGAATATTTAGAACCACACCATGCAAAAATTCGGCATGACCTTCCTATAAATAGGACATATGGGCAGTGCAAAATTTTGCCAAAACAGAAATTAATCAACATTTCGGAAAACATTCATACACCACACACCGGTACCTACACAACACAAAGCATACACAAGAACACAAGCATATATCCATGCAAACATCTCCCGAACACCGATGAAAAACCCTAACATACATACCGCCAACATCGTCCACACACAAAACAAGCACATTTATCCATCCAACTATATACATACTCATGTAGTAGACAAGTTACACTGAGACGAGCGAGCGAGACCGCGCGAGAGAGCGTGTGGTGTGGTTAGCCAAACTTGATGGAGACAAGAGATGTGGAGGAGGAGCAAACTTAAAAGGTGTGTGCGCTTACTTTAGTGGATCTACATGATAGAGAGGCGTCCCTTTATAGATCCATCCAACCAAAGAGGTTTGGCAACCTAAAATGGAAGAATTATTGGAGAAAATGTGGTGGAGAGGAGGAGCAACCCGAGCTAGATCTATGGTAGAAATGGTGGTGCTTGCATAGTTGCACTAGTGGAGATAGGTAGGGGAAAGTGCCATCTTTTATGTGGCTGGCACAGCATACCCGTGGTGCACAAAATACCGTGGGCCACAGATAACCTGCCACCTTTTTTAGATGCCTGGGCCCACCTATATCCGTGGCGCACCGGAACAGCATGCACCACTTATGTGGTAGTTATCCGTGGCGCACACCCATTCCGTTTGCCACAGATATGCCACCCGTGGATGGGGTCGACCACCAGGGTTGGGGTCCACATATGCGTGGCGCACCAATCTGACCATGCGCCACGGGTATGTTCAGGTCAGTGGCGCATATTTCTGGTGTGTGCCACGGATAACTATCTGTGGGGCACACTTTGGACGTGCGTCACGGGTATGATCCATAGTACTTTTCCTACTAGTGAGCTGGCCCTCAACCCCTGAATGTGGGTGGCGGTCGGCGGGCTTTAGGAAGATGAGCGTTACTACCAGCAGCTCTGGTCCATCAAATAATGCCCGGCATGGAATACCGAATTTTGTGATGTGCCGCAAACTTATCGATATTGAAATAAATTGCCTAACCCTTTCTATCAATATGGACTGTTGGTTGCGTTGGCTAGTGCATGTTATTCAATAATCCATCGTTGCCTTTTAGCATGCTCTACAATTAGGGGTTTCTAGACGGTTGATCTGTAATACTGGTGCTTTTGCTAGCTTATTACAGTGTCATGAAATCTTGAATTGTTGCTTGGACGCAACGTGCCTTTGCTCTTTTAATCTGCAAAATTCACTAGTTGATTCAAGGTTGAATGTTTATTGGTTCCCATTTATGTTCTATATATGATCTTTGTGCCGGAGCAGTTACATACGTATTTTCATTTTCCAAGTCTTCTGAATCTTATGCCAAACGACCATAAAACATGACTAGACCGATGTTGTTGCCATTCAAAAATATGTGAGCGCAGAAGCTAGACGGGGCAAAGGCATAAGACGTATAGTATAAATTGATTTTTTTTATTTAGAAGACCGTCAGCAGCCGAAGCTGCCATGATCAACATGTGGACATCGCTAAGCAAAGTACTGCTACAGTGCTACTAGAAGAGGTGACGCATTGTGCGCACCAGCGCGAGCACCACCGGACAGCGAGGCCTCAAGCCACAGTAATAATGGCGATGAGCATTTGGAGGAACTTGCCCAGCTGCCCGGCGCTCAGAGTTAGGCCTAGAATGAGGTCTTGGCGCATGATGACGTCCGGCGCTCCGCTCCTTTCCAGTTGCACTCCGCATCTACTCGGTTGGCAACCAGAGCGTGGCCCTCGGCATGCACAAGCCACCGGCATATGGGTATATGCAAAGGGCTTTAGGGTGGCTTTCGTCAAAATAAAACCCTCAGCAAAAAAAAAGTGATGGTACCATCCTTTTGACGGCGTCGGAGTATACGCCGAGGCCACTGTAGTCGTCTTGAAAGGCCACATGGCAAGTGCTGGCAGCTCTCGGGCCCTCGGCAAAGCTAGGTCGTATGCCGAGGGCATGGTGTCACGTTCTGGCATCTCCCAGACGGCTGGACATTCAGAAAAGTATCCATTATGTAGACGGGCATCTTGATTATGAGAGAAATAGGCCTAGTGCTATTTATTTACTTTGCGAGACGGAATAGTTTTATTATTCCTACAATATACACTAGGGGATAAGACTGTCCCTATAAATTCCTTTTTTCCTATATTGATCTAAGGAAAGTATCTTCCGGAAAATATGCACCTATCTCTGACCCTGTTTTCTAGATCAAGCTCTGAATAGAAGCAATCAATAATGCTTTGGTACTGAAGGTACATCAAAAGTACATGCGTGAACTTATTAGACGGCCCACTGGAAAGCTGGCCAGGATTTCTTTTCTTACGTTCATACGGGAAATTATTAGTAGATGTAGAAATAGTACATGATGAATTTTAGAGTGCGGTTGCAAAGACATCCGGTTCTCCACACACACTAACATACGCAAACCATGACAATACTGCACCCACACAACACACAACCTCCTCTTAGTTAGATCGGTAGCAATTCCACTATCTCACTAATATTCGGTTGCAGCTAACACAAAGTGTGCTGGCTTTGCGGGCCAGATGGGAGTGGCTGAATAGGACAGACCCATCGAGACCTTGGGCTGGGCTACCGAAGATGAAAGATACAAAGGCAGAAGCAGTGTTCTAGAGCCTCGCGAAAATTGTTGTGGGTGATGGGCAAACAATACTTTTCTGGCGTGATCGCTGGGTGAATGGGCACACTTACGAGAGATTGCACCAGAGGTCTTTGACGCGGTGAACACGATATGGAAGAATAACCACAAGGTAGCTCAGGCGTTGCAGCACAATAGATGGATACTGTGGATGTTTTAGGAGAGCTCACGGAGAATGGGCGTAGACAACTCGTCTGGTTGTGGGTGGAGGTTGTAGGAGTACACAGGACAGGAGGGTGTAGGAACAAGAAAGTTACATATGGATAGGGGCAGCATATGGGAAGTACTCAGCGAGGGCCACGTACATGATGCTTTCTCTAGTAAGCGAAAGGTCCAACGTCGCCGAGCTGATTTGGAGGTCGTTCGTGCCGCTGAAGTGCTAAAATTTAGGGTGGCTCGCCGTGAAGCACCGCTTATGGACGTCAGATAAACGAATGGCGCATGGGTTACAAGAGCAAACGTCGTACTGCTATACATGTCTACAGGAGAAGGATACTATAGAGCATATTCTCACATAGTGCGTCTACGCGAGGGAGGTTTGAATGGGCTGCTTGCAGAGGGAAGGACTTGCGATTCAGGAACCACAACACAACAATAGCTTGCAGACTTGGTGGTTGGAGGCAACGGAGTTGGTGCAGGCCTCGGACAGAAGGATGTTCGACACTCTGGTTATCCTGACAGCGTGGTCACTCTGGAAGCAACGTAATGCAAGGTGTTTTGGTAACCACAGGATGCAGTGTGGCACATCGGAGCTCATAAGCCGAATCAGAGAGGAGTTTGAGGTGTAAATTTAGGAACAACAAGGGAGACACCCTCGCTACTTGCTACGACTACCAGGTGCATGGAATGATAGCTGTCGGAGGAGAGATTTCTCACACCTTCCCGACCAACGAGTACACCGTCATCATCAGGACACACCATGAGCTGGACCCCCGACCACCGTGAAGGCACACTTCAACAACTCTGGCATCGAGAAGATCCCAAAGTTTAGGCTGCCCCTGGCCCTCAAGCCCTGAATGTGGGTGGCGGTCGGCGGGCTTTAGGAAGCTTTGCGTTACTACAAGCAGCTCTGGTCCATCGAACAATGCCTGGACAAAACTTGTAATACCGAATTTTGTGATGTGCCGCAAACTTATCTATGTTAAAATAAATTGCCTAGCCCTTTTCATTAGATCGGACTATTGATTGTGTTGACTAGTGCATGCAATTCAATATTGTATCAGAGCAGGAGGTCCTAGGATCAAAACCTGACCAACACAAGATTAAAAACAAAGTATTGCGGCACCCCAAATACACGTTACAATAGACCAAGGGACAAAGACGTTGGGTGAGTGTTAAAATAAATTTCCTAGCCAGTTCTACCAGTTCAGATTGTTGGTTGCGTTGGCTAGTGAATGCAATTTAGTAATCCATCGTTTCCTTTTAGCATGCTCTACAATGAGGGGTTTCTAGATGGTTGATCCGTACTGCTGGTGCTTTTGCTAGCATATTATAGTGTCCTGAAATCTTGAATTGTCACATGGATGCATCGTGCCTTTGCTCTTTTATTCTGCAAAATTTACCGTTTGATTCAAAGTTGAATGTTTATTGGTTCCATTTACGTTCTATATACTCCCTCCGATCCAAAATAATGTTCTTAGATTTAGCTAGATTCAGATGTATCTAGCACTAAAATATGACTAGATACATTCGAATCTAGACAAATCTAGAAACATTTGTTAGAGTACGGATACGTATACGTATATGAGATAGACTAGGACTCTAAGATTATCTTGTACTCCAAGTCTACCTACCCCTTGTAACTCTATATATACCCCCACGAGGGTCAAATCAATACATCGAAATATTAGGGATTCTATATTTTCCACATGGTATCAGAGCGGTTAGCCTCACGACACCGATCCTAAGTTCTTCCGCCACTTCCGCATCACGCCGCCCCCGGGGAGATTAATCTTCTCCTCGAGGGCGCGGCACCCGATTTCGATCAAAGATCGGATCGGTTCCATAGATTAGTTTAGATAAAATTCGGATTTCCCAATTCCATAGATTAGATATAGTTTAGTTTAGCCAAAATAATTTCTCTAAATCTCTCGACGATCTTCAAATTTGCAAATCGGTGTTCAAGCAGCACATCTGTGTGAGTCGTTGTGCATCTCGGCGCCGACTTCCACGCAGAACTCGGCCAACGCGTCCCACACGAGGCTGGATAGGTGCTGCCCGGCTGTCCGAATAGGCTGGTTCCATCAGCACGTCTCCAGGCCGGAGACGCGGGAATGGCGCAGAGGTGAAGGCAGCCACAGAGATGAGTCCCTAGATTGTGCATTGCATCTGTGACCAGACCAGGCAGCTGGTTGCATACGTATCTATGCAAGCGTATGGAGGGCACATCCGTGCACGTCTAGGAGCACCACGGTCTACATCAACAATCCGCGTCTCTGCTTAGCCAAGCCTGCAACACGTCCCCGACAACTCCATGCCGGCAAGACCGACTCGCTCCATGGGTTAAGGACCCTGCATCAACCCCGGGAGGGCATCCTCCCGCACTCGGCGTCGCCGATCTACACTACGCCGAGCTGAACCACCACGACATCTAGCTGCACAACTACATCGATACCAAGATCCGCACTATATCAAGACGGACTACAACGACTCGGACAACTACGTCATGCTGTACGACACTATCAACCTACAAGCACGACATCGACATCATCGTCGCTACAAGGGATGCCTTCAAGCATCGATCTACGTCACGCCTGCTACAACATCATCGCCACATCATCACCAAGGTCTACATCAGCGTGGTCTTCATCAACATCTTCGTCGACACATCACCGCCGCCACTACACCGTCCACATGATGGACATACAACTACGGCGCCATCTGACAGTACACGTACTGCAAGGCACGACGACGACATGGCCGCGTCCACGACCCCGACGACGGCATCGACCGCGTCCACGACACTGACGACTACATCAACAAACCGCCATCACAATTGTGATGCCCCTACAACCGCGCATACGGTTCTGGCAAAACCGTGTGTGCTTGGTGGGTTTCTCCAGTCCTGGCAAAACCGGTGGTCTCACTTATGACCGCGTCCAAGAGATGCCCCGACGGTATCTCCATAAGGTGCAAAACGTCCACAACCGCAGCTCCGTCTACAACAACAACAACAACAACAACAACAACAACAACAACAACAACAACAACAACAACAGCAGCAGCAGCAACAACAGCAACAACAACAGCAACAACAACAACAACAACAATAACAAAAACACGCAATTTTTTGCGCCTCTGGCAATGGCGGCCACACAACATACGACGATTACGGCATCGACCACACCCACCTCGACCACGGCTACATCACGATCTTGTTTCGACATTGACATCAAGAACAATGTCTACAACAACTCAAGAACTCCAGTCAATAGTGTTCGCGTCATCACTTGCGTTCACGCCACTCCCGCTATGACTACGGGAGGGAAGAGAGGCAACAGAAGGGGACGCGGTCACTGCCCCTAGGCGCCAGCAATGATCATGTCCACGCAGGTGATGATGATAAGGAGGTGAGACGACGAAAGTGCAAGACTTCAAATCCAGTCGCAAGCGTCCGCTTCACTCCCGCTACGACTGAAGGGGATGTTAGAGTACGGATACATATACATATATGAGATAGACTAGGACTCTAAGATCATCTTATACTCTAAGTCTACCTACCCCTTGTAACTCTATATATACCCCCACGAGGGTCAAATCAATTCATCGAAATATTAGGGATTCTATATTTTCCACAACATTAATTTGGATAAGAGGAAATATGATCTTTGTGCCGGAGCTGTTAAGTACATATTTTCCTTTTCCATGTCTTCAGAGCTTTATGCCAAACAGCCATAAAATATGACTAGACCGACGCGGTTGCCATTCAAAAAATACATGAGCGCGTAAGCTGGATGGGGCAAAGGCCTAAGACGTATAGTATAAGCGGGGGCTTAACGTCGATCGATCGGGTCCAGGGTTGCAGAGGGGTGATTAGTGCTTGTGTAGGTACAGATTATTAGTCATGGCTCCACCTCCATGGATCGCACGTACACGTACGGAGTACGTCCCCGTAAGTACACTTCAATTTGAGCTAATTAAGCTCGTGGACGTTTTGAAGGACTTCCAGTTCCAGGTTCTCTATTTTGGCAGTTCCGTAGGTCCGTACCAAGAAATCTGCAGTTAGTCGCGCGATGATCGTACTTCGTCGAGAAAATGTGCGTCTCTTCCCGGATCCATAGCCCCTGATGAAGATCAGATTAGAAGCAAGAATTTCCATCACAGTAGTACTTTGGTACTCAAGGTACATTTGCAATATAAATGTACATTTCTTTTTAAAAAGGAACGTGGTCTAAATTTTCTTAATATTGAACTGAAAAATTAATTAAACAGAAACTGCATAGGCACTACCGAAATCAGGCTCATTGCTGAGTGCTGACCTGTTTGTCAAGTGCATTTTTTTACCGCACACTCGGCAAACAGGTAAATATTGCCCCGCGAAAAACCACTCGGGACCAGCTTTGCCCGGCAAACCAGTAAACTAAAGTACTACTGTAGTATGTATTTGGATGCTAAGGGAGCAAACTTATGAACTTTAGCTTTCCATAGTGCCAATAGGAGCTTTACGCCCCATATCCATCCCTATTATATAGTATTTATTTGAGCCGTGAATCTTGATTCACTCTTGCGGCAACCCGGGCACATGTCCACTTGATAATAACACTCATCTTCTTTCATGATTTTCCAAATTTGATTTGATTTCCTCCCTTGCTACCGTTATGCATGTTATCCTTTGGTCGCACTTGAATCCATTGTAAAAAATAGAATCTCAAATATTTGTTGTATTTGATTTGATCCTCTTGCGGGGTATATATAGACGTACAAGGAGGGAAAGACTTGGAGTACAAGAATATGAGTCCTAGTCTATCTCTAAATCCTATACGTATTCTAACATTCCCACTCAGTCATAGCGGGAGAGAAGCAGACGATTGCGGCTGGATTTGAAGTTCGTCGTCTTCTCCTCCTTGTCATCACCAACTGTGTCTCTGATGATCTTGACCAGCACCTAGGGGCGGTGACTGCGTCCCCTTCTAGTGCCTCTCTTCCCTCCCGCAGTCATAGCAGGAGTGTCGTGGATGTAGACGATGGCGCGGACGCTGTTGACTGGAGTTATTGTCGATGTGTAGCTGTAGACATTGTTGTTGATATCGATGTCGAGATAGCCGATTGTGATGTAGCCGTGGTTGAGGTGGGTGTGGTCGATGTCGTAGTCGTCGTAGTGGTGTGGCCGTCATTGCCAGAGGCGGCGCAAAAAATGCGCGTTTTTTGTTGTTGTTGTTGTTGTTGTTGTTGTTGTTGTTGTTGTTCACGGAGATGTAGTTTGGACGTTTTGTACCTTGTAGAGGGACCGTCGGGGCATCTCTTGCAGACGCGGTCATCGGTGAGACCATCAGTTTTGCCAGGACTGGAGGAAGTTACCAAGCACACACGGTTTTGCCAGAACCATATGCGCGGTCATAGGGGCATCACATTTGTGACGCCGGTTTTGTTGATGCAGTCGTCGGTGTCGTGGACGCGGCCATGCCACGGACGGGAACAGACCAAAAGGGATGCCGCTCCTCGGCGTTGCGTAGGTGCGGTGGCATTCCGGCATACACATGCTACACACGCCTATCGCCGCCGCTCTCTCCTTGGTAAAGAGTGGTGGCCAGTACTCGTTGCCGTGCAAGTACCAAGTCTTCGCACTCTTCCTCGACGGCAATGCCTAACGCCGGCAGGAAATCTCGTCCACGAGTGCCCTCCTTATTGGCACCGGTGCTACGGCCGGGCACACCATGAAAGATCGTGGTGGCACTCTAGCCATATAGATGGAGGGTATCGCTTGAGCGCGAGCCACACATAGTTTGTGGTTGGGCGTCTGCTCGGGGCTGACTGGCACCATAGCGATGACGCCTTGTTGCTGAGCGATCACACAACGGTATGGCTAGCCGCGGGCAGCCCGTGGATCTATAATGTAGGCATGTAGGCGCCGTTAGAACCAGTGCTCGCTATATGTTGCTTTCCTTGCTGCTTGTGGACGTCGGGAGGTAATGAGGTTTTCCACCATTAGAGGTGGTAGTATAGGTGGTTTACTGTGTCATCCTCTGTGCGATCTTTGTGTGGTGATGCAACAGTGAGGCTTTGCTCCACTACCATTGCGCAAGTAGAGAAATGCTTATAGGCACCGAACTCAGTGCTAGTATCGCAGGGAAAAAAGGAATGCCGCGGGTAACACCCAAATTACCGGTGGCGTGGCAATATGTGGAACGCGGTAGGTTTTATGTTATTAGCAGCGTCGCCTATGAGCCAGTGCGCTTCCGTCTCGCGGGCTAGTCCATGTGACCGCGTCTGATCTCCATCCACATGCACCCCAACAAACACTAGTATTAAACGTGCAAAAGTATCGTGCCGCTAAATCGATGCGCGCTTCACGAGAGTTGCATGCAGTTGCAGTCCCACTCATCAGTGACGCATAGGAAGGCGTGGTGCCGGTTAGCTTTATTTATGAACACGAGAGCGACGGTCGGCGTTGCTCCTTGCAACAACATCGTAAATGTCATGGCTATACTTACCACCCACACTCTCCCTGTCATGCCATCACAATGGACGGGGGAGTCTCTGGTAGAAAAAGGGCCTTTGGTCCAGCGCCCAAATTCCATTGGTCCCGGTTTGTTTCCTTAATCGGGATCAATGCCAGACACCAGTCCCGGTTCATGCCGCTTGGACATTGGTCCCGATTCGTGGCATGAACCGGGACCAAAAACCCCGTGACAGCCCGTAATCCGGAACAATGTAAATTAATTCGGGGCAGAAATTAATTCGAGGCAGAAATTAATTCGAGGTACAAATTGAATTGATCAGTATTATTGAAAAAATCTTTCACAAATTAATCGAGACATTTTATTAATTCGGCCACAAATTCTTTCCAAACAAAGGACTTTACAAATTTTCCTAGTCGACAACACTTCCGCTGCCGCTGTCCTCCGAGCTGCCGGCTTCCTCGTCGTCGTCGGACAAAATCTCCACGATTTCGGCGTTGTTCGGGAGACGGAGCTCCTCTGCGCGGCTAGCGGCGTCGATGGCGGTGTAGATGGTCTGTCCAGGGACGGACCAGAACATCTCCCGCCCTTATCGGTTGCGGAGATCCGGGTGCACCACGCGCCCGTCCACGATGCGGTTGCCAAGCTTGGCCTTCCGCTCCTTTTTAAACAGCCGGGGCCAGTACTCGCAGGCCGCCGCGTACCGGGGCAACGCCCTCTTCCACGCGGGTATAATATATTTATGAGACGGTGTATAATATATTTGTGATCATACATGATGTGTAATATATATATATCATGGTTTCATTATTACTGTATATATGTAGTCCATTAAATTGATTTAAAAAATCCTGCCGCGGCACAAAAATAGCCCGAAAATTCTGCCGCGGCACAAAACCTTCCGGGGCACAAAAATAGCCCAAAAATCCTGCCGCGGCACAGAGACCAATGATCCCGGTTCGTGCCAAGAACCGGGACCAATGATCCACCCCGCTCGTCTCTCGCGCTCCCACGTGAAGACCCATTGGTCCCGGTTTGTTCCACGAACCGGGACCAATGATCCACCCCCTCCCCCCCTCCCTCCCCCCTCGTCGCGCCCGCCCACGTGGAGACTCATTGGTCCCGGTTCGTGCGCGAACCGAGACCAGCATTATCCCGAATGATTGGTCCCGATTCAGGAACCGGGACTAGAGGGCCTTTTTCCACTAGTGAGTCCCTTAATTTGTACGAGGCCATCGAGTTCCCCCACTTCGGCATCCACATTATTCCACCGCGAGCAATAGTGCACTGAGCAAAGGTCATGGCCCAAGCCTCTGTATGGGCTGCTTGGGGAGTGTACAGATGTCATGAAGGCAAGTAAGAAGATGGAGGCATGCAGAGGAGATAATTCGCGAGCGACTAAGGTTTGATCAGAGAGGAGGACCGAGAAGGAGGGCAATTAGTAAAGCTCTAAGAACTGTGCTGCATATTTCCCGTTCGTGCCACCTGGTTTTGTCAATTTAGTGACTGTTTGACTTGCTTCTTCCTTATTTGTGGTGAATATTTAACAACACGTTATTAAATATATAGGCACGGTGCAGCTGGTGTGACGGGCAGCAGAGAGCTGTATTGTGGAACCCGGAGCATTTTCCTCAAATTGAAATACTGTAGTAGTAACATTTTTTTATCAATAAGATCACGACTTTTTATTTAGAAGCTTAAGAAAGGGGCCTTAACCAGCATGCTGCTGATTTAAACTGGGCTGACGACAGTATAAGTATCGAAATTTATTTATGCAGCACGTGTGCGTGCACTCGATGACGTCACCGGATGGCGAGCCCGATTGAGGCCTCAGGCCGATCCTTGGATGCAAACGAGGTCAGGGACGCGAGCTATGCCGCAGACGTCGAGGACGGCATTGACTTGGGCGGCGACGTGGACGTCAACGCCGTCGTCACCGAACCCCAGAAAGAAGAAGGCACTGCATAGGCATGGCACGGCGTCGGCGATCGGCTTCCCACGGATCCACCGGCAGCACAGTTCCCCAGCGGCTGTCGTGGCGCGCCTGCACGGAGGCCGTGGCCAGGAGGATCGCGGCGAGGAGGGTGACCAGGGAGGATGCCATGGCTTTGGTGGAACGCTGTGTGTGGAACGCTTGATGCTGCTTCTTCTAGTACTTGCTTTGAGATGCGTTGCTTGCTGCGGCTGTGTGTGCAAACTGGGACGTATTTATAGCGGGGGCTTAACGTCGATCGTGTCCAGGGTTGCAGAGGGGTGATTAGTGCTTGTGTACGTACAGATTATTATAGTCATGGCTCCACCTCCATGGATCGCACGTACACGTACGGAGTACGTCCCCGTAAGTACACTTCAGGTTCTCTATTTTGGCAGTTCGGTAGCTAGGTCGTATAGGTCCGTACCAAGAAATCTCCAGTTCGTCGCACGATGTGATGTACGATCGTACTACGTGAAAATATGCGTCTCTTCCCGGATCCTTAGCTCCTGATGAAGGTCAGACTAGAAGCAAGAATTTTCATCACAGTGGTACTTTGGTACTCAAGGTACATTTCCAATATATATAAATGTACTACAATTTTTTTTAAAGAACG
Source organism: Avena eriantha (assembly GCA_910589775.1). Lineage (NCBI taxonomy): Eukaryota > Viridiplantae > Streptophyta > Magnoliopsida > Poales > Poaceae > Avena > Avena eriantha. Next base: position 383,943,073 of record OU342746.1, read on the forward strand.
TGGTCAAAACTTTCTAAAAATTGAACAGGAAAATAATTAAACAAAAACTGCATCTACCGGAATCGACCTCGTTGCTGAGTGCTGACCTGTTTGTCGAGTGCATTTTACCGCACGCTCGGCAAACATGTAATTATTGCCTAATGTCGCCAAAAACCACTCCGGAGTTGGGGGTAGAAAAGAGCGCAAGAGACGCACACGTTAGGTGGCATGGGAAGATATGACAAAATAAAAGCATTTTGTTGGATTTCCACTTGTTGGTCTGGGTTTCAGAGATATACAGTTGTTTAATATAGCACTACTCACTAGAAAGGTAGTATGGAGATTGTTACATGAACCAAATTCTTTGATTGCCCAGATACTTAAAGCCATGTACTACCCGGATTTGGAGTTCCTGCAAGCTGAGTTGGGTATGTCCCCATCAAAGATATGGAGATCAGTCTTAGGTGGCCGAGATATACATACTCAAAAGGAGAGGGAATTAATATTTGGGATACCAATTGGCTTCCTAGAGAGGGCTTGCTACGGCCGGTCACATGCGTGGCTAATGCTAATGGTGAGGACCCTCCACAAGAGGTCTGTGAGTTGATTGATCAATCAAGTATCACGTGGAACCAGGAGGGTCAATCAAAATTTGGAGTATTATATATCTGGATTCCAAGGCTATATTTTAAATTTTCATAGTGCTCAAAAGAGTATTAAAGTTTTCTCACACAACAATGATTTTCATTTTCTAATAGTCAAAAAATGGTTCTTTTGTGAAGCAAGTGCAAAAAAACAATACGGTGGCATCACTCCAATTTTTTAAACAAACTAAACCATATTGTGTCCATTTCCCAAGTAATAAGAAAATTATCAATTTCGAGCTATTTCGCTCATTTAAATAAATTTTGGCCGATTTCTCAAAAATAATTCAAATCTAAACTACTAGGGTAGTGTGATCCTAAAAATTCCAAAACTAGTTTCAACGTAACCAAGCATGATTCTATGCATTAGCCACAGACAGTGTTGAAGAAATAGCTTCGCCAGTGATTTTGATCACTTTGCTAAAAAAATATCAAAGAAAATGAAGAAACTATCAACTTGGAGAATCCTTCTATGTGTAATAGTTGCATGGAAAAATGATACCATGGATTTTGACATATTTTGTGAAAATAAAATAAAAAAACTAATTATCATGACTAAACATTATGCGGAAAAAGTCAGACACTTTCCACCCCATATCCATCCCTATTATATGTATTTGAGCCGTCAATCTTGATTCACTTTTGCGGCAACCTGGACACATTTCCACTTGATAATAACCCTCATCTTCTTTGATGATCTTCCAAATTTGATCTGATTTCTTCCCTTGCTACCCTTATGCATGTTGTTCCTTTGGGTCGCATTTGAATCTAGAACTCTCCCTCTTGTATCCTTGCCATTTTCAATGACTACATTCATGGATTTTCAAGCCAAATGACGATGTTCATTGCAATATCCAATGTATAAAGGTGCACCTTGACATAAGAAACAATGGTGCCAAAAAAAGAGATTCCTACATTTTGTCACAAAGATGCAATGATGACAATAAAAAGGAGCAAGTACCCTAAATATATCGCAAAGATGTCACACACGATTTCCTGATGACAAACCACTACACGCACAATTATTCATGTGTGATGCATTTGTTACGATGCCCAAGTAGTGTGCGATGTGCCTGCGAAGTATCATGTATGGGCTAAGCATTTTTTTGCCACCTCCTCCCTCGCGTGAGAAACAGAGGCGGCGGCTAGGGTGAAAACCCTAGCAGCCACCACAATCTGCTTCATCCTCGTCGTCTACGACTGCAAATCGACGGGTCCTCGGCTCCTCTGCTTGCCGTTCCGGCGGCAGAAGGGGGTGGGGACCTCGGACCTGCGCTCGATGGTGTAGAAGGGTCCTTAAAGTTAGAGTTTGGTCAACCGACATCGTCGTTATGGTGGCTATGGCGACGTTGTGCGGGACAAGAATAAGGTATACCCGTCTCCTCTTCCACCTCGTCGGCGACGATCCTGCTGCTGGCGTTGAGGAGGGTGGGGATTCATCTGGTCGCCGCTTCCATAGAGTGGTGGATCTCGTCCAGTCTATTTGTGTTATGGATCTCGTCCAGTCTACATGTGTTTTAGGTTTGGTGTTACAAGCTTCGTATCAATTCAAGGGTTCAACAGCGATAGCTTCAGCTCTAGGGCGCTGGTCCTTAGGGACACATGCACGAAGACTTCCCGATTGTCATCAACAACGTCATGGCGACTCCGGTAAGGGAGCAGCAACAGCGGCGCGTCGGCGGCTCGCTCTGGCAGCAGTAGTGGTCGTTAGGTGGTACAAATATCTCGATGTAATTTTTTTATTGTTTGGAATACTTTGTATTCTTATAAACTCATGAAATAGATCCGAATATTTTCCCGGCAAAAAAAAGAAGTATCATGTCTGGACCGCGGACACATGTGAATTTTTGGGACGTTGGCAATATTCTGCCACAGACGAAAAAAAAACATGGATTAATAAGGCCGGATTCTATACTACTGACGGCTACATAGTGAACCCAGAGTATTTGCCGAAAAACCTTTTTTTTTATCAATGATATCACGACTTTTTATTTAGAAGAGTGTGAGCCTTAACCAGCAAGCATGCCGCTGATTTAAGCTGGGCTGACCACAGACACACAGTACAGGTATGGAAGTTTATTTATGCGGCACATATATTATAGCAGAGGTGACGTGTGCGCGACACCGATACGTACGTCCACTATGTGGGCGTCACCGGACGGCGAGGACGATTGCGGCATTAGGCCCTTCCTCGGATGCAAACGGGGTCAGGAACGCGAGGTTCGCCGCAGATGGTGAGGACTGCATTGACGTCGTCGGCGACATCGGCGCGGACACGTGCATTGAACGGCCAGAAGGCGGTGCATAGGCATGCAACGGCGTCGGCGATCGGCTTCCCACGGATCCGCCGGCAGCACAGGTCCCTAGCCGCCGTGCTCGTCCTTCCGAGGACGCCAAGCTGGAGCTGGCGGAGGCCCACGCACACTCCGACCTCAGCTACGCCTTCCAGCGTGCACTGCCCTCCGGCCAATCGTGCCGGCGCCGGAGCCTCTGCCGGTGGAGGTGGCAGGTTGTCGGGGCGCGCCTGCACGGAGGCCGTGGCCAGGAGGATCGCGGCGAGGAGGATGACGGAGGAGGATGCCATGGCGTTGGTGGTTGCTACTGGAACGTCGATGCTGCTTCTTCTATACTACACTTGATTTGAGACGTGTTGCTTGCTGCGCCTGTGTGGAGGAGGTAGTGTGTGCAAACCGGGACGTATTTATAGCGGGGGCTTAACGTCGATCGGTCCAGGTTTCAAAGGGGTGATTAGTGCTTGATCGTGTACGTACAGATTATTATAGTCATGGCTCCATCCATCGTCCCTGTAAGTACACTTCATTTGAGCTCAGCTCAAGCTCATGGATGTTTTGAGCAACTTCCAGGTTCTCTATTTTGGCAGTTCGGTAGGTCCGTACCAAGAAATCTCCAGTTAGTCGCGCGATGTGCTGTATGATCGTACTACGTCGAGAAAATGTGCCTCTCTTCTCGGATCCATAGCTCCTGATGAAGGTCGGACTAGAAGCAAGAATTTTCATCACGGTACTACTTTCGTACTCAAGGTACATTTGCAATATATAAATGTATAATTTTTTTTAAAAGAACGTGGTCTAAACTTTCTGAAGATTGAACGGGAAATTAATAATTAAAAAAACTGCATAGGCACTACTGGAATCTGACGTTTCCAACAGGTGTTTATCTGACGAGAAACACAAAACACTGAAAAAACAAGAGCTCGCACACAGGTGTTTTGGTGTGGTGTTCTTCTTACCACTTTTCCCTCTTTCTTCTATTTATTCAATCAGTTACAAGCTGCATCCTACAAACTAGGATCTTGACCGAGCTTACAGGAGAATGCCATCCCACTCTCGCTCAGATCAGGAGCTCCTACAAACACGCCACGACCAGCACAAACTCGTGCCATCCCACGAGTGATGATCGTGCCGAGAGTAAGTCTATGCTTAACAGAAAACAGACTATCCTATCTACCTGACAATGTACTGTGTACAGGCACACGAGCACACTGTTTATTTTCAGAACAAAGGGAACAACTAAATACTAAGACAGCAGGATTAAACAGGTTAACAATTCTCCCCCTTCATCCTGATGTCCTGACTTCCTCAACACCCAGCTTCTGCCTCAGCTCGATGAACTTGACACGCCCAAGTCCCTTTGTGAGGATATCAGCCAACTGTGAATCAGTCCTGACATGCTCAACACCCATCTTCTCTGACTCAATGCACTCACGGATGAAATGGTGTCTCACTTCGATATGCTTGCTTCTGTCATGAAAAACAGGATTCATGCACAATGAAATTGCTGACCTGTTATCCACACGCAGTTTAAACTTCACCGGTTCAGGACCCTTCATCTCTGCGAGCAGTCGAGTGAGCCAGAGACCTTGACAAGCTGCAGCTGCTGCAGCAACATATTCAGCCTCGCAGGATGACAACGCAACAATTTTCTGCTTCTGCGAGGACCAGGTGACAGCGCTTGAGCCAAGGAAAAACAGAGTTCCAGTTGTGCTCTTGCGCTCATCAACATCACCAGCGTGGTCGCTATCGCTGTAGCCAATCACCACTGGTTCAGATGCTCCAGCCCAATAGATGCATCCATATCCCAGAGTTCCACTCACATACCGAAGGATCTGCTTCACCAATGCCCAGTGCTGAGTCCCTGGTGCTTCCATGAAACGACTGGCAATTCCCACTGCATAAGAAATGTCAGGTCGTGTGTTTACCAGGTAACGTAGGCTCCCTATGACACTGCGGTACAATGTGGCATCAACAGCAGTGCCACCATTCCTCTTACCGACCTTGCTTCTTGTCTCAGCTGGTATTTGACACGAATTACAGTTGCTCAAGCATGCAGACTCGAGAATCTTCTCTGCATAGTTCCTCTGGCAGAGAGAAATCTTCCCATCCTCTTGGTGTACCTCAATTCCCAGGTAATATGACAGCAGGCCTAGATCACTCATGCGAAATAGTTCATGCATTTGTGCCTTAAATGCCTTAATATCCTCACAGTGAGTGCCAGTAATCACAAGATCGTCAACATACACACCGATGAGCAGGAATCTGTCAGAATCTCCTCTCCTATATAGAGCATGTTCCAGAGGACACCTCTCAAAACCTAGAGATACAAGAGATGCATCCAACTTGGCATTCCATGCCCTGGGTGCCTGCCTGAGCCCATACAAGGCCTTCTTTAACTTGAGTACCTTGTCTTCATTTCCTGAGTCAACAAAGCCTGGAGGCTGCTGTACATATACTTCTTCAATGAGATCACCATTTAGAAAAGCACTCTTGACATCCATGTGATGTACTTCCCACCTGCTGTGAGCTGCTAGAGCCAGTAGGAGCCTCACAGTTTCCATACGAGCTACAGGCGCAAAAACCTCTTCAAAGTCAATGCCCTGCCTTTGTACATAGCCCTTTGCAACCAACCTTGCCTTGTGCTTCACAATGTTTCCTTCTGGGTCTTTCTTGATCTTATAAACCCACTTCAGGCCAATGGCACGTTGCCCAGACGGCAGAGATGTAAACTCCCAAGTGTGGTTCTCAAGGATGGATCCCATCTCCTCCTCCATTGCCTTTTTCCAGGCTGGGTCACCCAAGGCTGCATCAATATTGTCTGGTTCTTCAGCAGACAGCAAACACAGACCACTATAGTCAAAGTCATCATCTGTGTACTTGGGGTTTGGCTTCACAATACCATCCTTGGCACGAGTCTTCATGGGATGGGAATGACAAGGTGGCCCATCCATGGCATTTATCTGAGGCTCCTGTTCTGCTTCAGCTTCATCGCCACTGCCTTTACTGCTTGCAGCTGCAGGTGAGGGTGGCACTGGTTCAGGTGTTCCCTGGAGTGGTGATCCAGGCACCCCCTGAGAACCAGTCGTGACAGCCCTTTCTACTGTAGTGACATGATTCTTTGTCAAGGCTGTTACACTATCTAGCTCGTCATAGACGACAATGAACTCCTTTCTTTGTTCTGCCTCAGTACTGCATGATTCCCAGTCCCAAGGAAGATCTTCCTGAAACACGACATCTCTGGTTATACAAAGACGCTTGGTCACAGGGTTGTAACATCTGTATGCCTTGGCCCCCTCCTCGTAGCCAAAAAATACCATAGGAGTAGATCGATCATCAAGCTTCCTCACTGATAGTCCAGTGGTCTTGACATGGGTTGTACAGCCAAACGTGCGAAAATAGCTCACATTTGGCTTTCTCTTGTACCAGGCCTCATAAGGTGTAATACCCTGTAGAGCTCGTGTTGGTGACCTGTTCAGAATGTGCACGGCCACCTTCACAACCTCAGCCCAGAACATGGATGGTACTGACATGCTCTTCATCATACATCTTGCCATCTCGACTACTGTCTGATTCCTCCTCTCCACCACACCATTTTGCTGAGGTGAGTAAGGTGTAGTAGTATGACGACGCAGCCCTTGATCATTGCAGAAATCTGTGAAATCTCTGGAGATGAACTCACCCCCTCGATCTGTCCTAAAAACCTTCATCTTCAGTCCAGTCTCTGTTTCTGTCAGATTCTTGATCTTCTTGAAGAAACCCAGAGCCTCATCCTTGGTTTTCAGCATCTCAATCCACATGTATCTGCTCATGTCATCTACGACAAGGAGAAAGTACTTGCTGCCTCCTGGAGCTGCAGGGGAAATTGGTCCACACAGATCCCCATGGGTGAGCTCCAGTTTTTCTTCTGCTCGGTATGCCGTGGCTCGAGGGAACGAAACACGGTGCTGCTTTCCCAGGGCGCAGCCTGTGCAGAACTGCTCAATGCGCTGGATGCTCGGGATGCCACGCACCATATCCTTGGCAGCAAGATCATGGAGGCCACGAAAGTGCAGATGGCCGAACCGCGCATGCCAGTGCCACGCCTCGTCCCCTGAGTGCGCCAACAAGCTGACTGGCTCTGTCAATGTCAGATAGATGGGATATAGGCGGTTGGGAAGTCTATTGACGCGCGCGATCACTCCACGTTGCCGGTCGAACAGGCTCATGACGCCATCTGCAACAACTGTCTTGACACCGATCTCATCCAACTGCCCGATGCTGATTATGCTGCTGCGGAGCTTCGGGATGTAATAGACATCAGTGAGCAGCCTGTGTTCGCCGCTCTTGCACACGAACAAAACTGACCCTCTTCCTTGGATGTCGACGACTGACCCGTCCCCGAACCTGACATCACCCTTGACGCGCTCGTCGATGCTGGTGAAGACAGAGCGGGAGCCAGTCATGTGGTTGCTGGCTCCTGTATCCAGGTACCAGCGCTCGTCCGGAGACGGAACCGGCACGACGCGTTCCTCATTCAGGAAGACGCGCTCCTCGGTGGCCAGAGTTGGTGTCGCGGCCACCGGTGCCGCCATGGTCACGGGCAGCTGCTCGCGCACGATGAGCGTGCCGAGCTCCGCCAGCAGCATCGCAGGAGGCTCTTCATGGCCCTGAGCCAGATGGGCCTGCTCCTCGCGCTTGCCATGGTCACCATGCTCGCGTTTGGCCCTGCGGCACTCGCGAGCCCAGTGACCCTCAATGCCGCAGTAGTTGCATTTGCCATTCCGGCGGCGAGGCTTGCCACCCCGGTCGCCTTTATTGCCAGAGCCGTCCTCGACCGACCGGCCTTGTGGCTTCTTCTTGTACTTGCCACCGCCGCCTGGTGGTCCTTCGCCAGGTTCGCGGCTCTTCTGACGGGTGCGCCACTCTTCCTCCGTGAGGAGCAGCTTCCCGCTGGTATCTGGCTCCGGCTCACCGCGTCCCTTCGACGCGGCAAGGCGTCCAGAGAGCTCCTCGATCGACAGAGTTCGCAGATCAAGGAGTGTCTCAATTGAGCAGGCCATCTGGGCGTACCTGGGCGGCGCGATGCGCAGCAGCTTCTGGACGGCGTCGAGCTCTGTCGTCTTGTCTCCCAGGGACTGCAGCTCAGCGAGGAGGTTGGAGGTGCGCAGCGCGAGATCCTCGATCGATTCCCCGCTCTGGCTCGACAAATCGTCGAACAGCTTGCGGAGCTTCTGCCGGCGCGCCTCCCGCACGCGGTCGACGCCGACGCGCATCACCTTGATGGCGTCCCAGGCAGCCTTGGCGTTGTCCTTGGCTGCCAGCGACGGCACCATTTCCGACGGCACCGACCTCAGGATTGCTCCGAGGGCCTGCCGCTCCGGCGCCGTGTCGAACTCCACGGCCTCCTAGAGCCCCGCCCCCTGGAGCTGGACGCGCATAAGGATCGCCCACTCTGTGTAGTTCGTCTTCGTCAGTGGCGGGTACGTGACGGCGCCGCCGCCACCGCTCCCGCTCTCCCGCACGATCTCGCGTACCACGATCTCTCCACCGCCTGATCCCCTTCTTGCCCTGCTCCGCCCGCGACTCGGGGAGCGTATGCGCGTCTGTGTTCTCGACGGCGACCTGGACGTGGAAGGTGATGCAGACCCGCCCTTGCTGGTGGACGGGGGAGCCTCGGGTGGTGGTGCCTTGGCCGGCGGTGGAGTCCCTACCATCGCCGCGATGTGGCTCTGATACCACTTGACGTTTCCAACAGGTGTTTATCTGACGAGAAACACAAAACACTGAAAAAACAAGAGCTCGCACACAGGTGTTTTGGTGTGGTGTTCTTCTTACCACTTTTCCCTCTTTCTTCTATTTATTCAATCAGTTACAAGCTGCATCCTACAAACTAGGATCTTGACCGAGCTTACAGGAGAATGCCATCCCACTCTCGCTCAGATCAGGAGCTCCTACAAACACGCCACGACCAGCACAAACTCGTGCCATCCCACGAGTGATGATCGTGTCGAGAGTAAGTCTATGCTTAACAGAAAACAGACTATCCTATCTACCTGACAATGTACTGTGTACAGGCACACGAGCACACTGTTTATTTTCAGAACAAAGGGAACAACTAAATACTAAGACAGCAGGATTAAACAGGTTAACAGAATCGAGCTCGTTGCTGAGTGCTGACCTGTTTGTCGACTACATTTTACCACAGACTCGGCGAACAGGTAAATATTTCCCAGTGTCGTCAAAAACAACACATCAGAGAAGGGGTTTCTCCAACCCCACCGGCATATGTGCCTCCGAAGCAGCTGAAGAGGCACAGGATGGAAGGTAATTATGGTAACAATACGCACAAAAAAACTAGGACAGGCTCCAACACAGACCGCGGTCAGCAATAATGAGTTGTGCAAGCTAGAACAACCGTGGTTTCGGAAACGCAATGACTGTGAAGGAGCTCTCACTAGTAGAAAAAAAAGGGCTTTGGTCCAGTACCCAAATGCCATTGGTTCCGGTTCGGTTCCGCAATCGGGACAAATGCCAGACACCGGTCTCGGTTCATGCCACCTGGCATTGGTCCCGGTTTATTTCTAAGCATTGGTTCCGGTTCGTGGTGGATGAATATTGGTAGGGTAAGGGTACGTGTCTCACAAGGGTCACGGCCTTGTCATTATATTGATCAAAGTAGGGGTACAATACAGTTACAATACGGTATGCTAAACCGTGTATGATTAGAGTTAGAGTCCTATATAAACTATAGTTTATCACCCTCCCTCAATCTCAACGTCGTAGAGGTTGAGATTGCGCCTACATGCAGCAAATAATGGTGGTGGCAAAGGCTTGGTGAAGATATCAGCTAGCTGATCCTTGGAGGAGATGAACCTGATGTCCAGTAGCTTCTGTGCAACCCGTTCACGCACAAAGTGAAAATCAATCTCAATATGTTTAGTTCGAGCATGAAACACCGGGTTGAAAGAGAGATATGTAGCACCAATATTATCGCACCATAAAACTGGCAGGTTCTTCTGACTCACTCCAAGTTCACCAAGGAGGGCTTGTACCCAAATAATTTCAGCAGTAGCATTAGCAAGTGCCTTGTACTCAGACTCTGTGCTAGAACGAGACACAGTAGCTTGTTTCCTGGCACTCCATGATACGAGATTTCCTCCATAAAATATAGCATATCCCTCCGTTGATCGGCGATCATCAGGATTACCAGCCCAGTCTGCATCAGAGAAAGCAGATAGTACAGGCATGGTGGTAGAGGGGCGCATCATCAACCCATATGACAGATTACCCTTCACATAGCATAAGATGCGCTTTACCGCCGACCAGTGATTAGACCGAGGTCCATGTAGATATTGACACACCTTGTTGACCACAAAGGACAAATCTGGGTGTGTCATAGTAAGATATTGTAGTCCTCCAACAACACTACGATAACGAGTAGATTCCTCAGGTGAAAGTGGAACGCCATCAATAATAGAGAGAGACTCAGAAGCAGTCATATGAGTTGACATAGGAGCACACTTCAGAAGTCCATCCTTCACCAATAATTTAGAGGCATATTTGCGTTGACTCAAGAGGAGACCACCTCGACTAGGGGTATGCACTTCCATGCCAAGAAAGTAATGTACTCGGCCAAGATCCTTGAGAGCAAATGATGAACCAAGCTGTTGAACAAGACGATCAACAGCAGTAGATGATGAGCTTACAACAATGATGTCATCGACATAGACAAGCAGGTAAAGAGTGATATCTGGCCGCCACAGAATAAATAATGATGTATCAGTTGTGGATGGTGTAAATCCCAGACTAGTGAGAACTAAACTAAGTCTGGCATGCCAAGCACGGGGAGCTTGTTTCAACCCATATAGAGCTTTATCAGGCCTGCATAAGTGTCCTGGATAACTAGAATCAGCAAAACCAGGAGGCTGTCGCATGAACACTTCTTCTTCAAGTATACCATGTAGAAATGCATTTTGAATATCCAGCTGACGAAGGTGCCACTTCTGAGTAATGGCCATCGAAAGTAGCAAACGAATAGTAGTGGGCTTGACAACCGGACTAAAAGTATCTTCATAATCTAGTACATATCGCTGCTTGAATCCTTTGGCAACTAGTCGAGCCTTGTATCTATCAATAGATCCATCAGCTTTCCTCTTTATCTTAAACACCCACTTGCAATCAATTATATTAACACCAGACCGAGGTGGAACCAATCTCCATGTCTGGTTCTGCTGGAGAGTTGTGTACTCAGCCTCCATAGTCGTGCGCCAGTGTGGAGATGAAAGAGCAGCACGGTAATCATATGGTTCTGTATTCAGCATCTGAGGATCAGATGCCCTAGTAGTAGCCCATGCAACGGTGCCATCTGTACGCTGCTTCTTCTAACGAATACCACGCTGGAGGCGAGTGGTCATGCCAGGCCTTCCAGCCGGTGGAGGCCCAGTAGAAGTGGGCGACGAAGAAGGTGCAGGTGACACAGGCGATGAAGTGGCACCAGCGTTATCTGTTGCGCTGGTTGCTGACGAGGAGCCAGGGGAGTGGGCCGCGCTGGTGCGAGGCGGCAACTCCGCGCTGGGTGAGGCCTGGCCTAGCCCAGGCGAGCGCTGATCAGCGCTAAAGGTACCCAGCAACGCTGCATGGTCACCATGCAGATCGACGTCCCCCGCAGTTGTGTGGCGATCCATGTGAGTACGGGTGCTAGGTTCATCATCCAGTAGTTCAAGTCGTGCACCTCTTCCCGAACCTGCACCATGATTAGGCAAAAGCAAAGGAGTATATGCAGCATCCACAAATTGGTCCGAGTTTAAGGGTAAATCATGAGATGATGGTGTAGAAGAAGACACAGATGTATGGGAGAAAGGAAAAACTGTCTCATCGAACACGACATCCCGTGAAATATATACGCGATTGGTAGGAACATGTAAGCATTTGTAGCCTTTGTGTAAGGAGCTATACCCGAGAAAAACACATTGTTTGAAACGGAATTCAAGCTTGCGATTGTTATATGGACGAAGATGTGGCCAACATGCACAACCGAAAACTTTGAAGAAAGTATAGTCAGGTGTTTCACCAAGAAGACGCTCTATAGGTGTTTGCATGTCTATGAAACGGCTGGGTAACCTGTTTATGAGGAAGCAAGCCGTGGAAAAAGCATCACTCCAAAAACGAAAAGGAACACTAGCATGAGCTAAAAGAGTAAGACCAGTCTCAACAATATGTCGATGTTTGCGCTCAGCCGTGCTGTTTTGTTGATGTGTGTGTGTGGACATGAAACACGATGTGATATACCAATGTCAGCAAAGAATTTGTTCAGTTTAAGATACTCTCCACCCCAATCACTTTGAACATGTATAATTTTCTTATTGAGTAAACGTTCAACATGTTGTTGAAACTGAAGGAATACATGGAATACATCAGATTTATGTTTCAAAACGTATAGCCAAGTAAAACGACTATAAGCATCAATAAAACTCACATAAAACTGATGACCACTAACTGAAGTTTGGGCAGGACCCCAAACATCAGAATATATAATCTCAAGAGGTGAAGTGACAACACGAGTAGATAAAGAGAAAGGTAACTGATGACTCTTACCCTGCTGACAGGCATCACAAACTACTGCTATAGCTTTATTTGACACGGAAGGAAGCTCATGACGCTGTAAAATGTGTTGAACAATCGGAGAAGCTGGATGTCCTAGACGCGAGTGCCACTAATCCCGCGACACCTTGACGCTGCTGAAGGCTTGCTTAATGGACGATGCATCAAGGTTATAAAGACGCCCACGACTTCCCCCTCTAAGAAGAACCTCCCTGGTAGCCCGGTCCTTAATAAGAAAATACCATGGATGGAATTCGAAGAAAACGTTATTATCGCAGGTGAGTCTCTTAACGGAAAGAAGGTTGCGAGTAATGGATGGTACATGAAAGATGTTTTTGAGGTGTAAAGGTTTTGAAGACGTAGGAATTGTGGATTGACCAATATGTGTAATGCGCATACCTGTACCATTGGCAGTTTGAACATTGTCCTTGCCTTGGTATTGTTCCTTGATGGTCAGCTTGTTGAGGTCGTTGGAAAAGTGGTCTGTCGCTGCAGTATCCACATACCAGTTGGGATCAACAGGATATTAGGCAGTGGAGGCACCGACGTGGTAGGCCACAGCGTCGTCATTGAGAGCAGCAAGTTGACGATCCATGTTGCGACCATCATTGCTAGCACCAAGGTAATCTTTCTTGAATCTCTTGAAGCAGCAAGAAGCAACATGCCCTACTTTGGAGCCGATTTGACACACAGGACGAGACCCTCCCTGATTTCCATTGGGGCGAGGAGGGTTTTGATGGCCTTGTTGACGCAAGCCAGTAGAAGGCGCGGGAGGGCGAGCATCAGGGGCAGGAGCACGACCCTGATTCGTCCACTGTCCCGGCTAGGGTGGCTGGTAGGCAGGAGCACGGCCGCCAGGAGGCCGCAAGGTGTAGTTGGCTGAGTGAACATCGGCGCCAAGTTCAGCGTGTCACGCCTCGACACGCTATTCAGTATTCAGGAGCTATGCGTAGACATCCCGTATAGGCATGGGATCAAACACAGAATGAGCAGAGACGCGATCAGCGAGAGGGTCGTAATCGCTGTCGAGTCCGGCCAGAAGAAAGGCGTTGAATTCTTCAGGACGAAGTGGCTGCCCGATCGAAGCGAGTACATCTGCCAGGGACTTGACTTTATTGAAGAAGGCCGTGGCGTTGGGGTAGTCGATCTTCTTGACCTTGGACAAGGCAGTACGTATCTGCATGACCCGCGCCGTCGATTGCGTCGCGAAGCTTGCCTCCAGTGCTTCCCATGCCTCCTGCGACGTGGGGATCATCATGACCAAGCCGATGACACCTTCAGAGAGCTAGGAGACGATGGCCGAGAGGATCGCCTGATCCTGCTGGTGCCATGCCGCGAACTTAGGGTTGGCGATGGTGGAGGCAGCGACACCATCGGCCGCGGGGACTTGGATTTCTTCAGACGGACATGGTAGAGATCCGTCGACAAAGCCAAACAATAGATTTCTCCTTAAGATGGGATCAACTTGAGTACGCCAGTAGAGGTAGTTGTCCGCGGTGAGGCGGATGGTAAACTTGTTGGTCAGATCGGTAACCGCGTCAGGGATCCGTGACATCATCGCCTTCGCAGCGGCGCCCGTGCTCATGGACACGCCAGCGAAAGAGGTCTTCGAGGAGGAGGCAGTAGACGCCAGGCTGGAGAGGGACTTCGACGAGCCAGAGGTAGTCATGGTGGCGCGAGCTCTCCAGATGGCGGCGATCGGTGGGCGGCGGCTGTAGGCGGTCGAGGTGGTCGCGGCGGCGGCGGTTGTAGGCGGAAGCGGTTTAGATTTCTCGCTCTGATACCATGAACGAATATTGGTAGGATAAGGGTACGTACCTCATAAGGGTCATGGCCTTGTCATTATATTGATCAAACTAGGGGTACAATACAGTTACAATACGGTATGCTAAACCGTGTATGATTAGAGTTAGAGTCCTATACAAACTGTATTTTATCACGTGGCATGAACCGGGACCAATGCCCCAGCGACGCACATGTGGCGCTCTGCGGAGCATTGGTCTCGGTTCATGCCACGAACCGGGATCAAAAAAACCCTCGACGGTCCCAATCCGGGACAGATATCTAAACTAAATCGAGACAGAAATTGAATTGATCTAGTATTTTTGAAAAATTCTTCCACCAATTAATCGAGACAGAGATCTAAATCAAGGCATTTCATTAATTCGATCATAAATTCTTTCTAAACAAAGGTGCGATTTTACAAATTCTTCCTAGTCGATAATTTCACTTCTGCTGTCGCTGTCCTCCGAACCGCCGGCTTCCTCATCGTCGTCGGACGGAACCTCCACGATTTCCGCATTGTTTGCGAGATAGAGCTCCTCTTCGCGGCGAGCAGCGTCGATGATGGTGTATTTGGTCCGTCTAGGGACGGACCAGAACCTCTCCCGCCCTTCTCGGTTGCGGAGATCCGGCTGCACCATGCGTCCCTAAACGATGCGGTTGCCAATCTTGACCTTCCGCTCCTTCTTGAACAGCGCCGGCCAGTACGGACTGGCTGCCGCGTACCGAGGCAGCGCCCTCTTCCACGCGGGCAGCTGGCAGCGACGCGCCGCGATTTCGCTCTCCATCTCGGCTCCGCCGGGGACGTGGAGCGGAGCCACCAGCACACCCGCATAGCTGATGCGCCATCCATGGGGCACCATCGCGCCCGGCGGCGCGAGGATGTCGAAGTGCGCGAACATCACCGCCTCGTAGAAGTTCAGCGCGGGCATCTCCATGGCGGCGCGGTGAAGATTGGAGAGGGAGGGGAGGCGAGACGACGACGCGGTAGAGATATTGACTATAGTAGGAGAGACAGACACCCGCTAGCCACTTATGCAAAACTAGTTGCATGTCAGTCGTGGAACTGGTCTCATGTGTGATGACTGATACATTGCAAATGTATCTATAATATTTGATGTTCCATGCTTGGTTTTATCTACTTTCTTGTGTTTTGTCCATACTTTGGAGTACATTTTATATGATTTCTTGGACTAATCTATTAACAAGAGCCACAGTGCCAGCTGCCTGTTTTCTGCTGTTTTTGGTTTCAGGAAAGTCCGAAAATGAATATTCTCGGAATTGGACGGGACAAAAGCCAAAGTGCATATTTTTCCGGAAGACATCTGATGCCAGAATACGAGACGGAGAAGGGTTGGGGGCTGGCCACACCACCTGGTCGCGCGGCTAGGCCTAGCCCACGCCAGGGGGTGGTCTAGCCAACACCATTACCCCCTCGGCCTCTCCTTCCGCCTATATATTTCCTTCCGGACCAAAACCCTAAGTAGCCGATCAAAAATCCACGAAAGATTCTGTAGCCGCTATCGTCTCTGTCCCTAGATCGGAAGGGATCTGAAGCTCTTCCCGGCACCCTGCCGGAGAGGGGAATTCACTCTGGAGGCCTTCTTCATCATCATGCAAGCCTCCGGTGTGATGCGTGAGTAGTTCATCTTTGGACTACGGGTCCATGTACTAGCTAGATGGCTGGTTCTCCTCCTTTGTGCTTTCATGTCTAGATCTTGTGAGCTCCGTTCATGATCAAGATCATCTATTTGTAATTCTGCATGTTGTGTTTGCGGGGATCCGATGGATATTGAGATGCTATTTTAGATTGATTATTGATTCTATCATGTCTTTGTTATTTGTGATCTTGCATGCTTTCCGTTGTTAGTAGCTATCTTGGCCAAGTAGATGCTAGCAACTCCAAGAGTTGGTATTTATGCTCGATAGTGGGTTCATGCCTCTGGTAATCTGGGGAAGTGACAGAATCTCTAAGGTACTAGATGTGATATTGCTACTAGGGAGAAAACAACAATCCTTTGTTCATAGAACAATCGTATTGTTTACGTTACACGTAATTCGTAAAGCAATAATCTGTTGCTTGCAACTTAATACTGGAGGGGGTTCGGATGATAACCTGAAGGTGGATTATTAGTCATAGATGTAGTTGAATGGCGGTCTATGTATAATGTTGTAATGCCCAATCAAGTCTCAAAGGAGTCAAGATGATTAGTATATGCATGTATTGCTTTCTCAATGTTTGTTAATTGCCCCGCTATAATTTGTTCACCCAAAATGTTATCTATCTTAAGGAGAGCCACCTATAGTGAATTATGAACCCTGGTCCTTTCTTTTACATACAATCTACAAACTGTTTACTGCTTTGTATTTACTTTCTGCAAACTATTACTTCCTTTCATTCGATACGTTTAATCCTTTGTTTTCAGCAAAACCGGTGAGATTGACAACCTCATCGCAAGTTGGGGGCAAAGTTCTGTGGTTGTGTTGTGCAGGTCTCCACGTTGCTACTAGCACCGGTAGTGCGCCATGCCAAGGCTCAGCTAGCAACACCTTTAGGGTGTTTCCTTGCTCCTACTGGTTCGATTAAACCTTGGTTTCATAACTGAGAGAAACTTACTGCTCTGCTCATCATAACTTCCTCTTGGGGTTTCCCAACGAGCTCCACATCAACACCGAGACATCAATGACATGTAAGGTTGGTCCGGGCCGCTTCATCCCACTATGCCACCAATATCCAAAGTACATATAAGAAGCAATAACATGATCATCACCTGCCCACATACTCTTATGTGTTCTATCGTGCAAAGCACCTACGCATAGATCAGGCTCTGATACCACTGAAGGGGTTCGCAGCATAGAAAACAAAAAAATTCCTATGATGAGAACTATAGGCCAAGATCTATCTACTAGATACAAGCAATGGGTGGATATACATCCATGGAGAACTTATCCTCGAAGACAACAAAGCTTTGTTAACGAGTAGGAACTCGTGGATGATGTAGTCGTACGCTTGCCGATCTCAAGATCGTGTGGAAGTCCTAGCGCCGCAAACCAGCAGTATATCCGCACTCGCACACACGTTCAAGCCACCGAACAACATCCGCCTCCTCGCTCCAGCGATGTAGCGGAAGCAGCAACTCCTTCCAGATGAAATGCCACCGGGAACATGTATCTCGCTAATCCGAGACCATGGGGAATAATACTAGAGGGGGAGGGAGATCCTTTGCGAGGAGGTATGTGGAAGAAGGGTGAGAGGGGTGGCCTTTTATAGGAGGCGGGGGTACCCCTCCCCATGGCCGGCGCCCTATGGGGGGTGACCCCTCACCTCCCCCATTCATGTGGTGGTAACTACCTCCACATTAAAATGCCCCTTCACATTCTCTTTTAAAGTCTCCACTTTAAATGCATTAAATTTCTCCAAATTTAATGCTCTGTCATTTAATAGAACTCTTTTATTAATTTTATTTAGAATTTTGTTAATTACTTTAATTAACAAGCATTCACATAAAACCCCCTGCAACATTTCAATATTATATACAGAACCAATTTCAGCAATTTCACCCGAAACAATTTCGGTGTCTATTGAAATAATTCCAACGCTTTGCAATTCATTCGTCTAAAACATATTTGCTCCAAATGGTGTTGGTGTCCCTTAAGTGTGTCACCCTACGGTTCGTGAATAATGCAGACATGATCGAGACCCCTCTCAGATCAATAATCAGAAGGCGGGACCTGGAGATCCATACTGAGTCCTACATATTCTACGATGACTTCTGTGATCGTGAGAACCTTTAACGCTAAGTAACTAAATCCCTTTGTCTCGCGATATATTACATGTCCGAGATTCGATCATCGGTATCTCTATACCTAGTTTGATCTCGTTACCGACATGTACTCTTTTCTTGTTCCCGTGATATAACATTCTAGTGATCTTATCACTTGCTTGCAAGCTAACCAATATGATATGACCGAGAGGGCCCAGAGTATATCTATCCGTCATCGGGATGGAGAAATCCCACTCTTGATACATGAGCCTCTACATAGCACTTTCGTAGTACTGAACCCACCTTTATAATCACCCTTTCATGGTGTGACGTTTGATGTTATCAAGATACTCTTCCAGTGTTAGTGATTAACATGATCTCATGGTCTAAGGACTGGTGTTACTTTGTTAGATGTTATGCTATACTTTGGATGAATGTTCATCACATCATTCCACTAATGTGGTGACCTCGTTATTAACAACATCCAATGTCCATGATCAGGAAACCTTGATCATCTTGTTAATCAACGAGCTAGTTTATAAGAGAGGCATAACTAGGAACTTTCCTTTTGTTTATTAAACACACATGTATTAACATTTCCAAATCAATGCAATTATAGCATGCAAAATAAACATCTATCATATACTTGGAATATGTATAATAACAACTTTATTATTGCCTCTCATGGCATATTCCCTTCATACACCAGTGCCGCCGCAACCCTCTTGGTCGGCCCCATAGGCCCAGCCAGACTCTGATGGGCCCGCAAAGCTTCTGCCGCCACGCTGCAGCATGCAAGGCATCGTGGCTTCCCCCTCGTCACGACCCGATTGTTAGCCACATCGTAGGCGGCGGGACCGAGCCTGACCCACCCAGACCCAGACCTAGATTTTGGCTAGCCGGGCACCAACCGAGCGCACCACCACCATCACCACCGACTAGTGGCTCCATCGCGCTGCTACTACCACCCAGCTGCCGACGAGTACCCCGCCGTCGTGCAGGACCACTGCCGCTGAGAAGCACCTCCAGGATCCAGCCGCCCCCCGCGCCGTCCATCACCCGAAGGAGAGATGTGAGGTCATCCGGCGCCACCGACGTCCCGCGTCCAAGGGCTGGGGCCGCACACCAGCGACGACGGAGGAGGGAGGAGGGGGAGGGGCGCTAGGGAGCCGCTGGAGAGAGGCGCGGGTCGCGAGAGGAGACGAGAGGAGACGAGAGGGCGGTTCACACCTATCTCCCTCTCCTAGTTTTTATATTTTACTATTAATTCATTTAATTATCTAAAATATACCTCACTAATATAGCAGAGAAGGTAGGACGAATCACAAACTGCGCAGATGGTGGATGGCGCTCTGTGAGAATAACAATGACACCGTCAACATGTTTTGCACCATATAAATGAAAAGGAAATGGTCCGTCCACTGCCAAAATAGATGAAACCGCCGCGGGAGGAGGGGGTGTATCGAGTAGAAAACTCAGAGGACAAGAAGACTTAAGGACTTCGAATACTAAATCACATTCCTAGTCTATCTCTAGTCGTTACAAGTATACATATTTTAACATTAACTCTCGTTCGTAGCGGGAGTGAAGCGGAAGAAGTCGACTGAATTTAACGCTTTGTCGTCATCAAGGGCGTCTCTCGTGAACATGTTCCCACCCCGCCCCCCTCACAAAGTCTGGAAACAAGATATAAAAGTTGGCCCAAGCAACCAAGAACATCTCGTCTCCCACCAATTCGACCATCACCCTTTCTGGTGCCTGCTCTTCCATTTCAACTAATTTTCAAATTTCTTGCTCACTACTCGTTATTGATTCTTCCTTTTTGAAGGTTTTACTAATTTCGTGAAATCCAGATCCATTACGTGGCCAAAATGGAATCCCAGCCTATTGAGATTGACTTGTCGTAGCTGAATCTTGCATACAACAACTTAATTTACACGAGATCCGAATACTAGAAAGCTTATTAATTTACACAAGATTACAATTAATGTTCACTCCAACAAGTCGATCCTAAAGCGATGCCATGTTCCCAAACCCATCCCATGACGCCGCGGTCATCCTGTCGCCGACGCCGTCACCGTAGCACGCCGCGACGCCTCCCTGAAACCCAGCGCCGGCTCGAGCGCCGCCGCTGGGCGACGAGAAGAGGCCGCACACGTCCGTGGAAACACCCTGGAAGAAGTCGCGGTACTCGTACCCATCCTCCGGCAGTAGCACCTGCGCGCCGACTCCGTCCCCACCCCGCCCCGTCCCCTGGGGCGAGTCCGGGTCGTTGCTCTCCACCAGGCGCCGGAACATGGACGACTTGAGCAGCAGGCCGAGCGCGGTGGGCGACGACGACGTCGAGCCCCTCCTCCTCAGGCCGCCGGGGGAGATGACCGCCTCGCCGCTGCCGCAGCTGAGGCTGCGGTCGAGGTGGCCGAAAGGGTTGCCCTGAGGAGGAGGAGGTGGGGGGAGCATGAGCTGGGACGACTCCTCGAGCGGCACGTACCGCTCGTGCTCGACGACGGGGTGCGGCTGCATCGCGAGGAGGTGGTGGTGGTGGTCGGGGCTCACGGCGAGGCCGGCCACGGGCGGCTTGAGCCACGTGATGTAGGATCGCAGGTCGAAGTTGGTGACCGCGTTCACGCCCTTGTACTCGATCGCCGCGATGTCGTATGCCCGCGCAGCCTCCTCCTGCGTGCCTGTCGCCCATTTTTCAAATATCAGTCAGGCCTCAAGATTATTTCTTGTGGCGAACGGCGGCAACCTTTGTAACATACAAATGAAACATGTCTGAACGTGTTCTTACCGTAGGTTCCGAGGTAGAGGTACTTGTTTCCGAAGACGCGCCCGATTCTGGCCTCCCATCTCCCATTCTGATGATGCCTGAAAGTGTTCAAATGTACTGTTAAAACTACTGACAGGAAAAAATATTAATCCGTTTTGTAGGCTGGATTTAGTGTACCTGGCAACTCCTCTGTACTTGGAGACACCTCTGGAGAAGCCACTGCTCTTCCTGGGAGAGCACGGGATTGAAAATGTCAGAGTCTGAATACTTGCAAGTAGATGGATGGTAAGTACATATTGAGATTTTGATGTGGTTCACCTCCTTAGCGACGCCAGGTACTCTTCCTTGGTAAGGGTCTCCATTATCTTGAGCTCCTTCTCGTAGTCCATAACCTAAAATGCATCCAGTGAACTCAGTCAGCCACTGGAAGTGATCACCATGCACAGAATCCAGCAGCCCATTGCTCGCACACGTACCGGGAAATTTGTGTAGGTGGTTGGTCCCCAGTACTTGAGGGCGGCGAGGTCGTATGCCCTGGCCGCTGCCTCCTCCTCGTCGTAGGCTCCCAGGTACACCTGCTTGCCCTTCTTCCTCTGCGTGGGGTTCCACGAGTTCTTGTCCCACAGGTGCGCCTCGTAGCGGCCCGTCCACCGGTGCCTGCATGCACCCGACGAGCATCAGAACCATTTATCATCATTCAGACGAACACGACGATGGGCTGGGCTGAAAATGTTTTGGAGCAAGCACGAACAACACTTACCTGCTGACTCCACGAAACCTGGAGCTCCTCTTGACGGCCACGCCCGCCAGCGTCGCCTTGCCGACACCGCCGCCGACCGGGCCGAGCGACGCCGCGGGCTCCCTCCTCCTCCTCCGGACCACGACCTGCCCCGCGTCGACGTCCCCGCAGCCGCCACGGCCCATCGCCGACGGCCCGGCCACGTAGCTCTCGATCTCGCTCTTCACCATCACCACACTATCCATGAATGCGACACGGCCGGATCGAAGCAATAACAGACGAAAGGTGAGACGCCACTTCCTGCCGGTGTGCGCGCGCGCGTGCGCTTATATTGCGTGCTGGCGACGGCGGATCGGGCAGAGGGGAGCAGAAGAGGACAAGGGGGTTGATGATTTCGTGGCTCCCTCGTCTGTCTCCACTATGCTGGGATGTTGTCGGTACCCCTGATCGGTGGCATCGGTCTTAGCTGCGGGGGCTACATCCTCTGTCCGCTGGCGGAAATCGACCGAGTGTCCTGCAATTTTCTAAGACTTCACAGAATGTGTGCGTGTGATATCTGCGTTCCAAACTAAGAGTGCAACAAGAAGCCAGTGCTGTTCCGCAGACGAGTCCAAGCACAGGTTTTGGGGGGTTGCTGGGACCTGGGAGCTCTCGACGAAATAGCAGCAGCCAGCTGAGAAACCCGTGCTTGGAAACTTTGGCTGGCTCTGGTAGTCTGGCGCGCGCTCGTGCGTGGAGTCGTGGTGGCTGCTGCGTGTCAGCGTCCGTGCTCGCGGAGCGGGTGACATATCTCCCTCGTGCGCTTCACCTGAATGAGCTAGCGGAACTATTGTTTTCCATTCGGGTGGAAGAAGATCTCGACCGATCGGCTTGCTTCCTTAACAACTCGACCATGACATAGGCCGTTGCATCGCGCTTGCTACGGACGCGGCTGCCCGACGCTGCTGACTCACAGGGAAAATCTAGCTACCTTGTGTTGTCCGCGGCCGACAAACCCGTTCTGGCCTGGCGTCGTGGCACTTGTACTCGATCATACGCAGTTGGCTGTTAAGGTTTGCTGTTATCTCAACTTTGTTTTTCTACTTCTTCTTTTACCCCCTTTTCAATTAGTAGCAACAATGGCAGAAAGAGCGCCTAAGGAAGGGGAAAAAAATTAAAAAAATAACTATGGCTTCGCCCGGGTTCGAACCGGAGACCTTCAGTGTGTTAGACTGACGTGATAACCAACTACACCACGAAACCTTCTTGACATAATTTCGTCCATGAAATTATTTGTAGACAAGGATAATTAGTGTATACGATCACCCTCCAAAACGTGGTTCACGAAAGGAATATATTCGCTGTCCTTGCAAAATACTCGCGGCAGAGGAATACGCGTCAAGAGAATGGGACGAGCAAACAACCAGCGATGGCTAGGATAATAAAAAAATATCCTGTGATTTACGTGATAATTATATATGACACATAAAATGTTCCAATGTATATATAGACTTTTTTCAAAAAAATTACATTTCAAAATATATTTTCTCATAATGAGTGTAAATGCAGTCCTGAGCCAAAAGAGATTCCCCGTACACCCTACCTCTGCAACATGTGAAGAACTAGTCGGTACACACAGCAAAACAAATTAAAAAAACTGAGCCATAAGTCATGTCGATCGTAGCAATCATTTGTACTCCAGCAGCCTGCAACTATATGAGTGTAGGATCGAATTAGTTAGGCAAGTTTAAATCGAAGTTATAGAGCAGGATATGCATGCGGGGCCTAGTGGAAGGCACGCGCTAATGGCATGGATGGAAGTGTTACGATTTATGCTCACTCCGTTTAAAAATATAAGATGTTTTAAATTTATGAATCAAATATATCTAAACTTTTTCTAGTGTGTAGGATATCAGTATGTCACTATTACGCCCTCCGTTTTAAAATATAAGATGTTTTAACTTTGTGGAGCTTCACAAAGCTAAAACATCTTATATATTAAAATTGAGGGAGTATATAGCGCCCTGCAGGCATTAGCATCTAAAGGTATAATAGGGGGAGTCCCGGCTCTCACCACAAAGATTAGGTATTTTTAGCCATCCGATCAAGCGTTTACATCACTTACCC
Organism: Avena eriantha; assembly: GCA_910589775.1. Classification (NCBI taxonomy): domain Eukaryota; kingdom Viridiplantae; phylum Streptophyta; class Magnoliopsida; order Poales; family Poaceae; genus Avena; species Avena eriantha. Next base: position 383,966,730 of record OU342746.1, read on the forward strand.
ACCGTTGGATTGCCATCGGTCTCTTTTACCCCTTAGAGTGGAAACACTAGATGCACACCGCTAGTCTGTACCACTAAGGCCGCTCTCAGTCAAGCTGTTTTATTTTCCCTCCTAGAAGCTTGCATCCCCACCTATCAACCTCGGTAGAATTTATTTTGGTGAGTATTTTGCGGGGACGTCACGGGCTGCGAGGACTGCGCTCGCCCTTCCGCGTGGGACAAAATTAGTGTCACGGTGAAACCCTAGCCTGATCTCGTCTGTGGTATCCTCCATAATCCCCTCCTCTTCTCCAATCCCCCTCCCCATTGAGCAGGGGGCACCGCTATGCCGTCTCTCCTCCTCCTCCCGAACCGCCCCCGCTCGTTGACATGGGCAGGGAGCGCCACCACGGCCGCATCCTGCGGGATCACGACCCTGCCCTCCACACCGGCCGGCCCTGCCTCCACCATCGTTGAGCACCTGTTGCCCCGCCTCCACCAGCCCGGAGCACCACCGGTCGGCCCCGAGCACCACTGTCGGTTGCGTCCCTACCAGCCCCAACGAGCCCCACCATCGTCGAGATCACCATCGCTAGGAGCAGCGCCACGGCCATGAGGTGTCGCCAAGGAGGCAGAGAGCCACCTCCATCGATTTCTCCTCCGCACCGCTATAGGTACCAAAGCCTCCTCCATGTGCTGCCTCCGCTAGTTCCTCCTTGGGTCAGCTGCCGTCATCGTCGTCGTGAGAGTAGCCCCATCTTCTTCCCCTCGCCCCATTCTATCCTCCCTAACCGCTTCTTCCTCCACCTCTTGACCAGCCAGGAGGACCGCGGTTTGTTGCCGTCGCTCGACAAATAAGGTGAAGATGTAGCGCATGCTAGAAACGGAGGTACAAGGTTGGGGGTCCCCGATGTGCCACCGCTAGAGTCGCTCGCGGCGCCTTCAGACGGAGTCGCCTCGCTCCTGATAGGTTGAGTATTCAGTCTGGCTATTAAAAAATTCAGTTCGGATATTGAGATACTAAAAAAGATCAAGAGGTTTCTAAAATATATACGTGCTTTAGTAAAACAATCTGATCTCTACTGATGTACGGCTAGACAATGTGTGTACAAAGCATGGGATCTTATTTTTCAGATACTCTATTTGAAACAAGGAATGTTATGTTATGTAAACGTTGTTGATTAGTGTCTTACATATCTTCACCGTGGTCATAGGTTGTAACTCGTTGTTTTGTGAGCAGGTTCTTAGAGCACTGAATATGTCGGCATCAAATGGGAAGTGGACCGATGGGCTCCAATTCTCATCATTGTTCTGACCCCGGCACATGATGTGCGGTAGAAACATGTACCATACTGATTGTTGAATTATGTTTGATATGCTGCATCTTTGAAATCACCTTATGTCAATGACCCACTTCTTTTTTGTTTTTTCTGTTTGAAGGTACAAATGACATACGTTGAGTGCTTTGGTCAGTTCGCATATGACAGCGAGCAATTCCCGGAGAACGTAGCTCAGGTACTGTATCTCTTAGCATAATTTAGTATTGTATGTGGTTTAACCTGTTGGCCTTCTGACCCTTCACCTTTGCTTGCATGGAGCTCATTCAGAGTTGCTATCCATCAAAAGGAAAATGTTTGGTCGAATGAAGTATTACGTAAATATGATGCCTGGTAATTACATGTTATACTAAATATATCTTGAGTATTGTTTTGGAGCTAGCAACCGATTTTTGACATGTATATTAGATAACCTGCTTGCTCTTTTTATTTTAAATCCCATTCTGCAGTCAGCTTACCTCATATTGTGGATGCCCTCGTCCCTTTCTCATCTGGTTGGGATGGATTCCACGAGATTTCGATGTGCTTGAGGTAAGCTTCTGATTGATTGGTCCTTCTAGGTTACAATGGACAATTTGGTCATTTCTCGCGGCTTTTACCCTTTGCCCATTTTTTGTGTGGGCAACCCTTTCTCATTTTGATTTCCTTTCTGCTCACTTCTGTGCTTGATCTAGGAGTATTTAAAGAAAGACAATGATGAGATGATCGAGCCAGAATCTCAATTGAACCTATGGATCAAACATGCACTTCTAACGCATTTATGATTGAACATTTGTTTGAGGTACCCACTAATCACTGCCACGTACTGGATCTCAACTCACTACGCAACAACGCATCTTACAAGTAGAGAAGGTACAAATCTCTTCTGTTAGTATACATGCCTATTTAGTGCTAGTACAATATGTTTAATGAACATGTTTAATGAACTGGTCGTAGGAGATTCACATATGTGATGCTCTTAGCAACTTCTTGTTTGAGGAAATGCCCATAAGAATAGAATAAAATGTGAGTATATATGGTAATAATCAATATGTTTGCTCCAGTGGTCAAAGAAATGAATGAACAATTGGAATAAAAGATCTCAGTTTGATTTTTTTGGAAGTAGTAGAATTTAGTAAATAATATACCATGTCTAGGTACAATCTCGGGTAGACTACAACCATTGGTTTATGAAAGGACTCACATCCCAAATACAAAATTGAAACTGGTTCCATCGTGCCCCGAGCCTCGCCTCACCTTCTCATAGTGATAAATGGTGAAACTGAAAGTATACATTAAGTTTATTGGTTTTGCCCCATCATTTCAATCACATATCGTAGGTCAGTAATCATCTCTCTTTCAATAAGATTCATGTTTTGTCTCCATTTTGTTTTCAGGGGCCATATGTGTGCAAATATCAGGGGCATTTTGTTATTTGTATCAAGAATCATAATATTAGTTCATAGCCATTAATATCTGCAGCCTTTGAATCTGAACTTGTGATAAATGAAAGAATGTTGTTTGGGTTAGATATTTACTATTTAGTTCTTGGTTAGAATAGTAATTTGGTTATGGTTTAAATAATTATTTAGGTACATGGCTGATGTCTTCTTTCTCGCATAGTTTATATGATTCTCTCTACTGGTTTGTAAGTTTTAGGGATTCCCCTAATGAATCTATTGTGAAGCTATATGTGTGCAAAGCTCTTTTCAACATTTGCTAGGATTTGAAGGAATGTTTCCTATTGGCTGGCATGTTTCCATCTCAATATTTTCACACACATATTTACCAATTTGAATTTGTCTACTGAATCAGATCCTTTGTATCAGGCTTTATCGCACCTTTTATTCTAATCAAAATATTTATATGCAGTTTAACATTTATCTAATCACAGGATGAGTGTAGACCATTATCGTCGTAGAGATGGATGCGGATGTTAAACAAAGGCATACAACCCGCTGATTCACCTATAAGGTATTTCTTGACCATCATATGTGTCAATCAGAGCATTAACCATGGTAAAGCTTGAGCTAACAATTTGGCATATGTTGATCCTATACACTTTTAGCTTTTATCTAATGACTGAATTATTTTCTTTTGCAATGCTGACTTTTGTAAATTGTAATGACCTACCAGCTACAAGGAGAAAGAAACTAAGAAGCATTGTGACCACAATTCTGTTGGAGCAATTTTGACTTATTTTCTTCTTCTTTGCCTTTTTCCTTCTTAATTGTTTCCTATTTTTATTTGTTGAAGCACTTGCATTGCTGTGAATGAAATCCTTATTGTGATTCAGCACATATATTCAAGTGACCTCAAGTATCAGTGTTTTTCATACATGCTACTACACGTTTGTATTCAGTCCAAATATTTTTGGGATAAGAACGTTGTGTCGTTCTTTTACACTCTCTTAGAAGTTCTTGGATTAGTTGTTTACAGTGTTAATTCTTAATGTGTTCTTGAAATTTTATTGTTTCTTATTTGTGGTACTTTTTAGGTGACTGCTCATGCCTAGGTCAGTGTTGCTCTGCAACAAGAGTACATTGGTCATCAATTCAAATGCATATCGGGTGAGCAACGCATTTTGACGGTGTAATTATGTAATCAGCTACACTAGTTTAGTGATATTTATGTTGTCATGAGGCTGGCAGTGACTTATTTAGATATTCTCTGTTAGAGCTAAATCGTTGCATGTACTTAGCTAAAACTTCTTGTCGGAGCTTCTTGACATACATTTATCTACTTTTTAGCGTGACCTATGGAAAAAGCATCAACGTATTTTATCAATTATATAAATCTTACCTCTTGCTCCGTTGTTACTTTTATGTCCCTTTAGATTTCAAATGTAGTTTGTTCACCATGTGTCCATGTATAGCTATCTCCGTATGCTGCCTATATTTTTGATTAATTGATTTTTGTTAGGATTTGTTGTGGAGCTGACAGGATATCTAATATTGCTGCATTGGATCTGAAGGTGCAATCGTGGTCTGCCCATTCTCTCATTTACTCTCTCATTTTTTGTGTTTGATTCGACTTTTATCTATGATGGCTGTATGGAATATGTTTGGTACTATCTATTTGCCAGTCACCTAGTTAGATAGACCTCTATATTCCCAACTTGAAGTTCCCAGTTAACATAAATGTTTTTTCGTTGGCGTTTGATGCATTGTACCAATCTATATTACCTCCAGATTTCAGTGTTTTGCCTAAACTATTCCTCTAGGTGGTAGCTCATGCCATAGTAAAAGGAACTACAGTAATTAAGGTACAAATTTTCTTTCTGTCTACTAATATAAAAGAACATTTGTAATGTTGACACTACAACCGTGCAGTGATGGAATAAAGGTGAATCATGTTGTTTTGTGAGTCGTGATCTGAAATAAGTTTCGGTTTAGCTCTCCATATTGGTATTTTTTTAGGTATTTATTTTTGCAATGTTAGCTTCCATAGATGAGCTCATGTTCATGTAGTTAAGGTCTGGTTTAGCTCTCCTTTCTGTCTTTTCAATTGTGATTCTTTCTTCTCTGCTTTGGTTCTTTGCTTTTGTGTTGATCCGAGTTTTCATTTTTTGGTACCAATTTAGTTCTTTTATTTTCTCCGTTGTGTTCTTTTTTATGTTCTTGCTTTCAATTCCTCTTATATTGCATCTTCATTTCTGTTCTTTCCTTTTTGGGTCTTCATGTGTTGCCCCAGATCTGTCCACTAGTAGGAAAAGGCTTATCCACAGGGGTCATATCAGTGGCTCACGTCGAAAGGGTGCCCCACCGGTAGTTATCCGTGGCGCACGGGCAAAGTGGTGCGCCACTGATATGGCCATACCCGCCTTGTTTTCAGATTTTGAAATCGATATTAGTGGCGCACCATATCCCGGTGCGCCACGGATAAGTGGCTTATTCGTGGCGCACGCCTAGGTGCGCCACGGATAAAAAATATCAGTGGCGTAATATCAGTGGCGCACGGCCCGTGCGCCACTGACCTCTTTTTTGGTGCGCCACTGATAGCACTTTTCCTACTAGTGGTCCTTGCTTTCTTATTTTGGTTCTTACTACTGATTTCTTTTTAATTGTTCCGCACTGCCTTGGTTTGTCTTTGCTTTGTTTGTCCTTCCTATCTCATGTTTTTTGGCTCATGGGGCATTTTTTAAAGAAATTTAACCGGCAGACATTCCTCTGATCTCTAATAGAATAATAGCTTATCCCATCAGCAAATATTAATACGGACTAATGGAGAGCCTTTAGTTTTTTTGTATTTCCTACTTAGCAATACTATCATTAGATCTAAAAGAGCAAACATGTTTTTTCTCATAGTTCATCTGTTCTTGGGTACGGATTTTCTATAGTACTATTTTTTCTCATAGTTCGTTTGTTCTTAGGGACAGGTTTACTAAAGAAATAGGGGAGTAAAAGTCAGAAAATGCCAGTTCAACTTTGGCCCTACTTGTGTCAACTTGAATGCCCATGATCAGTCCTCACAAACTTCTTCATTAGTGAACATGGATCCAGGGAGAGCTACTGCAAAATCGCTTGAGCCAAGAAAAAATATCAATAGGAAGCTTCTACCACTGATTTTTTAAGTAACCTCTACCACTGTTGTTGCTACAAGATTAAGGTGTAGAACAAGATGGAGAAGCAAGTGGAAGCTTATTTTTTTACTATATGTTTCTTAGTGCCAGACTTCCATGGCTGTTGGTACCTGAATTTCGAATGTTGATGACAGACTACCAATGCCTACTTGTATGGCTTAGTTCTTTAGTCAATACTAGGAGACATGGCTATAGCATAATGGTTCAATTTGCTTTCTACTTGTTCACTTTCAAGTCTAAAAACATACATTTTAGTTCAGATCTAGAAGGGGAAGGGGAAGTCTGAAACATTCAATGCAGAGGAGGACCACAATTATTGTGTAGTAGTTAAGTACGTCTTCTAAATTTTGTGCTTCATCCTCCTTTTAGTTTGCGATTTCTGACTATTAATGGTTTCAGCTTTAAATTTCCTTATATGATGATCAAAGGTTGGGTTCAGATCTGAAGTCACTGTTAAGATCAAGCAATGCATGTTCAGTCTATATTGTTTAACTGTGTCAATTAAATCATATTAACATCAATAGTAATGATTTCTGGTGTTTCTTTTGGGATGCTCAAATAGCTTCCCAATATTGCATTTATTTGAACATCACATGTGGTGGTGCTAAATGCAGCCAAACAAGTTATCCGATGTCTTTCTCCATCTACGGCTAGATTTTTTGGACCTGCCATGTTCGTTGCAGGCATGACGTTAGTGCCTGCCTAGATCCACTTCTACCTCAAGCGAGAAATTCTTGCCACACACGTCTAGACACGTTCAGTTCTGGAAAAGATTAGCACAAACCAGCTGTAGTTAACTACCATGATATAGATGGATGTCAAAATTACCATGGCTGATTCGCCGCTCATGCGATACCTCCTTTATTTTACACCTCTGTGCCACTGTCAAATCAACAGAAATCTATTCGATATGTAAACCAAAAAAAACATGGGTTGGGGCCTCAAAATAAACAAAATATCGTTCGCTGAGGCATGCAATAAAATGATTTGTTGCCAACCAAAAATATAAAACAAAGTCATCTATTTTTCTTTAGAAGTGCCGTTTTCATGTAACGACCGGGATGTCACCTGCAGTGTTGGTTATGAGGCAACTCGGTATGATATCACCATTTTATTGGCGCCTTTTTATCACCATTATACAACATGAATTTCACGGGGTCGTGCGCCAAGGCGCATCCCTAAATCTAGTTGTAGTTAAAACTAGCATGTCAAGCCTAACTAGTGGCATTGGTCTCTTCCTCCGTGCACACTCCAAGTATGAATGACGTGGTCACTTCGAATAATTTCTCTTCCGATTACCAATCATATTTTTATCAGCGAGAGTGGAACTGATCTATACCTCCCTGCGCACTCCAAGTATGAATGACGCGGTCACTTCGAATAATTTCTCTTTCGATTACCAGTCATCTTTTTGTCAGCCGAGAGATGACAGGTACAATAGGGTTAGTTTATTGAAACGATCATGCTTTAAAACCAGTGTTACTAGTCTCTCTAGAGCTACCCTAAAACTCTGGAGGGCCATGGCCCCCTCCTCCGACATTGCTGTTTTATTAAGTGATCATGTGAATTGGGTTCATCGGTGCGCTATATCACGCCACTAATAGCTATTTGGCATGGAGTGCATCGATTTAGCTCTCGGGCTCACTGAAGCCCTTTATTTTGAACATTCAAAAATGTATTTTCGATGTGCCCAAAAAAATTAAGAAAGAATTTATAGAAGTCATGATGTATAATTTAAGTGTGCAAAATTTCAATCTAAAATATGTTGTATGCTGCTACATAAAAAAGAAAATATTTCAGATCTAGATTTGTGGATAGTACGTCTCAAATCTTGTTAGATTTTGTCTTTTTTGTATAGCCCATAATACAATGTATTTCGGATTTAAAAATTGCACGCTTGAAGTATAAATCATAATCTACATGTATATTTTTTTAACATTCTTTGAAAACATAAAAATATTAATTTTGAACTTTAAAAATAATAAGCATTTTGCGATTTGGCATGCCAGTACTACGAATTCTTGTATTAGTGTGGACACATGGAAGAACATCGAAAGTTAGGTATAGTAACTCCTAACTACTTCGGTGTAACTTTAAATTTTTCATTAATGTTATTTGTTCGTGGCTTTGTTTCTATTCCTCAGTCCGGTACATCTACTATACTAGCTAAGGCTGGTCATAGCGGTGGTAACTTCACTACTCCCTCCGTCACGGTTTGGAGGGCGTTTTAGAGAGATTGTTGGGATCTAGGTGGACGCTGATTGGGGCCATATTTGTGCAAAAATATGCAAATTCGTTGGAAGAAAATAGGCCCATTAATTATTCGGCGTCCTATTAAACGTAATTACTCAATGGAAACGAGAAGTTTAGGCGCATGCATTGGTGGAGTTGCATGCAAGAATTAATTACTTGGCTGCATGGAGTAGAAAATGGGGAGGAAAAAGGGGGACTAATTCTGTGATTAAATCTAACGCGCATAGGAGGAGAGGAGTTTTAGAAACGCATGGTTTTTGTAAGACGCTCTCCAAACCGTGACGGAGGGAGTAGTAACTAAGAGTCCAAGTCAGTATTTCTGCTTATTTGGCAATGATTTAATGAAGAGAGAGATAGATTGAGTAACTAGCTATGTTACTGTAATATCACACATACCAAGACAAAGTGTCTACAACATAATTAATGTGATATTGCATGTTACCACACATAAGTTATTTTTCACTACGAAGGTAGTAACTTAGATTAGTATAACATATGCATGTTACTACTCTAAGTTACTCCCCATTATGACCGACTTAATTAAGTTATAATGTTAGTAAGACTGCTCATAGTGGTGAGTAACATAAGATAGTGACATACATATAATACTCCTCTATGTTACTACCTCCATAGCATGTGCTCCAAGGAAGAAGAATCCGATGAGAAAAAGGAAGAGGGAGCTCCTCAGGATGAGAGGTCCTTCGGCCAGCGGCGAGGTAGGCGAGCGCTGGAGCGTGGTAAGGCAAACGAGTACGGGGCGGCGGCGGCGGAAGATGTCCTTCAGGGATTCATCGTGAACCATGGGGCAGGCAGCCGGCGAGTATTGGGGCTAGAGGATAAGGGAAACCACGTTATGGGGGACCCACCCACGTACGACCAGCCTGACACGACCCACCATGTTGTATACTCCCCCGGCCTCCACTCGAACCGCATTGGCAGTCTTCGCCTCTGATTGAGGCATTGAGTGAGAAACCGGAAGAGTATGAGGGCACGACCGCAACTGCTTTGGGGAGATGGATCGCGCACATCTGGGAATTGGGAACTGCTCCCAGCGGCAGTTCCTGGCGGCGCTACGGCAACGTGATCTTCAAGTCCAGCTTGGGTAGAGCCAGGCACTCACCTGCGGGTGAGGTCTCGGCAACTCGATCGTTTTACACTTAGGCCTGATCTACAACTCTAGATTGTACATCGAAAAGAAAGGGCAAGGGGGTAGCAAAGGGCAGGAGAGGTATACTTTTTCCAGAATTTTGCATATGGCTACAACACTTGTGTCTTGTTTGATGAATTTGTAAACTACGAATTGCAGACATAATAGAGGCCAAAGCTGTACCACTGCCTGAGATTTCTAGACGTCATCAAACTTTATAATCAGTAGTAGGTACTACTTTTATTTAATATGTTGATATTTTTATTGTACTAAGTGGTTATGTTTCGAGATCACGATCGCACGGGTGAAGACGCTCTGATCATAAGGGAGCTCATGTGTGTCTCAGTTTTAATGTCCCTAATAGCAGATACTATCACGGTGGTACTCTCTCTATACCAGATTATTTAAATTAGCAAAACGCTAGAACCTAGGTGGTTACCTATTGACTATCAAAAAAGGAGAGATTGGCAATTATTTACATTGCTTGAGAAATTAGAGCATGAATTATATTGGTCAGTTTTCTCTGCTAAACGGTTGAGTAATTTTATGGAAGTAAACTGGAACAGTTAATGCACAAATTAGCCTAATTTATCCATATCTCTCCAAAACCTCTATTAGTCTGATAGTTTGGTATGGAGGGAGTAGTAACTTAGAATACTCTGATGGTATGGTAACGTACTTCCCTCAGTCCGCAAATAAGTATACTTCTAGCTTCATCTTAAGTCAAATCTTTTAAAGATTGACCAATTATTTTAAAAAATGTATCCACATTTACCAAAATAGCATCATTAGATCCGTTTGAACTGAAGTTTCATAATATATCAATTTAAGGCCATATATATTGCTACTATATGTAATAAAGTTGGTCAAATTTTAAAATCTTAGAAGTACACTAGTTTGTGGACGGAGGGAGTAGCTTCGTGCCACGAGAAGTTTGTCAAAAGATCGTCATCGATGGCGTCTACCGAAAATATACAAAATTAAAGTAGTCATCGACAAGTCCCCAAGTTATACGTCTCGCCGCCGGCCACGTCCATCTCGCCGCCACGAGACCCCCAGAGCCATGACGGGAATCCTCCCTGAACATACTCCATGGGGAAACCTCTTCTTTGACCTTGTCTTCATCACTCCATGATTGTCGAGGATGGCAAGCTTCAAGCATGAGATCTTCTAGAGAGGATGCATCTTGAGCTTGCACATCAATTCTTGACGATGTCTTGAAGATAGCCATGAGGAACTCCATCTTCTTCTTCTTCTTCTTCTTATTCCTCTTCAAGACAAACTTGATCTTCTTCTACTTGATTCCAATAGACACAAAGCTCTTGGACAATGCTTCTTCTTTTTCATCCTTCAATTTATACATTACTCCATAGGGATTGTCAGTAATTACCAAAACCACACATGGGGGCATACATGCCCTTTCACATACCACTAGCTAGCACCTTCTGCTCATCGTTGGGTTCGACACTCTTACTTATCGAAAATACTGCGATACACCCCTATACTTGTGGGTCATCACGGCGCTGCAGTGAGCTCCTACGACGACTAGCGCATGAGAAGAGAGCACCACGGACCCATGCGGTGGACGGCAAGACCGCACGGGCACGAGCCCGAGCGCGTCTGTCAACTTAGGAGGGCAGCCCCGCTGCCACCATGGCCTGTGACGGCGACATAGTCCAAAAGGTAACATATCCAACACCTCTTGATCATCAGATTAGGGTTAAGATTCCTTGATTCGAGAAATTAGGGTTCATCTGATTTGGGAATTAGGGTTAGGGTTCTTGAGTAATTTGGGAATTTAGGGTTAGGGTTCTTCAATCCGATGAACCTAGGGTTAGGGTTCTTCAAGATATTGGGGATTTCTCTTAGGGTTTGCACAAGAACATGAATCCCCACATCAGGATTGCATAAAAGAAACCCTAGCACATGTTCTTGATCAGTTAGAACTTAAACTTAGTAAATTTAGGGCCAAAACAACAACTTTAAGCTGTTATGAAGCAAGAACTTGAACAAGAACATAGCTCCAGCAACAAAAACATGAAGAAACCAGGAAGAACAAGCTTGCATGAACATAATTAATGCATAAGAGGTCCCAATCTTAGAGCTAGATGCTCTGATACCACTGTTAGATCCCTTAGGATCATCTAGCTCAAGAAATAAGCCACATAGAGAAGGATCTGGGTGTGTACCTTGATCTGGAGCACCAGTCATAGCCTCCACTTGGTTTGCTTCACCTGGATCTTGATTAATGTAGTTGTGAGTGGTTCTTTCTGATGCTTTTAGTGCTAGGCTAGATCAGTGAGCAGGGGAGAGAAAGAGAAAACCACAGTTAGAGTGAGTTCTGCTCAAACCCTAGAGTCCCTTTTATAGAACAGACACCAGGGGAAGCAACACCTTAGATGGACAATCAGGATGCCACTGATCAGAGCATCCAATGGTTGTTATTAAATAGCCTCTTAATCATCATTAATTTGACTTAGATTGATCATAATTAGTAGTAATTAACTGCAATTCACTTATATATATCCAACAATAGGTACTACTTTTATTTAATATGTTGTTATTTTTATTGTACTAAGTGATTATGTTTCGGTATCACGATCGGATGGGTGAAGACGCTCAGACCATGAGGGAGTTCATGTTTGTCTCAGTTTTAATGTCCCTAATAGCAGATAGTATCATAGTGGTACTCTCTCTATACCAGATTATTTAGATTAGCAAAACGCTAGAACCTAGGTGGTTACCTATTAACTATGAAAAAGGAGCGATTGGCAATTGTTTACATTGCTTGAGAAATTAGAGCAAGAATAATATTGGTCAGTTTTCTATGCTAAACGGTTGAGTAAGTCTAGGGAAGTAAATTGGGACAATTAATTCACAAATTAGCCTAATTTATCAATATCTCTCCAAAACCTCTATTAGTCCGATAGTTTGGTAGGGAGGGAGTAGTAACTTAGGATACTCTGATGGTATGGTAACATACTCCCTCAATTCGCAAATAAGTGTACTTCTAGTTTTGCCTTGAGTTTAATCTTTTAAAATTTGACCAATTATTTTTAAAATGTACCCATATTTATGATATCAAAATAGTATCATTAGATCCGTTTTGAACAAAAGTTTCATAATATATCAACTTAAGGCCATATATGTTGCTACTATATGTAATAAAGTTGGTCAAAATTTAAAATCGTTGACTTAAGACAATCCTGCAAGTACACTTGTTTGTGGAAGTAGCTTCATGCCACGAGAAGTTTGTGGAAAGATCGTCATCGATGGCGTCTACCAAATATATACAAAATTAACGAAGTCATCGACAAGTCCCCAAATTATACGTCTCGCCGCCGGCCACGTCCATCTCACCGCCACGAGACCCCCCGAGCCATGACGCGAATCCTCCCTGAACATGTCCCCGGCGGAGTCCTGAACCCAAGCTTGGAACTTTGGCCGGGTCCGGCAATCTGGCGCGCGCTCGCGTGTGGAGTCGTGGTGGCTGCGTGTCAGCGTCCATGCTCGCGGAAGGGGTGACATCTTTCCCTCGTGCGCTTCACCTGTGGCCTGAGGGAGCAACCGGAACAATTGTTTCCCTTTCCGGTAGTAGAAAAATCTAGATCAGCTTGCTTGCTTAACAACTCGACCCTGACGCCGGCCGTTGCATCGTGCGTCGGACGCGGCTACCCGACGCTGCTGTCTGACAGTGGCCTTGTGTTGTCGCCTAGGAGCAGGGCCCCCGTAGGCATGTTTCGGCGAAGATGCAAGAAGAGTTGTCTGGTAACAATACCGTTACACGAAGACAGCACAACAAAGGTGTCTAGCGTAGTTGGCTAGTGCGAAGGTCTCATACCTAAACTGTTAGTAATCCTGAGCTCAACAGTTCGAGTCTCTGTCACCCCCCAATCCGTGCAAAGTCATGATGAAGTGCTCTCGTGACAACTTGGGTCGTCACACATCATCTGATCTCCAGATGCCAAGAGCTAATCTGAACTTTGTTTTTTCCTTCTTCTTTTAGTATTACTTTTTTCAAAATGGTAGCGCTTGCAGAGATATAGACTAAGAAAAAATAAAAAATAAACATGGCTTCGCCCGGGTTTGAACCGGAGACCTTCAGTGTGTTAGACTGACGTGATAACCAACTACACCACGAAACCGTTATGACTGCCAAGCTACGTCGTCCAATTAGTATTGACAGTAATTACACTAGTACGTTCCAAAATAACATATTCGCTGTCCATGCAAGACGCTAGCGGCAGATGACCATAGCAGCGTAAGAAAACATGGCGAGCACACAGCTAGAGTTTAAAAAAACAGGCCCTGGAAAATTCAGTATAAACTCATAGCCGTGTGGCTCGACTCTCTGCTGGTAATAGTGTGCACGTTGCCTTCCTTGCATGCCTTCCCTCTAACTACTAGTGTATGATTGATCTGTTGTATATTTCAGTGGAGTGATCAATGTATTCTCATACGTTAACATTGTTTTACTTGTTTAACTCATTCACTTAGCCTTTAGAGTAATAAACTTCGATGCACGTTTTATTGGTTGACTAGCGTGCAATAGCAAATTAAGCTTCTTTTTGGTATACAAAGAAGGTAGCACGGTAGAAGAAACATGATAGAAAAGAAAAGGAAGAAAATACACACGGCTGAGAATTATTAATTGCACTTGAGGAAAAGAAAAGGAAGCCAAAAAAAACCTAAATTGAGTGTTTTTATTCACGGGCTTTGCCTTTTTTTTCTCCCAGTGCGCCGTCAGGCGGCAGACACTCTCGGACCTCTCATCTCTTCGACTATCTTTCGGTTGTCATAGACCTCATAGCGAGAAGTTGCCTATCGTGACGAAAGGGAAGCCCATTTTCTCATGGTATAGCGCCTATGTAGTCCATCCGGGTATGTGGGCCCCATAGTGGACCCCTGGAACCTTCTAGAAGATTCCCGGTATGATACCGGAAAAATCACGAACTTTTCTAGAACCCTAAAACTACTTTCCTATATATGTTTCTATATCTCCGGACCATTCTAAAGCTCCTCGTGATGTTTGCGGTCCCATCTGAGACTCCAAATCATAATTCGATAACACCTTCTTATTATATCATTTCTACCCTATCGAGATCAGACGTTAAGTGTGTGATCCTATGGGTTCCAGAAAACATCTCCGGTCAATAACCAATAGTGGGACCATGGATGTCCATAATGATTCCCATATAAGCTATGAAGATCTTTCATCGTTCGAACCACAATGTCGAGGCTTTAAACAATTCTGTATGCAATTCCCTATGTCTCTGATATGTAACTTGCCTCATATTTGATCATCAGTATCACTATGCCTAGTTCAATCTTGTTAATGGCAAGATCTCTTTACTCATTTTGTAATACAATATCCCCGTGACTAAACTCCTTAGTCACATGCTTGCAAGCTACTTAGGATGTTGTGCTACTAAGAGGGCCGAGAGATATCTCGCTGTCACGTGGTGTGACAAATCCCAGTATTGATCCATGTAACCTAACAAGCTACTTCAGAGATACCTGAAGAACACCTTTATGATCACTCAATTACAAAGTGATGATTGATGCCCACAAAGTATTCTTCTGGTACTAGTGAGTAACACGATCTCATGGTCTAAGAAAATGATACTTGACATTTAGAAAGCTATAACAATTAAACTTAGTGACATGAGCACATGTGAAAGGGCATGTATGCCCCCATGTGTGGTTTTGGTAATTAATGACAATCTGTATGGACTAATGTGTAAATTGAATTTCACTTGTAGGTTTGTCCATTGGCATCGCTTGGACCATGTGTTGGCTTCAAGGTTAAAAAAGAAGAAGCAATATCCAAGGGCTATGTGCCTATTGGAATCAAGTAGAAGAAGAAGATCAAGTATGTCTTGAAGAAGAAGAAGGTGGAGTTTCTTTTGGTCATCTTCAAGACATCATCAAGAAATGAAGTGCAAGCTCAAGATGCACCATCTCTAGAAGATCTCATGCTTGGAGCTTGCCATCCTCGGCATTCATGGAGTGATGAAGACAAGGTCAAAGAAGAGGTTTTCCCATGAAGTATGGGGGAGGGGCTCTCGAGTGTGTAGCTCGATCGTATCTTTCGGAGAGAGCTCAAACCTTTGCATACATAGCATCATATTTCTTGGTTGTTGTTTGGTTCTTGTCCATGTGAGGATCTAGAGCTTGTGGTTATCATCATGGCAAGCTCTAGTTCATCAAAAACGAATTTCCCTTGCATATCTTATTGTGTTTTTGATTTTGCGGGTTTTCTGGCTCCACAACGTGGGAGATATCTCACATATATATATGCATGGATTCTACACGTCGCTATCTTTCCACCAAAATCGGTTTCATCTCGTTTGGAGTTCAGATGCAAAAGTTATGGCAGTTTTGGTTCTGGAGTTTTGTCTTGACCGGAAGTTCTGATCGTCCACCGGTAGTACCGCTAGGGCATTTGCCGCCGGTAGTACCGGTGTTAATTCCGTCTTGCATTTGGGAGGGGCTCAATTTTTCCACGCTGCCTCCGGCATGAAGGAGTGGGCCATGCCTTCGAATTGGGAAGCCGACGCCACAAAATAGGATATCTAGGTGTGGGTTTCCAAATGATGTCATCCGGTGTGCCCTCCACAAGATGGACCTCGCTGATCCGAGTGCAAAGGTCAACGAACTCGGAGATGCTTTGGGTTGCGAGGCCCTTGGTGGTGTTGATTTTGGAGATTCAAAAATCATGAGTGATGCCCTTATGCACCGTAAAGTTTTTCTCGAGGAAATAGTAAAGATAAAAGGCGCAATATCATTTGTCTTGAGACCATGCACCCAAGGTGCATGCCAAAAATTTGCAATGCCTCCCAATTGAAGTCCCTATTCCATGGAGGGGCTCTTCCCATAACCGCTCAGAAGTGATTAAGGTAAATAGAAGACAATCTCTACTCACTCCATTTCCTTTTAATCTACATCTTTGAAAAAGCAGACAATTATATATAAGTGCATTCATCGTGGCACCATATATGTCTCGCATGCCACAAATATCCATTTAGGCACGCCAATACTTAGAATTCGTTTACTAGTGTGAATGCACGGAAGAACATTGAGATGTGACTCTTAGTTATTAGATATAGTAACTTCTAAGTGTTTCAATTGTAACTTTACAAAAATTTCAATGTTATTTGTCCTTCGTCTGTTGGTAAACAAAGCTTGAATGGCTTGAAAGGGGAGAAGTCAGTGCAAGTTTTTAACGAAGACGGATGAGGCACCTCAAAATGCGCATCTACAAACTTACCAACTACTCAAATGACTTTGAGCTACACAATCATCATTTGTGGCGTTGGCCAAAAAGCGCACACACATAAAAAAGAAATCTACAGGGAAAATGTGAAATACAAAAACCAAAACTCCACGTATATCAACCCTCAACATTTACGAGCACCGCTAACAATCGTCAAGACTATAAACACAATCATCATCAGTATAAACAAAATCGGAAATATATGCCACCACCATTAAGAAAAGGGTGCATTAATATAACAAGAGCATGGTCCATAGGTCCACGACACTCCCTACATATCACAAGTTAATGATACACAACTGGTGCAACACAGCCAAACAGGTGCAAGCTAATCGTGTCATGTCCAAGTCATCAACCTTACAAAAGAACCACCGACAGTACAACGGAGAGCAACGACCTCTCGTCGGGATCAAGTTTCCCCGAGTCACGACTCACGACTCACGTAGCCGGCCATGTCGTCTGTCACCGCCACGAGTCCCCCGAGCCAGCAGGACGCGAATCCTCCCTGAACATGTCCCCGGAGTGGTACTCCCCCTCGTAGGTGCCCCCCGAGAAGGAGTACCCGGCGACGGAGGAGTCCGCCTCGTAGGCCTCCGTGTCGAACAGCTCCCCCACGAACGGCTCCCCGGCGAACGGCTCTCCGGCGAACGACTCCGCCTCCTGTTGCTGCGCCTTGAGTTCTTGGAACCGCCGGAGCACGCCGGTGAGGTCGGTGGCCACCTCCGCCGCCGCGGGCGGCGGCGCCTTGCTCAGGTAGAGCCGGAGCAGCTCGTCCTTGGTCTCCTCGATGCGCCTGTCGACGGGACACGTGCTCCGCGCCTCGTCTCCGCCGTCGGTGGTCGTGGCGGTGGTGGTGTGCATGGATCTGCCGCCGGTGTGGCTGAAGAGGCGGCGCGAGGCCACGATCGCGACAGCGGCGAGGGGAGCGGCGGCCGACGCCGACGTTCCGAGGAGGAGCGCGCGTGCGGCGGCTGATCGGAGGAGCATCGCCATTGTCGAGTACTGATCGCAAATTCTGGAGTTTCTGATCCTCTCCCCGGATATCGCGGTGCCCTTTTTGTTTACCGGCTTGGACTCCCCAAGTTGAGAAAGACCGCTTTCCGTCTCGCGTTTCGAGTCGGAGTTTCCTTGGAGAACAATTAACGGATTCCTCCTCTATTTATTTTCGGAATGGTCTTTTGGAACGCACTAGGCCTGAACTCGGTAGTTGTGGGGAAGTTACACTCAGATACGGTGATGCGAAAAAAAAAACGCAAAATGAGCATAATTTCGTTTTTTTTTTCCTGTCCTGAAGGAAGTGCAGTCTGCAGTGCCTAGCCTGCGTCTAGGCTACAGATCTGGCATCATCTTTTCTCAGCTACAAGCTCAAGTGTGCTTTGCCTACAGCCTGAAAGAACTGCATACTGTAACCACAAGTGCAAACCCACCAACAATTTCGTGAACTCTGCATCACATTACAACCAGCGGAGCATTCCATTCCATTCCATTCCTACTCCTGCAGTCCTGCCATTTATTGTGTTCTTGTGGGGGTCAAGAGAACGCCCAATGGCCTACATGAGGCTTGCTTCTTCAATATTATTCAAACAGCTGTCAGTTCTCGACAAATCCGGTTCATAATCATATCACTCTCTCCCCATTTATTCTTGATCGAAGGCCTTCTTCTAGCTAGCTAGCTATTGCTATCCTAGGCATATCATGTGGCGGAAGGAAGCGCCCACTTCTTAGGCAAGGGTCCGATGTCATATATGATCTCCCTGTGGCAAGACCAGACGAGCTTAATGGCTTCTGGAGTGCCGATCCCTGCACCTCTTGGGTCGCCAGCAGGTCCAAACCTGAATTACAGAGCATCAAGTGTTAGATTATTATCCAATAACATACACCGGGGATCATCGGTACTGGCATCAGGACTAAGCTCACCAGTGGTTCTGCGGAGCGCCAGTGGTCCTTGCTCGAATGCCAGCGTATGTTGTCCCGTTAACTGACCTCCCGAGTACCTCCTGAAAACCGAGATGAGAACAGCGAATCACTCACCAAGCAGAGGTCATTTTGATGCTTTAGTATTGATGAAAGAGACTAGGAAATAATAGTAACATAAATAGTACTACAACTAGAAGATGACTTGAGAAATCACAACTTTATCAGACTGGATTGGTACAGGAAATGAGGGCTTTCATCATAACCAAGCAAGTAAACGAATATAAATGTCAACAATCAACAGGGACGAACGAACTTGCCTGCAGGAACAACGGGTCGTTTGAAACTACTGCAGCTGTCAGATGTGCGTTCATCCTTTCCAAGGCTTCCAATACCAATTCAAGTTGGTCCTCTGAGTACTCTGTAACCACCTGAATCATGAACTCGGAATAGGTAAGTACTAGGTTAACAATGCCAAACAAATCTAACTTATAACCAAGTAACGAGCAGTACTGTAGAATACAACTGAAACCTTTAACCTAGCTATCTTCCAAACTGTGCACACGGCCCTTTCTTCGGTAGACAATGAGGGTGAGTAAGACTAGTTTTTGTTTGCAAGAATTCTCAAATATAGGATGGACCTAAGAATGAACTGCAAATAAATGTTACATTCCAAAACCAAGAAAAAAGTATTCTTCAGCTATGCCATAAATAAGCACATTGCTATGGGCCCATCTGATTCACACTTATGGAGGATACCAGTAGGTTAATACACTAGTGACGTAAGAAAACCAGTTACCATCAAAATGACATATTTTACCACGACAGAAGGGAAGCATCAGCATCTGAAAGTGTACCTGGAACGGCCCAAATATCTCCTTTGTCACAAGCTCAAAGTTATCACTTTTAAGGATTTCTACCAGAGGAACAAACACAGCAGTCGGCTTGAAGGCACCATATACTTCTGGGATGGAGTGATTCTCCAAAGGTTTGCCACCAAACAGAACTTTTGATCCTGGTATTTTGAGAAGGTTGTTCGTGTGTTCCATCATGCTTGCTGTTGTAACCTGAATAAGCAGAAACGGATGATAAATTAATTCTATGGTGAAACTTGAAACCACTTAAACCATAAACTAGGAATGGAAGTGGGTTGAGTCAAGCCACCGACCCATTCTAGTAACGCGGACAGCCAATTAAGTTGGAAATAAATCATTAACCAAGTGAGGTGGGCCAATGGACCGATACACTTGCATCCCTACCTGAAACTGCTTATACTGCTCATCCAGTTGGGCAACCACACCAACAGTTTAAAACAGAAAAGTTGGTGTTAACTGATTATGTATTCTTTTTCTCCATATGTATTATACTGTGCAAAGACAAGTTCTTTAGTTTTCATCCTATTTTTTACACAAATTCAGTTTTACAGAGTTGTGTTAAGCGACACCGACAGTTTAAAACAAAAGGTTTGGTTAAATGACTAGGTGTTCTTTTCCTCCATATCAGTCTTCATCTTCTTTTTTACATAAATTCAGTTTTCTACTTTTACACATTACTTGATGTTTGGATTACCACAGCAACAAAAGTATCAGGAGACAATTACTGTTGATCAGTTCAATTTTTTAACAACTAAATGCTGCTGAGAACTACAACATTTCAACAAAGCTACTACAAAATAGAATGTCATAACTGATTAATCATTAAAGATGGTCACTCACAGTAAGGACTGGGCCGATTGTCAAGTCTTCAAGCTTCCTTCTTTCAGAAAGTCCTTTCATTTTCTCAAGTAGGCCACTAGATGACCAATTCTGCAATTAGAAGAAAACTATCAAACGAACTAAAACAAAACATGCACAGTTATCATTGCAATCTGTTGATAGGGAAGAGCAAGATTGTAATAAGCTCCAAATCATAAGGCATTTGTTTTTCTTTGCATTGACTCTTAACCATCTTACCTATTGTATTCAAATAATAAAATGAATAAGATAAGAGACAGCAGACTTAAACCTAGCGTTCGTCAACTTACAGCTCCTAAAGATATCAACACATGGTCCAAAAGTCATGGATAAACCCACCAAGAGAAGTTGGGCAACTGTGATGTCATTTTTTTTAATCTTTACCTTATGCATGAATAGCATACTCTGAGCAGAGCACTTCTGACCACTGCAAGCATACGCATCCTGATCGCAAACCCATGAAATATAATCAACCTGTTTGGGCATCATATCACAAAAGCAATTCATTTCAGCTTTGGCTGGTAAATTCATGATACCGAACTATGAATACACATCGTCAAAGATAGAATAGAAGCGACTTCAGACCTCTTGAACATCTGGACCAAGAATTTTCCAATCAAAACCAGCATCTTCCAACTTGATTCGGCCTTGCAAATCAGCAGCCAATTTCTCTGCTACACGTGAGCTCCCAGTGAAAAGGGTCATTTTCGGATTGGCCTACAAGATATATTGTGTGAAAAATAAATCCAACAATGAAATATGTGCTGCACGTAAGACAATAGTGCTAGGCTGCTAGCCCACATGGTTAATAGTCAGTTCTGTCTCGAGATACAGAACTGAGGGATCCATTTTGTCATGTATTAAACTCCATAAAACCTCATTGCTGAACATGATGTACCAAGTATTGCAAACGGAAACAATGGTTGATCCGCCATAATGCTGCTTATCACTAAAATAACGAACACGATGTTACATGCACATGTACAGACATCAAGTTTGCTTGTCAGAGACTGATTAGCTAGTTATTATTTCATCTTGCTATAACACACATTCTTCCAATAAGTCATCAGATATAGGTCAAACCTCTAACAGAAGCTTGTTCATTGTGATACCATCAGAATTTATGAAGTCTACATCTTCTGCAGGCAACCCACAATCATGAAGCAGTCTGATCATCTGTTCCATCACAATGCTAACTTTGCTGTCAACTTTGAGGACTGGTTTATTCCCCATATAGAGTGCACCCATTAGTTGCAGTAAAGGAATCTCTAATGGGAAATTGAATGGTGTGATTATTGCAACCTGTTCAAAGTTAGAAACAAATTAGAGCTAACATGCCATAGGTAAAAGAAAAAATACTGACAGTGCTGAACTCTAAACAGCTTAACACCAAGTTACATATTTAGAGCTAATATGTGGCAGTTTGCATGTGAATGTTCAAGTGGTATACAAAAATAGGCATCACACAGGAATGAGTCATGGGACATGGCAGCAGTCAAATCAAAAAACATAATTGCCATGACCCATGAGTAGGTCAACTTGATCCTCCACAAAACGATTGCACTCAATAGCCTTTCAAAAGGCTATTCATGTTGCCTATACTGCATACATCATAATGTATACAGCATGAAGTAACTCAAAATTAATTAAACCATTAAAGCTTATTTGAGATAGAGCTCAAAGTTCAAAAAATAATGTATGGCATGCTGAACAGTTAACAGAACTGGGGAAACCAACCATCTTTTGCATCAACATGAAAGTTGCCTTCTAGTTCAAATGGGATTGAGTGTATTATTGAGAAATAATTAGGTTAAGGAATGAACTTGATGTCTCTCATCTAGCAGCTTCACAATTGCGATCCATCCATCAAACAACATGTCTATGAAGAGAAAAAACACCAGAGCTCATGCTAAGATTTTTTTCCTGGTGCATCAAAATTAATGACATGTGTCCAATAGCATGTAAATAAGGGTACCAGCCTTTCAGATACACTGTACCGGTACATAAGATAGGCTGGTATGTAGTGTAAAGACCCAAACAATCAACAAATATAAATACAACATTTGATCTACCAAAGAAGTTCTGAGTACTTACCGGGCCATACGGCCAACGATAGCCATTACTCATTTGTCCAAGATGATTGCCAGGCACAGCAAATGACCGAGCCAAGAAACGTACCTGATATACCAGTCATAGCGAAGATTAAAAAGTATAATTACGGGTTCTTTCAATCTGCAGACTTGAGCATTTGTAAGCTCCTTGGTAACAATGCATGCATTCATATAAAAGTGTGGTCCTTGTGAACAGCTGAAAATGAAGAAAATGCTATGTAGATTCACGTACCTGATCTCCACAGAAATTCTCCAAGAATTTTTGCGTAACTTGAACTTCTGCAAGAGCTTGCTGATAGCTCTTTGGAGCAACCCTCTGGACGAGCTTAGCGAAAAAATCTAAGACCTGTCGATGAGGAATGACAAAAAGAAGTGGTGTAAAGATATAGATGGAAAACTAGTGTTTTTATTCTTTTCTCTCCAATTGACATGTTTTTGCGTTCCTTCAAAGTAAATCTCAGGAAAATTTGGTCCATGTACATGTAGAGTTACTTACAAACATGCTGTGAATAAAAGGTACTCCCTCCGACCCAAATTAATTGACTTGGATTTGTCTAGATTCAGATGTATCTAGACATATTTTAGTGCTAGATACATCCGAATGTAGACAAATCCAAGTCAATTAATTTGGGTCGGAGGGAGTAGTTGAAACATTTTGGTTTCAAATGTCATACCTCAGGTTGACCAAGCACTTGTGCAGCTTTTGCAGATATATCTCCATACATGAGATACCTGCATATTGGAGGTTGCAAAATCCATCAAGGTACAGTTACTAATATTACCAACCATTGCCACTATTAGAAGTTTTAGAACAAGTTCATATAGGGCATGTGGGTTTGTTCATATACCATGTTTGCTGCCTACTCTTTCGAGTCATAAAAACATGTTACTGTGGGAAGCAGGGTAGAACCTTTGGATATCTGATCAATAGTATTTTCAAAAAATACTTAGATGTGAAACAAAAATAAAATGTTATTTTTTTGCAATTTGTATTTTACATATAGTTGCTAAACGTATTTGTGGTACATATAAATGGAAAATAATGCACACAGAGACTAAGAAGTGCAGACATCAATAATCCGTGACAGTAGAGACTAGAAACAATAAAGTAGCTATGAATTCCTTCTTTTAGGAGGTGCCGTCTCGGGGAAATTGTATAGAAATTTAGTATATAGCGTAATAATTTGTGAACTATAGCTCTGTAGGGTAAAAATTTCAGAGACCAAGTGAAGGGTGAGGAAAATCTTTGAAATTGTAGTTTATGATAGATTAGAAGGTTGATAATTAGATGACTGGCCAGTCAAATAAAACCTGACAAGCAACTTGTTACGTTAGCCTTGAAGCATATAAGACGGACAGAAAACAACATTGCTTGCTATGAAATGTTTTATACGCATTACACATGTAGTACAGGAAAACGTTGAATACCTCTCCGGAGCTCTAAGCGGATTGTGAAGTCCATGCTTTGGGCATCCAGTTAAACTATCCACAAACGGCTGCATCACAAAAATTATTGCATATTGTTACAGAGCACATTCCAGAACTAACATATACACATAGTGCAAAGTCAGTACTTGTATTTTACTGAGAAAAGCTGAGAACAATTAGATATAACTAAATTACACTCGTAGCACTGTAAGATGGAAATCAGAAGAGAAGCATCCATACCTTTAACTCAGGTCCCTGAATCTCAGCAACTTTTATAAATTTGTCGCCATTCAAGGGATCAACTATCCAGTTCCAGTTATTAGACTTTATCCATTTTCCCTGCACTGTAACTTAACTAATCAATGACCGTGGCTAAATAGCATGTTTAACTTCAGTGCGGTACATGATAGTCAAAGGCGAAGCTACGAAGCAGCCAAATGATTCAGTTTTAAGAAATTCAATTCTGGTACAACGTCTGATCCGATTAATTGTCGCAGGTTTAGGCGATGTGTAAATTGGATTGGAGGGAGTACTATCTTTTAATAAGTACTTTCTCAACATTATTGAATGTTCCTGTATCTTGAGGCCAAACAGATGACATAGTTCTGAAAAGCCTCTAGCATGAATGTTTGGCATCAAGGAATCATATAACACGAGCCTCTAAAATAAAGTATGACAATGACCAAAAACACATTGAACATTTTTCCTGTTAGGAACCTCATAGGAATTGCATCTGTAGCACAAATCGGATACGGTAGAAACTGTCTTCTCAAGTAAAATTATTTCAATCTAACTTCGCCATAAATTCCAATATATCCTTTTAAAACATGATCATATTACCACAATCAGTAATTAATAATAACCTCACTGAACGAAGACAGTTCTCACAAGTTCACGTACTAGCAAAGACAGAGCCAAAATAAATTAACACACAAGCAGATTCCCCCAAATGACGGCTATCTTACCAAAATTCTGCACTTCCGCTGGGCTTGAACCTGAGATCTCCTCGGGAGACACCGTCGCAAATGCCGGCGTGTGCAACCACCTGCGCATCACAACCGCACAAAACAACCAAAAGATCCACAGTTAGTGCAGACTCGGACAGTAGCAAATCGACTCAATCGCAGCGCAGGCCCCCTCAAAGCCCTGACAGCTACCAAACCCAGATCGCCCCTGAAAATCGCAGCCGCGGAGCAAGCGATTCGAGCGTCCGCGTATCAGATTCGCATCATCAAATCTCCGAGCGGCGCCAGGGACTAAGCCCCGCGCACGCCACTGATGGGGATAAGCTTTCCACGGAACCGGATCACCACCACACACACAAAAAAACGGAGCGGGATGGGAGGCGGATCACCTGGAAGCGAACGCGGCGGGGGATCGTCTGACGGCAGCCGCGGCGGCGAGGTGCCGCCGGGAAATGAGACGGCTCATCCGGCCACTCGCGCTCGATCGGGAGGATGGGACGCGGCGGTAGGCAGTGTGGTTCGACTTGTGTGGAGTGACGTCGTCGGCTCGCTCACTGCAGCAGTCTGCAGTATCGTCCTGTCCTGTGCTGCGCACCCTTTTATAAAGGAAAACAAATACTACTACTTCCGTATGATTACAGGGAATGGATTTTAAAAATTATCATATTGTCCATTTGCCCAAATAATGCTACTAGTATCATATTGTGTATGATTGCCAAGGCAATAGACTCACTAAGTCCAAAATGTTGCAAAAGGATGTTACTTTTAATGAATTTACTCATGTTCTGCCTTTTCTATCAGCTATCAGGTTTTACTAAGTTACTCGAGAAAGTACTACCCGTCGAAACAATTAAAGTGAACAATGACAACAAAAATCTTTGATAAAAAACACGATACAGAGTACCAAGCCCTCACAAATTGGATTAACCTCACACGACTTGAATAGCCCTAAGAATCACGAATTTCAGGAGCGAAGGCCTAATTTAGATTTTATAACCTCTTGTGCAGCGAATACCCATCACAGAGAAGTACAATCAAGCCGATGATCCATCACTGAATAGCCACGAAACAATAAGCACGTGTAAACGAGCTATGAGAACCATCGACACCATGACAGCGTGGAGCCATAAGAAGTGCAACGTCTTTTTCCCACGAAGACCTCGGTGCCAAATACATACAAACTTACCAAATGTCATCAAACTTCCACACATTGGTTTGTGCTTCCCTGGACGTCACATCAGAGCATCCGCATCGCGATGCTTATGTAGATGTGCTAGCTAGGCTATTTTCCCCGGGTTGACTGGCGGTTATGAGGTTGAATCCTGGTCTCACATGCAGCGTCGTCGATGCAAAAATTTGCGTCTGACGCTTCTTCGATTTTGGCTTGTGACGTGAGAAGCAGAAGGTTCAGTTGGAGCCTCGATTAGCGGCTCGGCGTTGGAAGCCCATGCGCTTAGATGTGTTTTTCTATTTCGTAATATTTGTATAATTAGTTAAGCGGTTTTGCATTGTGTCTGCTCTTAGAGGACTATATATGTACTACAAGGGTTTTCCGAGATGGCATTCTTCTGTAGTTTACCATCACCTGTGACGGATCACCGCCGGGTGAACTTCACATGCCACATTGCCACTTAGAGATGAATCTAAGGTTTCTTGCACCATGATATGCAACAACAAATGACTGTTTTTTTGAATTTAACAACAACAAATGACTTTATCTGACGGTCTCATTGTGACTAGTTAATTAAAGTGATAGCGCTGCTGCAGGAGTTTGCCTAGGCATGTTGAGCGTCAAACATGGAGAGAGTATGAGACGTTAGATATTTTGGTTTAGCGGCCCAGATTTGTGGGATCAGACCCTCTCGGTCTTTTGGATTAGTGTAGATATAAGTCGTTTTTACCTAGAGTAGCGGAAAATGAGAGTTAGTATCAGCACATACTTATATTATACCCTCAAAAAGAAATTTGCAACACATATTTGGCTACTTACCGTCCGTTCACCGAACACGTACACACAGGGAGGACAGAAAAGGGCAGAACCGTCAAAAGCAACCCAGAGTAGGATCTGCGAGCCACCGACCTCGTAGTGACACGTTCCCGAGCGGATCCCGAAAGTCACGGCTTTCCGCGCACTACCGACAAGCCACCTGCTCAGCTTGTCTACGCTGGTGTGAGTCAGATCCTCGTGGCGAGGATAACCTTTTTTTTTCTCGTGGGAGGATATAAAAAAAAGCTTCTGCGGCGGACATGCGAGATCGGGGTGCACGCACGGGCTGCGCCTGGGCCGGGCTCCATCTTGGCCCATCCTCCAAACCTTCGCAGAACTAGCCCGCGAGCTTCGGTACTGGTGTTGTGGCCCGCGGGCGAGGCCCTTTTACCCAGCCGTTCGTTTTCGGAGGACGGAGGCTCCCACCGCCCACCCCAACTGCCCCAGCTCCTTTTCCTCTTTCCCTCGCTCGCCGGGCACCGCCCCGTGAACACAACCGCAACAAGATAGGGGCGGGAGAAGGGAAGAGAGCGAGAGATCGCCCACTCGCAGTCGCAGGCAGTCGCCGCGCGCATACTTCGGTCGGTCGAGCGCCCGGCCATGGCGTCTTCGCAGAGGCGGACGCTGCTCAAGATCATCGTCCTCGGCGACAGCGGGTCAGCCTCTGCCTTATCTTTCCCGTCCCGCCTTTTCCTTTGCCATTTCTAGGCTCGGTTTGGGCGCGATTTTTTGTTTCATAGTGGCTGTTTTACTACTAATTGTTTGACTTGGATTTGCTTGGTTGTGCGTGCGTGCGTGTAGGGTCGGGAAGACGTCGCTGATGAACCAGTATCCTTTTTTATTTAGCTCGCCGCACCACCGATCGGCGCTTGCTTGATTAACTTTTTAATTTCTGCCGATTGGGATCGCGAATAGGGTTGAATTCGATCCATCTCTCACTAGGTCTGTTGGCGGAACAGATTAACAGTCTTTACTCTGCAGCTTCAGTTTCAGAGTTCAGTAGTAGGCTGTAGATGTCGTGGTGAAATGTTCAGTACCTGTGTCCATTTATAACGTTCTTCCACGCGTGTTTTACATTAATGCTCATAGATCACTTAATCAGCATAAAACCTCAGTCACGTCTTGGCGGCCAGTTTTTCAGATCGGGGCTTTAGGAGCTGCCTGCAAGGTGTTCGACTGAATTAACGAGGCTTGCACTTCCCTTGACTTGGGCCAGATATGTGCACAAGAAGTTCAGCCAGCAGTACAAGGCCACGATCGGCGCCGATTTCCTCACCAAGGAGGTCCTCATCGAAGACAGGCTCGTCACGTTGCAGGTCAGATGACTGCCTCCTCCATTGATTTCGAAGACCGAAAGTTTGCCACGAGGCTTTAACATCATTAAAACTGTCGTGTGTTGCAGATTTGGGATACGGCAGGGCAGGAGAGGTTCCAGAGTCTCGGCGTGGCATTCTACAGGGGAGCAGATTGCTGCGTGCTGGTCTACGACGTCAACGCTAAAAGATCGTTTAACACGCTCGGTACCTGGCACGACGAGTTCATCAACCAGGTACTGTATGTGACAAGTACTAAAACCTCACGTTTGCGTTATCAGTTAGTGACGCGCATGAGATGCTTGTACTGCTATAGAGGGAAACTGCCTTCAAATCCGTGGTGTCAATCAAAATAACATAGTGGCTTGTTTCCTTATCTGAATTTTTGAAATGCAAACTACACCATTTAGCTATCCATGGCATCGACAGTTTGCCCTTCTCACTTTCAGGCTGGCCCGTCAGATCCCACACAATTCCCCTTCATTTTAGTCGGGAACAAGGTTGATCTAGACTCTGGAAGCAGACGAGTGGTTAGTTACTCCAACACTCAAATCCTACACCACACACAAGCTCTGCAATTTCTTTATTTACTGTCACCCCGCAGGTACCCGAGAAGAAAGCCAAGGACTGGTGCGTCGCCAAGGGCAACATTCCGTACTTTGAAACCTCCGCCAAGGATGACTACAACGTCGATACCGCTTTCCTCTGCATCGCCAAGCTCGCCTTGGAGAATGAGCACGATGAAGACATGTAAGTTTTGAAGCATCTTTGATGCATTCTTCTTCGCGGACAGAGAGGACCTAAGATGTTTGTACAAATGTAGAGAGTTCAGGTTGTCATTAGAGAATTTGTAGAGGCTGGCAGGTTTGGACTTACTTCATCATTCTGATCACTTAAAATAAGTTTATTTTCTGTTCCCAGATACTTCCATTCGGTTGCAGAGCAAGCCACTAAAACGGAAGAACAGACAAGCGGATGCGCCTGCTAACACCTTGGAATCTCTACTCAAACGGCTATGGAAATTTCCGACAGATTCTAAGCACACTCTGTTTGACGCTTTGTACAATAAACGACCATATAGCATCTATTTAACCCCACTTATGTAACCATTCTCGAATGTACAATAGACAGTTGAAAGTTATTTCTTACATTTGCTCCATAGGACAATAAGATGTCAACAATTCCGGCATGTTCTTCGTGGATTGCAACTTGCAACTTTTGGACTCCTTTTTATATCTAATCCATAACAGAGAACATGCACCCTGATACAATGGAAATAATGGATTTCTGGGCTTTCAGCGTTACACTTTACAGTGAAGCAGCAGGATTTCCATGAGATACACATAATTCTGTTTGGTGAGCGTTATTAGTACCGGAGAAATTCCAGAGTTGTCTTGGGAGAAATTCCAGAGTTGTCTTGAGCGTTATTTTAAGAACTGTTTTTTACTCTGAGAGACTTTTCAGTTGTTAGCTACCTTTATGAAAAAGTTCAATATTCCTACATATTCGATAAAACAACTTGCGTCAACTATTTCCTCAGGTGTACCAGTAGTCTGCAAGAAATATCTATGGGCTGCGCGGTGCACCAAATCTATATTCAGGCGATTTATAACCAACTGGAAGGAGAGTATATCTATGGAAGAAATCAGTACGCTTCGGCGTATCATGAACGGTAGTCCAATCGAACTTCACTTTCAGTTTGTAGGAACTGTGCTCCAAAATAGACTCGCGTTGAGGGTATTTGAGAGTGACAACATTCTTAGGATCCTCCTCCTCTTCTTCCTCCTCTCCCTCTTCCTCTTCATCGTCGCCGTCTTCTTCCTTTGTGACATATGGTGAAATGAGATAGACATAATATACTTTATGACTAAAACATGTCAATTGTAGGACACTTCCTGATTCAAAAAAGAAATTTAACTTTAGATGTGAATAGAGGGTTAAAGAAGTGGTAGGACCTCAGTGGAGAAATCTCACAGAAAATGTAAGCGTTGTTTTCCTTGAGAAAGTGTATGCAATTAGTATCTGAATCATGATATTTGCACCCGAATAATTGTTATAGTGTACATATTGGACTAGACAACACATTTTTTACTTACATGACTACCATTAGATCACCGCACCCTTTTCTACTTCCATAGCCTCCATAATATGGATAGTCTTATTTATATCCAAGAAAAATTACATTCATTGCTAAGGAACCCAAAAGTACGCTCTACACAAGCACAATTCGTATTGCTATGACGTAGTTCGGTGAGAGCCTAACATGCCCTCTAGCACTAAAGAGTTAGACCATCAGAACTAACATAGCACAAAGAAAATATACAACCACTCTCACTCAAAGAACCCACCAAATCGATAATCAGGTGATGTATAACCCTCTGGAAGGAGAGTATATCTATGGAAGAAATCAGTATGCTTTGGCGTATCACGAACAACGGTCCAATCAACCTTCACTTTCAGTTTGCGAGAACCGTGCTCCCAAACGGTCTCGCGTTGAGGATATTTTAGAGTGACAACATTCTTAGCATCCTCCTCCTCTTCTTCCTCCTCTTCTTCCTCCTCTTCCTCTTCCACTTCCTCTTCCTCTTCCTCTTCCTCTCCCTCTCCCTCTTCATCGCTGTCATCATCATCTTCTTGCTCAGGGCTCTGTTTATCCTCATCCTCAATCTCACAACCGGCATCAAGAAAACAAACATACAACACCAGTTTTTCATCTTCCCTCAGTGTGGGGTCTTCTACATACCCTTTGACAGCTACCAGATTACGATTTAACACAAGGGAGCCATTTCCTCTCACCAAGCTCCCGGTTGGCACACTAGTATCATATAGAACCATATGCTGTCTATAGTTTCTAGTAGTCCCAGCTGTTATTTTACCATCGTAGTGGAATATGGTGTCATCGTGCCCTTCACTCACAACATTGACTTTGATGCTAGCTGCCACAGGGAGTGTCACACGTTGCAATACCAATTTCACTGTACTCTGGAAACTAGGTAGTTGTGAGATGATGCGCTTGTCAAACGGGTTGTAATAGTATGGTATTACACCTTTGCTGAACTGCACTTCAGCACCGTGCTCACCCTTGCCCTTGATCTTTAAATCAAACTCGAAATACATCCAACCTAGTGTAACCAGTGCTCGGTTTGGACCTGTCAGAGCTAACATGTCCTTCTGCAAAAGGGTTCAGAAAAATAGTACGAATCAAAACATGACTCTAGGTAGTTGAACAAACTTATACAATTCGGCATGAAAACCATGACTAGCTACATCTATTACTCCCTCCGTCCCAAAATAGATGTCGAAATTTTGTCTAGATTTGGATGAATCTAGACGCTATTTAGTTTATAGATACGTCCAAATTTTGAGAAACTTGCGACATCTATTTTGGGACGGAGGGAGTAGATGATTTCAAAATCACACTACACAACCTCACTTCTGTTGTTGCACTACTGTTCCTCGAACTCCTGGACATTTGTGACATATGGTGAAATGAGGTAGACATAATATATTTTATGACTGAAACATGTCAACGTTAAGACACTTCCTGATTCAAAAAAGAAATTCAACTTTACATGGGAACAGATTAAAGAAGTGGCAGGACCTCAGTGGAGAAATGTCACAGAAAATATGTGTTGTTTGGCAATGAAAAGATAGACAATTAGGAGCTATATCGACAAAACAACAGCTTTGGACATGATGACAACCTAATGTTCTGCTTAAAATGTATCTAAAGGGTTCAAATTGAAATGGAAATCCAGCAATGCCGTGTCCTCGAGAAAGAGCATGCAACAAGTATCTGAATCAATATATTTGCACCCGAATAAATTATTACAGTGGACACATTGGACTAGACAACACATTGCATACGTGAACTGTATGAATACATCGTCTATCTGAAACTGATTACTATATAGTACTCCCTCCGTTCTAAAAAGTTCTAAAAAGGATGTCACAAATTTATCTAAATTTGGATGTATCTATATACTAAATAGTGTCTAGATACATTCAAATCTAGACAAATTTGCGATATCCTTTTCAGGACCGAGGGAGTACATGGAACCAAGTGAGGAAACAGAATCAAGGTAGAAATACCTCCGAGTTGATGAGTTGGGCATCCTTCCTTTCACGATCGAACAGGTAGACACATTTGTGGTCAACCTCATCCCTCGCGATAACTTTACCATAAACCTCGACCGGGTATGTGTGATGAGGACCAGCTCTAACCACCCTCAAGGAAATGACGTTGATGGCTGAATCCGCCATCTCAATACGTTCATTTGCAGAAACATATTCAATCAACCACTAGCGCGGCAATGACGGGTCGGGCTGATACGGTGGCCCGAGGGGAACATTTGCTGTGAATCAATGAAGATCAAAAAATACATATCAGAAGAAATTACAAGAGGGTGGATGCCTTTCCGATCAATCAATGGATAATCCCAGAAGGTGTTGTGATCTAAGAATAAAGGGACTCACAGTTTTCATCGAGGTCGAAGCCGGCTAGGTGGAAGCTGCAGAAGCGGCTGGCGACAAGCGCCTCCCTCTTGGGGTCGTAGACCATGAGTGCCTCAACTTTCTCCTTGTGAATGGCGGCCAGTTCAGACTCATCCATGCCCTTCACCAGTTCGTTGAACGTGCGCTGGCGGCGGAACGGGTACCCCATCGGTGATCTGTATGGACAAGAAAACACATACGAAAATATTTCCTAATTAGCTAAGAACTGTACAAAGGACTAGTGCCACTGCAGTTTTCCATGAATTAAACTGTGATGTGCGGGTTGCGAGGTAGATTCTTCTCATCCGGCATGGTGTCCAGGAATGAGTGGGATTTTGTCGTTCCATTTCCATAGATAGAAGAACGGATAATAGTACTGTAGGAGGGAACCAGCCTAGAAAGGTACCGTGGTGAGGAGGATACGGTCGCCGCCGGCACCGGAGAGATGAGGGATAGGGTTCGAGGTGGGTGAGGACGTACGGTGTGTTTGGGGAAGGCGGGCTGCAGGCCCAGCTTCTCTGACCCACCAGTCTCAAACTGACGAATATCATGTCCGATCAGTCTCAAATCTCAATCAGACGGCTCACGTGGAGCAGGAACGTGCAGAATGCCTTGAGAGGAAAACAAGCGAGGAAATCCTACTCGAAGAGATGGAGGTTTAGAGCATCTCCACTCGTCCTCCCAGACGGCATCCAGCGCGGCCTGCTTTTGGACCGGGGGGGAGGCGGATGCGTTCACGATATTGGGGGGCGCTGCTTCTGAGCCTACAAAATATTCAAACATTTGAAAATTCTTGAAAATATGAAAACACGTCGACATCACTGTAGTTCAAACATGTTTGTACAATTTTTTTTAAAAAAAACTAAACCCTAGTGGCAGCCTCGGCCACGGCCACCCAGTCCAAGGTGACAGTACATCGTCGTCGCGTAGTAGCCATCGTCGCTGGGCTCCTGCTTCAGCGGCGGCATGGTGCTGTAGCCCTGGCTGCTCGCGCCAGTACTCCTCCGCGGACCACGTTTCCGCGAAGACGTCCGTCGCTGGTGGCACGGCCTCGTAGGAGGCGCGCTTGGCGGTTCATGATACGTCGTAAACGTATTAATAATTTGTGATATTTCATGCTTGTTTAGTATCTATTTTCTTATATTTTGTTCACACTTTGAGGTACTTTTATACATTTTCTAAAACTAACCTATTAACAAGATGTCACAGTGTCAGTTGTCTGTTTTCTGCTGTTTTTGGTTTTAGAAAAGCTGAAAAAGAAATATTCTCGGAATTAGACCGGACAAAAGCCAAAGTCAATAATTTTACCAAAAGACTCACGGATCCAGAAGACGAGACAGACAGGGGCCAAGAGGTGGCCACACCACCTGGTGGCGCGGGCCAGCCCAGGCCGCGCCAGGGGGTGGTGTGGGCCCCTCGGGCACCCACCGACCTTGCCTTTTCGCCTATATAAGCCTCCCGGGACGAAAACCCTATGAACCAGATCAGAATTCCATGAAAAGTTCCGAAGCGTCACCACCGTCGAAGAGGAGATTCTGAAGGGTTCGCAGCATAGAAAACAAAAAAATTCCTACGATGGGAACTATACGCCAAGATCTATCTACTAGATACAAGCAACGGGTGGATATACATCCATGAAGAACTTACCCTCGAAGACAACAAAGTTGAGTTAACGAGTAGGAACTCGTGGATGATGTAGTCGTGCCGCTTGCCGATCTCAAGATCGTGTGGAAGTTCTAGCGCCGCAAACCAGCAGCGCATCCACACTCGCACACACACACACACACGTTCAGGCCACCGAACAACCTCCGCCTCCTCGCTCCAGCGATGCAGCGGAAGCAGCAACTGCTTCCATACGAAATGACACCGAAAACATGTATCTCGCTAATTCGAGACTATGGGGGAATATTTCTATAGGGGGAGAGAGATCCTTCACGAGGAGGTGTGAGGAAGAAGGGTGAGAGGGGTGGCCTTTTATAGGAGGAGGGGGGTACCCCTCCCCATGGCCGGCGCCCCATGGGGAGTGACCCCTCACCTCCCCCATTCATGTGGTGGTAATCCCCTCCACATTAAAATGCCCATTCACATTCTCTTTTAAAGTCTCTACTTTAAATGCATTAAATTTCTCCAAATTTAATGCTCTCTCATTTAATAAAACTCTTTTATTAATTTTATTCAGAATTTTGTTAATTACTTTAATTAACAAACATCCACATAAAACCCCCTGCAACATTTCAATATTACATGCAGAACCAATTTCAGCAATTTCACCCGAAATAGTTTCGGTGTCTATTGAAATAATTCCAGCGCTTTGCAATTCATTCGTTTGAAACATATTTGCTCCAAATGGTGTTGGTGTCGCTTAAGTGTGTCACCCTACGGTTCATGAATAATGCAGACATGATGAGATCCCTCTCAGATCAATAATTAGAAGTAGGACCTAGAGATCCATACTGACTCTTACACATTCTACAATGACTTCTGTGATCGTGAGAACCTTTAACGCTAGTAACTAAATCCCTTAGTCTCGCGATATATTACATGTCCGAGATTCGATCATCGGTATCTCCATGCCTAGTTTGATCTCGTTACCGACATGTACTCTTTTCTCGTTCCCGTGATATAATATTCTAGTGATCTCATCACTTGCTTGTAAGCTAACCAATGTGATATCTCCGAGAGGGCCCAGAGAATATATATCCGTCATCGGGATGGACAAATCCCACTCTTGATCCATGAGCCTCTACATAACACTTTCGTAGCACTGAACCCACCTTTATAATCACCCTTTCACGGTGTGACGTTTGATGTTATTAAGATACTCTTCCAGTATTACTGATTAACATGATTTCACGGTCTAAGGACTAGGATTACTTTGTTAGATGTTATAGTAATATAAACACAATGACTTTGATCGTAATGCTATACTTCGGATGAATGTTTATCACATCATTCCACTAATGTTGTGACCTCGTTATTAATAACATCCAATGTCCATGATCAGAAAACCTTGATCATCTTATTAATCAACGAGCTAGTTTATAAGAGAGGCATAACTAGGAACTTTCCTTTTGTTTATTAAACACACATGTATTAATGTTTCCAAATTAATACAATTATAACATGCAAAATAAACATCTATCATATACTTGGAATATGTATAATAACAACTTTATTATTGCCTCTTAGGACATATTCCCTTTAGTCTCCCACTTGCACTAGAGACAATAATCTAGTTACATGGTGATAAATCTAACACCCATGGAGTTCTGGTGTTGATCATGTTTTGCTCTAGGGAGAGTTTTAGTCAACGGATTTGCTACGTTGAGATTCATATGTACTTTACAAATCTTTATATCTCCATCCTTGACATGCTCACGGATGGAGTGAAACTGGCGCTTAATATGCTTAGAATTCTTGTGAGACCTTGTTTCCTTTACGTTGGCTATGGGTCCATTGTTGTCACAATAGATCACCATTGGATCCAACGCACTAGGAACCACACCCAGTTCAGTAATGAACTCCTTCATCCAAACTGCTTCCTGTGCTGCTTCTGAAGCAGCAATATATTCCGCCTCCGCTGTTGACCTTGTTACCACGGGTTGTTTGGATCTCCTCCAACTAACTGTTGCTCTGTTCATGAGAAATACATATTCGGATTGAGACTTAGAGTCATACGGATCAGTGTCAAAGCTAGCGTCGACATAACAATTAGCGACCAACTCTTCTTCACCTCCGTATACAAGAAACATTTCCTTAGTTCTTCTCAAGTACTTAAGGATATTCTTGACCGCTATCCAGTGTTCCAAACCTGGATCAGATTGGTACCTACTAGTCAAACTAATAGCATGTGCCACATCCGGTCTTGTACATAGCATGGCGTACATTATAGAGCCTATGGCTGAAGCATAGGGGGTCTTATCCATTATCTCTCTTTCTTCCGCCATAGCCGGACTTTGAGTCTTACTCAATGTCTTGCCTTGCAACATAGGTAAGAACCCCTTCTTACTTTCGTCCATTTTAAACTTCTTTAAAATCTTATCAAGGTATGTACTCTGCGATATATTAGGCGTCTCGATCTATCTCTATAGATCTTTATGCCTAATATATATGATGCTTTGCCAAGGTCCTTCATAGAAAATTTGTTGTTTAGATAACTTTTAACACTATTTAAAAGATCTATATCATTTCCAATCAATAATATGTCATCCACATATAATATCAGAAATGCCATATTGCTCCCACTCACTTTCTTATAAATACAAGCCTCTCCATAAGTTTGGACAAATCCAAACTCTTTGATCACCTCATCAAAGCGAAGATTCCAACTCTGTGATGCTTGCTTCAGTCCATAGATGGATCACTGAAGCTTGCACACCTTGTTAGCATCCTTAGGATCGACAAAACCCTTTGGTTATATCATATACAACTCTTCTTCAATATTACCATTGAGGAACGCAGTTTTGACATCCATCTGCCATATTTCATAATCAAAATATGCATCAATTGCTAACATAATCCTAACTGAATTTAGCATTGCTACGGGAGAGAATGTCTCATCGTAGTCAACTCCTTGAATTTTTCGAAACCCTTTTGCGACATGTCGAGCTTTATAGACGATTATATTACTATCAGCATTAGTTTTTCTTTTGAAAATCCATTTATTCTCAACGGCCTTTCGGTCGTGAGGTAAGTCCACCAAGGTCCAAACCTAGTTTTCGTACGTGGATTCCATCTCGGATTTCATGGCTTCTAGCCATTTGTTGGAAACTGGGCTCATCATTGCTTCTTCATACGTCGCAGGGTCATCTATTTCATCAACCATGAAATTCACAATAGGATTCCCGTACAGTTCAGGAGCTACACGTGTCCTGCTTGACCTGTGAGGTTCGGTAGTGTCCTCTTTCGGAGTTTCATGATGATTATCATTAGTTCCTTCTTCATTTGGTGAAGTCAACTCCAAAATGACTTCCGGTGCTACGCCACTCGCCATTTCATGAAGAGAAGGTTCAATAACCTCTTCGAGTTCTACCTTTCGACTACTCACACCTTTTGCGAGAAACTCTTTCTCTAGAAAGGATCCATTCTTGGCAACAAAAACCTTGCCCTCGGATCTGTGATAGAAAAAATGCCCAATTATTTCTTTAGGGTATCCTATGAAGATGCATTTTTCCGCTTTGTGTTCGAGTTTATCCGGCTGAAGTTTCTTCACATAAACATCACATCCCCAAACTTTAAGAAATGACAGCTTAGGTTTGTTTCCAAACCATAATTCATACGGTGTCGTTTCAACGGATTTAGACGGTGCCCGATTTAAAGTGAATGTAGTGGTTTCCAGTGCATAACCCCAAAATGACAGTGGCAAGTTAGTCAGAGACATCATAGATCGAACCATTTCCAATAGAGTACGATTACGATGTTCTGACACACCATTACGTTGTGGTGTTCCGGCAGGCGTGAGTTGTGAAACTATTCCACACTCTTTCATGTGTGTCCTAAACTCGTAACTTAGATACTCACCTCCACGGTCGGACCTAGAAATTTGATCTTTCTATTACGATGATTTTCCACTTCATTCTATAATTCCTTGAACTTTTAAAAGGTTTCAGACTTATGTTTCATCAAATAGATATACCCGTATCTACTCAAATCATCCGTGAAAGTAACAAAATAATGATATCCATCTCGCAGCGACACACTCATTGGACCACATACATCAGTATGTATGATTTCCAATAAATCTATCGCCTGTTCCATTGAACCGGAAAACGGCGTTCTAGTCATCTTGCCCATAAGGCATGGCTCACATATATCAAATGATTCAAAATCAAGTGATTCTAAGAGTCCATCAGAATGGAGTTTCTTCATGCGTTTAATGCCAATATGACCTAGACGGCAGTCCCACCTATATGCAGATATATCATCATTAAGTTTAATCCTTTTAGCATCAACATTATGGATATGCGTATGAGTACTATCAATATTCAACAGAAATAAACCATTCATCACGGGTGCATGACCATACAAGATATTATCCATATAAATCAAACAACCGTTGTTTTCTGATTTAAACGAATAACCGTTTTGCAATAAACACGATCCGAATACAATGTTCATGCTCAGCGCAGGCACCAAATAACAATTATTTAAGTTTATCACTAATCCCGATGGAATATGGAGAGGCAGTGTTCTGATGGCGATCACATCAACTCTTGATCCATTGCCGACACGCAACATGACCTCATCCCTTACTAGTTGTCGCTTGTTCCGCAGCCCCTATATCGAGTTACATATATTAGCAAATGATCCGCTATCAAATACCCAGGTGCTACTGCGAGTACTAGTCAAGTACACATCGATAACATGTATATCACATATACCTTTGTTTGCCTTGCCAGCCTTCTTGTCCGCCAAATACTTAGGACAGTTGCGCTTCCAATGGCCAGTCCCCTTACAATAGTAGCACTTTGTATCAGACTTGGGGCCATCTCGGGATTTCTTTTCAGGCACAGCAACAGATTTGTCGCCCTTCTTTCCCTTCTGTTTACCCTTCTTGTCTTTCTTGAAACCGATGGTCCTATTGACCATCAACACTTGATGTTCTTTCCTAATCTCCACTTCTACAGTCTTAAGCATTGACAGTAGCTCGAGGAGAGTCTTCTTCATGACCTGCATGTTATAGTTCATCACGAAGCTCTTGTAGCTAGGTGGCAGAGATTGGAGAACACGGTGTATGCCTAAGTCAATGGGAATCGTTATTCCCAAGTACACAAGCTTATCAGTGTACCTAGACATTTTGAGTACGTGCTCACTTATGGAGCTGTTCTCTTCCATCATGCAGCTAAAGAACTTTTCTGAAGCATTATAACTCTCTATGGCAGCATTGGTATCGAAAATCATTTTCAATTCACCCATGGTATCAAAAGCATTGCCATTTTCGAAACGCTTTCGAAGTTCTGGATCTAGCTCATACAGTATGCCGCAATGAACTAAGTTGTGGTCCTCCTGACAAGTTATATAGACATTCTTTTCCTCGTTAGGCGCATCAGGAGCTGGTGGGGGGCCTAGCGGCACTTCTAACACATATTGCTTTTGTGCAGCGAAGAAAAGAATTCTCAAATTCATGGCCCAGTTGGTGAAGTTGCTACCATTCACAGCAAGTTTCTCTTTCTCCATGAACACATTGAAATTAAAAGCAGGTGGTGCCATCTACAACAGAATTTGTAAAGTTTATTTAGAATAAGTTTATGATAGATTGAGTTCAACTAAACTCCCACTCAAAAACAACAGCCCTCGTGTCTTTTTGGTGATTACATGAACCAAATTCACTACACCAAGTCCGATCATCACGTGAGTCGGTGTAGCTTCAAAGGCGAGCATCTATATGGGCATCATATCAACTATATGACTCATGCTTAACCTTTCGGTCTGTGTTCCGAGGCCATGTCTGTATATGCTAGGCTCACCAAGTAAGAACCTTAGTACTCGCATGTGTAAAACTGTCTTACACCCGTTGTATGAAAGCGCAGAGTCGAGTACACCCGATCATAACATGATGTCTCGAACACGATCCATAGAACGGTGCATACTAAGGAAGAACACATTTTTTATCTTGATATTTAAATGAGGGATCATCTTATAATGCTACTAAAATTCGAAACAAGCATTATAAGATGCAAACATCATATGTGTAAAGTGAAATGATATGGTTCTTGCATTTGATCACTATCATATGCATCATGGTATGATCTTTACCATTCCTTTGTGTGTAAGGCCAAGGTCTATGGAACTTACACGTTAGGTGTGTTGTAAGAGTATCAACTATACATCAACTTACAACATTACCATATCATGACACAAGCCCAGCAACAATCTAAACTAGATGCCTCTAATTTATCAATTGTAAGTTTTACGTGGCTTAGGGCTTTCGAAGATAGAACCGTTCTTACCTACGAACATGGAACCGCAACGATGATAACCAAATTATTAGCAACTCGTTGTAAATCAGATATTGACTATAGTAGGAGAGATAGACACCCGCCTGCCACTTATGTAAAACTAGTTGCATGTCAGTCGTGGAACCGGTCTCATGTGCGATGACATGTAAGGTTGGTCCGGGCCGCTTCATCCCACTATGCCACCAATATCCAAAGTACATATAAGAAGCAATAATATGATCATCACTGCCCACATACTCTTATGTGTTCTACCCATGCAAAGCACCTACGCATAGATTAGGCTCTGATACCACTGAAGGGTGCGCAACGTAGAAAACAAAAAATTCCTACGATGGGAACTATACGCCAAGATCTATCTACTAGATACAAGCAACGGGTGGATATACATCCATGGAGAACTTACCCTCGAAGACAACAAAGTTTTGTTAACGAGTAGGAACTCGTGGATGATGTAGTCGTACGCTTGCCGATCTCAAGATTGTGTGGAAGTCCTAGCGCCGCAAACCATCATCTGATGGACCAAAATATATCGAGCTCGTTGGGGAACCCCAAGAGGAAGGTATGATGAGCACATCAGCAAGTTTTCCCTCAGTATGAAACCAAGGTTATCAATCCAGTAGGAGCAAGGAAGCACCCCAAAGGTGTTGCTAGTTGAGCCTTTGCAGGGCGCACTACCGGTGCTAGTAGCAACGTGGAGACCTACACAACACAACCACAGAACTTTGTCCCCAACTTGCGATGAGGTTGTCAATCTCACCAGTTTTTCTGAAAACAAAGGAATAAACATATCGAATAGAAGGAAGTAATAGTTTGCAGAAAGTAAACACAAAGTAGTAAACAGTTTGTAGATTGAATGTAAAAGAAAGGACCGGGGTCCATAGTTCACTAGAGGTGGCTCTCCTTAAGATAGATAACATGCTGAGTGAACAAATTACAACAGGGCAATTGACAAACATCGAGAAAGCATACAAGCATATACTACTCATATTGACTCCTTTGAGACTTGATTGGGCATTACAACATTATACATAGACCGCCATCCAACTGCATCTATGACTAATAATCCACCTTCAGGTTATCATCCGAACCCCCTCCACTATTAAGTTGCAAGCAACAGATAATTGCATTACGAATTGCGTGTAATGTAAACAATACGATTGTTCTATGAACAAAGGATTGTTGTTTTCTCCCTAGTAGCAACAGCACATCTAGTACCTTAGAGATTTCTGTCACTTCCCCAGATTACCAGAGGCATGAACCCACTATCGAGCATAAATACTAACTCTTGGAGTTGCTAGCATCTACTTGGCCAAGATAGCTACTAACAACAGAAAGTATGCAAGATCACAAATAACAAAGACATGATAGAATCAATAATCAATCTGAAATAGCATCTCAATATCCATCGGATCCCCGCAAACACAACATGTAGGAATTACAAATAGATGAACTTGATCATGAACGGAGCTCACAAGATCTAAACATGAAAGCACAAAGGAGGAGAACCAGCCATCTAGCTACTACATGGACCCGTAGTCCAGAGATGAACTACTCACGCATCACACTGGAGGCTTGCATGATGATGAAGAAGGCCTCCGGGGTGAATTCCTCTCTCCGGCAGGGTGCCGGGAAGAGCTTTAGATCCCTCCCGATCTAGGGATGGAGATGACGGCGGCTTCAGACTCTTTCGTGGATTTTTGATCGGGTACTTAGGGTTTCCGTATCATATGCAATATATAGGCGGAAGGAGAGGCCGAGGGGGTGTCTAGGGCGGCTAGACCACCCCCTGGCGCGGGTGAGGCCTGGCCGCGCGGCCAGGGTGTATGGTCGGGCCCCAGCCCCTCTCCGTCTCGTATTCTGGCTCCAGGTGTCCCCTGGTAAAATAATAACTTTGGGTTTTGTCCTGTCCAATTCTGAGAATATTCATTTTCTGACTTTCCTGGAATCAAAAACAGCAGAAAACAGGCAGCTGACACTGTGGCTCTTGTTAATAGGTTAGTCCAAAAAATCATATGAAAAGTACTCCAAAGTGTGGACAAAACACAAGAAAGTAGATAAAACCAAGCATGGAACATCAAAAATTATAGATACATTTGCAATGTATCAACATCCCCAAGCTTAACTCCTGCTCGTCCTTGAGTAGGTAAGTGATAAAAAGAAAGAATAATTTTTGAGGTGACATGCACCATCATAAACTTGATCAAAGTATTTGTAAAACATTCAAAGCTGGGATCATAGTACTTCAATCATAACATGAAAGACAAAGTTCTAGCAATAAGACAAAGAAACTATGTTGCAACATGAAAAGGCACAAACAAAAGATTCATGAATAACAATGCTTTGTAAGACGTTTGTTTGTTTCACATAAAGAAAACATAGCATACACTACAAGAAATGTACTAACTAGTGACCCCAAATATTGGTCATAGAAAGGTCATAGTAATTCATCTATGATCTTTGTATGACCAAAAACAGTAGGTCACATACCGAGGGTCACTATAGACAACTAAGGACCATTTTTCTGAATTGGTCATGGACTGCTATGACCAAAATAGATGGTCATGGTGTCCATGACCAAAAAAATTGGTCATAGGTAATTTGGCATGTCCACGTCAGATCCAACGTGGCCAATCCTACGTGGCAGGTTCTAAATTAAAATCAGCCCGGTCCAGTATGGTACTCTACATGGGATGAGCCCAACAATTCCGGCCTTTTTAGTGTTTTTTCCTTCTGAAATTCGGGTGAGATACATGGGCTAAGCTCAACATTCTGGCCTTTTTATTTCCTAGGATTCAACCTTTTTACTTTTCATTGCTTCTTAATTTTCAACCTTTTTCTTAGAATTATGCATCATTCAGGTCCAATATTTTTTGGGCCCTGTCATGTTAAAAGCCCAACTACCTTTTCATTTGTTTCAAACGTCCAGTAGTAGAAGACAACCAATATTTCAATAAGCAAATCCCAAAAAACATTAATTTTCAAAAATAACAACAATTAGAATATATGTTACAATCAGGACATAGTTCACGTCAGAACATATATTACTGTGGTGTATTATTACAACCATTGCATAGTTCAGATCACCCAGGAACATATAACTAGCTACAAGAAGATCACTGTCTACCCTTTGCCGAGTATGAATCCTTGGAGTCTTTGCTTGTTTCAACTTCTTCGGCCTAGAGCTCCTGAAAAACAGAAGTGATTGTTAATACAGTGTATACTGGCAAAAGAAAAAAGAAATCATTATGAATCTGCAGGAGCTATACAGTCAGAAAAGTCCCATTTGGGAATCTGCAGGTAACATAAACCTGTTGTACAGGAAGTGGCCAAGTTGGACTCTCGAACAAGCAAAAACACGCAATAGACACTTCTATTCGAATAAATACAGATTTGCAGATTGTTCAAGACCGTCACAACAGAGTAAGTCTGAGCGGCACGAACAACTATAGTTTGTTATCACCAACCTTCATGCGAATATTCACCATTTTATCAGGCTCATTTGCTCTGCAAATTGGCTCTGTGTTTCCATTTTTTTAAACAAAGTTAGAATGACTCCACAGAAAACCGCATGCTAGAAATCATAATGCTAATAATCATAAGTAACAAGCATGTGGAATGAAATCTTGGTAAGTACTATGATCAGACACACAAAAGATTGATCCAAATTAATAAGCAATGCAACTTGAGGTGAAGTAATATTGATTACAAGATTGGCTGGGTCAGACAGAATATATGCCTCAAAAGGTTTTAGCTCATAAGGTGACCCCTCGTACATCCAGTAGATGTTTTGTGTGTTTTTAGCTCTGTACTTCCTGTCGACCTCTCAAGCTCCAAAATATTAAATTCCAGTACAACAAAAGCTTACTACAGAGTTTAATTGAATATGTCACAGACCACTCTAAATAATACCAATATGTATCTACAAAATTAGGAGGTTTAAAATTAGATGCAGTGCTGTTTATTTCAGGGCATGCAGTATTTACGAGCATGATGTAGTACTTCTTTTTCGAGCCACAAAGAAACAAGCTCATGTGTAAACAACAAATATCATTTCGCCAGCAAACAATAGATCGACAATCTTTCACACACTTCCAGCACTAAAAGGAAAGTAAGAATCCCAATAAAAACTGCCTGGAGAAGAACACATGCTTACAAAGTGTTAACAACACACGATCAGGCAAGTCACCTTCGTGGTCGCTCGACCTAGTGGACCGAGTATCCCACCTTTGTCCCACGCTCGCTCACACTGCGCAAGTATCCCCCGACCGATCGGACCTTCCTAGGGGTGTCGCGTACTAACCCTTGTTGAACGTGGCCAATGCCGCTTCATTCAGCTCGCTGTTCCACAAAAGACGAAGTC
Organism: Avena eriantha; assembly: GCA_910589775.1. Classification (NCBI taxonomy): domain Eukaryota; kingdom Viridiplantae; phylum Streptophyta; class Magnoliopsida; order Poales; family Poaceae; genus Avena; species Avena eriantha. The sequence goes on from OU342746.1 coordinate 384,011,545, forward strand.
AAAGACTGTCACCACACAAAAACCACAGACATAAAAAACATGGAGTTATACATGAACAAGGGAGGCAAACCACAACGGTACTTGAGAAGCGACACATCAACGTTTGTGGGCACGTGCTTGCAGCGCTGAGACTCGTCGATCGAGATGAGGAACTCCCTCGAGTAGATTGTCCTCATGTTCCTGCTGACACACGCAAATCAAATGAAGGCTGAAACAGCCGGACGGGGCAACAGCCTAGAAAATTATAACAGAGATAAAACGAGGAATCATAACAGTAGTTGCATAGAAACAAAAAATTATACTCGCATATAAGTGGCCATAGAACAACAAAACAGTTGATAAATCACACTGACAGTATTAGTATGATAGTGACAGGAGCAGATTGTTTGAATTGCAATTCTACCAAAATTCATCATCAATACAACATTCCAAATTTTCAGCAAGAACTAATCTGATAATAGCCTATTGTAGAAGCATATCAGCGAAGCACAGCAATTGAAAGGTTGTATGGGGTGCTTGGTGCCAGCAGCGAGAGAACCACAAAATTAACTCTAGAGCTAAAATTCAGGATGGTCTCAACATGTAGAACTACTAAGACTAAGAAAACTACTAAGAATAATATGTCTAAGAATGTAGAACTCATTTCTCAGAAAGTAGATGCTATAGTTTTCCCCTGTTTAATCATGGACTTCTTCATAGGTCCAATCCCAAACAGCGACACCGACGGACCGACGGATCAGGCGAAGAAGCTGCACAAATTGTAACACCATCGCTGCCTTGGGGTTCTCAAGCTCCACCTTCACCACGGTGATCTCTACAGTAAAGGTTAAGATCAGAATCAGTTCCACCAGTAGGAACAATTTCATTTTTCCTGCCAACAGACTGACAATCAGATGGGGAAATAACCCTCACTAGCAGTAGCAGTTCAATGAATAGCAGTAGTGCTAGCGGAGTACCAATGCATTAAGAAAATTTCAGGAGGGAAACATCTGATATGTTCAACAGGGTAATGTACATGTTTCAATACTCCATCTAATTACTATGCACTACTAATTACTATCTATTCTTTTTTAACGATAGTTCATCTCTGTTCATGACTAAATACTAGCTAATTACTGTCTGTAGGATAACCAGGGCCCCAAATATCATTGCATTGCATCAACTACAGATTTAAACTCAAGGGAAATTAAGAGCTAGCACTATAAAAATACACATTGCATGATTTTACCTTAGCTCTAAGAATTGTAATTGAATCAAATGTTCCCGTGTACTTTGAATGGGTGAAAACACAATCACAGTTGCGTTGAAGCTACAATGCAAGGCAGGAATACTATGGCATGGGCGTGGCTCACCTTAGTAGGAGGAGGTCTTGAGCAGCACATTCTCCTCCGGCAGCGACAGATCGAGCACCTTCGCTCACAGATCTTGGAGAGCTCGTGGAGGCCCAAACACTAGAGCCTAGTGGCATTCTCCACATGCTGCGCCATCGGATCGCGCCGAGACACCACCCGACCAGCGTGCCCTCCCACGACGACCCCTCCTCGTCATCCTCATCAGGGCCTCCTCGAACTAGTCGAGGTCCAGGGTGAGGAACACGTCGCCGTCCTCGTCATTGGGGTCGAAGGCGTGGTGGCAGCCCCATGGTTGCTATCGACCTGAGGAGGTGGGTGGATGGGATTGCAGCTGAGGTCCGCGACAGAGGCGGGTCGTCGGCGCATAGCAGGGGATGAGGAATACTGAGGCGAGGTACAGGACGCCTGGTACCACGGACGGACGCCGAGAATGGCTTGAGGACGCTGGGAATGAAGAGGGGGACACTAGTGAGAGGACACGGGAGGGAGATGGGCAGATGCAGCGGCGGTCGAAGGGGATCTGGATGGGTTCGAGGTAGCGATGGCGGTGGATCACGATCTGGTGGGTTCGAGGTGGCGGCGGCGGTGGATCACGATCTGGTGGGTTCGAGGTGGGGGAGAGAAGACACGAGCGGGGCATGAAGGTTTAGGGTTAGGATCTCGCTCAAGATCTGGATGGGTGGATGCTTTTACGAAACTACCCTAAATCACGTTGGTGTTAAGTTTGAGAACTCTAGGACCTTTTCGTCATTTCATGTCCAAACTGTGTCCTGGCCTGGTGGGGGGCGTGGAGACAGGAGATGAAATTTTGGCCGTCGGATGGTGGTCACATCAACAGCTGAGATCTTCTTATTGGGGTGATCTGTGGGAAGGCAAATTATGTCTTCTGATTGGAAGGCACAAGAAAAGGCATTTTTGGGGAATTTTGTGAAGCAACCACCAAAGTTTTAATTCAAAATGGTACAACCCTATTTTTTAAAAGTACTGGACCACCTCACATGGATAATGTCCCAAGTGGGGTATCCGAAACCTTTCCGTCCACCCCTAGTGAAAAAGACAAATTCCTGCCGAATCGGTAGGAAGTGGGTCCGGTTTGAACTACATGTATATTATCTAATGCTCGTGATTTTTTGAAAAATCATTTTTAGACTAACAATATGATGTTTCTTCAGAGATCCAATGCAAGTTTAGCGAGGCTCGTCCCCTATCTTCATGGTCGTCCTTCTGAGCATAGTTTGACCTATCTTGTTCGAGGTTTCATGGATTTCAGGTCAAACGACCAATGTTATGGTCAGAATTGCGGCATAGTTTGTTATAAGGTGCCCATATTGTGCACGCATGTGCATCTCGGGATGGCCAACAATGTCGCAGGAGGAAGTTTTCCTTTTCGTCATGCAGAAAATGCATTTTCCATTTTCTGAATGCAAAAAACAAGGCGTTTTGTGAAGCAACCACCAAAGTTCATGGTACAACCCTATTTTTCAAAAATACTAGACCACCTCAAATGGATAATGTCCCAAGTGAGGTATCCGAAACCTTTCCGTCCACCCCTGGTGAAAAAGACAAATTCCTGCCGAATCGGTAGGAAGTGGGTCCGGTTTGAACTACAGGTATATTATCTAATGCTCTTGATTTTTTGCAAAAATCATTTTTAGACTCACAATATGATGTTTCTTCAGAGGTCCAATGCAATTTTAGCGAGGCTCATCCCCTATCTTCATGGTCGTCCTTCTAAGATTAGTTTGAAACGAGAAATTTTTGAAACGGGCATAAGAAATTCAAAAACGGTTCAAACTAGGTAAATCCTTCGCGTGGTGTCCTATTAGGTGACATAGTTGCAAGGAAAAATAGCAAAGTTGCTATATTGATTGCATCTCGAAAAAACCTTCACAGAAATGACCTATCTTGTTTGAGGTTCCATGGCTTTCAGGTCAAACGACCAATGTTATGGCCAGAATAGCAGCATAGTTTGTTATAAGGTGCCCATATTGTGCACGCATGTGCATCTCGGGATGGCCAACAATGTCGCAGAAGGAAGTTTTCCTTTTATCACGCAGAAAATGCATTTTCCATTTTCTGAATGCAAAAAACAGGGCATTTTGTGAAGCAGCCACCAAAGTTCTAATTCAAAATGGTACAACCCTATTTTTCAAAAATACTAGACCACCTAAAATGGATAATGTCCCAAGTGAGGTATCCGAAACCTTTCCGTCCACCTCTGGTGAAAAAGACAAATTCCTGCCGAATCGGTAGGAAGTGGGTCCGGTCTGAACTACAGGTATATTATCTAATGCTCATGATTTTTTGCAAAAATCATTTTTAGACTCACAATATGATGTTTCTTCGGAGGTCCAATGCAAGTTAAGCGTGGCTCATCCCCTATCTTCATGGTCGTCCTTCTAAGCATAGTTTGAAACGAGAAAATTTTGAAACGGGCATAAGAAATTCAAAAATGGTTCAAACTAGGTAAATCCTTTGCGTGGTGTCATATTAGGTGACATGGTTGCAAGGAAAAATAGCAAAGTTGCTATATTGATTGCATCTCGAAAAAACCTTCACAGAAATGACCTATCTTGTTCGAGGTTTCATGGCTTTCAGGTCAAACGACAAATGTTATGGCCAGAATTGCGGCATAGTTTGTTATAAGGTGCCCATATTGTGCACGCATGTGCATCTCGGGATGGCCAACAATGTCGCAGGAGGAAGTTTTCCTTTTCGTCGCGCAGAAAATGTATTTTCCATTTTCTGAATGCAAAAAACAGGGAGTTTTGTGAAGCAACCACCAAAGTTCTAATTCAAATGGTACAACCCTATTTTTCAAAAATACTAGACCACCTCAAATGGATAATTTCCCAAGTGAGGTATCAGAAACCTTTCCGTCCACCCCTGGTGAAAAAGACAAATTTCTACCGAATTGGTAGGAAGTGGGTCCGGTTTGAACTACAGGTACATTATCTAATACTCGTGATTTTTTGCAAAAATTATTTTTAGACTCACAATATGATGTTTCTTCAGAGGTTCAATGCAAGTTTAGCGAGGCTCATCCCCTATCTTCATGGCCGCCCTTCTAAGCATAGTTTGAAAGGAGAATATTTTGAAACGGGCATAAGAAATTCAAAAATGGTCCAAACAATGTAAATCCTTCGCGTGGCATCGTATCATGTGACATATTTTCAAGGAAAAATAACAAACTTGGTATATTGCAAGTTTCTCGAAAACACCTTCACAGAATGACCTATCATGTTCGAGGTTTCATGGCATTTAGGCTAAACGACCAATGTTATGGCTAGAATCACGGCATAGTTTATGATAATGTGCCCATATTGTGCACCCGTGTGCGTCTTGTGATGGAGAACAATATTGCGGGAGGAAGTTTTCCATTTCGTCGTACGGATAAAGCATTTTCTATTTTTCGAGTGCCAAAATCAGGGCGTTTTGTGAAGCAGCCACCAAATAATAGTTTCAAAATGGTACCACCCTATTTTTCAAAAATAATAGACCCACCTTACATGAACAATGTCCCAACCGGGGTATCTAAAATCTTTCCATCTACCCTTGACGAAAAAGACAAATTGCTACCGAATCGGTAGGAAGTGGGTCCGATTTGAACTACAGGTACATTATCTAATGCTCGTGATTTTTTGCAAAAATCATTTTTAGCTTCAACCCCTAAAGATGAACCAAATTGATTTTTATATCACCTCAATCTGACGTGATATACAAAAATTATAGAGAAATTACATTTTTAAACTTACGAAAAAAATAAAGCCATCTATTTATATGGGCTCAAAGTTTGTAAAAAGCCTATAATTTCCAACAAAATAGACATGCTAACAGTCTAATGAGCTATTTCCCCAGCCGGCTGAGTAGGACACGGCCTAGGTTGCTTGAGGCCCAGGCCCAACAACCATTTTTGTTGACTAAATAGCGCGACGCGCGAGTCATCAACAATAAAGTCAGTGTGTTGGGGTGGTTCGGTTCCTTTGGTGGTAATAAGGAGAGGTTCCTGGTTCGAATTCCCTTGCCTCCACCTATTTTTTGCATTAATATCTACCTGGCGGGTTCCGAGGTAGTGGTTAAAAGGGCCGAGCTCCCTTACTGACATGAAGGAGGTGATTGGTGTAGTGGTTATGACGGATGTGGGAGTCGGCGAGGTCTTGAGTTCAAACTCCGTCAAGGCTTCTTTTTTAAATAATTTCCACATGCCAGCACCACGGTGGGCTTCTTTTTTAAATAATTTCCACATGCCAGCACCGCGGTGGTCCCCGATGCCACGTAGACTAAAAAATGACACATGGACATGACATGAAGGTGATATTGCTGAGTTGGCAATTCTGTATTTTTTCTCTCAAAAATTAACCATAACGACCAGTTAAATTGGTCGTAGTCTACTAAATAAAAGGCTCCAAACCAATCATATCCGTGTATGACCTTTTTGTGTTAGGACACTATGACCTTTTGACAAATTTGGTCGTTATTTTTTAAGGTTTGAACCCTCCCAAATTCCCTACGACCAACTGGTTCAGAATGGTCATAGATCTATGACCAAACAATCCATGGTCATTAAAAAAAGGTCACTAGTCACCAGATTTCTTGTAGTGATAGTGGTATTCAGCTTGTCTCTCATAGAGTAGCAAACATAAATGCATAGGACAACTTCAAAGTTTATAAGAGTGACTAGATACAAATAGTTTAAAATAAGCAATATCAAAGTATGCATCAATCAACAAGTCTTGGAACAATGCACATAGAACTAAGAATGGCCACTATGCTCTCAAAGTAAGTGCATAAAGATAGAAGATGGAGACTCAATATATATAAGTGGAAGAAAAGCCTTCACAGAAGGAAGTAGGGATTCAAGTCTCATAAAGAGCTTCCAAAAATTATGGTACTTAATAGCTTTCAGCTCTCATTGCCCCTATCATAAGCATCTTGAAGTGATTAAGATTAAAGTGAACAAACTATAGTGTATATGCTTGACGAAGTATAAGTTAGAAATCTCATGTCCCTTGAATACGAGGGCCGCTCCTCATGCTACTCAAGTTTAGTCACCGGTAAGTTCTTGTTATCGTAAGTACATGTGTATCATAGAGAACTGCCAACGGGGTACCCCTTGCCCGATGATACGGAAGAATCCCCATATCAAAATGACAAGACAAGCAGACAACGAGCATCTCGGCAATCTTCTTATTTACCATGGGAATATGGTGTTTTTTTCTCTCTTTCCTCTTTTCATAATCTTTTTTTTCTCAATATAGGACTCTTTTTTTATAAGAAGAATGCTTCATAGACAACTCATTATGGTTACGCTGCAGGTTTCCACCATGTCAGCATGGATTAGACCAGCGGCCTAGGCGTTTCTCTAACACATATACATAACTCCATGGACTTACAAGCTCCCCTTTCATTTCACACCGATGACATCCATAGACAAAAGAGCATGATATCAACTAGGTACAAAGTACCAGTGCAATGTTGAAAGCGTTCCCCATGACAACATGGTTCTGCTAATCCCCAACAAATAAGTGCAAGCATATACAACATAGACGACACAATGGTTCAAGTTTATTAAGGGCAAGAAAAGTAAAGTGTGCCATCAAGTTCGTGAGAGCTTTAATCACTCGTTTTCTCATAACAAGTTTAATTTGGAAGGTAAACAAAACATGAATATACTTGGAATAACATATGCTAATAGGTAGGTATGGTGGACTCTTTAGAATAACTTGTTTAGGGAGTTGGATGCATGAGTGGAACTCATACTTGGTTGAGGAGGCTAGCAAAAGACTGGGAGCGACAAACTAAGAGAGCAATAATAGCCATAATCATCCAAAGCGACAAAACATCATTGATCAAAGCATAAAGTGATACTACAAGTTGAAAACTAAAGGATCATAAAGGCTTAGATGACTTGAGATAGTCATAACATGGTGTGAGCATGCGCCAATTCAACCCAAATAAAGCATCAAAGGAGAATACCACAATACTATGCTTTAATATGCTAAAACAATGCATGATTCATCCAAGGAACATTAAGAAATCTCAATTGTTTATAACAATTCATGATACAGCAAAAAATAATAAGCATAAAGCCAAAACAATATCGAGCATGGCATGACAAAGCATAGGCCATAGTCAAAAACAAGCTCTCTTTACCACTTAAGCATGAACTTTCCTACTCTTTTTCCAAACCAAACCAAACTATTTGAAAACCAATGTATGAAAGAGGGGTTCTAACCAATTTATTTAGAAAACTAAGAAAACAAAGCAAACGAAAAACTAAAAATAAAACGAAAAAGAAGACGCTCCAAGAACAACACAATTGTGCATGAAACAATAAAAATGAAGCGTTTGGAAGAAACCTAGGATTTTTATTGATGAAGAGGGGGATGCCTTGCGCATCCCTAAGCTTTGACGCTTGTACTTCTTGGATATTTCTTGGGGTGACACGCGTGGCATCCCCAAGCTTGAGCTTTAGTCGATTCTTCATCTCATTACTCATTCCTTCCATACACCTAAAATTTTTCCTTCATACAAAACTTCACACAATCTTTATTAGCAACATTAGTGCACTCAAGATAATAGGTCTTTAGGTTCAGTTCTAACACCAATAAAACTTTCATTAAAACACTAGCTACTGTAGCACTTCCCTCAAAAAGCTCAATTCCCCAAAAGAACTCAAAAAGGAACCAACAAGAAGCAAATGCAGAAAATGGCAGAAATCTGTCAAAACAGACCAGCAGGTAAAGACAAAAAATTTCGAAGGCCTTATGTTGCTCAAATCGAAAAGTGTTGAACTAAAGAAAGTTATATAACAACCTGGGGCAGAATCAACATAATTCACGCCTAAAAAGGACGTACATAGATTTTACACGAATTTTTATGGTGAAGCACAGAAATCTGTTTCGGGACAGCAACTTTTTCAATCATTACTTCTATCTCATTAGAGGTTACTCTTGGCACAAAAAGGAAATAAAAAGGACAAGGAGTGGTTATTACTGAGTTAATAACTTCCAAAACTCATCTAAAACTTTTGAGTTATGTCCCAATAAGTACTTTTTTAACGCCTTTAAGTTAGGCATGATAGTTTGAGAAGATGCTCACATAAGAAATATGAATTGAAGTAGAAGAGAGCATCAAGAAGCAAATTCAAAGCACATTTAAGTCTAACCCACTTTATATGCATAGGAATCTTGGAAAGAAACAAGTCATGGAAGCACAAAGCAACAAGCATAGTAAAGCAAAACAAGTGCAACTTCAAGACTTTCAACATAAAGAGGGGAAACTTAATATTATTAAGATGCATAAAACCATGTTTCCCTCTCTCATAATAACTTTCAACAGCAACATGAATAAAATTAGCAATATAACTATCACATAAAACATTTTTATCATGAGCCACATGCATAAAAGAATTAATACTCTCCATATAAACATAGTCATTCTTATTAATTATAGTGGGAGAAAATTCAACAAAATAGCTATCATTATTATTCTCATCATCATAATCATCAAATATAGGAGGCATATTGTAATCATAATTAATTTTCTCCTCAATAGTAGGTGGACTTAAAATATCATATTCATCATTGTAATCATCATATATTGGAGGCATAGTATCATCAAAGTAAATTTTCTCGTCCATGCTTGGGGGACTAAAAATATCATCTTCATAAAAACTAGTTTCCCCAAGCTTAGACTTTTCCATAGCATTAGCAATAATGGTGTTCAAATAATTCATACTAATAACATTTCTATTAGCATGCAAATAAAGTTCCATAGGTTTTTTAATTATCTCTTCAAACACTTCATTTGCATGCTAATAATTAAAAAACCTATGGAACTTTATTTGCATGCTAATAGCAATGTTATTAGTATGAATTCTTTGAACACCATCATTGCTAATGCTATGGAAAAGTCTAAGCTTGGGGAAGCTAGTTTTGATGAGCATGATATTTTTAGTCCCCCAAGCACGGAGGAGAAAATTTACTTTTATGATACTATACCTCCGATATATGATGATTACAATGATGAGTATGATATTTTCAGTCCACCTACTATTGAGGATGAAATTAATTACGATTACAATATGTCTCCTATATTTGATGATTATGGTGATGAGCATAATAATGATAGCTATTTTGTTGAATTTGCTCCCACTACAATTAATAAGAATGACTATGTTTATGTGGAGAGTATTGATTCTTTTATGCATGTGGCTCATGATAAGAATGTTTTATGTGATAGTTATATTGTTAATTTTATTCATGATGCTACTAAAAGTTATTATGAGAGAGGGAAATATGGTTTTATGTATCTCAGCAATATTAATTTTCCCCTCTTTATGTTGAAAATTTTGAAGTTGCACTTGTTTTGCTTTCCTATGTTCGTTGCTTTGTGCTTTCATGACTTGTGTCAACACCCGGATTTTTAATCCCAGATGCCTATTATGCCATACCTCGCAATCCCAGGATTACCATTTTTGCGTGACATAACAAAATTGGTACCACAGTACATCAGCCATTACAAACCATAATAAGGTCTTATAAATAAAGGATCTCATGATCCAGTCTTAATACAAATCAAGCAGCAGAAAAGAAACGTAGTAGGGGCTCCATCTTCAGGGTCACAGGCAATGCTGACAATGGGAGATGATCCTAGTTGTCGTAGACCTCCTGCTGTCCATCATCCTGGTAGTCCTCCTCATAGTGTGGCCACGGAAATAGCCAGGGACAAAGCCATGAGTACTCTTTAAGGTACTCGCAAACTATCACTAACAAGTAAGGTAGTTCTAGTAGGAATCTTAAGCTCTAGATTTATTTGCAAAAAGCTAGGTTTATCTCATACTGAGTTTAGAAGTAAATAAAACTAAGTTAATGTTCTAAATCACTTAAGTGGGAACCTAGTTTTGATGTTCACAACCCTGTTGTGGTCAAGTCAAAGTCATAGTTCAATTCACAAGTCATTTTTGAAAACATCTGACGAGGGAACAGTATGGCCACTCCAACTGTCCATGACTGCGTACGCGGCTATTCGAATAGTTTGACACTCTGCAGAGGTGGTACACTTTCACCACAAAATTCGATACATCCGTTAGGGATAACCCTGAATTATCATACTTAGTATGCGGATAATCAATCATAACCTTCCAATTACACACTCTAGTATAGGTGGCTCCCCTATGAGCTTGGCCTCCCAACCATGGTCATCTGCCATCCTGGGCACTACATTGGTGGACATTCACACTCACGAGGTAGCCTCAGCTCAACCTCTTTCCGCGAGGGAACCCATACTAAGGCATATAAACTTCTAGTTAAGCCCTACCCAATTCAGGTATTGTGGTTGTACAGTAAAATTGGAATGGTATCGCATCGAACCCAACCATCAGTTTTTATAAAGGGCTAAGGCTCATGCCTCAACATTTCATCATCAAATCCTTTTGTGTTTCTCAACACATGTCAAAACATTTCAATAGAATGAATCATCATTCCAAGGTTTTCATTCTCATTTTCACCAAGTATTCCCATCTAAAGTGATCAACTTTTATGCTTAGCACTAGCCACTAAAGTTGAGAGTATTCACTAATGAGGGGTGCTAATCAAGTGTAACTATCCAACTCTAATCTCATGCATTGGAATGACATCTAAGTATAACTAATTAGGCCTAGTTTTATACTCTTTATGGTATCTATACTATTTTTCCAATACTCACAAAGCACTAACTAAAAGTAAAGAACTTTGGTAAAGTAAAAGAATAAAGCTTGCAAGTAAAACTTGGGATTGGTATAATCAAAGTTATATAACCAAGCATGCCTAAAGCATCTTGCATAGGTTATGAAGTGGGCAAGTGTTAACTTGCATAGTTAACTTGTAGTGCTAGGCTTTCCTTGAGTAGTGCAGTGGTTGAAGTTTTCTTCTTCTTCTTGGTAGTACTCCTCCTCCTCGTATCCCGGGTCGGTGCTATCGTCTATAAATGAATACGAGGTACACAATCACCAAACAATACTTAACTATTTTTATTTAGCACACTAAGGCTCACACTTGATGATCTAACATCATCATAATCATCACATGAAATAAAGACTTAATCTTGTTTATCTTGTTTTAGAAAAGTAATTTCTACTCATTGAAAAAGACTTAAGATTTAATATTCTCCAATTAAAATATGAGATCATGTTGACACTTGTCATCACCACATATTCTAATACCTAGGAATGTGATTTAAAATGGTGGTCATATTTTATAAAGTTTAAGATTATCATTTAATAGAATTAAAGTGACTAGAAATGCCTAAATAGCATTCTTTTGGTACTAGTCCAATGTCACTACATGAAAACCTGAATATTTTTACATATTCAGATAGATATTGTCAAATGTGATTTTTGAGAGTTGGAATGAACTCAAAAGCATTTATGGTTGATTTTTGAAAAATGTTTGAAGTTGAAAAAGTCTCTGTCTTGTTATTTTTACTATAGGTGATCTCTAACTCCAAATGATTTGAATCCAACGGGCTTGGACTGATAATTTAAATATCTTTCTAACACAATTGGAATCATGCAATTTGGTTCAGTGAATCTCTTTGAATTTATTTTTGAATCTACTGACAGAAACTGGTTTTGACTAAAATGGAAAATAACTATTTGAATTTACAGGCCTGTGCGGGAAACTAACTGGGCCGGCCCAATCTGCATAGTGCGGCGCAGCGGGCTGCTGACAGGGGGTCCCACTAGTTAGCGACTCTATCTAATCTAAACGGTATCTTTCAATCTAGGCCCTACGATTAGAACCCGATCTAACGGCTGAGGTTCATCATCGATGACAAACAGCTCCGGCGAGGTCTGAACCCTAACGCGGCGGTGGGGGTCGTGTGAGGATCACCTGGGCTCCAGCTAGGGTCGGTGATGGGGCGAACAATGTTGTCGACGACGACGGTTCGAACGGTGGTCACGACGGCTCCTGGGGCAGCTCTAATCGACGGCTCCTCTTCTCTACTACAGCGGCGGACTCCGGCCGAATTCTAGCAGGCTGCTGCTCGCCTTGCTCCGAGAAAGGGTGTGGGAGATTCTGGGAGGAGTGGGGAGTGAGATGGTGTGGAGAAATGAGGCGGAGAGGGCCTCTATTTATACAACGACGAGGGGAGCAGAGCGGGATGGGCTGGCTTCTCTAGCAACGGCGGTACATCGAGTTATCGGCATGGCTGAGGGTAGGGGGCGACGAAGTGCTTCTTGGCGGTCATCACGGGCTTAATTGTGCGGCACGGGGCGATCGAGGATGGCCGGGCGCGTGCGGTGCTATTCGCGGAACTGGCGGTGTTCGAGACGGCGTACAGGGGCTACGGGTCGCGTGGCGGTGAATGGGGATGTCTGGGAGCTAGTTGGGGTTATGGCGGGGGTGTTGCACATGAGGCGAGGGCGAGTTGCGGCGCGTGCAAGCTGGTCGGCTGCGGCGCTATGGCGTGCTCTCGGCACGGCGCAGAGAAAGTGGGCGCGACGATGTTGGGGTGGTCCATGGCCTAGCTGTGGTCAAGGGCTGGACAGGGGGTTTGATACATTGCAAATGTATCTATAATTTTTGATATTCCATGCTTGGTTTTATCTACTTTCTTGTGTTTTGTCCACACTTTGGATTACTTTTCATATGATTTCTTGGACTAACCTATTAACAAGAGCCACAGTGCCAGCTGCCTGTTTTCTGCTGTTTTTGGTTCCAGGAAGTCAGAAAATGAATATTCTCGGAATTGGACGGGACAAAAGCCAAAGTCGCTATTTTAT